>CM065592.1:178111486-178711486 GCA_033119425.1 Bufotes viridis
TATATTCCATATTCATTAACTTCGTAAAGGCCTTATTCACACGTCCGTAGTGTTTATGGATCCGCAAATTGCGGATCCATAAACATACCCGGACGGCAGCCCCATAGAAATGTCTATTCTTGTCCGCAATTGCGGATCGGCGGCGCGCTCCGCAAAAACTGATGCGGAGAACACAGTGTGTGCTTTCCGCATCATTCCGTGCCCCATTCACAGTCAATGGGTCCGCATGTATTCCGCACAATTGAGGAATACATGCGGACATATATGCGGACGTGTGAATAAGGCCTAATTCTAGCAAGCTGACCCATTAGAAACCCAGCTCTAAGTTAAAATCGCAATGCGATTACTTAAAGTTATATTAATCGCATTGCGATTTCAACTTAATTCTCACATCCAATAGTACATGTTAGTATGGAGGCGTTCCCATGGTGATTCGCGAATTAGGGAAGTTCTGGTATTCGCTAAAAATATTCGCTATTCGAATATTCGCGCTCAACACTAATTATTAAGACTGTCATGACAAATTATTGGGAAGAATCGTTGCTAGGATTGCTCGTTGTCATTTATTGCCCTTTGTAAAGCTGCCCTGATCACCCAATGAACAAGCAAACGCTTATTTGCAGTGAGCCACAGGGGTGTGCGCAAGCTTGTGGTCAGATAGGACTAGTAATACTCACAGTTCTGATGCTCCCTGGGCAGTGCAGTGATGAGGAAGGGCATACAATACCTTTTACCTCCTTCAGACACTTCGTGTTTCTTGCGGTTCTTCTGCCTGATGGCATTTATCGGTGCCCTTGGTGCTAGTGGTTGCTGTGAGGTCAATGGCAGGGTTCCCTGAAACTAAGTCAACGATGAGGCCAGGTTTGATGCTACAAGTTCACAGTTAGCATATGTAATTCCCAAAGCTTTGTATGGAAAGCTGATTTCTCTCCCCTTTTAATCAAATGGTGCAATCTTTCCTTTCCTGGCCTGAGAGGTTGGCTGTCTTGATTTCTAGATATTTTTATTTACACCAATATCCACAAAGTGGATCCTGTCTGTCCTTTTGGCACGGTAGGAAGCCTATTAGGCTACTTTCACATTAGCGTTTTCAATTCCGCTATTGAGATCCGTCATAGGATCTCAATAGCGGTAGAAATGCTTCAGTTTTGTCCCCATTCATTGTCAATGGGGACAAAACTAAACTGAACGAAACGGAATGCACCAAAATGCAGCGTTTTTCTGTCAGCGATGTGGTGCGGAACAAGAAGGATCAGTCCTCGCACACAATGTAAGTCAATGGGGACGGATCAGTTTTTTCTGACACAATAGACAATTGATCCTTCCCCCATTGACTTTCAATGGTGTTAATGACGAATCAGTCTTGGCTATAGAAGACATAATACAACCGGATCCGTTTATGAAGAATGCATGCTGTGTCGGGCCCATCTACCAGGCATCAAGGTGAATTCCGCAGATGGGTCCCTAACACTAATATATCGCCTCTCTTGGACTTACCGAAGCCTACAATTTTCAGGGCAGTGTAGAAACCAGCTACATTAATACTCTGCTCTAAAGTCCCAGGGAGATGGGAGTTATTCAGTCTAAGGCCTCATGCACACAACCGTATGTGTTTTGCGGTCCACAAACCGCGGATCCGCAAAACACGGAAGCTGCTCCGCGTTCCATTCCGCAAGTTGCGGAACGGAACGCGGCCCATTGTAGAAATGCCTATTCCTGTCTGCAAAATTTTGCGGGGCCACGGAACAGAGCAACGGATGCGGACTGCACACGGAGTAGATAAATAGAAATGTAAAGGTAGCAATAACTGATTTAAAAAAATGCATTTAAAGGAAATGTGTTATCAGAAAATTTTAATCCCTTAAGTACCAGGCCAATTTTCGTTTTCTCCCCCCCACGTTCCAATAGCCATAACTTTTTTAATTTTCCGTTCATATATTGGGGTACGTATGACTTTTTGATCACTGTTATTGAATTTTTCAGGGAGGACAAGGTGACCAAAAAAATGGCAAATCGCATGTTTTTTTTCCAGCATATACCGCACAGGTGATTTGAACTTTTAACCCCTTTCCGGCCAGCACCGTACATGTACGGCTCTGGACGGGACTTTAAAGATGGTGCCCGCTTACGAGTGTGTCTGGCACCATAGCTGCAAGGTGCCTGCTGTTTTAAACAGCAGGCACGTGGGACTAATGTCTGTAACTTGCAGCGCGCTTCCTGGTATGCTCTGGCTCCCCCGGACCCGGATCAGATAAAAAATATAAAAATTCAAATCCGCCTTTCCCCAAAAAGTGCGTATTGACACCTCCCTGTTTGTGCTGGTGTGGTCTCCACACCATACTCTTATCCACCGCTTCCCTCCATGTACGTTTCAATGGTCTTCCTCCTTTTCCCAATAGAAACAGGGTAGAGCCTTGCTTCCACTCCACCTCCCTGCTTTAATATGTGTAAACAGCAGCTTTTCTATGCAGTCTTAGGCTAGTTTCATACTAACGGTAGGCTATTCCACGCTTTGTTTTTTGTCCAGCCGATTCTCAGCATGTTTGCCAAGTTGCCACATTCAAGGACCATCCGGCAATGCCGGACCCAGAGAGTTCCGGCAGACTTTTCCCCGCAGCAACAGCCTGACGGATCTCTTTACCGCTAGTGTGAAACTTGCTTTAGATGAGCATGGGCGAGAGAAGCTACACAGCAGATTAGTTGATAATCTGCATCAAGCAACAAATTTCCTGATAGATGTCTCCCCACCAACTATTACCAGGCAAGGTGGTCAGCAATAATGGGAGCAACATTGTGGCAGAGCTGCATTTGGTGGAAATATCACATGCTATTTGCATGGTGCACGTGAGAAGTTTCCCACCTTGTGGCTTGCAGATGTTCAGGAGAGTGTCTAAGAATGCTTTCCTGGGAAGAGAGGCAAAATTGTTGTATTACCAGGATACTCTCTGTGCAGATTTTGCTGGAGATGTTGTTGAGCAGACGCCTGCTTTCTGAGTGTCTGGCCAGGAGGCCACTCTGCGACCCCCACTGAGTCACCAACCTCCTGCTTTGTTTCTGCTATTACAAGTAGCAGAAGTTGCAGCAACACCAGCCGCAGACAATTCAGTTTGATGATGCACTTCAGAAGACGTATATGAACTGATTGAATCAATAGGTTCAGTTCTACCTTGACTGTGCCATTCCTCCAGCACGTAGCCTGTTCCCTGACCCATCGCCTTCAGAGGGGCAGGTGGTGCCGTGACACTCAAGAGGACAAAATTGTCCTCCGCATGTGTGGAAAGCACCACATTTGTCAAAATAAGAGGTCAAATACACACATATAGTCAGCTCACCTGGCTTCTTAATTGTAGTCCTCCTGCATGGAAAATAGCTGGAAACTTCCAACATAAAGAAAGAAATATCCAGCGCTCTTGTGAGCGGTATAAATTCGTCTTTATATCAAAACATGGATACATCTTCAATATCTTTGCTTAAGTGATTCGATCATAATGTCTTAGTCACAGTATGTTTTGAAATAAAGTATAGAAGATTTTACACCACTCACAGGAGTACTGGATATTCCTTTTTTCACATTTGTCAAAATGAATGAGATATGAATTTTCACACACTTCCAGCTGAGGCCAAATTATAATATATATTTTTATTTAATATTTATTTTTCCAACATAAATACCATATATGTGTGTATAAACATGGACAGGTATCTGTCCCTATTAAGGCATCATTTTGGAACACTTGTTCAGAACAAGCTACTGCTTCTTTCAATGCTTCTGTGTATATAGACATGGGCAGGCAATGTCCCCCAATAAGGGACAAGTTTTGTACATTTATTTAATTCTAAAAAGCATACCAAATGCATCGACACAGTGTGTTTTTAAACAGGCTGTTTGTTAACACCATCAACTATACATTTACCAATAGCTATATATGTCAGTGTCATTCTGAAATTATTTGCTAATGCTGTCTTTGCATTAAGGAGCTTAAGGAGGGTACTGGATCTCCCTAAAGAGACCAGTCCGGTGTGGAGACTGGAAGTACTTCATAGTATGGAAACTTATTTAAAATGCTCCATGGGAAAAAAATATGCAAAGAGATGTCTCCTGTGAAAAGAGAACCATTTTGCTAGTGCCAACTCTTGTCAAAATCTGACTTTTTAGCAAGTCTTGGAATATGACATGGGAAAATAGCCAGGCCAGATATTAGTGTTGAACGAATCAAAGTCCATTTGCGTGTGAAGAGACCACCACTGCTATCTTGATTGAAGATACCATGTAAAATCTCGCTGTGTTTTCAATCAAAATCACTGTGGCGGCCTCTACACGATCAAATGGATACGTTTTTTTTTTACCGGATTAACCCTAGAAAACCTTCAATGTTAATCTCAGATGCCGCGATCAGCGATGAATGCAGCATCTGAGAGTTTCAAAGACGGGGGCGGCGCCATCGCCGTTCCCTGTCATTGCACCCGCTACATACAAAGAAATGCACTTCGTGACCAAATAATTCGTAACAAAATGAATTCCTTTGTGAAATTCGGTGAAGCAGCCGAATCATATTTTTTAGTAACTTCACTCATCTCTACCAGATATCCAGCTGTAGACAGTTGTTTCTGGGTACTTGCCCAGCACTCTGCCCTAATCAACCAGGCAATGCAAAATGATAACCAAACTCAGATTCAAATACAAGGCAATTGCACAGTACCTACCTAAACAAACTTAGGGTACTTTCACACTAGCGTTTTTGCTGGATCCGGCAGGGTTGAGCAAAAACGTTTCTGTTACTGATAATACAACCATCTGCATCCGTTATGAACGGAACCGGTTGTATTATCTGTAACATAGCCAAGACGGATCCGTCATTAACTCCATTGAAAGTCAATGGGAGATGGATCTGTTTTCTATTGTGTCAGATTGTGGCAGAGAAAACAGATCCGTCCCCATTGACTTGCATTGGGGGTCATGCTGGATACGTTTTGCTCCGCTTCCCAGGACGGAAAGAAAACTGCAGCATGTTGCGGTTTTCTTTTCGGTCTGGGAACGCAACTAAATGGAACGGAATGCATTTTGGAGCATTCCGTTCTGTTCAGTTCAGTTTTGTCCCCATTGACAATGAATGGGGACAAAACTGAAGCGTTTTTTTCCGGTATTGAGCCCCTCTGACGGAACTCAATACTGGAAAACTTTAACGCTAGTGTGAAAGTAGCTTTAGTAACTAGTTAAGCTTGAAGCAACAGGCAGATCCCTTATGCTCATAGCATCATGCTGCAGAAATAATCCTATTCAGATATATGGAATGGATTTTCATTTGCAGAAATGTCTTCAACAAATCTGCTGCATGTGAACTTGTCATTACAAATCAGATATGTAGACTAGTACATCCAATAGAGGAGCAACTTCATATGCTTTAAAATTTAACCCAGCAAAGACTTCAATATTCTATAAAAAAAACAATATGCTCTAAATACTGTATAACCCTCATAATAGTCTACCATAAACTTTAATATTTACCGTGTTTTCAAACAAAAAATGAAATGTGGATAAACGCTGTGTGTAATGCTGGCCTTAAAAGACTAGTTATTTATTCTTAAATCAATATAATTTGTCTTGTATGTATTTCATTCTGGTGATAGGCAGTTGCGCGTGAATAGTATACAATATAGATTATACAGTGCCCTCTACTGACCAAGTCAGAGAACATGTAATCTTAAGCATATAATATATTTCTTTGTTATAGCTATTGCATGAACTAGACATAGACATGCAGGAAGTTTAGCAATTGCCATGAAATGGAACTGCTTAGAACATATTAACCCATTCTAGCCCATGTCACATAAATTAATAGGCTTGTGGCACGGCCTCTGCACCAGAATGCATTATTTACAGCGGCTGCTACCTGGCTTGGATCCCGAGCCTTGCACTGCCTCACTCCCCTTGGTCCCCTTCTCTCTCACATCTGCGTGTGAACCAGGTGTTCACTGATGACATCATCCAGTTGGGTTACTGATTATTCAGGTTTGTTACCTGTGTCTCTGCCCAGCTTTGCTATTCAGTTCAACTTGGCTAAATCAGCCCCTCAATTCAATCTGCTACATGGGCCCTTAGTATAATACTGCCAGATCGCCCCTCAGTTCAATTCTGCAATATTGAACCTATAAAGAGAACTGAAGAGCCGTTATTCTGTCACTCATTCCAGTCCTCTGCCTACCTTGCTGCAGGTTGTAAATTGATATTAGTTTACTCTAGCCTACCATCCGGGAGTGCTAAACCTTGTGTAGAATGCAAAGAAGCACAATATTTTGTATTTAATTTTTAATTGCATAGTTCTGCCAGAATGTATTAAAAAATAACCAAACATTAAAAATGTATTACCCATGAGCATAGAATAAAAAAAAAATCCTTTCTGAAGAAAGTGTCCCATTTCTTTAATCAGCTTGAAGTACCAAACAAAAAACATGAGGTTCTTAAGAAACAGAATGGCTGCTACAGGACAGAATTCTGTCTACACAGATACAGATCTGGCATCTCAACAGGCACCTCCGAACAAAAAGTACAAATCTGGAAGCCAGAAAAGAAAACAGATATTGGACTTGCTGTATCAACTTTACACTGCACTGCGCATTCTCAAGTGGCTAGAATGGACAGATTCCTGTGCACCTGAATTGAGATGAGCTGACACATTTCTTGTGTTTTCAATATAGTGCTCATTTTGTTCATGCTCCTTCAACTGCCTAATGCAACATCGATATCCCATACCATGAATATATTGTTGCTGAAAATTGTGGATGATTGCTTAGCTCAAATGTATTGATTGTGGATTCAGAACGGAATGCTCCAAAGCTATGTGCCTAATTATGACTTTAAGAAACAAATGTGGGACTTGGAGAAACTCTTATGTAGAGACAAAAAGCTGATAGGATGATCAAAAATTACAACAATATCTTGTGTAAAGCTACATGCACACGACCGTATGTTTGGTACGCGTCCGAGCTGCATATTTAGCGGCTTGGGCGCGGACCCATTGACTTTAATGGGGCCGCAAAAGATGCGGACAGCACTCCGTGTGCTGTCCGCATCCATTGCTCCGTTCCGTGGCCCCGCAAAAAAAATGGAGCATGTACGATTCTTCGCCGTTTTGCGGACAAGAATAGGCATCGCTATAACGAGCCGCCCGTTCTGTTCTGCAAATTGCGGAAGGCACACGGAGCGACTTCCGTGTTTTGCGGATTCACGGTTTGCGGATCCGCAAAACACACATGGTCGTGTGCATGTAGCCTAACACTGTGAACAGTAAAGTACTGGAGGGAGTATATATATCACCTAGATTCCTCAGCTTGGTGAGACAAAAGAATCCAGAAAGCTGTATTTTTTCAGACTTTGTTTATGGGCTGGAATTTTTGGAAGTGGTAGGTTTGGTAGAGGGACCTACCATTCCACCCCCCTCACTTTAGTACGGCATGTTGACTTGCCTGAGATGAACCCAGGTGTAGCTGCTGGACTTATTACTGTGGTGATGAAGACAAGGCTGAGGGTCTCATTTAGGCCCCTTTCACACGGGCGAGTTTTCCGCGCGGGTGCAATGCGTGAGGAGGACGCATTGCACCCGCACTGAATCCTGACCCATTCAGTTCTATGGGGCTGTGCACATGAGCGGTGATTTTCACGCATCACTTTTGCGTTGCGTGAAAATCGCAGCATGTTCTATATTCTGCGATTTTCACGCAACGCAGGCCCCATAGAAGTGAATGGGGATGCGGGAAAATCGCAAGCATCCGCAATCATGTGCGGATGCGTTGCGATTTTCCCGCATGGTTGCTTAGCAACGGACTCAATCTCTATTATTTCCCTTATAACATGGTTATAAGGGAAATAATAGCATTCTTAATAAAGAATGCATTGTTAAATGATGAGGAAGGGGTTAAAAATAATAAAAGTTAACTTACCTTAGCCACTTGATCGCGTAGTCGCGATCTGTCCTCTCTTTCCCTGCAGCATCGATGATCTAAAGGACCTGTGATGACGTCACATCACATGGCCCAATCACATGGTCCATCACTATGGTGATGGAGCATGTGATTGGTCCATGTGACCATGTGACATCATCCAAGGTCCTTAATCACTATCCTCAGGCTGTGGATAATGTTTAGGATCTTGGATGATGTCACGTGGTCACATGGACCATCACATGCTCCATCACCATAGTGATGGAGCAGGTGATTGGGCCATGTGATGCTGTGACATCATCACAGGTCCTTTACATCTTTCAAGCTAACGGAGAGGAGGCCGGGCTTCGCGATCAAATGGACCAGGTAAGTTATGATTAGTTTATTTTTTTTAACCCATTCTGCACCGGGTTCAACATTAGGGAGATGGCTAAGGGTATTATTTTACATTATAACTATGTTATAATGTGAAATAATACCAGTGGATAATTTCTGACTCAAACATGCACTTCTGTGAAGAAGTGCAGGTTCGGGTCTGGGTACCAAAAGTGCCGATTTTTCTCCCGCGCGTGCAAAACGCATGACAGCGCTTTGCACTCGCAGGGAAAAATCGCGGCAATTCCCGCAACGCACCCGCACTGTTTGACGGAGTGCACCCGCAACGCCCGTGTGAAAGGGGCCTTACAGTCAGAGCCTGGAAGCTGCGCTGCCTGTTGTCTGCTGTGTAAAGCCTGATCTACAAAGTTAGGCCTCATGCACACGACCGTTGTTTGATTCCGTATCCGTTGCTCCGTTTTTGGTGATTTTCTGCGGACCCATTGGTTTTCAATCTGTCCATGGAAACCTCGGCAAATGTACCATTTGTCCTCCGCGTCTGTGATCCGTGTTTCCAGTCCGTCAAAAAAATATAACCTGTCCTATTCTTGTCCATGAAAAACGGTTCACGGATCCATTCAAGTCAATGGGTCCGTGAAAAAATGCGGATGGCCATCCGTGTGTCATCCACGTTCTGTGTCCGTTTTTTTTGCGGATCCCTTGGCAGGCACTTGGGAAAAACTGTCCACTAAAAAAAACGGAAGACACACGGAAACACAACGGAAGGCAAAAACGGACACGGATCACTGAACAACGGAACCCCTTTTTGCGGACAGCATAAAAAACCGGTCGTGTGCATGAGGCCTTACTGAGAGCATAGGGGAAGAAACCTGATGTAGAGTTAGCGCCCAGACTGGCAGGTGTTTTGTTTATGTTCTTGTACCATAGATCCACTCAAGTGAATGTTAACCCTTAGGATACTGGAGGCTTTTCATTTTTGTGTTTTTATTTTTCTTACCTATCTTCCTTGAGCCATAACTTTTTTACTTTTCCATTCACATAGCTGTATGAGGGCTTATTTTTTGTGGGACAAGTTGTACTTTCTAATGCCACCATTTAAGATGGCATGCAATATAGTGGGAAGCAGGGAAAAAAAAGTCTAAATGTGGTAGAATTGGAAAAAAAACAATTTCTCCACCGTTTTACGGGTATTTTTCCCACGGTGTTCCTTTTGTAGCAAAACTGACCTGTTCCCTTCATTATCTGGGTCAGTACGATTACAACGATACCACATATGTATAGGTTTTTATGTCTAAATAGTGTAAAAATAAATTTGAACATTGAGAAATCTTTTTTTTACATCCCCATATTTTTTACATCACCATATTCTGACCCCCATAACTTTTTTATATCTACTGAACACTAGTGTGGGTGCTCATTTTTTGCCGGATAATCAGTAGTTTTTATTGATACCATTTTGGAGAATGTGTGATCACATTTTATAACTTTTTTGGGTAAGAGAAGAAATGACAAATTGGTCATTTTGACTCTTTTTTTCTGTTATTCCATTCACCATATTGGGAAAATATTTTTATATTTTAATAGTATGAGCAAATTTAATTTTTACTTTTTTTCAATTCTGATTTTGAACAATCAGGGATTTTTTAGATCCATTAATTGCATAGAATTGATCTTTTCTTATGTTGGCCTGCCACCTGCTGGCCAAAATAAGAATTGCATCTTCAATGCTCTTAGAGAGACCCAGCGAATTAAAATCAATTACCTGCATCCTCATTGGCCGCAGAGGATGCCGGTAAAAAGCCCGGCGCTTCCGGGTTTTTCACCCTTTAGATACCATGATCTCACTTGATAACGGCATCTAAAGGCATTATTGCCAGTTATGGTCATTAGCTGCGTGTCTCTGCTGTGTGAAACAGCGTAGACCCGCCGGCCATGATCTGCATGTGCGAGCGGGCACCATGTTTGCACTTCGCTCCAGTGCTGTACATAGTGAACGGGTTAAACTTGAATGCCAAAACCTTGTGTTGGATGGAAAATAAAGCATTATGTGGACTTTTAAACTGCTGAATCCAGTTAAATCTGTCATCCCCGATCCCATCTGCACACGAACACTTGATAAAAAGATGATCCCTCGAGGTTTAAGAAAAAAGAAAATCCCAAATACAGTGAATTAACAAGAGTTTGTTGAGAAATAGAATTAAATATTAAAGCTCTGAACCCAGACATACCCAGAATTTCACCCAGGCAGCCTCCCTGTTATGAGCATCGGAGCATTTCATGCTCCAATGCTCTACTTTGCCCTGCGCAGAATCGCGCAGGATAAAGGTTTTTATGGATATCCGGTGATGACTGACCTCTCAATAGGGACTGCTAGCCGGAGGCTTCCGCCCAGCAGTGAGCGTGGTGACATCATTGGCACTAATGGGCCGGCTTTAGCACTGCCATAGCCTGTAAACCGTCTAGGGCAGCGCTAAAGCCTGCCCATCAGAGCCGGTAAAATGATCAAATACACTGCTGGACGGGAGCCTCCGCCGAACAGTGTAAAAACATAAACAAGCCCTTGCCCTGTGCGATGCAGCATGAAATGCTCCAATGTCACAGGGCCTGCTTGGGTGAAAATGGGGATAGGTCCAGGTTCAGCTCTGAACCCGGACAACCCATTTAACTGAGGCTGATTATATCACAGGAAGATGTTGTGTTTAAGGAGTTCCAGGATTTTGATATTTATTTAAAAAAGAACATTGCTAAATTAGAAGCTTTTAATACAGTCACTAAAAAAATTAAATATCATCAAGAATTTTCTGCTCATTATGAAAACGCTGTGTTTGAATGGGGTAGTTGGGAAAGAAACCTGCATAAATTGATATTAAGGAAACCACATAAGAGAAACGAATCATATTATGTATGACGGAATGTCATTTTCAGCTTTACAAAGGGTGAAGGCACAGATTCTCATAACGTATTGGATGGTACCACTCATGGTGAAAATAATAAAAACCAAACAATAACTTATTAAAATTGTCATATTATCGACCAGGATCAAATTACCATCTTATCCAGAAGCCTTAATTTTGCAACCAAAAATGATTTTGATCTATATGATACCATTAAAGATGTGAACAGGTTCACCAGGCTATTAACAGTGGAAAAAAAAAACATTTCTTCTTGTCAGATCTGGAGGACAGACATTGGATTTGAACGAATGTAATATTACTTCTACTGCTTCTGTTACTTAATTTTAGGATTACAGTCTGAATCAGAAGGATTCACTGAACCATCTGCTTTCCAACCGAAACCATACAACGTGAATAATCCTATATTTTATCCACTTCAAGCACGCTGCCAATCAATCCGCAAGTTTCAGGAGTGTGTCCAAAGAGATTTGATACAGCTGTATTGTAACAGTAATGTGAGAGAAAAATATAACCTGTCTAAAAAATAAAGAGAATTTATCATTGCCCTGAGAGAATTACAAGATCTTAAAGGTGGATTTACACTGCCTGATATTCAGGAAGATTACCGGGAACAAACGTTCCAGATGCGGCCGGACTAGAGGGGAAACCTTTAAGGGGAGGCCGATATGACGGGGAGTTGGGGTCCAGGTCGACCCCCTCCTTTTTCCCCCTTTTTTCCCTGGTATTGCTGGGGATCGTGTGCGGGCCTCTGGGGAATGGGTAGTGGGTTTCGAATGTCTGCTGCGTGCGCTCCCGGGTTGAACCCCCCCCCCCCCCTTCTCCCCTCGCTGCGTCTCCTTGCCTGCTGCTGGATTCCTGCTGCGGGCGCGGGGGGGATGGGGTAGGGTTTGGAGGGGAGGTCAGGGTGTCAGGGAGGATAGGGATTGAGGGAATTGAATGTAGCGGGGGAGGAGCTAAGGGGTTAAATAGGTTGAGTGGGGGGATATCGGGGCCATTTTGTGGAGAAAACCGGGAACGTGTGGATCGCAAGATGGACCTAAAGGAAGCCATTAAGCGTGTGAGGGCAGAGGCGGGGGTGCGGGGACCCGGCTGGGTACAGGAACAATTACAGCAGTTGCTAGGGGGGTGGCTCAGGCTACTGCCTTTCCTCAGCCCCTGGTGCCCCGGCCGCGGCGGTCTCGGCCACCGGCACGCTTTAGCCCACATTCCTCCCCCCCCCCCCCCGGGCTCAGCGCCGGAGAAGGAGCCCTTCAGAGGACCCTCCACGTCGGGGATCTGCAAAAAAGCCTCCTTCCAGTGGTCCCCGGCGTGGGAGGAATCCAGTAGACAGACGGAGCCCAAGGGGTGACTCGGTGGGTCACCTCCAACTACTCACCAGGGCAGCGTTGGATCCAGACCAGGGTCAGCGGGCACCTTCCCATGTCCAGGGGAAGAGGGGCTCCCCAGCGCAGGCAGGAGACTGAGGAGAGCGGGGCTTCACCAGCATCAGGGCAGCAGTCTGGAGGAAGTTCCGCCCCCCCTGGAGACCTCATGGTGGAAAGCAGCCAGAACGTTCCTGGATAGATGCATGCTAGGGAACAGTCTTCAGCACAGTCGGGGATGACATCCGGGGTGTCTACACTGAGGAGCGGACGTCAGGATTCAGGACCGTCGGCTGATGGGGTCACAGCACCCAGGCAGCCAGGTGAGTGCTTATGGGGAACCTTAGCGCAGTTAGGGGCCGGTGCCGGGGGAGGGGATGGACCCCAGGCGGATTTAGGCCGAGGCTTGGGGCAGTTGGGGGGATTAGCGGGTTTGTTGGCGGCTTGAGGGGTGGGAAGTGCGTCTGGGGCGTGCGGGGGATCCGGTGGTGCCCACTTTGGTAGGCGGCAGGGAGCAGAGTTCGAGTGTTGCGCGGGCATCAGTACAGACACAGGCAGGAGGGGCGGTGGAAGCCGACGCGGTACGGTTGGATGATAGGGCGAAGGGGGAGGTATACGTATGCTTTGAGGGCCGGACATTAAGGAACGCATATGGAAAGGGGAGTATGTGGAAATTTTTTCCCTGCTCCCGCTTGATAGGTTTAATTTGGACAGGGCGCAGAAGGATATGGGGAAGAAGGAGGAGGAGGAGAAGCGCAGGTATCGTCTGATACCGAGAACATTTCAAAATTAGTTGCAAGCATTTGCAATTCTGGCTAGCGTAATTGGGGAAAAGGCGCTGGAGAGCTGCTCGGCCCTGTTCTGCTATTTAGATGCGATCAGGGAGGCGTATCGAGTGTATGGTGATGTGGCCTGGCTTCGGTACGATGAGCAGTTCAGGCAGCGGAAAGCGGCATGCCCGGACATACGGTGGGACCACAAAGACATAGCCTTGTGGTTGAAGGTTATGGTGCCCGTTCGGTTGGGGCAGTCCCTTCGCGGGGAGGCCGGGGGTGGGACCCCGGCTGCAGGATCCGTCGCCTTGGCGAGAGGCTTATGCTTCTCCTTCTACGACGGGAATTGCAGATTTGGTGCCAAGTGCAAATTCAATCACGAGTACTTCAATTGCGGGGGAACCCATGGCGCGTCGCAGTGTTTTAAAGGAGGGAGACAAAAAGGAGGGGAGAATAATTCTAAAGGGGGAGACGCCAGTCAATTTGGAAAGGATGGAGCCCTTTCTAAGTAAATACCCGGACAGGGCAGCGGCGTTTTTATTGCGTGAGGGTTTTTCCCAGAGTTTTCGAATTCCGTTTATTCCTGGGGGGGCAGTTTTGGGTACAAGAAATTTGCGTTCAGCGAGGGAACATCCGGATGTGGTGGGGGAGAAGCTTAGGAAGGAAGTGGGTCTAGGCCGGGTGGCGGGTCCATTCGCGGAGTCACCGTTTGTGAATTTGTGCGTCTTGCCGCTAGGGGTGGTGCCTAAGAAGGAAGCTAATAAGTTTCGGCAAATTCACAACCTCTCCTGCCCCAAGGGGTCGTCGGTCAATTATGGTATCAATCCGGCCTTGTGTTCGGTAGTATACACGTCATTTGACGCGGCGGTGGCGTGGGTAAGGAGGTTGGGTAGGGGGGCACTGATGGCAAAGACGGACATTGAGGCGGCATTTCAGTTGCTGCTGGTGCATCGGGAGTTTTTTCATTTGTTGGGTTGTTACTGGGAGGGGGGTTACTTGGTTGATTGTTTGCCAATGGGGTGTTCATTGTCATGTGCATACTTTGAGACGTTTAGTACGTTCTTGGAGTGGGTTGTGGCAGATTTGGCTGGTTGTGATTCCATTATTCACTACCTGGACGATTTTCTTTGCATAGGCCCCCCGAAGTCGAATGTTTGCGCGGTGTTGTTACATACGTTGTGTCAGGTGTTTGTGGTGTTCGGGGTCCCGTTGGCGGCGGATAAAACGGTGGGCCCGGCGGTGGAGCTTAGCTTCTTGGCGATTGTCATAGACAGGCAAAGAATGGAATGTCGGCTGCCGCGGGATAAGCTGGACGATTTAAAGGGGGAAGTGGTGCAGGCGCCTCGGCTCAGAAAGATTAAGCTGCGGGACTTGCAGTCCCTTTTGGGGAAGCTCAACTTTGCATGCCGCATCATGCCTATGGGGAGAGTGTTTAGTAGGCGGCTGGCGGGTGTGACTTCCCCGCACCACTTAATTCGTTTAGGGAGAGTTGCGGGGAAACTTGGAGGTTTGGCGGTCGTTCCTGTAGCAGTATAACGGTCGTTCGCTGTTTATGGATGCTGTGGTGGAGTCCTTTGATTGTGAACTGTTCACGGATGCGGCGGGGAGTGGGGGTTTCGGGGCGTATTGGGGAGGCCAGTGGAGTGCCGGGATGTGGCCGGCGGGTTGGGCTGAAAAAGGTTGGTTGCGGAATTTGGCTTTGCTGGAGCTTTTTCCCATTGTCCTGGCGGTCTTGCTGTGGGGGGAGGCATTTCGGGATAAGAAGGTGTGGTTCCACTGTGACAACTTAGGGGTGGTTCAGGCGATTAATGGGCTGTCGGTATCGTTGCCATTGGTAGTGCGTTTGCTTTAGCGACTAGTGTTACAGTGTTTGTCCCTGAATGCTTGGGTGGTGGCGGTGCATGTACCGTGTGTGGATAATGAAATCGCTGACGCTCTTTCTCGTTCACAGTGGGATTGCTTCTGGCAATTGGCCCCACATGCGGAAATGGTAGGGAAAGAGTGTCCGAGTGGCCTGTGGGAACTCCTGGAGGGACGATAGTAAGGCTCGTGCAGGCTTCCTTAGTGCCCAATACGTGGGCAACCTATATGGCGGTTTGGAAGTGTTGGGAGGATTGGTGTAGTGGTTTTGAGGGCGGGGTTGGGGATTGGGACGTGCCGTTGTTGTTTGTGGGGCATTGTAAGGATGAGGGGTGGTCAGTGGTGAAGATCAACCGGTATATGGCCTTTGGTTTTAAGCTGCGTAAGATGGCGGACATTACCAAATCCTTTCTAGTCACCAGGGCGCTGAAGGGTTGGAGGCGGTTGGGGGCGAGGGTGGACGGCAGGCGTCCAGTATCTTTCGAGTTGCTTTTAAAGTTGGGGGAGCGGTTACGGGGGGTTTGTAGTTCGGAAGGGGAAAGGTGGTTGCTTATGTTAGCTTTCTCGTTGGCCTTTTTTGGGGGCACAGCGGTTAGGGGAATTGGTTTGTCCGACGACGCGGCCGGTTGGGGGGTTGCTCAGAGAGGATGTAGAGTTGGGTCGCGATCGGGGAGAGTTTGTTATTCGGCGGTCAAAAACGGATGTGGAAGGGAGAGGGAAAAGAGTGGTGCTGTTTCAGGTACCGGGCTGCTCCATGTGCCCGGTCGGTTGTATGCGTGAGTATGGGATAGTGGGGTCAGGCGCTTGCCCATTGTTGGTGCATGCAGATGGTTCCTTTCTGTCCAGGTTTCAATTTACGGCGATCTTTGATCAGTGTCTGGATCGTTTGCGTTTAAAAGGGGCGGGTTATTCGAACCACTCTTTTAGGATAGGGGCAGCCACGGAGGCCGCTCGATGGGGATTGGGGGAGGAAGTCATAAAGAGGATAGGTCGCTGGGAGTCGGTCCGGTTTCGGTCGCATGTCTGGGTTGATCAGCTGTAACTCGTGGGGATCCGTGGGGGTAAGGAGTTGTTGGTGTTGTATGCTATCGACCAGTTTTGAAAAGTTGTGTTGTTCATTTTCTCGTTTCAGGTGCGGGGCCGGACCTGGTCTGGATACTGGGGCATTCTTATGTGTTTTGGGGAGCCGTCCGGGCAGCGGTTCGGCCGGACGGCGAGCAACTTGGTTTCCGGAGATCGGAGGTGGTGGTAAGGTGGATAGGGCGTAGGGGCATGGTGTGGAGTGGGGTGCTGCCGGAGATACATCGATTCGCCAGATATGTTGGTGCTGCATGTGGGCGGCAATGACTTGGCGGCACGGCCGTTGCGGGAGATTCTGATGGATATGAAGTTCGATCTGCTGAGGCTTTGGGCCCTGTTCCCAAAATTGATAACAGTGTGGTCGGTCATTGTTCCGAGATGGGTCTGGAGGGGGCCCTTTCAGTGGAGGGAGTAAATAGAGCGCAGGTGAAGTTAAACCGAGCGATGGGTTAGTTTATGGCTAAGAATGGTGCGGTGGCGGTGCGGCATAGGGAGTTGGAAACCAGTGTGGGGGCTTTCTGGAGGTCGGATGGCGTGCACCTGAATGCAGTGGGAATTGATATGTGGAGTTTGGCGCTGCAGGATGGCATTGAAATTGCGTGTGTGGAGGGTCTGTGGCGGGGGGAGGTCCATGAAGTCGGTGCTACTCTTTGGTAGTGTGGATGGGGGGGCTCCGCGGTGGGACTGGACTCCCAGTTTGGGCCGAAGTGTTGGGGAGGCTATTTCAGTTGTGCTTTCAAGCTGGTGGGAATGGCTGGAAGCAAGGTGGCACCCCAACGGAACAATCGTCAGGATTTGGGGCTTCAGGGACCTCCTCCTAAGAGGATTCTGTAATAGTTGTTATTTATACGGTTATATTTATATATATTTATATTTTATAAGTTGTATTGTTTAATAAATGGCTGCTGTGGCCAATCAATTACAGCTTGGTGTCAGCGTATTTCTTGGTAGAGAAAGAACGTGAGGGAAGAATATGGGTTAGGCGGGGTGAAGCCGGGAGGGGACTGAGGGTTGGGGGGAGTGGTGGTGGTGGTGTGGTGGGGGGTCGAGTGTGAGGTAGCCCATACCCCTGCCATGTGAATGCTCATTCCTGACTGATTTCTGTCCATCTAAATGTGCCGCTGATCACCGGATAAAAACTCAAAATGCTCGTTCATCCGGTGATCCTGTCGTTAGAGCAGGCACACTAATCATCGTTTCTGGGCAGCAGATCGTGCTGTCTAAACAGAAATCTGCTGCCCAGAAACAATGATTCTGTATGGGGACCAGCAATCTCAATAGCAATCCCTCGTCCTCATACTGTGAAGGATTTCACCACATGTGAATGCACCGATCTCCTTCCCAAGAATCGGCTGTTGGATCGGAGCATGTAAATCCACCTTCACAGTGAGGGCTGCAGATAAAGTGTGTGTGTGGGGGTGCGGGGTGGGAAGTTGTGTTATTAAATGCTAATTTAAATGTTAAACTCAATGAAGAAATTTTGAATGATGTCACCCATATATAAGGCTATCAAAAGAAGCTCCTGCTCAGTATTTAGATCAGTTGCACACAATATTGAAATATTGAATGAGGGTCTAGCGTTAGATGTTACTATACATCATGAACACGATTACTTAGTTAGACCCACTCAAGTCATACCCATTTTCCATTCACTTTCCAAGATCCATATGGGCTGATTCCTTCCACCTATGAGAACTATTGTAGTGTGGATCAGTTCCTTAAATGAAGGTTTGGGCAATGAGTGGACAACCACCTTCAACCACTAGTTGTCAGTAATTTGGGCTAATTAAAACACACTAGGTATGTCTTGAATTTAATGCATAGTGTCAAGTGAATTAATGACTTCACTTGACTTGCTGCTGACATTGAGTCATTATATATATGCATTCCTCATAGACTTGCTATAGTTGAGGTATCCTTTTATTTATGTAGGTACTTTGGATATCTTGATCTGATTCGGTTCCTCTAGATATCCACCTATTGTCGCACAACTATCTCATATGCAACAATTTGTTTTACAAGCAGCAGACTGGGCCATTTATGGGGGGTAAATTCTCCCCATCTTTGGCCATTTTATTTTCTGGTTTGCAAAATGTTTTATTTTTATTGATATTAATTGTTTTGTAGGCTGCTTGCCCTGCTATGCTCGCTACATGTTGGTCATCTGGACTAGTGATGTGTAGGCCACCCATACCGGGATTTATTGATTATTTGAACAACAATCCGTTTGGTTTGTTTTTATTTATAATTTTCACAAGCAGTTAATATCTTTCTTGGATTTGGAGTTATTGGTTGTCATGGATCAGGTGACTGTTCATACTTGCAGTTATCGCAAACCTATCAATGCTATCTTACATTCGAAATCACCTGAGTCATACAATCATTTATATCCCTGTAGGGAACTCTTGATAGCAAAAAGGCACTTTCCTACCAACTTAACTAGAGATGAACGAATTTCATATTTTGAAATTCGTTCACACTTTGCTTGGTGATAACTGGTAACAGCAGAATTGCGTTATGCGTTACCACAAACCATAACACAATTCTATGATGGAATGCATAATGGAATGCCTTTAGAGTCCTCCCCTGCATAACGGAAACAGGACGGATCCGTTTTGCAGCCCATAGACTTCTATTATGACGTAATAAATAACAGAATGCCTCCAAAGTCATTCCGTTATGCATTCCGTCATAGAATTGCGTTATGGTCCCTGGTAACGGAATCCATAACGCAGTTCTGCTTTTACCACCAAGCGAAGTGTGAACGAATGAACAAAATATGAAATTCGCTCATCTCTAGTTATGTTGGTAGAACAGCACCTTTTTGCTATCAAGAGTTCCCTACAGGGATATAAATGATTGTATGACTCAGGTGATATGATTTCGAATGTAAGATAGCATTGATAGGTTTGCGATAATTCACCTTTTACCACTAAAGTGTGAACAAATTTCATAAGTGGAAATTCGCTCATCTCTAAATATAACATTTGCTAGGGAAAAGAAGAATATTTTTATAATAGTCTAGTAAAATGTGATTACCCAGAGTAGAATTTAAATCAGGCTGACAATATAGTTGATACATGAAATAGAGAGGATTAATTATTTGTCTATAAAAAGAAACAAAAAATGGAACTAGTATTACTACTTTTGTCACAACTTATAGTATGCAATATTCACAGATACTGCATATTATAGATAGTTACCTATATTGACATAGAATCATACTATGGCTTGTATTTTACTAAAAGGATGCGCTTCCTCTTCCTGCAGACCTCACACTTTGAGGTCTATTCTTTCCCCCCGTTTAGTCACTACAACTCTAACTAAGGAATGTAATTCTGCTTATGGCTGCACCTAAAAGGTTTTTCTTCAAGTGTAGCAATTAGAGATGAGCGAATTATTGAAAAGTTCGATTCAGCTGATTCGCTGAATTTTACAAAAAAAGTTTGCATTGTTTTGTAAGTAGCTGGTGCAATGACAGGAAGCTGCGATAGCGCTGCTCCCCATCATTGTACCCCTCAGATGCCGCGTTCATACATGATGTAAAATGAACATAAAAAAATAAATAAATAAAACTTACTGCCTCCATTTGCTCTCGACGGGCCAGGATTTCGGCGTTGCGAGCAAATGGAGGCGGTAAGTTTGAATTTCTTTGTTTTTTACACTATTTCTGCTTAAATCGATTTGCTACCATGAACCACAAAGAAAATCGAGCCAAATCGAATTTATCCTGAAATTCAGATCGAATTCCACTTCGTGGTATTAGTAGTAGTAAGTGGTAGTTAGTGGTAGTAGTAATCAATGGTGTGTATTGTGTATGCATGCTGATCAAATAAAAAAAAAATACTGGTTACAACTGATAACAAAGTACATAAAATAACGGACGATAAATTATAAAACAAAAAATGTTGCATAATGTGTACTGCATAATTTGTCCTATATGGGCTGTACCAGATTAAGAGAAAATATTAATGGTGCATTAAAAACTAATAGGAGGCATCCTTAGAATGTATTTAAACATTTTAGACAAATACATGCAAGAAATATTTCCCATCTTAGATTTTCAGGTATAAAGAGGGTTAAAATCCATTGACGAGATAGTATTACAGAGACATTTGGAACAACTTCCTATTGCGCATTTTAAAGAGGCTAGAGGGGCCAGATTCTTGTGCACCCTACTGGAGGTGAGATGACAAATTCCTTGAGAGTTCAACATCAAAAGCTACCTTTCATCGATCTCTCAGGAAGAACACAATAAAGGTATTGTGATTCTACAATATCAGACATTCAATTAAGTGCCATTGCCTCTCTAGAAGCATTTACCAGCATCGACAAATTGGTTGTTGACTCTCCAGACCTGCAAGTCATATCCAGTAATGACCCTGCAGAATGTCGCTATAAAGGACATTACAGAGTGGTACTGACCTGCATGGATGTGAATTTAACACTTGGGCTAAGACAGAAACTGTCTATGCAGTCTTTCTTAACGTCTCTGTCTCTGAGTTCCTGTTGGTTTATGCAAGGTTCTGTGAAATCAGAAGCTCATATAACAAAGGCTGATAACCTGGACCTTATGGTTGGGCATTTTAAGTTTACTCAAGCAATTAGAAACCAAAAGGTCCATGGAACAATCAAAGTGGTTGATCCAATACATTTTTGTGAAATCTTTTATTGCTATAATTTAACCTGGACCAGACTACGCCCCGCAGCAATAGTTAATTTGCCAGTTTACTGTCAATTGCCTGTGATACTGTGATAAGTACCTTAAAGGCTATGTACACCTTGGTCTTTATTACAAATATTGAGCCCTTTTTCTGTACAGAGCTGTGATGCTCTAATAGAGGGATCTAAATTTTCTCTCTGCTCCCGTCAGCCAGCTCACCTGACGGGCTCTTCATCTCTGCTCTCTGACCTTATAAACACTCATTATAGCTCAGTTCTTATCTTACTGATAAGAATGTGGCTTAAATAAGTGCTGATGGCCTTTTGTTAAATTAAAGATAAGGTTTAGGCACAAAGTAAAAGTAAAATGATTGACACAGTTAACCCTTTGTGACAGAATGGCTCAATATTTTTAATAAAGACCAACTGAAAAAATGAGTAAAATAAAATCCTAAAAAAGGCTTGCTTTAACTACAAATCCCAGCTTCACAGATATTAAAAACCTGTATAGTGCAACAGAGTGTACCTGATAAAAAGTTAAAAAAGTCAAAGTTTCTTAGTAGTCTATAACCACACAGGGTCCCATTAACACTATGCCAGACGCTAACTGTCAATACTGCGGTAAATAACAGTCCAAAAAGCAAACTGACATTCTATTCAACCACCCTAATCTGGCCTGTAGGGATTTTAGAAGTCTGAAGGGATTCCTAGTAAAAAAAGTTTTCCTAGATACATATCTCAAGTCAGAACACTGGTGACTATTTGTAAGATCCAAACCTGCATGTTTCCTCCTTGGTCTAAAACATAGAGGGCATATCTTCTATAAGTACATTGTAAACTAGATAATCAACAGATATGCTTCTCCCATCAGTGAATTATAGCAGGCTTGTTCAGTGTAACTCAGTCTCTTCACTGGGGCCAAGACCACTATATCCAAATGGCGGTGGCTCTCTTAGGGCTCTTTCACACGAGCGGATACCGTGTGTGGAATCCACTGCGTGAAAAAGTGCCAAGCCCTGTTCCGGACAGCAGAGACATGGAGCATTAACATGATTGATAATGCTCTTTGCCTCTCTGTGACCTTTTTACTACAAAATCACAGTGAGATAAAGTTGTCACCGTGATTTTGTAGTAAAAAGGTCACAGAGGTCAATCATGTTAATGCTTTGTGTCTCTGCTGTCTGGAACGGGGCTTGACACTCTTTCACGCAGCAGATTACCCACACGGCATCCACTCATGTGAAAGAGCCCTTAGGGCTGTATTACATTAAAAGATTTAGCAGACAAATTGTCGGGAAGGAAGCTTTCCTTCCCAGCAATCACCTGCTCGTTAGTGGAGGAGGCCACTGATATTACATGGAGCAATCTCCTCCACAGTATGGGGAGGAGAGATTGCTAATGCCATCACTCGTCCCCAGACTGACTCATTGTTTCCCAGCAGCAGATCATGATTAGATAGCACGATCTGCTGCTGGCAAACAATGATTTATAAGCACTTTTAGGGCTGTATTACACTGCCAGATCATCGCTAATGAGCGATGCTAGATAGCAAATGCTGGATAGCGATGATCTGGCCGACTATCGACAGGTCTAATACAGCCATTTTAGAGTACTTCAGATAAAATGGAGGAGGTTTTCTTAGTGTACCTGAGAGTTTTCTCTGCCTTTACTTATTGCCAACAGCCCTGCTCCTGATCCACCCTATTCCCCTCTCCATAAACTTCTATCTAATCTGAACCTTCAGGAGGTGGACAGCTTGTCTTCACTGAAGATTGATCAGAGCAGTGAATTAAGAGTTAAAGGGGTTGTGCAGTGATTTATATTGATGACCTATTCAAGTGAATGGGGCAAGTACTCGTCATTACACTGCACTTTCACCCCTTCTTCAAACAGCTGATCGTCGGGGTGCCGGGTGTCAGACTCCCGCAGATCAGATATTGAGGATAGGTCATCAATATAATTTGCTGCACAACCCCTTTTAGCTGCATTTAGATGCTTTGAGGAGCAAATGATTGTCGGGAAGGAAAGGTTCCTTTCTGACAGTCGGCTGCTTGTTCAGTGGGGGTGAAGAGCTGCAGTTACATGCAGCAATCACCTCCATGGTATGAGTACAAGTGGTCGCTATTGCGCTCGCTCCTCCTTATACAACTGCATTGTTTCTGGCAAACAGAGTCCTGTTTAGACAACACAATCTGCTTCCCAGGAAGGATGATGATTGAGGTGTCCGCACCTTAAATCATGGCACCTGATGAACAAGTGTTTCTCTGCAGGAATGAGCATTCATAGGAATATTAGTTTTCTATAATTTTCCCAAACATCAGCCCATGTAAATCCAGCTTTTGTGGAAAGGAGGGGGAGCAGGAGAGGAGCCTCATAAGAAAACAAGGGAGCATCTTTCTCTGATAAGATATATTACAAAGTGTCTTATATTTGCCTGTACTATTTATTTCTGGGAAAAAATGAATCCTTTTCTAAACTATTTATGGCAGGATCCCACTCACATAAAGTCCGCGGATCTCTGTACAGTCTCTGCCAGATTTATCATTTAACGTACGCCACCGATCTATGATAAATCTGCCCCATGGTCTTTAATCCCTCTAGTTAGCCTGCTGCTAAATGCTGGCAGCTGCACAGTGGGGGTTATACTCCAAAAATTAAAATAGAATCAAGTTTCTGTTACATACCCTCCCTAGCGGCTATTATGGGTGAAAGGAAAGTAATCCATTACAGCTCAGAAGTAATTAATCCTGACATTCTTCTCTGGAGTATTTTTAGGAAGAATTAATTCAAAAAAATAGATTTTTTTTCAGTTTTTTTTTAGGAATTGTATGGAATAAATGTAGTCTGGGGATGGAAGAACGTGCAGGGTCTTCTCAGAATACTATCACAAGTGGCAGTATATTATGATTAAGAGATGGGGGGCGGAATTTCAAGAGAGAGGCATGTTTTTTTCTTTTTTTCTCTTTTCCTGGTTTTCTGGTTTGTTTAAGTGAGATATGGTGTTAGTAATATCCTGGAATATAAGTGATCTGGGGAACTTGAATCCTGATGATGTTTGTTTTCAGAAATCCCACCTGAGTAAAGAGATAAGGCTGTATTACACTGGACAATTTTTTGGCCGATAATCGCTAACAAGCGTTCGCATAGACACTCATTAGCGATAATCTTGCTATGTAATACTGCTGCCGATTGCCCGATAAACGAGCAGCCACTCATTCATCAGGCACTTCTGATTTTTAAGCATGTTTAGATCTTGCTGTCTAATAACGATCTGCCACCAGCAAACCACTAGACAGTATGGGGATGAGTAATGGCATAGCGATCGCTCCTCCACATGCTGCAGAGGAAATCACTGCATGTAATAGCAGCGGTCTCCTCCACTAGCTAGCAAGAGATTGCTGCAAGGGAACGCTTCCCTCCCAACAATAGCTTGCTGATTTGTCTGTGCAATACAGGCAATAGTTCCATAGTTCCATGGTTTTAAAAAAAAATTGCAAAAGTATTCACTCCCTTGACTTTCGTGTTTTCGTGTTTTGGTGCCTCACAACCTGGAATTATTATGGATTGTTTAAGGATTTGCATCATTTAATTTACAGAACATGCCCACAACTTTTTTTTATTGAGAAGCAAACAACAAATAGGACAAAATAACAGAAAAAAGTCAATGTGAATACCTATTAAATACTTTGTAGAGCCACCTTTTGCGGCAATCACAGCTCCAAGTCGCTTTGGATAAGTCTCTATGAGCTTGCCACATCTTACCACTGGGATTTTTGCCCATTCCTCCTTGCAAAACTGCTCCAGCTCCTTCAAGTTGGATGGTTTGCTCTTGTGAACAGCAATCTTTAAGTTTGACCACAGATTTTCTATTGGATTGAGATCTGGGCTTTGACTAGGCCATTCCAACACATTAACATGTTTCCCCTTAAACCACTCAAGTGCTTTAGCAGTGTGTTTGGGGTCATTGTCCTGCTGGAAGGTGAACCTCCGTCCTAGCCTCAAATCATGCACAGAGTGGTAAAGGTTTTGCTCCAGAATATCCCTGTATTTAGCACCATCCATCTTTCCCTCAACTCTGACCAGTTTCCCAGTCCCGGCTGCTGAAAAACATCCCCACAGCATGATGCTTCCATCACCTGTTCTTTGGGTGATGTGATGTGTTGGGTTTGCGCCAGACATATCGTTTTCTTTGATGGCCGAAACGTTAAATTTTAGTCTCATCAGACCAGAGCACCTTCCTCCATACATTTTGGGAGTCTCCCACATGCCTTTTTGTTTTTAGCTGAAAGTAATGGCTTTCTTCTGGCCACTGCCATAAAGCCCAACTTTATGAAGCCTACGGCTTATTGTCGTCCTATGTACAGATACTTCAGTCTCTGCTGTGGAACTCTGCAGCTCCTCCAGGGTTACCTTAGGTCTCTGTGCTGCCTCTCTGATTAATGCCCTCCTTGCCAGGTCCGTAATTTTTGGTGGGCGGACGTCTCTTGGCAGGTTTGCTGTTGTGCCATGTTCTTTCCATTTGGTTATGATAGATTTGACGGTGCTCCTGGGGATCATCAAAGATTTGGATATTTTTTTATAACCTAACCCTGACTCATACTTCTCAACAACATTGTCCCTTACTTGTTTGGAGAGTTCCTTGGTCTTCATGGCAGTGTTTGGTTAGTGATGCCTCTTGCTAAGGTGTTGCAGCCTCTGGGGCATTTCAAAAAAGATGTGTATATGTAATGACAGATCATTTGACACTTAGATGGACATCATTTCACTAATTATGTGACTTCTGAAGGTAATTGGTTGTACCAGAGCTTTTTATGGGCTTCCGAACAAAGGGGGTGAATACATACACACATGCCAATTTTCTGTTTTCTATTTCTAAACAATAGTTTTATTTATATATTTTCTCATTTCACTTCACCAACTTAGACTATTGTGTTCTGATCCATCACATAAAATTCAGATTAACAAAACATTGAACTTAAGGCTGTAATTTAACAAAACACAAAAAAAAGTGAATACTTTTGCAAGGCACTGTATATAGCACATGCTACTCTCTGGTGGTCAATTTTCAAGAATTGGAAAAATTAGAAAATGACAAATTAATATTTTTATACTGACTGTCAGATAATGTGAAATGAGTATTGGCCTCCATATACTTGCCCCCAGCAACACCACTGGAGTCGCTGATTAGGTTACAGAAATTATTCAAGATAAGTAATATTGTATGTGCATAAGGCAGGTGTAGGATGCTTTAGTTCTTACTAGAAGGATTTTATTAAAACAGCTGTCAAATTTGAGAAAGAAGTGCAGGGGTTAGAACAACTGAAACAAGAGGTGATTAGAGGCAGAGAAAAAGTTGTTAAAATCGCCAACAGGGAATAAAGATAAATGGATTAAGTAGTGACAGTCCTCCCTCTGGCTCTCTCTGGGGCCATGCAGTAAATGGAGACCGCACAAATTCTTCCCTCAGGCATTCCCTGATATTGGGGCTCCTGCCTGGTGGTAGTTGGGGTTCCCTTGGTGTTCAGTGGGTGTTTGGCTGGGTGCTTCACTTATTTGGGTCTCTTCATTTAGTTAATGATGAAAGTAGTAGTAGTACAGGTAGCAGAAAAGTCACAGTTCAGAGGTATTTCACAGAGCAGCAGTATCCTCTATGGCAATTGCAGTACTTCTAGGAGGTCATTTATTAAGACTGGTCTTAATAATCCCTACATCTGGTGGTGGATTTACCACCAAGTTATGAAGAGGCGCAGGCTTCTCCATAACTTTGGCCCATCCAGTGCCTGTTCTAAATGTAAGACAACTTCTGAACTGTCTTACATTTAGACTATTTTCTAGGCCTAAAACCAGGCATAGAAAATGGTCCCCGCCCAGACTACACCCACTTTATTTAAACCTGGCGTGAGCAGATTGCAGTGATAATAAATAAAAAAAATAAATAAATAACCCCCGCAGGTCTCTCTCTTTCTACAATCTTTCCAAGTAACCATAGGCATACTATGCAGGTCTCTCCTCCTGCAGTTCCAGAACTGAGGGGTGCTAAATTTGCCTCCGACAGCAGTAAAGTCGCACAAACTAAACAGTCTCATTGATTTTATCTCGCATGGCCTCTACACTTTCTCAAGATGTCTGTTCTCCTTGTTTCATAAATGGTTGGATGACACTCCAAGTAGATGAGTGCGTGGGTCTCAGGAGATGGTTCCCAGGCCAAGTTGCAATATAAAATCAAGACTCCTGTACTCCACTAGATGAGGACCGGAGCATGGGATGGCGCCATCCCAGCAGGGCTACTGCCCATATCAGTTCAGCGCTAACTGGGCCACTGAGCCCCCACTCTCTGGACCGCTCTGGTCCTCATGTTTATTTTGTTCCATTCACACAGTGCTGCTCATCCAGTGTTCTGAAGAAGGCTATATGCCGAAAAACATTTTAAATAACTGGAAAACTACCTACATAATAAAACACTACATTTGAAGCAATCTACTGGAGTACAGGAGTCTTCATTTTATATTAAAAGCAAAAATACCAGACACACTCAGGGCAGTCCTCTTCCTTGCTGCTGCAGGTTCCTATGCGTGTTGTGGGAAACAGTTAACACTTTAACAGTCTGAATCAAAAATGGAACCGCGCTGCTTTCAATGGGGAAGTTCCTAGGATTCACAAGGCCACAGCTTCGGGAATGAAGGAAAAACAGCACCCACACCAAACGGATCAAATCCACAGTGTTCAAGTAGCTGCAATAATTAAACACACATAGTGCAATACGATTTTAAAAGAAGCTACTCGCTATTTATTGCACTTACAAGATGGATGGTCGGAACAAGTTCATAACAGATCACTGTGCAGTATTCACATCAACGCCCGACCCGGGTTTCGCTCCTTCCGAGCTTCGTCAGGGGCTGGAGTGTATCCCATCCGGAGACACCCCCTCTCATTTTATAATGAGGATCTCAGCTGGTGACTAATCACCATTAGCTGCCTGGTTGGTAACAAGGTCGATGCAATTGGACCATCGATTAAAAACAAAGTATTACACATGCAAATAGACTAAAAACATAAACAAGTTTGTCATTATAACATTCTCATTTTAAAATTTGTATAAATAATGTCGGGGAAAAACCTTCCAATGTGCACACAAGATTTTCTTTTGTGCCAGGATTCACTGGCTGTGCAGCCGGATCGGCCGCACAGCTTAGTATATTCAATCATCGCTTTCTTATACAATTCGTACCATTATTCACAGTATATTACATTAGTTTCTTGAGAATCCGGCTTTGTTCTTCAAAGTCGGAATCTCTCATGCAGTTGCGGGAAATTCTACCAAATTGTCCTAATGGTACAATGGGACAATTTGGTAGAATTTCCCGCAACTGCATGAGAGATTCCGACTTTGAAGAACAAAGCCGGATTCTCAAGAATCGCTTTCTTGAGAAAGGATATGGAGAGGAAATGCTAAAGAACACTATATCCAAAGTGAGAGACAAAAGAATTGAGAAAGGAGACAGGGGTATTAAGGCTGGACATAATAAGAAAGATGGCAGATTTACGTTTTTTACGGGGTATAACCAAATGGCAGGATTTTTAAAACAGGCAGTGAAGAAAAATTGGAAAACGTTAACGAATGATCCGGTACTGGGTCTGGTTCTTCCCCCCCGTCCCGATTTTGTGTATAGGAAGGCTCCAACTATAGGTAACAGGTTGGTACGCAGTGACATTCCCCCTAGTAATGCCTTAAAAAAAACAGAACCTAATCGCTTCACCTGGTGCGGTTTCTGTGGACCGTGTAAAAACCGCAGTAGGGAGAATCGAGAAACCAGAACTGAGACAATAGCCTCTCGGACTAATGGACAAATATACAAGATAAAAGGGGATTGCTCTTGTGAGAAGGAGGGACTGATATATGTCCTAGAATGTCCCTGTGGGACACAATATGTGGGCCGAACCTTACGAAAACTTAAGACGCGGATACAAGAGCATATTCGCAATATCCGTAAGGGTCTGGTGACCCATAGTGTATCCGCCCACTTTAAGGTTAAACATCAACAGGACCCCAGGGGCCTCAAGTTCATGGGGGTTGAATCGGTGAAACCGCACTGGAGAGGGGGTGAAAAGGTTGCCCAGATAGATCGCAAAGAAGTGGAATGGATTTATCGTTTGGGCACCCTTCAACCCTCCGGTTTTAACATTGAATTTGATTTGAAACCTTGCCTCGTCTAGTCCGAATTGACTCTTCCACACAAACCCCATATAACCCTTTGAACTTCCCTTACTGCATCTATGTATATCTATCAGCAAGAATGTTACAATTGCAGCATTAACCATCATCTCCTCCAGTCTCTCTTTTTTCAAACAATGATGCCCCTATTGGTGAAAATTAACACGTGATGTAGCCTTGTTCCCCTCCCACACCGGCTCCACCCAATGAAAATGAATGGGGCGGATTAGAGTGAGGGTGGGACTTTAAGGTGTGTAGAAGCTGATTGGTGGACCCTTCTTTATGAATGAAAGGTCCTTGAAGAATAGTTTTACTCTTTTCCAGCCCGATGTGGGCGAGTTTTTGAATAGAAGGTCCTTAAAACTAATGTAATATACTGTGAATAATGGTACGAATTGTATAAGAAAGCGATGATTGAATATACTAAGCTGTGCGGCCGATCCGGCTGCACAGCCAGTGAATCCTGGCACAAAAGAAAATCTTGTGTGCACATTGGAAGGATTTTCCCCGACATTATTTATACAAATTTTAAAATGAGAATGTTATAATGACAAACTTGTTTATGTTTTTAGTCTATTTGCATGTGTAATACTTTGTTTTTAATCGATGGTCCAATTGCATCGACCTTGTTACCAACCAGGCAGCTAATGGTGATTAGTCACCAGCTGAGATCCTCATTATAAAATGAGAGGGGGTGTCCCCGGATGGGATACACTCCAGCCCCTGACGAAGCTCGGAAGGAGCGAAACCCGGGTCGGGCGTTGATGTAAATACTGCACAGTGATCTGTTATGAACTTGTTCCGACCATCCATCTTGTAAGTGCAATAAATAGCGAGTAGCTTCTTTTAAAATCGTATTGCACTATGTGTGTTTAATTATTGCAGCTACTTCAATACTGTGGATTTGATCCGTTTGGTGTGGGTGCTGTTTTTCCTTCATTCCCGAAGCTGTGGCCTTGTGAATCCTAGGAACTTCCCCATTGAAAGCAGCGCGGTTCCATTTTTGATTCATTTTATATTAGTGTGGGCTTGCCCTCCGACACCCCCCCCTCCCCCAGGTGATGTTTGTTAGCCTGTGAATTGGAGGGTGTATATTAGAGCGAGCTCCCATTTCATTTGTATGTTTGTCATGAAGAAGGACCGAGATATTAGAAAGGTCTGAAATGCGTCACTGTTTTCACTTCTTGTATGGAATTTTAACCGTTGGAATAAAGTCGCATAACCATTCACCCGAGCTGAGCTGGATGTCTTGTTTCTCATTTTATATTATGTTCTCCTTGTTTCAGCAGTACTTTGATGTAGAAGTTTAAGTCTCAGAGACAGTCGTTTTCTGGAACGTGAGGCTCTGCATGTAGAGCTTTCTCACACATGTCTTTCCTTCATCTCTGTAAACTCTAGACTCCCTCTCACTAACTATGGGGTACACCTGAGTTCATCACTCTGGCAACCTAATAGATAAATAAGCATTTAACCTCTTAGTTGCTTATACACTTACCATTGGGGCTTACATAACATAGGTAAAACAAACATTTTTAACTATAAATCACAACATTGCCCTAAGAAATAATGTGGGACATTTACTAAAGTCTTTACGCCACTAGGCCTCTAATTAAATTTGCCGCATTAGGTGCTGACAAACTTTATATAAGACTGGTGTTTGTAACACCAGTCTTATTATATCTTCCACTGTATGTTAACTGAGTTGGCAATATTTAACCATTTGCAGTGCCCCACCATATGAAAAGTCATAAGATTGAGTCGAACTAGTAAATTTGTAGGGTGAGATGGAACTCTAGCGGTACTAGCTGGGATTATCAAAATTAAACAAGCAAAATAAGTTTTTCTATCATTTAGAGGAAAACTAATCTACTTCATTTCTCTCAACATGCTAGAGAAGAATTTGGAATGGATATAGCAATGAAGGAAGTATTATAGGTGAAAGGCTTTGCCGTCTGGTAAGACGATAGCTGTGGATGGTCTTCCTGGGGAGGTTTATTGATTTAGTCTCACCTATAATCCATAGAATATGGAAGCACCCGGTTATATTTTCCATGGGTTATATGAACATGAATGTGGGAGCCTCATGAACTACGATGCTTTACGGTAATATACTCATAGGCGTTTTTATTTATTTTAGTCTTGCTTATTTCATTGTTAAATTTATAACTATTCTAGTGAAGTAGGATATTTGCCCCAGTCTGTGGTGGAAGGCAAGCACTTATTTGTGCCTATTTTAAAGAAGGATAAAGACCCTTTGAATATACAGGGTGGGCCATTTATATGGATACAACTTAATAAAATGGGAATGGTTGGTGATATTAACTTCCTGTTTTTGGCACATTAGTACATGTGAGGGGGGAAACTTTTCAAGATGGGTGGTGACCATGGTGGCCATTTTGAAGTCAGCCATTTTGAATCCAACTTTTGTTTTTGCAATAGGAAGAGGGTCATGTGACACATCAAACTTATTGAGAATTTCACAAGAAAAACAATGGTGTGCTTGGTTTTAACGTAACTTTATTCTTTCATAAGTTAAATACAAGTTTCTCTTTGTTTACAGCCATTGACATGTCGCCGAGGTTAACACGTGAGGAGTGGATAGAAATTGTGTTGATGTCTGGTGAACGCAGTAACCGGGTCATTGCAGCAGATTTCAATTTAAGACACCCTACGAGACCACCCATCTCCCATGCTACAGTTAGCAAACTGCTTGCTAAGTTTCGTGAAACTGGTTCAGTGTTGGATTTGCCAAAATGTGGACGCATGAAATCTGTCACTAATGAAGAAACATCAGTGGCTGTCCTAGCTTCATTTAGCAAGAGGCCACAGCATAGCACTCGTCGCATGTCACTGGAGAGTGGCATTAGTTGAACATCCCTTCGGCGGATATTAGCTACTCACAAATGCCACCCTTACAAACTCCAGCTACTGCAGCATCTCAACGAGGATGACCCAGATCGGCGCACTGAATTTGCAGAATGGGCAAAACAAAAATTGGAACAGGACCCTCAGTTTATGCAGAAGATTTTGTTCAGTGATGAGGCAAACTTTTATGTGAATGGTGAAGTTAACAAACAAAACCACCTATTGGTCTGACACTAACCCACATTGGATAGATCCCACCAAGACTGTTGGAACAAAGAAATTGATGGTATGGTGTGGTATATGGGGTACAAAGATAGTGGGGCCATTCTTCATCAATGGAGACCTCAAGGCCACTGGATATGCGAAATTGGTACATGATGATGTGTTTCCCTCTTTATGCACTGAAGCTGGCACGTTCCCTGAGTTTTTCCAGCAAGATGGTGCATCACCCCATTATGGGTGTCAGGTCCGAGCATTCCTGGATGAACAGTTTCCTGGAAAGTGGATCGGTCGTCATGGGCCAGTTGAATGGCCTCCAAGGTCTCCCGATCTGACCCCCTTAGAATTTTATCTTTGGGGTCATCTGAAGGCAATTGTCTATGCTGTGAAGATATGAGATGTGCAGCACCTGAAACTACGGATACTGGAAGCCTGTGCTAGCATTTCTCCTGCAGTGTTGCTATCAGTGTGTGAAGAGTTGGAGAAGAGGGTTGCATTGACAATCCAACACAATGGGCAGCACATTAAACACATTTTATAAGTGAAACTTGTAAATAACTCATGAAAGAATAAAGTGTCATGAAAGTGTCATCAGTAACCTAAGCGGTGTCATCAGTAAAAGCTGTGAGAAGGCTGTGGCACTCACTTGAGCATCGCTGCCTTCTCAAACAACCGATGGTCGGGGGTCCCATGTGTCAGACCCCTACTTATCAGATACTGATTACCTAGAACGGAACTGTTGGGGCTGACCATACACTTGTATTATGCGGCATGCCGGCATTGAATTACATGATGGATTCTGTGTGAACGGAATCCATTTCATAATTCACTTGAACCACAAACCCGAACTCAAAACTACCAAAAGGCAGGTTCGCTCAACTCTAGTCATCAGTATTAAAATCTTGAAAAACCCTGTTAAGTACCACAGAGAGTTAAACTGTCGGTGCTATACTGAAAGTAACCAGCAGGCTGTGCCAGAGAGGCAGGCAGGACCGAAGTCTTCAATAGGTCTCAGCCTGCCATGCACAGACATCAGAACCGGGCAATCTCATTCATGGGATGACGATGGGAGACAAAAAGAAGTCTGACTGATGAATGTGTCGTCGCTAACCTAGGAAAAGATGTGAAAAGGGTGTGGGGCTCAGAGGAGTGCCATTGCTTACTTAAACAGCTGATTGGCGGGGGTTCCAGGTGTCAGACCGTCACTTATCAGATACTGATGACTTATCCAGAGGATAGGTGATCAGTATAAAACTCGTGGAAAACCCCTTTGAGCAACACAGAGAATTATAGAAGTGTTTTAAAAGATTGCCTTAGGACTATTAAATAGTTAAAGAAAAGTTTATTCAATAAAAAAAAATCCAAGTTCAAAAAGTATACCTTTTTTCCATTTTTTTTTAATAGAAAAAATGTTAAAAATAATCCCCTCCACATATTTGGTATCACAGGGTCCATAAAGACCCCCACTACACAGGTATCATGTAATGTATCCCGTATGGTGAATGCCATAAAAAACTATGCCAGAAATACAGTTTTTTTGTTATTCGCCACCAAAAAACTGAATAAAAAGTGATCAAAAGGTGTTATGCTCCCCAAAATAATATAGGGGAAAACATCAGGTAATCCTGCAAAAATTAAGTCTCGCACGCATCCGTAGAAAGAAAAATAAGAAGCTATGGAAAACTAAAAATATATATATATATATATATATATATATATATATATTTGGTATCGTTGTAATCATACTGACCCAGAGAATAAAGTTATCATGTTATTTTTGAGGAAAAATGAACGCCACAAAATTTATAACATAAAAACTCAGGGACATTATTGCTGTTTTTCCCTATTCCCCTACGGAAAGATTTAATAGAGATTAATCGGTAAGTTATGTGTACCCCAACGAAGGAAGCACCATTAAAAACTACAACTTGTCCTGCGAAAAACAAGACCTCATACGGCTACATTGACAGAAAAATAACAAAAGTTATAGCTACTGGGAGGCGATGATCAAAAAATGAAAAAAATTGACTGGTCACTAATGCCCAAAATGCATGTAGGGGGAAGGGGTTAAAACTGATCAGGCTGGATTTATTCCTGGCAACTGTAATGCATACAAAATAAGACATTGTTTATTGGCCTACATATCCCCAAGAGGGTGAGGAGGACTATGGTTTGGCTCATACTTAATGCTGTCAAAGCTTTTGATGGTGTTCAGCGGGAGTATTTATGGATATATACGTTTGGGATGGGGCCTCGTTTTGTATCATGGGTTAACGTTACTATACAAAGGCACTTGTGCCAGATTAAGTATAAACAGCAATGCTTCCCTGTTTTTGTGTGAAGGGGTGTCCCCTGCTGTTTGCCCTAGCAGATTATTAGAGAAAGAAGGGATATAGTGGGATGTAGAATAGGGAAGTTAGAAACTAAAATACTGTTGTATGGAGATGATTTGGTTTTATTTACACAAGTAGTCCCTAAAATTATTGAAGGGGTTCTCTGGCTTTTTCATATAATCCTGGCATTCTCTGTCCTGTGTAGGAAATATAGTTTGGTCAGTAGCATGTCGTCACTGTCTCTGCTGTAATCACAATGACTGTTTGTCTGTTCAGGTCCCGAGTTCCCGAGTCTTCCTGTTCAGCTGCATATAGTGCATACACAGACCTCAATTTGGGCTGTCTTTCATTTTGAGCTATGTGTCTGGCTAGTTACTATAATATCACTAGGTGCACTTTGTTACTTGTCACATTAGTTAAAGGAGTTATATATGAGTTATAGATATTGATGACCCATTCTTAGCATAGTATTAAAAGAAATCAAGGAAGCACTCCGAATAAAGAGCCCATTTATGTATTGATGGACACGGGAACCAGTATTTAAAAGGTTTTCGAAGATTCTTTAACTGATGACCTGTCCTCTGGATAGGTCATAAATATCAGAATGGAGGGGGTCCAACTCCCATCACCCCAACCTATAAGCTGTTTGCGGCAGCCACTGGTGTCGGAACTTGAGCTGCAATAATCTAGCACTGCCACCATATAGAGAACAGAGCTGTGCTCCATTGTCTATATTAGTTTCGCACTGGTGGCTGCTGGGATCAGCTGATTAGTCGGGTGCCAGGAGTCAGACCACCACTAATCTGAGATGGGTCACCTATCCTGGAAGACCCCTTTAAGATGGACAGTTCTAGTATTGCACAGTAAGTTGCTATGCTGACATAGCGTATAACCAGGCGCGTAGCTAACGGCTCATGGGCCCCGATGCAAGAGTTGAGCTTGGGCCCCCCTTCCCTCAGTGCTTTGTGTGTCTTCTTATGCGGCACAAGGGTCTTTGGGCCCCCTCAGGCTCTTGGGCCCGGTAGCGACTGCTACCTCTGCACCCCCTATAGCTACGCCCATGCGTATAACCCTTGAACCAGAAACTCTGTTGGGTTCTATAGCTGCCTTGAAGCTTCTTGTAGTTGGGAGCTTAGCTGTCTCCTGCTGCTTGTTCACTTGTGAACTGCTCCGTGTGTTTCTAATGTCGCAAATGGCTTTTCTTTGATCTGTATTTGCTTAGATTGCAGCAAATCACTGAGATGAACCGAAAGGTAGAATTAAATATATTCATTCATTTTTGAACTACTGCTCCCCCTTTTAAGTGCAATTACCTTATAAAGCAATATATCTACATTTAGAAACCTGCGCAAGGACCGAAGAATAAACACATCAGAGAAAATGTATGCAGTATTGATTGCGTTCATTTCAAGCGCATTTAAAGTGTATCTGTAATAAATGTACCACATCTGTCTTTCATGTTCTTCTTTAACCACAGGTGTTGATGCTTTAAGTCATTTTGAAAACTCACATCAAAAGAAAAATCTAATTTCTATTTCAAAGATTTACAGGGAAATTATCAAGGAGTATCTGGAAAGTCACATATTTAGCAAACATCAATCACGTTGAAATAATCCAAGACACCATACAATACAATCTTTGTCATATGTATGGGAATCCATTAAACATTCCTGCAAAACTGGTGTGCAGTCAGAAACTTGGCACTCTCTAATCCTTCTATTATGAAATAAATATTTAGTAAATTGACAGTAAATGGTAATCTGTGTATGTAATAGATACATTTAACTCTCTTTGAAAAAGAACATGGGAGCAGAAAACTATTAACATAATTATGTTTAATACTCATAATGCTCATGCACTTTATGGAATTACACCTGTGCTAAACTTGCCGTACTCAGTGGCAGACTTCCAATATGGTTTCTGTAGCCACAAAATGCTCTTCACATAGATTCTGTAGGAGTACAGGAGGCGCCAACCCGATCTACATGCCAATAGACCTGAAAGTATAATTGGTACTCACTCCTCCGGGGAGGGGGTAGCATGATAAAGCTCAAGACACAGGCATACCCACTTCTCCCTCACCAAGGTCCTATGTGGATGTCAAATACATAGTATGTTCATGAATGGATAGTAGGAATTCACTTGCATTCAATGTATTTATTGGCAAAGCTCAATAGTTTTTTATATGCCATTGCACAATGGAATTAAATTTTTTATGCCAGAAAACTGGTATGGGGCAATGATACTGATAATAAGAGATAATGAGTGAATTTAAGTTGACGAAGTGGAATTCGATCCGAATTTCAGGAAAAATTCGATTTGCACCGAATCTGAATTTCCTCACACTTCATGGTAACGAATCGATTTTTTTCCTAAAATGGCTGCTGCACGTGTGAGGACATGGAGCAAAGAACTCTGGGATCTAGGGATCACCCACAATTCCATGCATGCAACCAATCAGCAGCCAGCCCTGTGATGTCACAGCCCTATAAATAGCCTCAGCCATCTTTGATTCAGCCATTTTCCAGTGTACTTAGGGCAGGGAGAGACTTCAGCAGGCGCTAGGGATAGTGGTAGAAAATACTTTAAAACTTATATTTTGCTGAATAGAAGTTTAGGTAAAGGATAGGGAGGAATCATTCCACAGTATTGAAGCAGACCAGGGTTCAGTAGGGGAGTTTACAGCCTGGGTAATAGGAACAATCCTATTACACCTTGCTGCACTGACTGCAGATCCAAATTGCCATTATACAGCTCTGTAATTTCAGCAAACCGTTCTTGTTATTGGGGTGCAAGTGCAGTTTGATACAGCCATTAACAGGGTTTATTACAAGGAAATATTTCTGATTGGTGAAGTTATATGTTCTAAAGCATTATTTGGCTTGTATTAGTGGGAAAAAAGGGCTTTTTAGCCATTCAGCGGTGCAGTTACTGTATATGTTCTAAAGCCCTTTCTGGCATGTATTAGTGGCAAATAAATATACATTTGCCTATACAATGGCCTATTTGCCATTCAGTGGTGCAGTTATATGTTCTTAAGCCGTTTTTGGTGTGTATGAGTGTGCTATCCGTTTTATACCATGTTTATGTTGCTTAGATTCTTTTCTGATGTTGATAAGGTCCCAGGATATTCACTCCATTGATAAGTGGCTGGTGGGGGTAGGATGGGGTGTTGGAGTCGTGGAGGAGGATAAAGGGCTAGATTCTTTAGTTCGTCGTGATGTGTTGTATACGGTCACATAATGTGCAGGGTTTTAATTCCCTAACTAAGCGCAAAAAAGCTTTTCTAGATTATGTGAAGCATGCTCTTTATATCTCTGCCTGCAGGAGTCGCACTTCTCCACCACCTCCACCCCTGCATTCCTTCACCCACAATATACAACTTTCAATTCAGCCCTTTTCACCTCTAAAACTCGAGAAGTTGCAACGCTGATCAAAAATACATTCCCTTTCCAAGTACTGAGGTCTATAAGTGACCCAGAGGGTCATTACCTAATTCTGTAAGGCACTCTGCAAGACATTCCCATATGTGTAGTCATAAATTACCATTTGTGACCAGATGGTAGGAGGACATCCATTACACACTGTCTTTGTCAAAATGGCATACTTGTTGTGGGACTATAAGTAGGGGAAGTTGGCAGGTCTCTCTCCCTGAGTGACTACATCAATTCTACCCCTTGGTCTCACGGCTCTGTTTTTGAGGATGTGATTCAGTAGGCTCAATGTACCATATCTGGTGGGCATGTCCAGTTGTTAGCGCATTCTGGACCAATACATGCTCCACCATTACAGACTTTCTGGGCATCTCTTTCCACAAATTATCAGCTACCTGCGTCCTTGGTGACAGACCTGTGGGACTGAGACATGCTCCGTTTAAATTGGCACAACTTTTTTTGCTAGTCGCCCGCATTTACTTAGCGGCAAAATGGCATACTAATACACTTCATATCTCAGAAGTCATACAAAGAATGGACAGAATGCCCATTAATGAGAAGATCATCGCATTTCAAACTGACACGATGGTGGCATATTCGAAACTTTGGCAGTCTTGGCTGTCCTCCTCCCTTGGCTGTCCCCTCCACCCTGCATAGGTTAGATTATGTTATGCTCTGAATGGGGAATTGTCTGACCACATATAAGGGGTCTGGATACTGATATTTAATCAATCTTTCGAGATACCCCACCACGCTGCTGAATTTCATGTTTTTTTTTTCTTCCTTTCCTTTATTTTACTGGGACCAATTTTGTTTTTATTACCTTTCTTTGTCTTTGTTTTTGTGTTCATTGCATTTGTGATACTCTCAATGGACTGCATATTTACTTATTGTCTTCATGGTCACCCCCTTCGTGGGTCTCATTTGGTAGTGCAGTACCGCAATTTGAATTTAATATACCTTCTAATAAAAATGGTTGAAACTAAAGAGAGTGTCCAATGCAGTGCAGTCTGCAGGCAGCATGTTATGGAGCAGGAGGAGCTGAGCAGATTGACATATAGTTTTGTGGGGAAAGATTCAGTAAAACTTCTAATTTACACATTTAAATTGCTGCTCTTTCTGAGCTCAGCTGATAACATGAGAACTACACAGTTGTTACTGATAAAATGTATTACAAAGTTTCTTGTGGCCACGTACTTTAATTATTTAAGCAAAGTTATGTGAAAAGTTAAGTTCATTTAAGTTCAAAAAGACCAGAAGTTTAAGTTTATAAATTACAAGTTTTGCTGAATATTTTCCCACAAAACCATATATCAATCTGCTCAGCTCCCTCTGCTTTTTTTTCCTGCTGACTGCAGAATAGACTGCTTTTCATGGTGCTCTTTAAAACCCAGCTTCATTGTAAGATATTACAAGAAAATCTAAATAAGCTGACAGGATGGGCAAGAACATGGAAGATTAACTTGTTGAAAAATGTAAAGTAATGCACCGAGGCCACAGAAATTGTGTTACTGCATAAATGGAATAAAACTGGAGACCACAGAACAAGAGAAGGACTTTAGTATTATGGTTAGGGTACTTTCAGACTAGCGTCATTCTTTTCCGGTATTGAAATCTGGTAAAGGGTCTCAATACCAGAAAAACGCTTCAGTTTTGTCCCAATTCATTCTGAATGGAAAGTAATCCTTTCAGTATGCATCAGGATGTCTTCCATTCCGTCCCTTGTACGCAAGCTGCGGAATTTGTTTCAGTCAAAATTTCGGAACACTACCGCACTTTCCATTGAAATGTATTAATGCCAGATCCGGTACCAAGTGTTCCGGAAATTGCTGCATCGACGGATCCTGTTTTCCGGTTTGCGCATGTGCAGTTCTTTTTTTAGCTTTGAAAAAAAAAAATATCGGATCCGTTATTCCGGATGATACCGGAAAGACGGATCCGGTATTTCAATGAATAAGTCTAATGGATCTGGAAAAAAAAGATATCCGTTTCTAACAACGCTAGTGTGAAAGTACCCTTACCAGTTAAGCAGCAGCACTCAATGTCAAGCCGCAGCTGCAAAAGCAAATAAGAGTCTAGGGCGCATAAAAAGAAAGATAAAAACATGTGATCCTGTGATAACCCTTTATAAATCCCATCTTAAATGCAGGATGCAGTTTTGGGCTCCACGTACTACAGTATAAAGGAAATAGTAGAGCTAGAAAGCGTTCAGAGATGGATTATTAGATGGGATGGAAGGTCTCTCTAGAATGAAAGGCTTAAAGAGCTTGTCCTGATCCATCAACCCCTATTCTTTGGACTTGTGCCCCTGTACATAAAAATGAAGACTCATCTGTCCACAGTCTTGAGGCTGCTCTGTTCCCGGCAGCTTTCCGTCCATGTGTGACAAGCAGCTTTATCCATGACTGCTGCAGCCAATAACAGGCTTTAGCGGTCACAAAGGCTAGACATAGCATACAAATCACTGGTATCTCATTTACAGGTATAAATACATATGCGGTAAGTGGTCAGGATTTATTCAAGAACCAGAGGACATTCATTATGTGTGGAGGAGAGGCGATTCCAACATTAATACAAGTAGGATTGTTTATAGTTAGAGTAGTCAAACTATTAAATGCCCTACCACAAGAGGTAGTTATGGCAGATACGGTAGTATGGTAGCATTTAAAGTACTAGATGCTTATCTAATGGAGTTATAATCAATCTATTAATGTTGTATAATTGATCTGAGAGAGGTTAAACGTGATGTCTTTTTTCAACCTACATAGCTATGTAATTGCCCTATGTATTACTTCTAGAGATGAGCGAATCGAAGTTGACGTAGTGGAATTCGATTTGCACCGAAATCAAATTTTCTTACGTTTCGTGGTAACGATTCGCAATTTTTCATGGCTGCTACAAGTGTGAGGACATGGAGCAAGGAACTCTGGGAAAGCGGGATCACCCATAATGCCATGCATGCAGCCAATCAGCAGCCACCCAGCCCTGTGATGTCACAGCCCTATAAATAGCCTCAGCCATCAAAGATTCTGCCATTTACCAGTGTACTTGGTGCAGGGAGAGATATCAGCAGGCGCTAGGGACAGTGTTAGAAGAAACTTCATTGTGCCCAAAAAAATAAAAAACGATTTACAAGTGCAGGGAAAGATTATTCAAGGTGTAGGGAAAGGATAGGGAGGAATCATTCCACATCATTTATGTTGAACAGGGTTCAGTAGGGGAGGTTACAGCCTGGGTAATAGGAACAATCCTATTACATCTTGCTGCACTGACTGGGGGCCCAAATTGCCATTATACAGCTCTTTAATTCCAGCAAACCGTTCTTGTTACTGGGGTGCAAGTGCTGTTTGATATAGCCATTAACAGGGTTTATTACAAGGAAATATTTCTACGCCTTATTTGCCCCTGTGCGGTGCAGTTATATGTTCTAAGGCATTTTTTGGCTTGTATTAGTGGGAAAAAAGGGCTTATTAGCCGTTGTGTGGTGAAGTGCAAAAATTACAGCCCTTTTTGTTGTGTATTAGTGGAAAAAGTAAAATATATTTGCCGTTCAGCGGTGCAGTTACATATTCTAAAGCCGTTTGCGTTGTGTATGAGTGCAAAAAAGAAAAATATATTTGCTGTTCAGCGCTACAGTTATATATTCTAAAGCCTTTTGTGTCATGTATAAGTGCTGCCACCTCCCCACTCTGTCACCGGGTAACTCTGTGGTCTGCTGATGCTGCTGGCACCTCCACACCATGTCACCTTGCCACTCTGTGGCCTCCTGATGCTGCTGCCACCTCCGCACTATGTCACCTTGCCACTCTGTGGTCTCCTGATACTGCTGCTGCCACCTCCACACTGTCATTGTGCCACCCTGTGGCCTCCTCCTGATGCTGCTGCCACCATCTCCACATTCTGTCATTGTGCCACTTTGTGGCCTCCTGATGATGCTGTTGCCACCTCTACACTCGGTCATTGTGCCTCTCTGTGGCCTGTTGATGCTGCTACCACCTCCATACTCTGTCATTGTGCTGCTCTGTGGCCCCTCATGCTGCCACCACCTCCACACTGTCATTGTGCCACCCTGTGGCCTCCTCCTGATGCTGCTGCCGCTTTCTCCACATTCTGTCATTGTGCCACTTTGTGGCCTCCTGATGATGCTGCTGCCACCTCTACACTCAGTCATTGTGCCACTCTGTGGCCTCCTGATGCTGCCACCACCTTCACACTCTGTCATTGTGCCACTCTGTGGCCTCTTGATGTTGCCACCACCTCCACACTCGGTCATTGTGCCACTCTGTGGCCTCCTGATGCTGCCACCACCTTCACACTCTGTCATTGTGCTGCTCTGTGGCCCCCTCATGCTGCCACCACCTCCACACTGTCATTGTGCCACTCTGTGGTCTTCTCCTGATGCTGCTGCCACCTCCAGACTCTGTCCTTGGGCCACTCTGTGGTCTCCTCATTCATATGTCATCTCTGTTTTGGATCCAGTCCTGGTATTTTTGGGCATTAGCAATACTGATGGATTACTGACGAAATGCTGACCGAGTGAAGGCAGATGCTCAACAGACAGGATACGTTTTTTGGGAGTTATTGTTCTGATGGGTCATAGGAGGGGCAAAATAATCAGTGACGTCAACACAAATTTACTGCTGACACCCTCTCCACTCTGTCGGGGGGCTCTACTTGTATAAGCGTTTAATAGAACAGGTTCTGTAGACATCTTTGTGGAATCAGCTGACGATGGTGTAAAATGATAATTGAGTTAAAAATCTATAGACAAACTGTAAAAGTTCATATAGTTAATAAGTCTGACAATATGTAACGTCAACTCTCAAGGTGCTTGCAGAGAGCACAGACGTGATCATACTTGCCATATGCTATGACCATACTTACCAGTATGCATAACATAATGCTATCCTATGGAAGTTTCGAAATCTCCACAGAACCAGGAGTGATTCCAAAAAATTTAAAGTCACATTTGACCTTTATACATTCTCTCAGTTTATGATCCACTCCTGACTTTGGCTTCCAAAACTGCAAGCAGAAACCTGATTGTGTGGCCATACCCATAGAGACACCAAAAGACTGTGGCATTCACACAAAGCGAAATCTAAGTGGCGTGCAGTGAACGATTCCTGTTTACACGTATGAAATCATTAACATCTAATGATGATTTCTGTGCCCACACAAATGATCAAACTAACGAGAAATCTAACGATTGTCATTCTATCATTCATTGCTTTTACACTGTTTGATAATCGTGCAGTTTCGCTCGATTTAACGATAATTTACACGATAATAGGTTTGTGTAAAGGTACCTTTAGTACTGTTATGTTAATGTTTGTGTTTGCATGTTGTGTTTATTTCTATTCAATGTCCTCTTTGTATCACGGACACTCAAAGAACCATGGCTTTGGCCAATTTTCTGAAGATAGATGTTGGACTGTTTAATCTCTTATAAATTAGCAGATATGTGAAAGGGCTATTTATTTTCTTTTTAATTTACATTTTTACTTTTTTATTTTCACACTTTTTTTTTTATCTTGAAGATCCAGTGGGGCTCATGGCTGTACTATACTTTGCAATGCTCTTGCAATGCAAAGTATAGTACTATCAGGTTTCCTGATAGATGGCAACACTGGACATCTTTGCAAGGTGTCAGGTAGCTATGGCAACCATCAGGCAGCTGCCATCGCAGCACGACAGCCCGATGGCAGCTGCCGCAACATCCAAGGGGTTATAGCAGAGTGTCAGCATACAGCTGACACTCACGATCACATTCAGTCGGACCGCAACAGAGGACACAGATGGGGCAGGAGGCTCAGATGGGGGCGGGCACATTTAGAGCTACGGGCCGGCACGTGTAAAGTTAAAGGGGCACAGATGGGCAGCAGGCACTGATCGGACACAGAAACGGCTTGCAGGACACATTATGGCGCACAGATAGGGGCACAGATCGAGGAAGAAAACACATCAGGGGGGCACTGATCAGCTAATGCCTGAAACCAGCATTTTTACACTACCGCACTCTGATTGGTTAGTCTGCATAGACTAAACAATTGGAGTGATCGCCGACAAAGGACCACTCTGATTGGTCCCTTGCCGGCATTACTGGGCTCTCCATTGTCCCTGACAGCGGCAGTGCAGGGGCAGAAGCGTTAATACAAGCGCTTTGCATCGCTTGGATTAAAGAGCTGCTGTAAGTTTTATATACATGCTACCTGCACGGGGTATGTGCAGATAGGACATATATAGCCGTATGGCAGTCGGGAAGGGGATAAAAATGGCACAATCTGCTGCCAGCAAACGACGATTTAGGTGCCTACACAAATGATCCAATTACTCGATGAACGAGGATTTCTATGAATGCTCGAGTCGTTAGCGATTATCTGGCAGATTCTCATCCTGAGTACAGTGAATGCTTTAAAAAAGTTTAATATACCTTTCTTCCCTGACACTCATTTTCGGGGGGGGGGGGGGGTGGGAAGTGAGTGGAAAATACAGCACGCCTTGCACTATAACAATACAGAAAGCTCCTTACAGACTTTCTAGTTAAGCTTCTCCAAAAATAATTTCATTGTGAAATCATTTCTACTTGGAGAGAACATCTGGTTGGATGTTTATTAAAGTCGGTTTCTTGCTCATAGCTGGATGGTGTTAGTAGAATAATTATTTAGACTCTGAGTTTATTCCGTGGATTAACAGCAATCGTGACTTTCATTTAATTTTATTTTGAGAACACTGCTTCCAGTGTGAGGCGAAGCACGTTTGTTCTCGCACACCGAATTTCCCCAAACCCTTTGTTTTTCTACTTAATTAGCCGAGATGTCATTTATGCTAATTGAAAAAACAAAGGCGTATATAAAGCTATTTGTTTCACTGCAATAGTTCCAACAGTTTGACAGTTTTATATTTTTTCTTAAGGATTTATGGCGTAATGGCTGCTGCTAATGACTCGGCTTTCTATATTACCACAGTTTTTCCCAGCACTTTGCTGACCCCTTCAAACCTCAGGAGAACTGCATATTTCTTGCCTGGCAATCATGTTGATTTTATCGTTTGTTGTGGTTATATTTCACCTTCAGATGTAATTATGTATAACATAGTATCTGTTTTGAGATAATTAAACATGTGGTTATCTGAAAAAACTCTTCTAAAGATCGTCTTTTGGATGAACACTACACTGTCTTGCAGTATTTGTTGGTCAGTGATAAAATAGATTATTCATATTCTTGACTACATAAATTAGTATTTTAAGGAATTGTAAAAAAGTATGACAAAAGTAGGACATTTCATTAAAAAAATGTTGCCCCTGTGTAGTTTATATAGCATCCTACAGTATCCCCTCTTGAGTATTTCATCTGTGCCCACTGTCTGCTTCTCTTTAGCCTACTCTTTGCATGAGCTGCGTATGAGGAAAACCCTTAGGGTATCTGCACATGGTACAAACAACACACATTGTTTCCAAGCTGATACTTGTGCAGTAAAACAGCAGCATATTACAGTACCAGCAAAGTGTGTAAGGTTAGATGTACAATTTGCTTTTATCTTCCATTCAGAAATTGACCTGCCATGTGGATTTTGAAATCTGAAGCATGTCAAATCCTCACATTTTTGTAAATATTTTATTATGGCACAACACTGAAGATATGACAATGTAAAGTAGTCAGTGTACAGCTTGTATAACAGTGTAAATTTAGTGAAACACAGTGTTCTGTCCAGCAGGGTTAGAAAATTATTCTAGTTCATTCTGCCAGGGTCAGGGTAATTCTGAAGTGTTTAGTGTGGCTATAGCACCATCTACTTAACAATAGCAAAGACAGGTGCACTCTGCAGTAATACTAAACCCTCACACTGATATTAAAATTGAGAGGTTAGTTCGACATATCCTACTAGGAGGACATGTCTTAAGCTCACGCACCGCGCCAAGGTCTCTCAAGTAGCCCGAGGTCCTACCAGTCACCTTCCTGTGCCGTATGGGTGACACCAGGGGCCAGTGGGCTGAATTATGGGAGGATAAGGCCTGACTAACAAACAGCTTCCCAGTAACCTCCAGCATGTAGCCATGCTAGCAGTCGGAGGTGGGAGGTACCTGTGAGCCCCACCCGAGGCTGGCTGATATGGCCCAGGTGCACCTAAATGTAGCCTGTAGATTAAAAGCAGGCACATTTAAATTGGAGTTTATAAACCTCCAAACATAAGAATATACAAACCATTAGAAAACGTGGTGTTAAACAGGCAGGATATGCTCAAACCCATATGCAGTTGTGCATGTATATAGGTGAGCATATCCTGCACTTGTAGTCCATTGCTGATGGCAATCACCAGCAAAAAAAATGCATACAATGGAAGATGCCAGCAGTAGTGACATATTTTAGTACAAAAATAAAAATAAAATATATACGCACTTCACTGGGGCATTTATTTGTGGCAAAAGCATTTAGTGGCCTATTTCAGTACAAAAAGAAAAATATATTCTCAGGTCACTTTGGAATGACTTCGGTCATTGTGCCACTCTGTGGCCTCCTCCGGATGCTGCTGCCACCTCCAGACTCTGTCATTTTGCCACTCTTTGGCCTAATCATGCTGCTGCCACCCCCACACTCTGTCATTGTGCCGCTCAGTGGTCTCCTCATGATGCTGCCACCTCCTCACTCAGTCATTGTGCCACTCTGTGGCCTCCTCCTGATTCTGCTGTTGACACCTCCGGACTCTGTCATTGTGCCACTCTGTGGCCTACTCATGCTACCAACACCTCCAGATTCGGTAATTGTGCCACTCTGTGGCTTACTCATGCAGCTGCCACCTCCACACTCTGTCATTGTGCCACTCTGTGGCTTACTCATGCTGCTGCCACCTCCACACTCTGTCATCGTGCCACTCTTTGGCCTCCTGATACCGCCACCTCCAGACTCTGTCATTGTGCTGCTCTGTGGTCTCCTCATGCTGCCGCCACCTGCAGACTCGGTCATTGTGCCACTCGGTGGCCTCCTCATACTGCTGCCACCTCCAGACTCTGTCATTGTGCCACTCAGTGGCCTTCTCCTAATGCTGCTGCTGCCGCCACCTGCAAACTGTCATCGTGCCACTCGGTGGCCTCCTCATACTACTTCCACCTCCAGAGCCTGTCATTGGGCCACTCTGTGGTCTCCTCATGCTGCTTCCCACCCTCCCCACTTCATGACTAGTCCACTATTTTGGCTTTCAGCCTGGCTGACATCATTATTTATTTGACAATTCTTCTGATCTGTTAGAAGGAAGGAAAAATGAGACCCACAACGGATCCTGTCTGTGTAGCAGCTTTAAGGCCTGTATGGTCCCATCAGAATTGGCTTATGATTTGGTAGCCAAAAGCAGGAGTGAGTAGAAAACACAGAAGACATGCAAATATTTCATTCACGTGTCATCTCTTTTTTAGATCCACTCCTGTTTTTTTCCTTTAGCAATATTGATGGATTATTGAGCAAATGCTGACCAAGTGAAGGCGTATGCTCCACAGACATGATCCGTTTTTTCTGGGTTATTGTTCTGACGGATCAGAGAATGGGGAAAATTAATCTGTGACGTCAACACAAACTTACTTCTGACACCCTCTCCACTCTGTTGGGGGGGCTATACTTGTATAAGCGTTTAATAGAACAGGTTCTGTAGACATCTATGTGGAATCAGCTGACGAGGGTGTAAAGAAGTGTGCTTCTTCTTCACGCTAACATCTACCTGTAAGGCTGAGTTGATACTTGAGTTATTTGGTCAGTTTTGGCCCTGTGACTGCCCAAATAATTGAAGTATGCAGTGATTCTTAGAGCGACACCTGTCATGTGCTTGTCATACTGACTGTATTGTTTCACTACCACAGCAGATTCCCTGTGCGTGTTACTGCAAGGCACAGTGTTCCACACCACCATAAAGGCTCTCTGCAGCACGGAAATAGACGTTTTTTAATGCGATTCACCGCAAATAAATTTGGATCGAAGCAAACTTTTCCCAAAAATTTGGCGAACCGGCCAAATCGAATTTTTGAAAAATCCTCTCATCTCTAGTATTAACAATTATCCGCAGCAGCAGACAGACACACCAGAAGACGGGTAAGCAAGATATAAATTGTATTTGGCCCAAGGGTGTACGATGCATGCTGCATATGGAGAAATAACATAAAGTGGCAACAAGATTACACTACAACAATACAAGACGATACATCACAGAGGAATATCATTATTGGGTGACTATTTCTTTTTACAAGACCGCTACATACTAATAAAGGTTCCAAAGATAGCGAGAGCTCCGCAATAGAAACCAGAAGAGGGACTGTGATTACAATTGCTAGATTACATATAATAAAGAGATATATATGATATAATCAAGAGATATATACTGTACATGCATTTTTTCATTTGTCTTTTACTTTTATTTTAATTTGGATTGTATAATTAATATTATTGTTTTAAAAAAAAATGTTATATATATCGTATAGAGCCGGCCATTGATTGAACATAACAGTATTACAGCTAGGTGGTTATAGCTGGCTGTGCTGTATTCCGGTGAGCTCTTCATAATAGTTGTATAAGAGTAGTATTCGACTCGAGCGCCAGGTGCGAAGGCGTCTCGCTAAACGGTGTCTTACTGTCTGGTCCTGACCTCAACAACAGACTTCTAGAGGTATTTCTCCGCTTCCGCAGAGATTCCGTAGCATTTATGGCCGACATACAGCAGATGTTCCACTGCTTCCTTGTCAAGTAAGAACACAGAAACTACTTGAGGTTCTTCTGGTACCGCAACAACGACCCCAATGAAGACATTGTAGAGTACTGAATGAGAGTACACATCTTCGGAAACAGTCCTTCCCCTGCAGTTGCTATCTATGGTCTCCGACATTCAGCGCGAGAGGGTGAAGCAAAGTATGGGTCGGATGTCAGGTCCTTTGTGGAAAAAGATTTCTACGTGGATGACTGCTTGAAATCCATCAACTAATGTCAAGATGCAAAGACTTAATATCTTCTGCGATGCTTCAGTCAAGGCGATTGCAGCCTTAGCATACTTAAAGACGATAGACCTCAAAGAACAATGCCATAGGATAGGATTTGTCATGAGCCAGACCAAACTGGCGCCACTCCGCAAACACACGATTCCCAGACTGGAGCTCTGCGCTGCTGTACTTGCAGTGGAGCTGGCTGAACTTATAACAACAGGAATGAACCTGGAAATCAAGGAAGTCGAGTTTTACACTGACAGCAAGGTAGTCCTAGGATATATTTGCAACAAAACTAGATGCTTTTACGTCTATGTCAGCAATCGGGTGCTAAGGAACAGGAGATCCATTTGTCCTAAACAGTGGCACTATGTTCCCACACACCATAATCCTGCGGACCACGCAACTAGATCTGTTGCAATGAGCCACCTTAAGGATACAATATGGTTTACGGGTCCTGCATTCTTGTACCGTTCAACGTCTTGCAGCATCGGATCCGCCACATTTGAATTGGTAGACCCAGATGCTTATGAAGAAATCTGACCTGAAGCATCTGTTCTTCGTACGGGGACTTCCGACCATCAACTCAAATCCCACCGTTTCGACAGGTTCTCCACCTGGATGTCGCTCATTCGTGCTATAGCCTGTCTAGTTCATATAGCTCAGTCTTACAAGTCGACATTACCTGTGAGCCAGAAGCCCTGCAAAGGTTGGCATCACTGCAAACACGCCTTTACCGCTGCTAATCTGAAAAAGTATAGTGTATAATTCGCACTATACAACGTAAATGTTATGCTAAAGAAATAGACTATCTCAGCAAAAGCCATACAGTCTCTAAGGATAGCGCTTTGAAAAAGCTTGATCCCATCATTGACCAAAAAGGGTTCCTAGGAATAGGAGACCATCTTCAAGAAGCCAAAGTGAAATTCGTAGAGAAGCATCCTGTAATTATTCCCGGACATTATCACGTCACGACTCTGCTTATGCAACATCACCACGTCCAAGTGAAACACAAGGGCCGATTGTTTACCGAAGGGAATCTACAAGATGCGGGACAATGGATAGTTGGAGTTGGAGCAAAGAGGTGTGTGAGTAAGATCATCTTCAACTGCGTTACTTGTCGCAAACTTTGTGGCATGTTCCAGAACCCAAAGATGACCATTTTCTCAACCGAGAGACTCAGTACAGATCCTCCTTTCACCAACATTGGTCTGGATGCATTCGGTCCTTGGTTAGTTGTTACACGGCACACTAGAGGTATTCACGCCAGCTCAAAATGCTGGGCGGTCATGTTTACTTGTATGTCCAGGAGAGCTATCCATATAGAAGTGATCGAATCCATGGACACTTCGAGTTTCATAAATGTACTTCAACAGTTTATTGCCATCACAGGGGCCCATCAAGCATATTCGTTCAGACAGAGGCAAGAATTTTGTTGGGGCAGTGAAAGTACTTCAAATTCCTTCCAACGTGGACACTACCAATGTGGAAAGATACTTAAATGAGCAGGGATACACCTAGACCTTTAATCCACCTCATTCTTCTCACATGGGCGGCCTCTGCGAAAGGTTCATAGAGATACCAAGAAAAATCTTGAATTCAATCCGCTTGTAAGTAGGAAGTACAAGACTCACGCATGAAAGTTTGACCACATTCATGGCGGAAGTCTCAGCTATCATAAATGCAAGACCGATGACTACCCTTTCCAGCGACCCTGAAGATGTGACCAGCCTCACTCCTGCCATGTTACTTATGCAGAAGACCAGCACTCCGAGTGCTCCTCTTGGAGAATTCAATGATAAAGACCTCTACAGACAACAATGGAGGTGAATAGTGCAATGTCTTTCTAATGCCTTCTGGGACAGGTGGAGGAAGCAGTATATCTCTACCTAACAATCAAGAAAGAAGTGGCAAACTAACAAGCTGAACATCAGACCTGGGAATGTCGTGCTCATGAAAGCCAGTGGCACCGGAATGAGTGGCCACTGGTCATCATCACCAACACATTCCCAAGCAAGGATCGGAACGTACGCAAGGCCGAGGTCAAAGTGTGGAAGCTTGGCGAGTGTAAGATATTCCTCAGGCCATTAGTGGAACTTGTTTTGTTGTTTTCACCTGAGGGATCTAGTAGTGGCGTCTGACGCCAGACAGGGAATGTTTCTAGTTCATTCTGCCAGGGTCAGGGTAATTCTTAAGTGTTTAGTGTGGTTATAGCACCATCTAGCAGTGTAAAATTGTATTACACTTCGTTTGCCTGTTATGAAGACTGCATTGTTGGTGATGCACTGCATTGTGGGAGTGCAAGGCATACTGGAAAAGAGAAGTCTCCAGTCTCCATGACCCATCATCATAGCTGTCTCTACGCATGTGTCCTTCACAAACTCAACCATCCTTGTAAAATAGTATCTGGTAAGAGATCTACCTCTGTTACAGGGACATCATGTTATGCAGAGCTGTTCAGTTAGTTGTAATTGCTACTCTTGGAGTTGTTATGACTGTTAGACAGGTATGTGATCCTATGTATAGGCAGCCATTTTACCATGTGTCTTCCATGTAATGTAATAGTACATGTTATCTAATACTTAATACATGCTATTTGTATTCTTGCAGTTTTACTAATCAATCAATCGTATATAATCAATCAAATATGTATGACCTGTTGACCAATAAACAAGTTAGACTACAAAGGAACAGTCCTCTAATTTGGAAGACAGGAATGGTTTATGCTGAATGTCAGACTGCACACTGTGCGAACATGTATGAAGACAAAACACACAGCCATTAATGTCTAAACCGCTGGCAACAAAAGTGAGTACACCCCTAAGTGAAAATGGCCAAATTGTACCCGATTAGCCATTTTCCCTCCCCGGTGTCATGTGACCCATTAGTGTTACAAGGTCTTATGTGTGAATGGGGAGCAGGTAGAGTTGTCACAATACCAAAAATTTTATTCGATTTCGATACTATAAAAAAGTATTGCAATACTTGATACCATTCGATACCACGCAAAAAAACTAAAACACCAAAAAATGCCGTGCGCATTCCATATTTTTTGGAATGTCCGGCCCATAATAGAACAGTTCTATCCTATTTTTGGGGGATATAAGGTGACTAAAAATGGGGAATCGCGCGGTTTTGATTTTTTTTCTGTTATGGCGTTCACAGCAGAGGAAATATTTTTTAATATTTTAATAGTTCACACTTTTTCGGGCGTGGCGTTATTTTATGGAGGCGATTTAAACTTTTGGTGTTTTTTTAACTTTTTTTAAACTTTTTATTTACTATTAGCCCCCTTAGGGGCTAGAACCCTTGTCCTATCCACCCTAATAGAGCTCTATTAGGGTGAATAGGACTTCAAGCTCTCCCTGCTGCCCTGTGCTTTGTGCACACGGCAGCAGGGAGCTTACCATGGCAGCCAAGGCTTCAGTAGCATCCTGGCTGAAATGGTAACCGATCAGAGCCCCGCGATTATACTGCTGGGGCTCCGATCAGAACTGCCACTGCCACCAATGAAGAGGAGGGAGGGGGCCTGTGGCCACTACCAGCAATGAATATAATATAACAATAGGGGGAGGGGGTACACATGTGGCCACCAATGATACTAATACTGAGGGGGGGGGGGCGCACTGCGCCACCAATGGCTATAATATATAACACTGGGCGGGGGTGGACTGCATTACCAATGAATGTCATTAAGTAGGTGTGGCACCTGAGGGGTTAATTGCTGCGGTTCAGTGGATCGCATGCCCTGTTATTGAGGTAGGGTGCCGAGTATGTGATACCGCTGCCGGCACCTGCTGCCTCATATACTTGAATTAATGTATTAATGACATTCATTGGTGGCGCAGTGTGGCACCTGCAGCGCAGCCTAGTATTGGTAAATAGTAAGACCCAGTATCGTATCGATCCGGGTCTGAAAGAATGGATTGGGTATCAATACTTCGATACCTGGTGCATCCCTAGGAGCAGGTGTGATCAATTTGATGTTATTGCTCTCACACTCATACTGGTAACTGGAAGTTCAACATGGCACCCCATGGCAAAGAAATCTCTGAGGATCTGAACAAAACAATTGTTGCTCAAACGGAAGGTGGAGGAGCGCAAGGTACCAGCTCTGTGATGTTGTCATGGAGGACTGGAAGAAGATTCCAGTGGCAACCTGTGAAGCTCTAGTGAACTCCATGCCCAAGAGAGTTAAGGCAGTGTTTGAAAATAATGGCGGCAGCACAAAATATTGACACTTTGGGCACAATTTGGCCATTTTCACTTAGGGGTGTACTTTTGTTGCCAGCGGTTTAGATATTAATGGCTGTGTGTTGAGTTATTTTGAGGGTGCACCAAATTTATACTGTTATTCAAGCTGTACACTGAGTACTTTAAATTGTATCAAAGTGTCATATCTTCAGTGTTGTCCCATGAAAAGATAGAATACAATACTGTATTTACAAAAATGTAAGGGGTGTACTCACTTTTGGGAGATACTGTATATTGACTCATAGATCAAACAGTGAATAAATACTGACTGGGCGAAAGCAGCCTTACGTGGAGCTAATGTTATTAATATGGGGTCATATTCTCTTCACATTCCACATATCTAAATACATGCCATAGTTCCTGAAGATTCTGTTATGGCTCTAATTTCAAAATAGAGGTGATTGAAACCTATAAAAAATGCACGCATTTCTTTGCTACATCCATATTATGTCTCTGTTTAATGCGCATTTGAATCTGGAATGTAAGCAAAAAAAAAGACATTACAGACATAAATGTAAATGAAAAACACGATGCCATAATATGGAACCAATGTCTACATCAATAAGGAGCCATACACAGACCAAACTTTCTATATTTTGTGTTTGTACTGATACAGTCCTATTGTGGTGAGATATTGCTTCTTGTCTGAAAACTAAACGTTCTGTAGAAATAGGGGAAGAAAACATTGGCTATGCTGGCTCTGTCATTATCATTAGGCTTCAGCAAATCGAACTTGCGATCAGAGATACGAAGTCGATTCATTCAAACACTTCGGTTTTGATGCTGTCAGAGACCTGTCTCCATACAGCATTAAAATGTATTGCCAATGTGTAGGCAAACTTTGTTTCACCCGAAGTTGCGTGAGACTTCAGTATTCAGTATCCATTTCTACTTCTACTTCCTTAAAAACATTTAATATTAGGAATCCAAAGTCGGGTTTGGTACCAAGGTACCAGCCAGTACTAAATGCGACTTTGGATTCCTAATTTTAAATGTTTTTAAAGATGCAGAAATGAATACCGAATTAATTCACCGAAGTCTTGCGAGACTTCGGGTGAAACGACGTTTGCCTACATGTAAGCAATACATATCAAGGCGGTAAAGAGACAGCATTAAAATCTGAATCCGATGATCCAAAGCTCGATTCGCTCAACACTAATTATTATGTTAGGTAGCTATGTTCATTCTCTATGACACCCAAAAGACCTTGAAGTGTACTGTGGTGCCTGGCACCAAGATGTTAGCTTTAGATCTACTATATTCTGTCAGTCGCAAGGTGGAACCACCATGGATTTGCCTTGTTTATCCAGCACATCCTATAGAATCTCAGTTGGATCTCAAACCATTCCGGAGTGATTTTTACAGTGTGACATGGCGCAATATCCTGCCCAAGAGGCCAGTGCCATTAGGGAATACTGGTGCAATAAAGGGTCACATTCTGTCTACAACAATGTTTACGTAGGTGATTCATGTGGGTGATAGTGCAACAATGTTTAGGATGGATCAGAAAGCTTATTTTTTGCTTCTCATGCAAGCTTTGGCACCCACAATCCTGTCACTGGTTCACCGGTTGTCCTCCTTTAACTACTTTTCACAGATACTAGACACCAAAACATAAGACAGTCAGAAAATAAACACCACACACGTAGAACATCCCCACAAGATCTGCCATTCTGGAGATGCTCTGACCCAACCAGCCATCACAATCTGGCCCCTTACTCCACTGAGGCTAGTTTCAGACTAGTGCTAGTCATCCGGCAGGGTCAGTGGCGTACACACAATCCATGGGGCCCCGTTGCGAAGCTGATGCATGGGGCCCCCTCCCCGTCGCCACCCCCCAACCTGCCCCCCTCCCCGCCCCCCCCACTACCTCCCCCACCATTTACCCAATATGCCTCCCAACAGCACACTTTGCCATCTTTAATATTGATTGGACCCTTGTCAAGAATTTACTTGGGCCCCCTGGATTGTGATTGATAATGCTATTTGCCTCTCTGTAACCTTTTTATTACAAAATATCAGTGAGATAAAGTTGTCACTGTGATTTTGTAGCAAATAGATCACAGAGAGGCACAGACCATTATCAATCATGTTAGTGCTCCATGTCTCTGCTGTCCGGAACGGTGCTTGGCTCTCTTTCAAGCAGCAGATTATCTGCACGACATCCACTCGTGTGAAAGAGCCCTAAGCCCAATGCATGGCTACACTCACCCAGTCCCAATAAAATCCGGTCCTACCTTAACCAGGGTGTCGCTGGCATTGGCGTGATGTCCGCTGGATCCAGAACAAGGTCCCTGTGGTGATAGAGAAAAAAAGAATAATCACATAAGAAAGGGATAGTGACTGTCCCTGTCAAATCACTAGCAGTGGGCGCTGTGCTGGCCTGTAAGACTGAGCCATGCCAATATATAGCAGGGTAATCTAGGACATTTCCCCTAAGTGCTATTACACAGTACTAATGCTCACATTGTGGCCCCTCACAGTACTAATGCCCACCTTGTGGCCCCTGACAGTAATTAAGCCCACCTTGTGGTCCCCTTCAAAATAGTTTTGTCCTCCTTGTGGCCCCTCACAGTAGTTATGGCCAGATATATGCCCCCCTCACAGTAGTTATGGCCAGATATGTGTTCCCCTCGAAGTAGTTATAGCCAGATATGGGCCCCCCACTGTAGTTATGGCCAGATATGCGTCCCCCTCACAGTAGTTATGCCCAGATATGTGTCCTTCTCACAGTAGTAATTTCCAGATATGTGTCCCCCTCACAGTAGTAATGTCCAGAAATGTGTCCCCCTCACGGTAGTTATGGCGAGATATGTGTCCCCCTCACAGTAGTTATGGCCAGATATGTGCCCCCCTTACAGTAGTTATGGCCAGATATGTGTCCCCCTCACAGCAGTTATGGCCAGATATGTGTTCCCCTCAGAGTATTTAAGCCCAGATATATGCCCCCTCACAGTAGTTATGGCTAGATATGTGTCCCCCTCACAGTAGTTATGTCCAGATATGTGTCCCCCTCACAGTAGTTATGGCCAGATTATGTGCCCCTCACAGTAGTTATAGCCAGATATGTGCCCCATTACAGTAGTTATGTCCAGATATGTGTACCCCCCACAGCAGTTATGGCCAGATATGTGTCCCCCTCACAGCAGTTATGGCCAGATATGTGTTCCCCTCAGAGTAATTAAGCCCAGATATATGCCCCCTCACAGTAGTTATGGCTAGATATGTGTCCCCCTCACAGTAGTTATGTCCAGATATGTGTCCCCCTCACAGTAGTTATAGCCAGATATGTGCCCCATCACAGTAGTTATGTCCAGATATGTGTCCCCCCCCACAGCAGTTATGGCCAGATATGTGTCCCTCTCACAGTAGTTATGGCTAGCTATGTGTCCCCCTCACAGTTACAGGGGACAAAATGGAATATATATACAGCGGGGGCAAAAAATTGAATATATACACAGGGGACACATGGAATATATACAGAGGGGACAAAATAGATATATATACAGGCCGTCGTCTTGTTCATAATCCCGTCTTCTGGCGTGCGTCGGCAGCATCGCGGACCCGCGTCATCCTGTCAACCCACATGATCCCGCGAGACCCGTCGTGGCACTGGCAGCAGCTATGGATGGGTAGAGCCGGAGGAGGGTCTGCCGCGTAAGTTACTGACTGCGAGTGCACAGTGCTGCACCGCCGGCCGGGCACAGAGGCCAGAGCCCGACCGGCCATAAACTATTAAAAATTTTAAAATCATTTGCGGTGGGGCTGTGGGCCCCAGCTGCCTTGGGTACAGCACTACTGCTGGCCGGGCTTGGTCGCAACTGCAACCGCTGCGACCCCTGTATGTACACGCCTGGGCAGGGTACAGCCTGATGGATCTCTCTGCATTCATGAAAGTCTCCATCAGGCCCCAGACCAGCAGAGATCCGGCTGCAACACGGCAAATATGCCACAAATCAGCTGCAAGTTGCATGGTTTTCTTAAATATGAGAAAATTACCAGAAGAAAACACCAAACCTAAAGTATGCTTTGTACTCAAGCCACCAAAAGGCTGCAGACCATTGCACTTTGGACTTAACATCTGGCCACACAAGAAAATCCAAAACAAAACAAAAAATGCCATGAAAAACTATAAAAACATAGCAGAAAATGGCTATGTATAATCCAAACTAAACAAGGTATTTCATTACCTATGCTTTTGTTTCTACATGAAAAGTATCAGAGGAGACTTCATGACATCGATAGTTTTCATGGATCTTTTTTATAACAAAGGTGGCTGCTAAAATACCCCCTTTTCCATTTACACACAATTTACATAAAACATTTAACCACAGTTTAAAAAAAGTTACCTCTTGCAATATTTTCATAGCTGTAAAGCCATACCCTAAGTTCAAGAATAATGAGCAGAGGCAATAAATATCATTCCTCTAGCTACTTTCTAGGACACTTCCTCTAGGTGGAGCAGTTACATCTCTAATAGCATGACATGTGTGTGTTCTTATGACTTGGCTATATTTCTATGTATTTTGTTAGCTTTGAACCTTGTGTCTGTATACAGCCGAATAGAACAGTGTTTCTCAATGCCCCCAACCTATGTCTCCTACTTAAATAAATTACAATTAATTACCCACTGACTTATTATCAAATTTATTGTTTAATGCGCTATTAAGGCTCCATTCACTTGCGGAACGGGTGCGGACCCATTCATTTCCAATGGGGACGAAAAAGATATGGACAGCACACTATGTACTACCGCATTTCCGGATCTGCACTTCCGTTTTCACAAAAAAATAGAACATGTCCTATTCTTGTCCACAGTTGCGGACAAGATTAGGCATTTTCTATTATAGTGCCGGCGATGTGCGGTCCTCAAATTTCCGGTGTCCGTGTTTTGTAAAATCATTTCTACTTTGCTGGTATGTAAACCCTGGCTTTGTTGCCACAGATTTGTGTGCAGCAAATCTACAGCATCTATGTCCTAAGACAAGACCTAATATTTCCATGTAGCCAAAGGATGGGCACCCAGAATCAGTACCTCTGGGGGGCTCTAGGCACCCCAGTTTGACACTAGATCTCAGTACCTGGGAAGCAAACAATGATAATCTGGTCATGCCAGAATTTAGGAGCATAGCTTTGCGTTACACCAAAATGGCAAAAAGATTAGGGGTATACTATAATAAGGATAAAGGGCCTAAATTAAAATAGCTTATAGTGAACCAGAATTCAAGTAAAAGGTTCACTCCAAGTGCGCATAATAAAATTTCCTGTAAGTATATATTCAGGAACAGGATCAACAGTTTTATACAATCTTCACTAGTAGTTTCCTTTGGTGCAGGAACACAAGTCATCCCAGGAATGTCACTGATGATTCTTTTCTAATCAGCTTTCATTCCTGGTAAGTTCAGATGTTGGTGTCTTTCACTAGATCATTAATCAAAGGCTTAATAACAGTCTATGGAAACTGTATATTGTAGAACAACTTAATCTTTGCTCCAACATATATAGCCAAGTTCTTCTAAGGATGTGTTTATCTATTGTGGACAGTTAGGGCTCATGCATATGACAAAGCTGTGTGTGCTGGCCTTCTACAGCGATGCTTAGGGTCAACATTGGTATTTCGGACCCATAGGTTTTAAGAGACATTGTATGACACAGTACTTCAGGAAAGCACTATGTTCTGTTCTTAAAGCAGAGTCTGTATATTATGGCAGAAGATACAATAATTTTTTTTAAGACACCATGGGGCGCATTTACCAAAACTGAGTTAACAGAAAAACTTGCCTTGTTGGCCATAAGAACCAAGCGGAGCTCAGTTTTCATATCTTAAAGTGCTCTGAAAAAATAAAAGCTGCACCATGATATGTTGTCTCTTAAAGATTGATACAACAGACTTATGGCAATGTGCATGAGGCTATGCTTAAAGGGGTTGTGCAGTGTTAGTACACTGATGACTTATCCTTAGGATAGCTTATCAATATCACATGGGCGGGGGCGCTGCATTCTCTTTACTGTTTAACTGCATGCCATCTAGCTTGTAGTGGTGGTGCAGTGTAACTACACCTACTTGTTCTATTCTAGAGAAGCGAATGAACAGTTGTGGTTATACTGCACTACCGCTACAAGCTAGACGGCATACAGTTAAACATTTAAGAAGAGGCAGTTCTCTGCCAATAGCACCACGACTCTTTCAAACAGCTGATCAATTGGGGTCATGAGAATCGCACCTTCGCCTATCTGATATTAATTGGCGGACCTCCGTCAATCAATATCAGATTGGCGGAGGTGCGATTTGAACGACTCCTTCAAACAGCTGATCAATGGGGGTCATTAGAATCGGACCTCCTTCAATCTGATATTGATGACCTATCCTGAGAATGGGTCATTAATATACTAGCACTGCACAACCCCTCTAAACAGTTTAAGAGTGGGACATTTACCCACTTCCTGACCAGATGCATATTTTTTTTGTAGTTTCCTAGCATTTCTTTTTCCCTTGACATTTTAAAGGGTTTTCCTGGACTTCAATATTGATGGCTAGTCCTCAGGACAGGCCTTTAATATCTGGCCAGTGGTGGTCTGACTTCCAACTCCTCCATCAATTAGCTATTTGAAGAGACAGTGGTACTGTGAAGAACAGCATAGCCTCTTCCTAGGCCACTGACATTATGTTAATTGGTCGCAAGACCTATTTAGAGTTCCATTAAGGTGAATGTGTCTGAGCTGCTATACCAATCACTGCCATTATACCAGAGGTCGTACTATATTTTTTCTAGAAGAGTAAAATTACTCCTCTCACCATTTTCAAAGAGTATTTTTAGCCAAGGAGGAGTACGAAAGTTACAGCAATTTAGATACATAATACGTAGGCCTACACTTGTTCACATCTGCGTTTGGAGCCTCTGTTGCACATTCTGTCAAAAAGACCAGACAAAAAAGCCCTGCATGCAGGACTTTTTTGTGTGGTAAAAAGACAGGATCCTGAATGGTAACAATGAAATTAACGGAAGTGTTGGATTAGGAACATTGTATTGGTAAGCTGTGTGGAGCTGCAGCGCTCACCAGAGTGTCATGGCCTTTTCAAACCAGTATACCCCAGCCAATGTGACAATGATGGCCCATCCTGAATTTTTCAGTACCTAATTTGAAAAACCTCTAACAGCGCAGTGTTTTGTCCAGGACAGTATATTCTGTTCTGTTTCAGTATCTTGCATTGTGTATTGGTATGCTCCTATCTTCTCCTCCCCCCTCTGTTTCAGCTTCTAATTAGTTCAGCCTAGCCACTTCCTGTTTTCCCAGTCATGCATTGTTGTTAGTGTGTGCTCTATTTCTGAGGAGAATCTCCATCTTCTTACAAGGAGAATATTGTTGGCATAATTCTTTTACCATCTGGATTACCTGCACATCTTGTAATACAACCTCCGGGGGCCTACTAAAAGGAATGACAGAATGGAATGCCTATAGACTTTAACAGGAAAGTGGAATGCCCATAGAGAATAATGGACCAGAGTAGAATGCCCATAGAGAATAATGGAAATGTAATATTTGAATTAGAGACAAAACCATTTGACATATATAATAATTATTTAGCAGGATTACTCTCCAAAATCATTGGGATTATTTAATGTTCAGAATAAGTGGAAATATCACTGTTTTCTGCAGAATGCCAAGGGAAATGACAGAAAGGAATGCCCATAGACTATAATGGGAAGTAAACTATGAGCTCATTTGCAGGTAAATCTGTGTTATGGTGGACATTTACCTTTACCGCAAGTGTTCCCTGGGTAGAGTAGCATAATGTAAAATTAAAATTACCTTGGATTATACCCATTTTCTATAGAATGCAAAGGTGAGTGACATAATGGAATGCCCATAGACTATAATGGGAAGTAAACTATGAGCTCATTTGCAGGTAAATCTGTTATCTTGGACATTAACCATTACAGCAAGTGTTCCCTGGGTAGAGTATCAGATTGTAAAATGAAAATTACCTTGGATTATAACTGTTTACTATAGAATGCAAAGGTGAGTGACATAATGGAATGCCCATAGACTATAATGGGAAGTAAAACGTGACTTGGTGCCTGAACCATTCAACATATCAAATACATCTGTAGCAGGTTTACTCTTCAAGTTCAGTGGGATTATTTAAAATTGAGATTAAGTGGGATTGTCATTGGTTTCTATGAAATGCCAAGGGAAATGACAGAAAGGAATGCCCATAGACTATAATGGGAAGTAAACTATGAGCTCATTTGCAGGTAAATCTGTGTTATGGTGGACATTAACCTTTACCGCAAGTGTTTCCTGGGTAGAGTAGCATAATGTAAAATTAAAATTACCTTGGATTATACCCATTTTCTATAGAATGCAAAGGTGAGTGACATAATGGAATGCCCATAGACTATAATGGGAAGTAAACTATGAGCTCATTTGCAGGTAAATCTGTTATCTTGGACATTAACCATTACAGCAAGTGTTCCCTGGGTAGAGTAGCAGATTGTAAAATGAAAATTACCTTGGATTATAACTGTTTTCTATAGAATGCAAAGGTGAGTGACATAATGGAATGCCCATAGACTATAATGGGAAGTAAAACGTGACTTGGTGCCTGAACCATTCAACATATCAAATACATCTGTAGCAGGCTTACTCTTCAAGTTCAGTGGGATTATTTAAAATTGAGATTAAGTGGGATTGTCATTGGTTTCTATGAAGTGCCAAGGGAAATGGCAGAAAGGAATGCCCATAGACTATAATGGGAAGTAAACTATGAGCTCATTTGCAGGTAAATCTGTGTTATGGTGGACATTAACCTTTACCGCAAGTGTTCCCTGGGTAGAGTAGCATAATGTAAAATTAAAATTACCTTGGATTATACCCATTTTCTATAGAATGCAAAGGTCAGTTACATAATGGAATGCCCATAGACTATAATAGGAAGTAAAACGTGACTTGGTGCCTGAACCATTAAACATATCAAATACATCTGTAGCAGGCTTACTCTTCAAATTCAGTGGGATTATTTAAAATTGAGATTAAGTGGGATTATCATTGGTTTCTATGAAATGCCAAGGGGAATGACACCATGGAATTTTTTATGATGGTAATTTAATATCGATATACCCTGATTTCTCTCGGGAGACTCAAGTTAAAAGACGATCTTTTCTGGAAGTTAAAAAAAGATTAGCTCTGGCTAATTTAAAATATTCGCTGTTATTCCCTGCTAAAGTGAGAGTGGTGCATAAGAATTCGGTTCATTTTTACTCTGCTCCCTCGGAAGTTGTTCAATGGCTTGATATGTCAGGTTTATAATTAAAAATGATTAGGTGATTATGGAGTGTAATATGGGGAAAAAAGGGAGGTTTGGGTCGAGACTGGTGTGGGGGGGGGGTTTTGAGGTTTGTAAGAGGTTGATGGGTAAGGTTTTATACTTCATTAACCATGCAGTGGGCTTTTGGGGGAGGGATCTGTCGCTGGATCTGTTAGCACACGTGCCTTTCTTTATGTTAAGGGGTTCATTTGTTCCATATATGCGGAATATTTTATTCTGGAATGTAAGAGGGTTGGGAGACAGAGTCAAGAGGACAGTGGTCTTCGACCTAGTAGTGCGTCACTTCCTGGCAATTGTGGTGCTACTAGAGACCCATGCGTCAGAGGATGAGTTGTGTACATTAAAAAGAAAATGGGCTGCTTTTGAATACCATGCGCACTTCTCTTCTTATGCACGAGGGGTGCGCTTTTCTCCTTGTCTGGATATTTGTCAACAAAAAATCAATGCCCGTTCTTAGTAGCTGGAGATTTTAATTCTGTCCCTGACCCGGAGTTTGATCGATTTTCCGCCTCCTCTGATCGAATTCGGGCTTGTTCTTCTTTAACTAATGTTTGCCAGGAGCTGGCCCTAGTTGATGTCTGGCGGCATCTCTATGGCAATAAAACAATGTTCTCTTGTTTTAGCCAATCTTATGGCTCAATGTCTTGTATTGACCTGGCCTTTGTAAGCCGGGATTGGATCCATCAGATTGCGAAGATGAAATATGAACCTCACGGAGTTTACGACCATTCTCCGGTCCTGCTTTTGTTTAGGGAGGCGGAATCTTTAAGCCCTGGTAGGGTACTTAAATTGAATTCGCATTGGTTTGATGTAATATCAGAGCAATACCCTATTGATGCGGACATCCAGGAATTTTGGCATCTAAATGTTGGCTCCACTCATATTCATTATGTGTGGGATGCATTAAAGGCACATATAAGGGGCTTATATTTTACTAAAATCAATAGATATAGATCTAATCTTCGCCGAGAGGAGAATCAATTGCTGCAGAAAATTAACGCTCTACAGGATTTAGTGGCATCTCATTATAGTGAACAATATGCAGAGCAGCTAAAGGAGGCCAATTTACAGCTTAAGACATTCATGTATAATAAAGCCCAGCATAAGCTTATTTTCCAAGGACAGAATCGATACTGTGAGTCGGGTAAAACGGGGAAGTTTTTAGCACGTTTAATTGCCAATCAGAAAGACTGTACAATTATATGGGAGATTAAGAATTCAAATGGTAAAAGGGTTAGGGCATCAGAATTGATTAGAGAGGAGTTTGAGAAGTATTTCTCTGAGCTTTACCAGTCAGACTCTAATTCTACACAGGGAGATATAGATCAGTATTTACAACAGCTGGGGTTGCACCAATTGGAGGTGCAAGATAGAGACATTTTGAATTGCCCGATTCTATTGGAAGAGTTGCGATAGACACTTCCGATGCTGAAATGTAACTCATCCCCAGGTCCAAACGGTTTGCCATTTAAATTGTATATGTACCATGCTAAATCGTTACTCCCTATTATGTTGCAGGTTTTGAATGAATCCTGTGTGTCTGGCTCTTTGCCCTCTTCATTCAGAGAGGCAGTGATCATCTTGGTACTGAAAAAGGACAAGGATGAAAGTGATGTAGGGTCATATAGACCCATTTCGCTCCTTAATACAGATTATAAAATATTTGCAAAAATTCTTGCGAGTCGTCTCAAGCGGGTCATTGTCTCTCTGATACATCCTAATCAGATAGGATTTATAACAGGGAGGCAGATACATACGAGCCTTTATAGGGTTTATTTGAATCTCTTAGTTGGGGAGAGTGGGAACCGCTTCATCCTGTCTTTGGATGCCGCAAAGTTGTTAGACAGGATGGAGTGGTGCTTTTTATGGCGCACTATGTCCTACTTTGACCTAGGGGAACCATTTACACTGATGACAAAAATTCTTTATGAACATCCAACAGCGTGTATCAGTGTTAATGGTATTAGTTCTTCCCCGGTCAGGATGTGCCGTGGGATAGGACAGGGGTGCCCCCTGTCTCCTCTTCTTTTTGTCCTATTTATTGAACCACTGGCTTGTAAAATTCGATTAGATGACTATTATATTATATAGATGGCTTCGGGGTTGCGGGAGTGAGCGAAAAAATAAGCCTTTATGCCGATGATGTTATTTTGTTTTTGGATCAGGGTTGGAAAATCCTACCTTATGTGATAGAAATTATAGAGGAGTTCGGCAAGCTTTCAGGTTATTTGATTAATTGGGCTAAGTCTTCGCTCCTCCCGCTTAACCGCAAGGCTGTAGATAATGGTAGTGGAGTTCGGGTCCTTTCTCTTAATGAAACCCTGGATTATTTGGGCGTTAAGGTCGGGGTTCCAAGGTTCCAATAAATAGGTTTTATGAGCTTAATTTGGCCCCTGTGTTAAATAAAGTTAAATCTAAAATCTGTGCTTGGCAGAAATTGGTACTAGCCCAGACTGATCGTATAGCTTTAGTAAAAATGATTATTCTGCCTATTGTGATGTACCCGATTTGCACTTCCCCGATTTGGATACTTGATATCTTTTTCTATAGATTGGAAGCTCTAGTTAATGACTTAATCTGGGGAAGGAAGCGGATGCCCATAAAACAAAGGTATCTATGGCTGTCTGAATTGGAGGGTGGTTTATCACTTCCTTTTTTTCAAGGTTATTTTTGGTGTGCTCAATTTCAACAATGTTTTAAATTTAAAGGTAGTTTACTTGCACAATATCTCTTACGGGTTATGGATACTTCTATAGAGAATATTTTTATCTCTTTGAAATCTGGTCACTTGGGATTGAGGAAGTCACTATTGATTCCCTGGACCCTACAGAGGGTTTGGAAAAAACTTAAGAGCATTCTTAAAGTTTCCCACGCTTTTTGGTTTACCCCTCTGTGGGAGAATGGGAATCTGGTGGAATTCCTCAAAATCACGGACTATACCTATTGGCTCTGTAAAGGTGTCGTAAGGGTGTCTCACCTTTTTTCTCAAGTACACTTTAAGTCCGTATTGGAATATAATAGCACTGTTATTTCTTCATTAGATTTGATTATGTACTTAAGTCTGAAACACGCATATGAGACCACGATTGATAAAGGTTATTTGTCTGTTTGCCACCATTTATTTTTTGATTATTGTTTTGCACAGCGAGAAGTAGGTATTCAAATCTCGAAGATTTACTTTAATCTCTGTAGGTCACTGGCAGATGTCACTAAATTCAAAAGTTGCTTTGCTCCTCGTTACACTGGGCTAGTATTTATAGGAATATTAGAATGGCAACAATTTCTAATGCATATAGATTAATTCAATTTAAGATTATACATCGACTTTATTATACGCCTAAGACCCAAACGAAATTTCTTAGAAATAGGGAACGTGAGTGTTGCTGTCCGAAATGTGGTTGTCTAGAAGCGGATTTTGTACACGTACTTTGGGAATGTAATACATTGAAAAGGTTTTGGGAACAGGTTTTTGAGGCTATACAAAAGGAGGCCTCACTTCAGTATAAGCCTGATGTCCCGATGGTGCTGTTGGGACATTTTGATCCGGAAGAGGTAATATCACCTCGGGTTAGATGGACGTGGATGCGCGGCTTAATGATCACAAGAGTTAATATAGTTAAAAAATGGGGCTCTGCCTCCCCACCCTCAATAAATGAACGGTTCCAGTATTCACAGCAAATTAAAATTTATGAGGAAATGGAAAGGAAAGGGAGAGAGGCACGAGTGACGGGCTAGAGATAACTTAATGCGCTCTATACTATAATTGAAGTGGTCTATGCGACGACAGCCAACATGGGAGGGGGGGGGGGTGGGTTAAGGTTTTTGTGAATGAAGTGCTACAATACTTTGATATATGATAAGTGTATTACATCTTTTCTCCTATTTTGTATGTGGGTATTGATGATTCATTTTTGTATACACTTTGTAATGACATTGTGGTACTGACATTGCTGTAATTTTTACTTTGTACGAATAAAATAAAAATATTTAAATAAAAAAAAAGGCCATGTGTACAAAATTGAATAAGACCTATGAAAGTTATAAAAGACTGTCTGAAAAATATCTTTCTCTATTGTCAAGTCTCAATTCAGAGAAATTCATCCTAGAATTTAAGACCCACACTGCACTTAATGATGAAAGATATAGCAGATTTATGGCAGTCAAGTCAATGCTAGAGGACAAGATATCACAACAATATGAAACTGCGTCCCGCCATTCTAAACTTTCAAGGCACTCCAAGGCTTCATCCTGTTCCTCGAAATCTACTGCTCAGTCCTCATCGCTAAGGTCTCGCTCACAGCACTCTTCTCTGAGTACCTCATTGGTGTTGGCACGCGCAAAAGCGGAAGCAGCGAAGGTACAAGCTCACTGCATTAGAAAGGTAGCAGCCATTAAGGCACAAGTTGCAGAGACACAAGCCCAATCACAAGCTAATCAAGCAGCTATACAGGCTCAGGCGCAAGCGACCAAAACCAAGGCCGAAGCTGAGTTAGAGGTCCTTCAGAAGGAAAGAGAAGAAGCAGCAGCCATGGCTGAACTCAGAGTTCTTGAAGAATCTGCTGAAGAAGAAGAAGAAGCTTATCATCCTATGTCCAAGATATCTAATGACTCAGAAGGGCGTACCCTGCAATTCGTCTTAGACTAAAGCAAAGTCAATGCATTTGCACCAGAAGATTTGGGCTCTGCACACCAGCCTGCTGAACTCATGCGAGTAGAAAAAGAGGCAGTTGATAACTGTACAGTTGACCCCAGTCCAGTGGAAATTTTTCTTTCTTTCAAACCTCTGGCACCTTACATAATATTTTAGGCGCTATTAGAGACCAAGCCGCTTCAAGCTCATCAAATCACATTAAAACCTCCTGAGACTAGTTGCATAGCAAACAAGACGTTGGCACCAACATTACCAGATGTGAAGATGTAGATAAAGAGAGACTGACGGCACCGACCCTCTCACCCAGAAGCTTCCAATGTCCAAATTGGCCTCACGATCCAGCGGAAACACGGGGTGCAATGCTCCAAAGAAGGCAAAATGATAGCAAAGAGTAAAGAGGAGCCGCACTCACCATCCATGAAAAACTGTCCCTTTATTATAGAATCTTCAGGGCTTGGGCAAGGAATCCCACGAGTGGGGACGGGGGAGACTCACCAGGATACACAAATGACAGCCTTCACTTACGCTCAACCCAGCTGCCACTCCATTCCATCTTCCAACCCCCAAACATAGGGTATCAGATGGTGCCAATAAAACTAGGGAGGGAGAAGTTCCCGTCGCCATGATGCAGGAAAGAAATGACGCATCAGAAATCGCTAAGTACCTCACCCTCAGGGACCTCATCAGTACTAGCCTTATGAACTTTGATGATCACCCAGAGAACTATAGAAGTTCGAAGGCCACCTTCAAGACAACAGTTCAAACCATTGGTGTACCGCCTATGCAAGAACTTGATTTACTAATTAGATGGCAAGATCCATGGGCGTCAAACTGTGTTAAGAGACTCAAAACTGTTCATATCTACGAACCAGTCAAAGGCCTTTGTCTCGCATGGGAAAGATTAGAGCAGACATACGGCAGCTCAGAAGTAGTTAAATGCGCCTTATTTAAACGACTATACGACTTTCCTGAATTGTCCAATACAGACCGCCGAGGGTTCCAGGAATTAAGCAACCTTCTTCCTGAGTTAGAAATCGTCAAGGGAGACCCGCAGCTACCAGGTCTCAGCTTTCTTGATACCTTCTATGGTGTGGGCCTGATCGTGGAAAAATTACCCCTCAATATTCGAGACCAATGGGCAACAACAGGTTTAAAATAAAAGGAGCAACATTGTGTTCCCTTTCCACCATTTTCATTCTTCTGTAAGTTCATCAAGGACTTAGCTAAAGCTAAAAATGATCCGAGCTTCAACACCTTGGGAACCAACATCTTTGGCTCTACTAAACAGAGACACAAGACTTTCAGTCCCAGACAGAGAAACCCTGAAGGTCTAATTTTCGTAAAAAAGACAGGGGTTGTGCCCACTACTAACAATGGAAATGAAAGCCCTAAGGAACCCGATCATCATTGCCCTATCCATGATAAACCACATCCTTTAAGGAAGTGCCGTGTCTTCATAGCAAAGCCCTTTGAGGAATGTAAGGAGTTCCTAAGGAGTCAATATATCTGCTTCAGATGCTGTGCATCCACTGAGCATTTCGCCAGAGACTGTAAGGTTCCAGTCAAGTGTTCTAAATGTAATAGTGATGTACATTTGTCCACTGTTCACCCAGGACCAATCAGGAGGAATCTAGAACCAGTTAGCAGGCACAAGCCCCATTCCGATCAAGGCGGGGAGAGTCATGGCGGGGAGAGTGCCGACCGACCAACCACCACCGTCACGCCCAGATGCACAGAGGTATGTGGAGAAAGACTTGTTCTAAGATTTGCCTCGTGGATGTGTTTCCTACTGCACAACCAGAGAAGACCATTAGAATGTATGCTATTTGGGGGCGGAGCCCAGCAGCCGAGCTGAATGGCCACACATTGAGAGAGCTCCACTGAGGTCTTTGGAGAAGAGGGCTTTACAAGCCATAATTATCAGCAGAAATGGGCAAAATGTCTAGGGACAAGACCAGAGACACCCCGGCCTCAGTTAAATCCGCACTGGGACAGGAGGATTTGGACAGATTCGTCCGTAAAGCGGCTGCAATGCATCCCAAGAAGCTGGAGAAGATGGCGCCGGCTGAAGAACCCCGCTTCAGCAAGAGGCCTCAGAGTCGGAGGACGGTGAAGGCAGTGAGGCGGCTGCTCCACTAACGCAAGAAAACTTGCCAGTGTCTAGGGCATTTATGAGACAACTACTTGCAGAAACCTTGGATCCTGTCATACAAGAACTGAGGGAATATAAAAAAGACCTGAGGCAGATGGGAGACAAGCTGGAGGCCGCCGAATCGGCGCAAACGGCCATACTTGAATTTGGTTCGGCGGTGACACATTCTCTTGACCACGCTCAGGCGCATATCAACTTCCTCTACACCCAGCTAGAGGATCAGGACAATCAAGGCCAGGCAACATCTTGCGAATAAAAGGCATACCAGAAAGCGTTGTGTCAGACGCCATTGCCGCCTCCCTAATGGAACTTTTTACCAGCTTAGTGGGGGAAACAACTGCCTCTGAGATTATGCTTGAGAGAGCGCAGGCTAAGGCTGCAAGAGGCAAAACACCCATAAAATATGAGGGACCAGTGGTCTCTTTGTTTCAAGACCTATTTCAAATTACACTTTGCAAGAGAAGAGTTCTGAGGCCACCATTAGAAGCTTTGAGGGGCTTTGAGGGGCAAAAAGATCCTGTACCGATGGTTATACCCATTTGGACTTTTGATAAATGCTCCAGATAAGAAGCTTGTTCTGAGATCCCATGGAGACCTGCAGAGGATTTATGACCAGCAGGGACTTGAAGACTTACAGATCCAGGACTGGAACATCGCTCAGGAATTGACAGAGGTCCCGCCATTACCGCTGCCTACCTCGTGGACAACGATACATCCAGCTAAGCCGCAGAGACAGAGAAAGAGAACAGGAGGAACCACCGCGGGAAAACCCTCCAGGGAATATACCTGAGATCCTGGTAGTGGTAATGTGATGACTCTCTGCTTAATGTGGGTTGCAGGAGAGAAAGTTAATAATTAGTTATAGTTTTGTTGGTTATAACTTATAAGTTGTTTCTCCATACCCGCACACTGTTGGAACACTACCAGCTCGAGTTTGACTGGGATCCTCCTTTTGCCTTTTTCCTCCAAAGGCTTGGCGAACAACAGGGCGCTGTGTCTTGCTGATAATTGTTCTCCAACCTATGTATTCAGCATTCTCGGGGTCCAGCAGAAAGCCCATGTGACCATGTACCCAGCATTCGCCTATATACTCAGCACTAGAGATGTCCCGAACTATTCGCTGGCAAACAGTTCCCAGCGAATATCGCTTGTTCGCGTTTGCCGTGGCAGGCAAACATATGCGGTGTTCAGTCAGCCCCCTATACATCATCATTGAGCAAACTTTGACCCTGTACCTCACAGTCAGCAGATACATTCCAGCTAATCAGCATACCCTCCCTCCCAGACCCTCCCACCTCCTATCAAAAAGCAAGGACAGCATCCATCTTAGATTCACTCTGAAGCTGCAGTGTTAGTTAGAGCACGGAAAGTGGTGCTGCTGCTGAATTAATAGGGAAAGCATTAGGCAAGTGTTCTGTGTCCACTCAAGTCCTCAAAGACTCATCTGCTGTATAGAAAGCGTCCTGAGAGCACCCCAAAAAGCCCTTTTTAGGGCTGGTACATTAGTCTGCTTTTATTAACATTTTTTATATATATATATATATATTGCAGTTGATTGTCCGTGTGTGAGAGGCCGCAGGCCCACAGACTGTACTGTGTGCACAACACTCATATAGGGTGGCACAGTACCTTGCATTTAAAGTAATTTAATTTTTACCCTTTAATATAATTTCAGTTGCCTGCCAGTGTGTGTCAGGCCCACAGACTGTACTGTGACCACTGCCAGTGCCCACCACTCATATCGGGTGGCACAGTACCAGTACGAATTTTTTTTTCACAAAAGGCAATCCCCAACCTGTACTCTATTGTGGAAAAGGAAGTCATGGCATGTCTGGCACACAGTGTTGGGGCAAGGGTCCATTTGACCACTGATACCTGGTCTGCAAAGCACTGTCAGGGCAGGTATATCACGTACACTGCGCATTGGGTAAACCTGTTGACGGCTGCCAAGCATGGAATGCGTGGCTCTGCAGCGGAGTTGGTGACACCGCCATGACTTGCAGGCAGGCCTGCTGCCACCTCCTCTACTCCTACTCCATCCTCTTCGCTAACCTCCTCGGCTGAGTCCTCTTCTGCTGCTGCGTCTTGCTACACATCACCTGCACCCACCCAGCTCACCAGGGGCTATTCCACATCCCGGATACAACAGTGTCACGCCGTCTTGGGGTTGACTTGCCTGAAAGCAGAGAGTCACACCGGACCAGCACTCTTGTCCGCCCTGAATGTACAGGTGGATCAGTGGCTGACCCCGCACCAACTGGAGATCGGCAAAGTGGTGTGTGACAACGGAAGCAATCTGTTGGCGGCATTGAATTTGAGCAAGTTGACACATGTGCCGTTCATGGCACATGTGTTGAATCTGATTGTACAACGCTTTGTGTGTAAGTACCCAGGCTCACAGGACATTCTCAAGCAGGCCAGAAAGGTTTGTGGCCATTTCAGGTGTTCCTACACGGCCATGGTGCACTTTTCCGATATTCAGCGGCGAAACAACATGCCAGTGAGGCGCTTGATTTGCGACAGCCCGACACGTTGGAATTCAACACTCCTATTGTTCGAACACCTGCTCCAACAAGAAAAAGACGTCAACGAGTATTTGTATGACCGGGGTGCTAGGACAGCCTCTGCGGAGCTGGGTATTTTTTTGCCCCGTTACTGGACGCTCTTGCGCAATGCCTGTAGGCTCATGCGTCCTTTTGAGGAGGTGACAAACCTAGTCAGTCGCACCATGCCCTGCGAAGAGTGTTGGATCAGGCCGTAGATGAGCGTGAAGAGGAAGAGGAAGAGTTGTGGTCACCATCACCACCAGAAACAGCCTTATCATCATCGCTTGCTGGACCTTCGGCAAAGCTGGAAGAGGAGTCTGAGGAATGGAGTCAGAGAAGGAATGAGGCTGTGAGGAGGAGGAAGACCAACCACAGCAGGCATCCCAGGGTGCTCGTTGTTGTCACTTATCTGGGACCCATGGTGTTGTACCTGGCTGGGGGAAGAACAGATCTTCAATGAGATCAGTGAGGACGAGGAATGGGAGATGAGTAGCTCGGCATCCAACCTTGTGCAAATGGGGTCTTTCATGCTGTCATGCCTGTTGAGGGACCCTCGTATAAAACGGCTGAAGGAGAACAACCTGTACTGGGTGGCCACGCTACTAGACCCGGGTATAAGCAGAATGTGGCTGAAATTTTACCAAATTACCGGAAGTCTTGTTGTGGAAATTATTATGATGTGTTTTCTAATATTGTCATCGTGTCTCTCAGTGTGTAAACCCCTGGAAGTGGATATCTTGCTGCGGATATAGAGACGCAGCAAGCAGTGTTTTCTTGGCGAATGGATAGATGCCGGCTGGGGCCCTCCGCCCAAAAGGCGGATTTATTGGCTTGGCGTGTATGCATTTATTAAGAGAACAATATACGGAAAGGAACGTGCATTCGTTATTTCCAGTGTGCCTGATCAACCACTGGAGATGGTGATGCTGTTCCTATAAGTAGGCCCACATAAGAATCCTGGTGAGCCTTGTTGAGCATTGATCACTGACCGGTGCTGAACAAGACTCCCCCTAGTGGTGACTGGGAGACATGTTGTGGTATTCTTTCTGTGGGTGTGTGTGTCATCACTTCCTGTATGTCTGTACTGTACCTGAAGGGAGTGGTCAGGTGTTGGGCCCGCCCACTTCCTATTTGTTATCCCTTGGTCTATGTAAATAAAGAAAGGGTCTGAGAGGGCAGTCTCTCTACAGATCTCAACCATGAAACATCTTAACTCATTACTGGAATAGTGCGGCCTTTCCTTACACAAAAGAGCTGATACACGTGCTTGGGAGCGCGGGTTAAGGAAAATTACTATAACAGATGGCGAGCTAGGTACAATCAACTGATTTTTCTACTCTGCACAGCGGATAAAAGGGGAGAGAAAGTGTAAGTTTGTCTGCTGCGTCAGAGGAAATCTCTGCTTGGTAAAAGAACATTTTCGCTCTTTGTGTAAGGACAAGGTAAGTGCTTTTCCGTTGTGTAGTTTTTGGTGGATCTGAGTTGATTGTAAAGAGATTGTATAGTCAGATTGTGATGTGTGTGCTGACCAATTGTTTTGTTGTAACTTCTCTGTTTTTGTTTAACTTTTATGTTTAGTGTGATTTTGTAAGAGGTGATTCTGGTTTGTAGAGCAAGCATTCTGTTTTAGGCCTCTTTCAGACGGGCGTTGCGGGTGCACTCCGTCAAACAGTGCGGGTGCGTTGCGGGAATCGCCGCGATTCCCGCATCCCCATTCACTTCTATGGGGCCTGCGTTGCGTGAAAAACGCAGAATATAGAACATGCTGCGATTTTCACGCAACGCAGAAGTGATGCGTGAAAATCACCGCTCATGTGCACAGCCCCATAGAAATGAATGGGTCCGGATTCAGTGCCGTGTGAAAGGGGCCTTAGTGTTTGTACAGGAGAGACAGCATTTAGAGATTGCTAGATTTTGGAGACACCATCTTATCTTTCATTGTGTGTCCACGCATGTGGTTTGTCGGCCATCTTTGATTTCCTCTGTGTAAGACCATGCCATGCGGTTTGTCGGCCATCTTTGATTTGCTTTGTGGGAAAAGTATATGCGCTTGGCAGACATCTTGGTTAGGTTAGTGCTGCAGATTTTACCAAGGAATTAATTTTAGTTTGAGCTGGTTCACATTTTAGTTTTGGTGTCTACGGAAAGCGATTTGTTTGTTTTTGCCTCAAATGTCAGTTTTGTGCAGAATAGTTACTTTCTCTTTCTGTAACCTTTCTATGTACAGTTTGACTTTGCTCTGTAGTTCTGTGCTGGAAGTATTGAGACAAGTCAGAGATCGATAACAGTATATTTTTGTAGTAACAATTGTGGTGTTTTGTACGTATATCATGGAAGGAATTTTTAAAGAAGTAACAAAAGTGAAAAACACGGAGGCCATTGTTCAAGCTATGCAGGGATCTACTGATCCATGGCGGCAGGCTCAGAATTGTGTAGCAAACCTGATCGGTACCAGAAAATGGCGCAAACGTGAAGGCAAGTATGCTCTGATTTTTGCTGCTGGGTGGATAGCGGATAAATATCAGGAGTCTTGTCGGCTGAAGTTGAGCTTGGAGGGAGAAGTGGAAAATTTAAAAGTGGAAATTGTTAAATTGAAAACTCTTGTCCAACAGGCAGCTGAAGCTAGCGCTAATTATGAATGTACTGTGAGGTGTAATACTGAGCTACGTAGGGAGAATGCACAGTTGTCTGAGAGCCTGGCGCATGCGCAGTGTGCTGTGAGGGAATTGTCTGCCCTCTGCAGGAGGACAGAAGCTGAACAGTCTCAGTGCTTAGTGCAGCCAGAGGCATTGAAAGAACTGTTAGAGAGTAATCGTTCTGGAGTTACAGAGAACATATTGGCGGTAAGTATGGATAAGTCTGAGGAAGTTCAATCAGATTCTGAAGCCGACTCGGGGATGGACACTTTTTCTGACCCTGGAGTTGGAAGCATTGATCCAGAGACAGACAATTCCTCAGGTAAATCTGTGGTACGTGGACTTAAGTCAGATAGTAGTGTGGGATCTAGTCATGCTAGGATGATTATTGTTGTTCAGCAAGGCAGGTCACCATGTGCCCGGAGACGGTTTTGTGCAGGGAGACAGGATATTCGTTGTTTTGCATGCAGGGGATTTGGGCACATTGCAAGGTACTGTGCGGTAACTAATGGCAACAGACAGAGGTATGTTAAGTACCCCAGAACCACACCCAGAAGTAAGGTGGTTTATTCAGCAAGGTGGGGGGATGGTCCCAGACATGGTCCTTCTCAAAGGCACAGGAGCTATGGACAGCCAAGGTCATGGATCCAGGAAGCAGATTTTAAATCCCAGTGTGAGCGGTTAAAGTGTGAAAATGTGAAACTTAGAGAGGAAAGAGGAAAAGTATGAAAATGTAGATGGCACTCAAATATCTGGGTCAAATTGAATAGTATCCAATTCTATATTAGAAATAAATTTAATATATTTAGTTGCAAAAATGATAACAAAACAAAACAATGTGGATCCACATATAACACCAAATAAAACAATATAAAGAACAATCTTAAAACCACTTAATCTGTGGGGTTATAACCATAGATACACGAAGTCCTCAAATCTCTATATAGTTCATATAATGTTTGGAGGTAGATTGTTTCAGAGATAAATAAATAAATAAATAAATAAATAATGAATTCATGTGCTGAAGGTCCGGTATTTTCTGAGTCTCATACAGTCCATGCATTCATATATAGAATTGATTAGTAGTAATATTGATCCGATACTACCCCAAATTATAGTCAATTCTCAGAGGGTCTCCATTGTAGTCTCTGAGGGAAATTGTGAGCGTAATACACCGCCCTAGGATAACACCTATTGTTCCAATCAGATATTAGTAAGTTCAATAGCATGTGCTCATAAGGTGTAAAAATATATTACTGTTGCCGCTCCGGCTACTTTACCGATCTTCAATCCTGATAGTATCTTCGGCACTGTATGTGCCACCGTGCGGGCTCTACTACTTACAAGCTCCGACACGTATTCTCTCTGCGATGATCGCTCTCGGCGTTCCACGTGGCGTCCCACGTGGAGTAGATAAGGTGCTGAGCGCTCCGGTATTGAAGTGTGACGATCGTCCTGAAACTTCAATAAAATGCCAATATGTCGCTGGCTCCTTCCCAAACGCGTTTCGGGACTATACTGTCCCTTCCTCAGTGACGATCGTCACACTTCAATACCGGAGCGCTCAGCACCTTATCTACTCCACGTGGGACGCCACGTGGAACGCCGAGAGCGATCATCGCAGAGAGAATACGTGTCGGAGCTTGTAAGTAGTAGAGCCCGCACGGTGGCACATACAGTGCCGAAGATACTATCAGGATTGAAGATCGGTAAAGTAGCCGGAGCGGCAACAGTAATATATTTTTACACCTTATGAGCACATGCTATTGAACTTACTAATATCTGATTGGAACAATAGGTGTTATCCTAGGGCGGTGTATTACGCTCACAATTTCCCTCAGAGATTACAACGGAGACCCTCTGAGAATTGACTATAATTTGGGGTAGTATCGGATCAATATTACTACTAATCAATTCTATATATGAATGCATGGACTGTATGAGACTCAGAAAATACCGGACCTTCAGCACATGAATTCATTATTTATTTATTTATTTATTTATTTATCTCTGAAACAATCTACCTCCAAACATTATATGAACTATATAGAGATTTGAGGACTTCGTGTATCTATGGTTATAACCCCACAGATTAAGTGGTTTTAAGATTGTTCTTTATATTGTTTTATTTGGTGTTATATGTGGATCCACATTGTTTTGTTTTGTTATCATTTTTGCAACTAAATATATTAAATTTATTTCTAATATAGAATTGGATACTATTCAATTTGACCCAGATATTTGAGTGCCATCTACATTTTCATACTTTTCCTCTTTTACGAATTACATCTGGACCAGGGTGTAGTCCAGGGTAGAGAGAGCACCAATTTTTCGTGTCTATTGTAAGGGTGAGCCGGTTAAACCTACTTTATTAGAGAGGAAAGAGATCGCTTATTGGAATTCAGCAGAGTTTCTAATTTTGTGTGTTAAGACCTAAATTTGCTTTTTCCTCTCCCTTGAAACCGGTTTTGTGGGACCTTGTGATGTTAAATCCTGCTTCTTTGGTAAAATGAATCTGAAGTTGGTTTGGGGCTGGGCGAATTAGCATTTCAATGACTGGGTGGGAAGAAGTTCTCCTGCAAGTGTTATGGTTTCAGGTGAACCCTCCAGGGCATTGATGTGGTAATTCAGTCCTATACAAGATATCTACTCCAATGTATCTGCTCCAAAGGTTCTGTTCCAATGTGACGTCTCTTGATAAGATTTTGTCTGTGTTATTAATGTTTTACTAGTCTTGTCTTTCAGGGAAACTTAGAGATTTACAGAAGAACCTGGAGATGTGCGGTTTTAACTTTATTTTTCCCCGCAGGCAATAACCAGATATTAGAGGACCTTTCTATATTGTTTTTGTTTTTCAATTTTTTAAGGGAAAAGCCTCTAAATTTATTAGGTAATGTGCAGTCAGGTATGCTAAATTCTAAATTTAATTTTTGCTGTTTTGTTTTTTTCCCCTCAGAGGCCTGCACTGTAGTTTAAGAAAGTAGCTGCTATTGTGAGACAAATGTGATGGTGAGGATTGGATATGGGGACAATCACACCCTCCCGGAATGTGGCTGGTTGTAATCAGGGCGTATTTTCTTTTACGCATTCTGATTGTGCACCAGTTTGCATATTTTTTAACGTTTGGTACATTATTCTCCTTAGCAGCAAGCTTAATGATTTTTTTTATATATATATATATTTTTTTTTTTTAACAGATTGCATGTTTCTTTAATAGGAAGCAGCATTCAATCTGGGATTTTTCGTTAGTTACTGGGGTCTCGTGATATTGTGTGGGAACTACTGTCTGAATTCAAGGGTTGCTGCTGAGCGAGAGGTTTTGATCAGTCACTGCGAAAAAAGGGCTTCGTGTGGTGTAAAGCTTGACTATATAGGATCATATAGGCAAAGGAAAGTGAGTTGATGAGCTTTTTTAAGGAGACAAGGTGGTATATATCACCCGGGCATACCAATAGCTGTGTGCAATTGGAAGCCCTATCCTGTGGTCAGGTCACTATTCAGAGCCAAAATCGAGGCTGGTATATCTCATTAGGAGACTCAGAGGGCCACCGTGTGTCGGTGCGAGCCCCGGGCTGCCGTGTGTCGGCAAGAGCCCCATTCCTCACGCTGCTAGTCCTTTTCCTGAGGTCTAACTAGGGTGAATGGAGTCCGTGTGTCGGTGCCAGAAATCCTAGGGCAACTCAGAGGCGAACGAAGGGGGGTAGCAGCCGTCCAGGCGTGTGTCGCGGGACACTGTAGGTGGACGCACCTACTTTTAGAAGGCTCGAGCATTGGGTATAGGGAAAATTAGGGACCAGAAGGGTACCACTTCTGAGTATAGGACAGCTAAGCAGCACATGAAATCCATCTATGGAGGAGGAGAGTTGTTAAGCCCCTCCAAGATTGGCACTAATGGACTGTAGGTTCAGAGTGAACCTTCCCCAAAGATGGGGACTTTTTGAGGTCTGGATTTGGGGAAAAGTTCGTCCGAGGATTCCCCACTAGACCCCAAAGCCATGGTTCCCTCCAGAAGGCAGAACTGTGGCTGCACAAATCCATCGAGCTCCGGCAACAGGGCATTCAAAAGTCCCAGACAGTGTGAACTAACACTATCATGTACTCCCGTCCAACTAAAAGTATGGACTCCAATACTCACTCTCATCTCTCTCTCTCTCATCCCTCCCTCATCTCTCCATCTAACCTTGAGATGATGCACCATGTTGAACCCAGCTTCTCTTCGTCCTGGTTTTAAGGACGATGAGAAGGGGGGGGGGGAAGTGGTGTAGAAAACACCCATTTTCAAACTTTTTACTAACCATTCTAACCTATTAACTGTCAATTTTCTCAAGAACCATCACGACTGCCTTTTCTTTGACAGTAGTTGGGTCAGATTTTTGCTAGGAGAAATCACAACTGACCCATGGCCTGAATGTTCTGCTGTAGCCCTTTCAATGTCCACCACTGGGTTCGGGAGTCTCTCCCAGACCCAGACTCAGTAACCAGTGTTCTTTCTAGTTAACCAGGTGATTGGGTTGTGCTAAAGAAACATCCAAAGACAGGACTAGAGCCGGGATATCTTGGGCCATTCCAGGTGCTGCTGAGGATGCCAACCTCTCTGAAGTCTGAGGGACGAGACAACTGGATCCACACCAGTCACTGCAAGAAGCTGCTTAACTATGTCAAAGGATGAGGAGTATCACTTTTGTTTACTTGTTTACTTTCATTCTTAGGAAGGGAAGGCACCTCAAATTGGCAAGGGCCACAAGAAGACATTTGTTAGTAGCACATCCTAGAGGGTAATATCAGATATAGGTTTAATAGTAGCTCCGGCTCCTTGTTTGTTAATCCTGTATGGGTGTCCGGCAGCTAGGCGGCCCGCAGATGAGGTAAAGGAGATAGGTTGGTGGGGTCCTCCAGTTGTGAGGCAGTCATTACTGGAGGCCCGTGACTGTCAGAAGTTCTTGTTTGGAGTTGACAGGTCTGTACTATTTCCTATGCGGGTTAGCCATTTATAAGGTAATTTCCCCTAATGTCAGAGGGTCATGTGTCCTGGTAAAGCTTGTCCCGGAATCTTACATTGCAGCTGATTGGGAGGTTTTAGGGCTCCTTGGTTTTCCATTGGATCCGGGCATGTACTTATGTTTTTTCGTTTCCATTAATTCTATATGCCTGATGTATAACCAACCGAGTACGAGATGCCCTGAAGACCAAACCATCAACCAGATGCTGAGGAATAATCATCGAGGGACACTGAGCAGCATATGACAAAGAGAAGGGACTGTTGTGGCAATTATTATGATGTGTTTTCTAATATTGTCATCGTGTCTCTTAGTGTGTAAACCACTGGAAGTGGATATCTTGCTGCGGATATAGAGACGCAGCAAGCAGTGTTTTCTTGGTGAATGGATAGATGCCGGCTGGGGCCCTCCGCCCAAAAGGCGGATTTATTGGCTTGGCGTGTATGCATTTATTAAGAGAACAATATACGGAAAGGAACGTGCATTCGTTATTTCCAGTGTGCCTGATCAACCACTGGAGATGGTGATGCTGTTCCTATAAGTAGGCCCACATAAGAATCCTGGTGAGCCTTGTTGAGCATTGATCACTGACCGGTGCTGAACAAGACTCCCCCTAGTGGTGACTAAGAGACATGTTGTGGTATTCTTTCTGTGGGTGTGTGTGTCATCACTTCCTGTATGTCTGTACTGTACCTGAAGGGAGTGGTCAGGTGTTGGGCCACGCCCACTTCCTATTTGTTATCCCTTGGTCTATGTAAATAAAGAAAGGGTCTGAGAGGGCAGTCTCTCTACAGATCTCAACCATGAAACATCTTAACTCATTACTGGAATAGTGCGGCCTTTCCTTACACAAAAGAGCTGATACACGTGCTTGGGAGCGCGGGGTAAGGAAAATTACTATAACAGTCTGAAAGGATGCAGCAGTTACAAAACAAGTAAAAAAGTATGCTTTACACAGCGTATAAGGGTGATGTCACAGCACAACGGGAATCTAACAGGGGAAAAATAATACTCCTCCTACCACGACGGCAAGGACAGGACGCTTTACAGACGTGTTGTTGATGGAGGACATGCAGAGCTTTTTAAGTCCAACGCATCGCCACAGCCCATGCCGGATGACTTGCGTGACTTCTCCGCCACCAACTAGGGTTCAAGCCGCAATGTTTTAGTACACTTTTTGCCTGGAAAACAATACCTAATTTTTCAGTCATGTGTACATGCCTAATTTTTCTGGCCTCTGGTGCTGCACTGTGGCTGCAAAAAAAAAAAAGGCACATACATGTGTCAATTCCCCTTCGTGATCGTTACCTTGTTGTGGTGAAGGGGCTTGCGTATCACGATGAAGCGATCACCTCTATGAGTGTGTTGGCAATGTTGGCACACCCCAGATGATAAGGTCGTTGCTTCATTGTGAACAGACCAAAAGCGATCGGCTGGATAATTTTTCATAGAAAAAACATTAATTTTTTGTGTGATCATCTAAGGTGATTATTAAAGCCTACTAGGCCAACAATGGGCCCAAACTGCAGACTCATTGTTTTCTGGGTCACTTAACTGTCACTGAACTACCTCAGCACGACCATAGGCTTTAAAAACCACCATCGTCTGCAATCTCCCAAACGTGCACACGAGCAAAGTCATCACTACACCAAGATTGACGCATAGAGGAATAAAATTTATGTCATGAGTGTGTCAACTATTGACAACTCTTTGCGGTTGTCTAAATCTATTCCCTCTGATAGGGGACGTAACAGGGATTAAACTGATAGGAATAGTACTACTTAACACACCACTCAAATAGGGTGGCACAGTACATTGCACGGCGCACCCAAATTAAAAGGAAGAGGACCGACCAACCATCTTTTTCCATCTCCCGTTTCCTAAAATCTATTCCATACACTGGCCCCTGATATGGGACGAAACAGAGATTAAACTGGTAAGAACAGATTTTTTTTATTTAAAAAAAAGAGGACAGCCTCTGCAAAGCTGGGTATTTTTTGTCCGCGTTACTGAACGCTCATGCACAATGGCTGTAGGCTCATGCGTCCTTTTGCGGAGGTAACAAACCTGGTCAGTCAAACCCAAGGCAACATCATCAACGTCATCCCATATGCGTTTTTTCTGGGGAGTGCCCTGTGAAAAGTGCTGGATCAGGTCGTAGATGAGCATGAAGAGGAAGAGTTGTGGTCACCATCACCACCAGAAGCAGCCTTGTCGTTGTCGATTGCTGGACCTGCGGCAACGCAGAGAGAGGAGTCTGAAGAAGAGGAGTCAGAGGAGGAAGGTGGCTTTGAGGAGGTGGAAGACCAACCACAGCAGGCATCCCAGGGGGCTTGTCATCACCTTTCGGGGACCCTTAGTGTTGTACGTGGCTGGGTGGAGGAAGAGACCTTCAATGACGTCAGTGAAGACAAGGAACTGTTTGCGGTTGTTTAAGGTGCGTTAAACGGGGAATTTGGTCTGTCACTGTGAAGCGGGCATAACCCTTACACTACCTGATCGATACAACATCATAACTGATCGTATACACACACTGGATGTTTTAAAGTACGTTATGCCAAACAATTTAGGAATGTTAGGTGATTTATGCCCTTTATGGATTAAAACCCGACTTTGCGTCAACTACGTAATTTTCCATGGGAGTTTTGCCATGGATCCCCCTCCGGCATGCCACAGTCCAGGTGTCCCCTTGAAACAACTCTTCTATCACTATTGTGGCCAGAAAGAGTCCCTGTGGGTTTTAAAATTCGCCTGCCTATTGAAGTCTATGGCGGTTCGCTTGTTCGCGAACATTTGCGGAAGTTCGCATTCGCTGTTCGCGAACGGAAAATTTTATGTTCGCAACATCTCTACTCAGCACCTCAGACTTTATGTATTTAGCCTATACTCCCAACTTTACTTATGTACTCAGCTTTTATTTTATATACCTTTAATTATGTATTCAGTTTATATTCCCTATGTCTTTCATATGTATTCAGCTTTTACTAGGTCTCTTGCACTTAGTTCACATTAGTTCATTGTGTACTCAGCTTATGTTTGGTTGCCGCAAACCCAACGTAACTTGGCTCATTATGTATTCAGCACATGTCAGCGTATCGCATTACTGTACTTGTTTATTGTAAATGTACTCAGCACGGACCAAACCCATTAGGGTCTCTAGATCCGCATTGTTTCCCCTGACTGGTTGCACAAAGCAGTTAGTCCACACAAATAAGTCTGTCATCAAGGGTTGGCACGTATGCCACACCTTCGATTTTGTTAACCGACAGGGGGACTGGCACGCCAGTGTGCACCCAGTTTAAGAGATGTTTTCTTACTGTTGTTATAGTTGTGTCTATCTGGAGCAGTCCTAATAACTCCTTAGACTCTAATATCGCATTACTATATATTTGGCTAGCCTTCGTTCTCCTACTATTGATCCTCAGGGTATATTTCATGTACCCCCCCACTATCCTCACTCTCCTTAAGAGAGTGCTATCTCTGGAGCAAATTACTGTGCTCACAAACAGAGATCCACCCATCTGGCTTAGTTACATACTCCTCTATTGGCAAGATTTGTATGATCGGGTTGTACATATTTCTGTTACTAAGGTTTTTTCCTGGTGTGAATTGAGGTACCGTTTTACAATCAACTGGCAAGATGCTCGTATTACAATGTCTTACCACTTAAGACTTCCATGGGTCCCTTAAAAATGATGTGCCACAAAAAAGGAGCAGGGTTCTCCAGGTGCTGCGCAGAGAAAAAGTTGACCTCCTGTTCCTCCAGGAAACTCATTTCCGCCATCATAGGATCCCATTTCTTTTTGCCAGGGACTTTACCACCTGGACACATAGTTCCCATACCTCAGCCTCCAGGGGAGTATCTATTGGTATTAAAAGAGGTCTCCCATTTCAACCATGTTCCCAGATGATTGACCTAGAGGGACGTTTCGTGTTCCTTAAAGGTTCACTATATGGTAGTTTGGTTACCTTAGCTAATCTATATGCCGCTAACATTAATCAGGTCAGGTGGTTAGTGGGAACTCTACAAAAGTTACACTCATTCAGAGAAGGTTCAGTTATTTTAGGAGGTGACTTTAACTTAGGACTGGACCATCCGCTGGACTCCACCTCACCCCAGGGAAAGCATACTCCCACGCAAATCAGAAAGGTGAGGCTGGCGTTAGCTGCCCACCAAATATCGGATGTTTGGAGAGTTTCACATCCTCAAGGCAAAGATTATACCTTCTACTCAGCAGTACATGGAACTTATCACCGACTTGAATTTTTATTTTTATCCAACCATCTCTTGGGGAGGGTGGAGTCGGCAGATAAATGTACTCCCGGATGACAAATGCTGAAGATGTACAAGTGGGGTGGGAACAATTTCCCATATTTGGTGGACCTGTCCTACTCTGAAACATTTCTGGCAAGGAGTGGAGAGCCATATTAATGACATATGCAGACTAAAACTTAAATTATCCCCGGAACTGGTTTTGCTATGGAAGGCCCAAACTGATCTAAAACCGTCAAAAAGCAACTTACCTACTCATCTGATAGCAGCCGCTAAAATTGTAATACCGAAGAAATGGCGAGACACTGAACCCCCCACACTGAATGAATGGCTGGCAGAGGTGCATCATATCTGTCTTATGGAGGAACTAGTGGGTTGGAGCCTAAATAAGAGGAAGACCTTCCTCAAAATTTTGCAGCCCTGGTTAGACTTTCACGCTAAAAGACTAGCTGCTACTTAATAAGATATTAAGGGGTGAACCTCTCTAGATGGAGATCATCTTTATATATTGCAAAGGTATCCATATCTTGGGCATAATGCACTCCCTTGAAATCACGGGAATAGATCGAAGTGACCGCTTAGCATTATCCTTGGCACTTTAGGGGGAGGGGAGAGTGAACAAACCTAGGCTATCTATCATCAGGGATAGGAGGCAGTGCCTCTCTCTTTTATTAACAATAGGACCTACCGTTGGTAAAGACCTACCTCCCATTTGGAAGCTTGCTATATGATCGTATTGTAAGACCATTTCTCAGATGAAGAAACTCAGATTGTACCAGGATTTTCGTGTTGTACTGATCTATGTTACTTATTGATGTTGCACAATTACTGCACACTCAATTTCGCTCGACTGGTTGTGATTGATCCATACTGTTGTATGCATTGCTTGTATTTTTTTGAATTCAATGATAAATAAAGAATTGTTAAAAAAAAAGAATGTATGCTATTCTAGATGACTAAAGTAATCGTTCCCTAGCTAGCCCTAAGTTCTTTGATCTGTTCAGGATAAAGGGAGAGACTACACCCTACACCCTAGGAACATGCTCTGGTCTTGTGACAACCTCAGGAAGAAGAGCTAATGGTTTCACCTTGAAGCCCATTAAAGGAGATAAGAAACTTTAATTTCCAGCCCTTGTAGAGTGTGACAAATTGCCGGACGCAAGGGATGAGATTCCCACACCTGAAGTCGCACAGCATTACCCTCATCTCAGGAACATAGCCAGAGAGATTCCTCCCCTTGATAACCATGCTGAGATCTTACTCTTGCTAGGTAGAGACATTCTTGAGGCTCATAAGGTCCTTGAACCTCGCAATGGCCCTTTCAACGCTCCATATGCCCAGAAACTTACAGTGGGTTGGGTCATCATGGGAAATGTATGTCTCAACAGAGCCCGCAGACCCTGCCAAGTACACTCCTTTAGAACTGACGTATCAATAGGGGGACCTAACCCCTACTATGTGCAAGAGGTTCCTTGCCCAAATATTCTAAAAACTTGTTCATCAGAAAGCAGCTTAATTCCCAAGGAGTCAGTTGCAGAAGAACGTTCCTGGACAGAAGGGCAACTTGTAGAAATATAACAATATACTGGGCACTCCAAGGATATTGTGAAAAATAGTGAATTGATAAAATGACAATATCGAAAGGGCATATACTTGAGAATTGGCGTTCTCTGTATTAGTGCACTATTCAGGGGTCCGACCAGACGCGCTTCGGGGCTTTGGTCCCCGAAACGCGCCTGGTCGGACCCCTGAATAGTGCACTAATACAGAGAACGCCACTCTCAAGTATATGCCCCATGGAACGATTTATGCGCTGAATGAACAAGGAAGCCTGGACTTTGGAACTACGGTCGGGCGATCCACGTGTTACAGTAAATTAAAGGAGAGAAGGCTGAATAAACGGGAGTGCAAGTGAAACACCTCCTGAAAGCCGAACCTCAATACCGGGGGTAAGAGCGTTCCTGTATCAGCCGGCAGACTCAGGTAGGAGAGACACGTGTCTAATTGTTTTGCAGCGGGACGCCGCTGATGTGGAATATAGCGGGACGCCGCTAATACAACCTGCAGGATTGAATGGTGAGACTCTGAGGATTTTAGTTATAAAAGCTGGACTTCAAATAAGGACTGTTAAATATGAACACTGGACAATCAATTATTATTATCATTAACTAACAAATGGTGTTATTGGATTGATTTTAGAGGGACATTGAGACTACTATTAATTATCATCACTATTAACTAAAAACGGTGGCATTGGATCAATTAAGGAGGCACTGGATATATATTGCGTTTTTGCACAGTTGGATTTGTTCATTTGCACATGCACGCTATTTGCACAACTATTGCTGGATTGCACAATTGTGGATGTAGTTTTCGTTTAGTGTCATTTTAGGAGAATATTTCACTATTATTAGTATTGTTCATAACAGACAGACTATTGGAGGAGTTATATCTATAGGACCTGCGAATATCTAGTGGAGAACATGTTGGATTGATGGTCAATAGAGAACTGGAGACAAATCCCTAGTTTATTTCTGCTGGAGACTAATGTGTTTATAATTTGGTTTTAATAATAAAAACTTTCGATATTGTCATTTTATCAATTCACTATTTTTCACAATATCCTTGGAGTGCCCAGTATATTGTTATATTTCTGATACTCTTTTTGTGGTGGTAAGGGTGTATCCACCATACTGAGAGCACCCGATTTGTTTTCCTGTGAATCCTGTGCGTCACTTTTACTGTTATAGTTATTGTCACAACTTGTAGAAATGCCTTCAGGGTCTCAATTGGAGCCCTCTTCAAGCCCATCCCAGCTTTGCAGTCCTCACACAGTTTATCATAATGAATCCTATATCTTCACTGACAACAAGCCTTCTGATTCATGTAGTTCTGATGAGACACCGCAGAAATGTGAGCCTTTCAGTCAATTATTTGATAATGAGTTTAATTCTGTAAAGGAAGTATCTTCTGAACACTCTATAAAGGAGGTTCCTTCAACAGAGGAAGAGATTATTTCAGATACTTTGCAAGAACCTTCAGTTCCATCTGCAGTTGTTGACTGCACCCAAGAGGATCATAGTTCTTCCCAGTCTTCAACGGATGAGCACCTTCATATTGCTCAGCATTTTCTGGAAACCACAGGCAACAACCCAAGACAGATCCCAATTCAGAAGTGAAAAGCAGAAATGAGCATTCGCGTTCACAATCCAAAGACAGAAAGCAATCTACATCTAGATCAGCCTCACTAAATAAGCGCTCTCGCTCTAAAAATAGGATCTTTGGCAAGATCAAGGAAAACCAAGTCTCGCTCAGCTTCTAATGAAAGCAACAGACAATCTCCTGTAGTAAAAAAGAAGAAATCCACATCCGGGGTACATAAAAGATCACTCAAGAATAAACCAGAAAAGATAGGAAATATTCCTGTGCCATCTGGCGTTTTTAAAGAGCACAACCTTTATAAGTTTCGGTGGAAGCAGGTACAACATCTCGCTGGTCAGTTCTGGAAGGAGTGGAGAAGAAAGTACCTCTCGCAAGAACGCAGAAGGTGGCAAGAACCAAGGACTAATTTAAAGTAAGGAGATTTTGTTCTGTTAAGAGACAAACAAGTTGATCGTCTCAACTGGCCTACTGGACTTATTTCTAAAGTCATGTCCAGTTCGGATGGGAAAGTTCGTAAGGTAGAAGCAAGAACCGCGAGAGGTGCAGTAATCAAGACCTTCTTCCGCCATGTTACAGAAGTTGTGTTACTCATGCCTGCTAAACTTCCAGGTTGAGATCCCTTCTACCAAAGATACTCATCATCTTCTAAGACTGCTTCCAGTACCAGCTCTATGGCCTAAGCTGAAGACATATCCTTTTTTTGAATAAATGTTCATTGCATGTTTCCTTTTCAGGTAGATGGACATAATTGCATCTGCAAGCTATTGTTATTTTATACAATTCCATTGTATGTATATATATATATATATATATATAAATATATATAGTGGTATCTACCGATACCAGATGGGGAGTGTTCTGTTTCAGTATCTTGTATTGTGTATTGGTATGCTCCTCTCTTCTCCTCCCCCCTCTGTTTCAGCTTCTAGTTAGTTCAGCCTAGCCACTTCCTGTTTTCCCAGTCATGCATTGCTCTTAGTGTGTGCATTATTTCTGAGGAGAATCTCCATCTTCTTATCAAGGAGAATATTGTTGGCATAATTCTTTTACCATCTGGATTACCTGCACATCTTGTAATGCAATGTAAAAGCTACTTGATTAACTCCTGGGTGTCTGATTCGTAAACTGTAAGTGGAGAATGTCTGATTCAACAAGTCACCCCAGTGCGCTTAGAGGCTGTTCTCCCACAGATGCGTGATTGTATAAAGCTGACATTTCAAAATGCCAGTTTTATTAGTTTGTTTTATAAATTATTCTATTAAACCACAATTCAAACGCAATGCCTGATATTCAGCAAATATTTATATATTATTACCTTTGTCAGTTTCAAGTTATTTCAGTGACTATTGCAGGATTTTCTTGCTTTAACAGAAGGGTACCAACAATTTTGTCCTCATGTGTATATATAAATCTGTTCAGCCCCTCCTGCTCTATAACATTCTGCCTATAGCTTCTTTCGGCCACATCTTGTCTCTGCAGAGTTTGCCACATGTACATCTTGTATTCATCATTTTTTCATTGTCCTCCTTACCTCCTCAGCACAAATTCCCTACCCTGGTGGCCCAGCTATGTCATCCTGCTGCCACCATCAATACTGTTCCCGCTGTGCTCCTCAGTGCCCCCAAATACTATAGTGCCACAATAATAATAATTCCCCACCACATTGGCCCCAGTAGTAAAGTGCCCACAGTAGTAGGAATGCCCCTATAATGTCCTCAGTAATAACGCCCCTATATTGCCTCAAGCAATAATAATTCCCCTATTGTGGACCCAGTAATAATAACCCTATAGTGCTTCAGTATTAAAAATGCCCCACAATGACACCTATAGTGCCCCCAATAGTATACTCAAGTGGTTAAGAAAAGAAAAAAAAATGAAATTCCTGAGTCAAATTCCATGGTGCCACAAATGCAAATTGAGCATAAGACCTCTTTCACATGTTCAGTATGTGGAATCAGTATTTGATCAGTATCTGTAAGCCAAAAGCAGCAGTGGGTCCAAAACACAGAAGAGATACAAATATTTTTATTACATTTTATCACTTTTTTGGACCCTCTCCTTGTTTTGGCTTACAATTACTGACCAAATACTGACCGTGTGAAAGAGGCTTTATGGATGCTCAAAATAAAGGCTTTATTGGTTTTTAGTTTTCTGTTTTTCTGATGGCTCAGAAGAAAGGAAAAATAAACAGTGATGTGAACACAGCTATACTGCTACTGCTGCTGCCCCCTCCCCACTCTGTCATCGTGGGGTCACTACTGTCACTGCTGCTGCCACTGTAACACCGCCACTGGGTCCTTGTGCCTTTTGGTACACGGCCTCATATAGTGGCCTGTGGCCTAGGAGGGTAAGCGGAATGGCAGGAAGCCTTGGGCGCCCATGCCCCACCGCAGTATTCAACTGTATCTCCATCCTAAAAATGGTAATGCAGTTCTACCTGATACTCCCAGCAGTAATTAGCGCTGAGAGCGTCGGATTGTTATGATATAAATAATAGGGAATGCAAAAAAGAAAAAGGTATCTGCTCATCAGCATGATAACGATCATGTATCTGGTGTGCAGATGGTGCTTGCCCATTTCGCAGGTACTCACAAGGTAAGACAAACGAGATTTCCACCAATTCACCTACCATGAACTATAGAACAGTTAAAATCTAAAATTTATTAAAGATACATTAAAAGAAAGTGGGGAGGGGGGAACACGCCGCTTACGTGTTTCGAATCTGAATAGTATTCTTAGTCATTGCCAAACTAAGACTCCGATACAGATTTAACATGCATGAGTTCTCTTTCTCCTTTTTTTAATGTATCTTTAAGAAACCTTGGATTTTAACAGTTCTACAGTTGGTTCTTGAAGTATCTTCTGTCTTACTACATAGTATAAATGCCTAAGGTCAAAACGTCCCTTTAAAGAATGATACCATAAAACAGGAAATAATCTTCCCTACTATTTTGACTAGTGGCTGTAATCCAGAGCTGTAAATTTTGGGAGGCAACATAAAAAACCATCCCATCAGAAGTAAATACTTGCCATATAGAGTAATATTGCTGCTGCGCTAAGCTTTGGCACAGAAGTGGAATGTGCCAAGTTTCAGCCAATGCTTTTAGTTTCCTTTACAGCTGTCATACATCAGTTCTGACACCTGCACTGCTATGGGAAGACTGCCGTTGCCCAACTCGAACAGAACACAAGCCTGACATGCTCTGGACATTGGCAGTGCACCATACCATCATAAATTTGGGTTTGTTATTATAAATAAGTTTAGAGCAGGATAAGGTATCAAAGCAATGAGGATTTGGTGGTTGGCAAAAATCTCAAATATGAGCTAAGTTACACAACGAAAGGTTCACAGGTCTTTCTACAGCTATTTTAATCCTGTTCTTGCAAGAGCACTTGGTATTTTTCAAAAGTGTGTGTTGCTAATCCCATTATTATCAAAGGGGACATGTATAACATTATAAATGGTGAGAAATGAAATGAAAGCATGAGGCCACATTTATAAAGAAAATTATGACAAAATGATTTGCACTTACTGCACAACATAAAAATGTATGTAAAAGTCACAAAACTTACAGGGAGTCACCTAATTCTAACCAATATAAGGCCTCATGCACATGACCGTATGTGTTTTGCGGTTCCGCAAACCGCGGATCCGCAATGCACCGAAGCTGCTCTTCGTTCCGTTCCGCAATTTGTGGAACGGAACGCGGCCCATTGTAGAAATGCCTATTCTTGTCCGCAAAACGGACAAGAATAGGACATGCTCTATTTTTATTTCGGGGCCACAGAACGGAGCAACGGATGCGGACAGCACACGGAGTGCTGTCTGCATCTTTTGCAGCCTCATTGAAGTGAATGGGTCCGTGCCCTAGCCGCAAAATATGCGGCTCGGACGCGGACCAAAACAACGGTCGTGTGCATGAGGCCTAACTAAGAGCACTGCCCCAGAGACGATGGCAGACACATTCCAGACATACCTGTGTGTACTCTTAGTTATATTGGTGAAAAACAGGTGACAGATTCCCTTTAAAGAACAATTCTAGAAAAGTAGAGATTACAAAGAGAGCTGCTATCACATGCAAATATGTACTTCAATGCTTCTGGGTTCTGAAAACTGGAGTAGCGATCATGGCGACAGAAGTTTTCTGCACTTTCTTTCAGTAACACCAATAAAGGCATTTTCTGAGACTAAGTTATTGATCACCTATCCATGGAATAGGTCATCCGTATTAGACTGGTGAGCCATCAGCTATTAGCGGTAGCTGCAGTTACATAGTAACATAGTTTATAAGGCTGAAAAAAACATCTGTCCATCCAGTTCAGCCTGTTATCTTGCAAGTTGATCCAGAGGAAGGCAGCCAATTTTCCCCACTTTAGAGGAAAAAATTCCTTCCTGACTCCAATCAGGCAATCAGAAGAACTCCCTGGATCCACGACCCCTCTCTAGTAGCTATAACTTGTAATATTATTACACTCCAGAAATACATCCAGGCCCCTCTTGAACTCCTTTATTGTACTCACCATCACCACCTCTTTAGGCAGAGAGTTCCATAGTCTCACTGCTCTTACCGTAAAGAATCCTCTTCTATGTTTGTGTAGAAACCTTCATTCCTCCACACACAGAGGATGTCCCCTCGTCACAGTCACAGTCCTGGGGATAAATAGATGATGGGAGAGATCTCTGTACTGACCTCTGATATATTTATACATAGTTATTAGATCTTCCCTCAGTCGTCTTTTTTCTAAAGTAAATAACCCTAACTTTGATAACCTCTCAGGGTACTGTAGTTCCCTCATTCCAGTTATTACTTTAGTTGCCCTCCTCTGAACCCTCTCCAGCTCTGCTATGTCTGCCTTGTTCACAGGAGCCCAGAACTGTACACAGTACTCCATGTGTGGTCTGACTAGTGATCTGTAAAGTGGTAGGACAATGTTCTTATCACGGGCATCTATGCCCCTTTTGATGCAACCCATTATCTTATTGGCCTTGGCAGCAGCTGCCTGACACTGGTTTCTACAGCTTAGTTTTCGGTTCACTAAAATTCCTAGGTTCCTTTCCATGTCAGTGTTACCCAGTGTCCTATCCTATGAATAGCTCATCAATATGTGAGTCCCAGAAGAACTCTTTAAAGATTGTTTGATGGAAATTAAGAGAACATAATAAAATAAATATATCTTTAAAGGGGATATCCGAGATTTTTTAACTGATGATCTGATCAGTGGAGGCTTGACGCCCAGGACCCCTGCTGATCAGCTGTTTGAGAAGGCACTGTCACTTGCAGTAGCACTGTGGCCTTCTCATAGCTTTTCCTAGGCCATGTCACATTCATTGGCCACATGGCTTAGGCGCAGCTCAGCCCCATTAAAGTGAATGAGGCTGAAGCTGCGATAGCAAGTACAGTCACTATACAATGGACATCGCTGAGTGTGGTGAGCTAAGAAAAGGTGGCTGTGCAACTGCTGATGTCTTCTCAAACAGCTGATGACTGGCATGGGTCCTGTGTGTCGGACCCTTACTGATCAGATACTGATAACCTATTCAAAGTCTCAGAAAACCCTTTTAATGGAGAACTCTAGGAAGAAGAAAAAAATGTGCTGGTACACTACCTCTGCCTTGTAAAGGCTTTGTGCTTTCCACATTCACTGGTACAATTTGGCATCTGCATTGTTGCAGCCTATTGCTGCCATCTACATATCTTACAAACCGGAACTCTCCATGTAGGTGCAGTTGGCAGAAGCACATAGTCAGATGCAACTAGAAATGGTCCAGGGTAGGAAAATGTAAATACAACAGCTTGAGATGATGAATGATGTGACCACACTACACTACATGATTTATACACTTTAACTTTACAATTACTGGAGACCTTTTATCATCATTGGAGACCTTGTGTCATCAACGTGCCATTAAGTAATTACTGACCGTTTCCTTTAAACGAGTGAAAGTCTCTAATTGGATCACCGGGATAAAAGTGACCTAGGATGTGTTTTATATATAAGGACAAATGGCAATAACTGAATAATACTACTGTGACTGGTCCAAATGCCCGACATCAGCCGGTCTAAGCAGGACAAGCTTTTTTGTATCGACTTAGAAAGAGAAAATCAAACATGTCTGTCTGCACTTGCAAAGAAGATACATGTGTTAACATCATTGTACTAATTAAAATTAGCATTCCCATTTATCAAGAATCAACAGAAAGGGATTAACGTGCAAGTGGAAAATGTGGTGATGAATGAGTCAGTCACTTATGTTCGTCAACAAAAGATGGAAGCCATTCAGGGGCTGAATAAGTATCCATTCTGAAACAAGCTAACTGCTAAACGACTGTATGACCACTAGGTGTCCTCTGTGAGTGCTGTAGAGTTCCTACTGCTGTCAGCGGTGTCACCAGGAGTACCGAAAGCCCTAAATACTAAAACACATCTTAGATCGATTTTACACCACATGTGAATAATACCTACAGGATACAGTGATAAGAAAAAGTAAGGAAAACTTATGTAAAGTTTTGTTACTTTGTTAAAAACAAAATACATTTTAAGTACGGTATTTTTAAAGCACATATTTTTCCATATTAATGTTAAAGTGTCACCATTATTACATTTTTATAACAGAAAAAAATATTTAGTTTACACTGATTCATATAGAACCCTGGATACACCATATGTGCAATCTACAGCGGAACAAGGGGTCCATATACTGTCTTTGAACAGGGGCCCTGTGCTGCCTATGTCTGTCTCTGGTCCGAATACTTTATTGCTATAGAATTCTAAATGCATAGTTGTGTTTAATGCACACATTTCTGCAGCACAAGGATACAAGTATATGGAGAAAAAACAAACAATTATGAAGTTCAATTAGCCTTTATGACTTCAAAGTGCTCCCAAATGGCGTCTTGTGTTGCAGGAGTAATGTATTTAAAAGGGCATGCCCCCCAGAACTGCAAACTTGAAATAAATCAGAGTAATTGGAGCAATGAATGTTCATGTGCCATGTGAGCTACAGGGCTGGATCTAGCATTGTTAGAAAGAATGTAATGTACAGAGCATTTAGAAGGTCTTCAGACCCTTTCACTTATTTTAGATTTTGTTATGTTACAGCTTTGCGCTAAAATAAAAAAAAGTTCATATTTTTCCTTATGATTCTGCACTCAGTACCCCATAATGAGAAAGTGAAAACAGAATGGTCGAAATATTTGCTAATTTATTGAAAAGGAAAAAACTAAAATCTTGCATTGACATATGTATTCAGACCTTTTACTCAGTACTTATTTGATGCACCTTTGGCAGTGGTTACAGCCTCCACTCTTCTTGGGTATGATAACACAAGGTTTGCACCTGGATTTGGGGATTTTTTGTCATTCTTCTCTGCAGATCCTCTTAAGCTCTGTCAGGTTGGATGAAGACAGTCAATGGACAGGTATTATCAGATATCTCCTGAGACGTTTGATTGAGCTCAAGTCAAGCCTCTGGCTAGTCAACTCAAGGACATTCACAGAGTTGAACCTAAGCCACTCCTGTGTTTTCTTGGCTGTGTGCCTAGGGTTATTGTCTTGTTAGAATGTGAACCTTGGGCCAAGTCTGAGGTCCAGAGCAGAATAGATCAGGCTTTCACTGAGAATATCTTTGTACTTTGTTGCATTCAGCTTTCCCTCATCTCCAACCAGTCTCTCTGACCTAGGCGCCAAAAACAAAACAAAAAAAAAACACCCCACAGCATGATGGTGTCACCACCATGTTTGACTGTAGGGATGGTATTGGTCAGGTGATGAGCAGTGCCTGGTTTCCTCCATGCTGCATCAGAGATGACGCTTAGAATTGAGGCCAAAAAGTTCAATCTTAGTTTCAACAGACCAGAGAATCTTGTTTCTTACAGTCCTTTAGGTGATTTTTTTTGCAAACTTTTATTGGCTTTTACTGAGGAGAGGCTTCTTTCTGGCCACTCTGCCAAAAAGTCCAAATTGGTATAATGCTGCAGTGATGTTTCTCTGGAAGTTTCTTCCATCTGCACACAGGATCTTTACCGCTAATCTAGAGTGACCATTGGATACCTCTCTTTCCATGCCCCTTTTTCACTTAGTTTGGTGGTATGTCCAACTGTAGGAAGAGTCCTGGTTGCTCCAAACTTCTTCCATTTAAGAATTATAGAGGCTACTGTGCTCTTGGGAACTTTCAGTGCAGCAGACATTTTTGTACCCTTCTCCAGATCTCTATCTCGACAAATTTCCTGTCTCTAATTTCTACAGGCAGTTCTTTCCTCTTCATGGCTTGGCTTTTGCTCGGATATGCATTGTCAGCTGTGAGACCTTATATAGACAGGGTTGTGGCGTTCCAAATCCTGTCCAATCAACTTAATTTATCATAGGTGGACTCCAATGAAGGTGTAAAAACATCTAAAAGATGATTTAAAGAAAGAGGAGCCCCCCAGAGCTAAATGTCACAGCAGAGGGTATGAATACTTACTGTATGTCCAGACAAAATTGTAGTTTTTACTTTTTAATAAATTTGCAAACATTTCTAAAATTCTGTTCACTTTCTCATTATGGGGTATTGAGTGCAGATTGATGGGGAAAACTTAATTTTTGCACAAAGCTGCAACATAACAAAATGTGTAAAAAGTGAAAAAGTGAAAGGGTCTGAATGCACTGTAGTATATTAAGTCTGAATTTCATTTTTTACATGAATCATGGGACAACCACTTTAAGTATTCCTTGTGAGCCTGGATGTTAGCCAGTATATGCAAGGTCACCAAACAAAAATGTCACTGTTAGATGCAGTAGCTGGTGGCCACCTATTCAGGTGTGATGGAGGTCATGGGAGCCCCGATCTATCAAACATTTACATCCCTCAAGATACAATGGCCTCAGGATACAATATTTTCAACATACAATGGCATTTTCTGGGCCATTGTAAATTCAAACTGCACTCAACATACAATGTTTCAGACTCAGATCCAACCAATCAACCTGGCCATTTTATTAGTAAAACACCATTACTGGTTATCTAGTAGCTCGTCTGTGGTACTAAATTTTCTGTACTGCCCCCTGTCCTGTGCCAGGATGAGCTGCTCTCTTGGACACTAGGTAAACTGCAGCTTCAATTTATTTTTCTGGTACATGTATGTACTATGCAAGACCCTGAAGAAGCTCCTGCCCTCACCATAGAAAGTCATTTACAGCTTCCAATATCTATTCCTACCTGTTTTATGTGGGTGCTTGCTTTATCTGGCTTAGGTATCTGCTATCTGCTTTTCTTAAAACTTCATTTACTTCATTCACTTTTTCTTATTCTGTGATTACATTTTTGGGCTTTGGAACAAACTACTGTTTTTTTCATAGAGTTATGGACACAAGTTACAATGGTTTTGACATAAAATGGTTGTCCCAGAACCAATTCATATTGTAAGTTGAGGGACCTCTGTATAAAATAACGTGGATATGCCATCATTTACACAGGCTGATGCAATCTTTAAATGTGTGAGGAACGGTTTCTACCACAGTAGGTCCACCCGAATTCTCTTCTATTCCCTATCAGCAGGAAGAGGTTTTGCCTATAATCGAGCGTGTTTCATCCTGATGAAAGATGCCCATCAGCCGATGAATAAGCGTTTGCTCGTTCATCAGCTGATCGACTATTTGGTACAATTATCAGGAACAAGCATGATTACGATAAATAGCCTAAAAATTGTGCAGTCTGTTAGGTCCTTAACTCCATCGACTATTGGTTGGCTAACTTTGAGAAAAAATATTACTCCAGAATTGTGGCACAATTGTGATGCAAAATGTTGCATATTAGGTCACACCCTTTTCTGTTAAGCCACTCCCCTTGTCAGACTAGGCGCAGAAGCTGTAAACCTAGATTTGCCAAACTATGCCACATTTTGGCGCAGTTTATACCAAAATCTAGGTGGACACATTAGTAAACACAGGCAAGTGTCTGTACCACAGAAAGCCTAGAACCCTTATAGAATATTATTACATTTACCTATGCAATAAATAAATGTGATGACAATGACATGTGCATTTTCTTTTTGAAATCTGTAAGTGTGAAATTAGTACAATAGGTAGCATAGTGATGTTATAAACCACTTGTTAAATTCAAAGGGTCATTCATCACTTGTATCCTGCTTTTTATGCCTGCGTCCCGGATACCGTTTCTACTTTACGATAAAACATCCTTAGTTTCCCATAAGTTACCAATGAATTATCCAGACAAAATAGCTCAAAAGTTGAAACAATAGGTCTGACATAACAAACACAATGAAGAACTAAAATAGTCCTGGTAGGTCACAGGTCAGACCAGGATGCCTCTGCATGTATTCAATGCAGAAAGAATAATGTCTAGATCCTCTAGCAACAATATCTAGCAAAAAAATGTTTATATATATATATATATATATATATATATATATATACACACACACACATTTACATTGCTCACTGGGTTACAGACCCATGAAAAGGACTATTTTTTTGTAATATCAAATGGCTTTATTTACTATGATATGTTTTTAACAGTGGGTTTACATCACGCTTATGCCATCCGTTTAACATGTTCAAAACATATATATGTTAACGGATGCTTCAGACTGATGACTGATGCATTCGTTCACTTTAGAGTTCCAATGTAAAAAAATAAATAAAAAAAGTATACTTTTTTTTTACCGGACTTTGAATGGATGCAAAAACAGAGGTCCTAGAAACTCATGTGCTGGACTTGTAAATTAATGTTCCAATAAGGCTCTGTTCACATCTGCACTGGAGGCTCCGTCAACATATGAAAACAAAAAATTGGGACCACTTATGGCATATTGATAGGATATGCTACAAATGATAGCTCTGAGACCCACTCCTATCTTAAGAACGGAGCCGCAAAGGGAATGAAGCGCTGCGGTGCATGTGTGGCCACTCTCGATTTACCGCTATGTGACTTCCGAACGTAGTGCCCTCGCTCTGCTATTTTTTGAAATCCCATAGAAGTGAAAGGAGAGGATGCACCGCATGCGTGTGTGCTCTCCCTTTATTTTGAGGCTCCGTTCATGAGATATTAACATGCTATAAATGTATGGGACACCCCACTGAGCCCTGCTCCCATGTATGAACCAGAACTGTCTACAAAATGCCTTCTTAGAGAAGAGCCACCTCTTTTGCAGCATTGTTTCAGCAAAATTAGTCCTGTTAGTAAGTTTGACTGCATAACATTTAATCGAATAAATTAGCGCTGTAGGACGCACTATTTTTTTTCTGGTAAATAAGTCAGGAGGGTCCTTTGGGTGCCGTTAGGGTCAGTCACCTGAAGGATTCTTTACAGCTTAGTTTTTTTCCAATGAACATTATAGATATGCAAAACTTAGTACTGTGGTGAGATACATTACAAATGGTGTGTAGTTAAAGTGTTGAATTTGCCTGGTCTGTTAATGCGGCAGCAAGTGGTCAGAATCTGGTCTTATTTGAGGTCTGTAAGAAGAAGAAGGTAAAATGGATACTTGTAATGAAGTAAGGGGGCACACTATAACAGATGGGAGGAGCTGAATGTATAATGATCCTTATTTAATAAACAAAAATAACATAAAATACACATAACAACATGTATGATGCAATGTTCAGATCACACTGTTGAAAGGTAAAATCAACATAGATTGGAAATCTTTTCAATGGAAACGCATTGCAGCATATAACCATATAGGCGCGGTATCCAGATCACACTAGCTGTAACTAGATCAATAGCAAAGAATAGCAAAGAAAAAATACTCCAGATGTCCAGCCAGATAGGTATTGAAGCTAGCAAAACGTCCGCTGTGAATCACAATTGAGTCAGAATGACCTGGTGTCACCCGATCAAGGCCAATAATATGAGCATAGCAGGTCACCTAAACTTGGTGTCCTCGTGGTGTAATTCACTTATCGTTAGGTTACTTGATGTGCCTTGGAAACTGCTGCTGGCTTCACCTATAGGCAGCTTGTCGATATTATACCCCTTTTGCCTTACCTGCTTTCTTAGTGCTGCAGAGAAACACCACAGCTGTAAATCTCTGTGACACCCGCAGCGTCCCACGTGGTGTCAGGTCGTATCGCGGCGTCCCACGTGACCCTGAAGCAGACGGAGAAAGCGGAGTTACACCACGAGGACACAAAGTTTTAATAGGTGACCTGCTATGCTCATATTATTGGCCTTGATCGGGTGACACCAGGTCATTCTGACTCAATTGTGATTCAGAGCGGACGTTTTGCTAGCTTCAATACCTATCTGGCTGGACATCTGGAGTATTTTTTCTTTGCTTATGATCTAGTTACAGCTAGTGTGATCTGGATACCGCGCCTATATGGTTATATGCTGTAATGCGTTTCTATTGAAAAGATTTCCAATCTATGTTGATTTTACCTTTCAACAGTGTGATCTGAACATTGCATCATACATGTTATTATGTGTATTTTATGTTATTTTTATATATTAAATAAGGATCATTATACATTCAGCTCCCATCTGTTATAGTGTGCCCCCTTACTTCATTACATATTTCTTGGCTCTAGGCCTTTGGGTGAAGCCTTCTAGGGTGAGCACCTTGTTTTCCATTGGCCACTATTGGGTGAAGCCGCCGTTTTCTGCTTACTATTTTGTTAAAATGGATACCTACAGAATAGTTTTTTTTCCCCTGAAAACATTAGTGCAAACAGAGATTGAGAAACTTACATGTGTACATAAGAGAAAACACAGTGAGAGTTCCTGATGGTACATCATGGGTGGGAGGTTGTTAGCTCCCCATTACATATTATTATATGATGGCGCAGGCTCAGTAGTGGGTGCCAGCTTTCAACATCCCTTTGTAAGTAAAATAAAAAAATAACATTATTTATATATATATATATATATATATATATATATATATATATATATACACACACACACACACACGCAGTTGACTTACATTATTATGACCATCAGCTAATATCCAGAGTAACGGTCCAGCACGGACAGCAGCTAGACGTTCAGGGAGTGACTCAGTAAGGTTTTGGTAGGTTGTCACAGGAGGATCCATAGGCAAACATGATAATCGAGGTGGTTCCAACAGATGCTAAATTGGGCCAGGATAGAACCTGGAATTCTTGGTCATGCTCTTCCAACCAATGTTGGACATTTCTAACCTTATGACATGTCGCATTGTCCTGCTGGAAAATCCCATCTGCCTCAGGGAAGACAGTTGGCATGTATGGGTACGTGATCTGCTAGGACAGATTCATATCCAAATCGGTTGAGAGTACTTTCCACATGGATGAGGGGGCCCAGGGAATGCTACAAAAACATTCCTCAGACCCCAATGCTGCCACTACCAGCTTGTGTTCTTCCAGCAATGGTAGCAGGTTGTTTATTCTCTGATGATTCTTGCCTGACATGCCAATGTCCATCCATTCGATGAAGCAGAAAACGTGAATCATCAGCAGAGGTCCATTTGCTAAACTGCTGTGAAATTTAAAGCTTTTTCAGGATAATACAATGTCATTACCAGAGGTGCAGTGACCACCCATCTTCTTCAGAGCTCAATAAACAGTAGGGTTCGCTGAACTGTTTTAGACACACGATTGGTAGCCCCCTGGTTCATTTTGGTGGTGATCTGCTCCACTATAGTGAGTTGGTCTGCCGTCCGTAGCAGACACTTACCTTTCACATCAGTGGCACATGGTACTCCGTAGTTTCCATATCACTTGTTCACAATGGTGACACTTATCCACTTGTACCACAGCAGAACGTGAACAGTTCACAAACTGCGCAGTTTCAGAAATACTGCAACCCTTGGCCCAAAAGTCAATAATCATCCCTTTTTGAAACTAATTAATTGCCTCACCTATTGCATAGCTTATATAACCACCAAGCCAGCTCACAACATATCAGGCTCTCTCCCCCAGTGCCACCAGTCCCCAGCACCATCAGGCTCCCCCCCCCCATTGCCACCATCCCCCCCTCCTAGCTATCAGTCCCCAGCAAAAGTGAAATAAAATACCTATCCTGTAGGGACGCCGCTGACACAGTTGCATAGTCTTCTTCACGTGCTGCACTGTCCTCGTGACATCACACAGCATCAGGTCATCCTGACAATGTGTGTATGTCAGGATACAGTGCAGCGTGGTGCATGCTGGTGGGAGACCACGGAGAGGTCACATGGCACAAACGAATCCTCGATGCAAAAAATTAGCATCAAGGATTTTTTTGTGTCGAGTTACTCGATTGATTCAGGCCTACTCGCAAAGTCGCATGTGACTTCGTTGAATAACCACTTTGAAACTTGTACCCGAACTCTGCTTCGGTTCCGATTGGTACCTCGGAACCGAAGCGGAATTTGAACTCAAAGAAAAACACTTGAAATTCATGTTTTTAAAGGAAAAACATCCTGAAAAAAATGGCGGGCTACAAGAGCAGATTTAAAGCATTTACCCAACCACTGCCATCCATTCCTATTTAAGAATATAATTAGTATGATAACACAAAAGCATAGTACAAAAAAGGTACACCAAAGTACAGTTGAGCAAGCAATCAGTTTTGCTTCCTAGATGCCAGAGAGCTGAAAAAAGCACACAAAGCTCTTTCTTAATCCAGATTAGTTTCTTTCTTTTTTTATCGCTATTTGCAAAGCCTCTTTAAATGGAAATGAGTGACATGTGTCAAATTCATTACAGAACATCCAAAATATGAGCAGTAATTTCCGAGTACAAATAAAATGAAATTGCAGGCAAACTTTCAAGCGTGGATTAATAATAAAAAATTAGGTACAAGTGATCACAGTATTCATGAAGATTTGATTTACAATTGTAAACCGCTGCAATAATATTAAGTTTATAGCTTGTCTAAATGGAAAAAGAAAGCTCGAAAGGTACATGAATATTCAGATACAGCAGTGCCGAGGTTCTCTTTTGGCAAAACGTGCCCCATGATAACATGTCTTGTTCATCTCTGATTGTCCATAATACTGCAAGTAAAATTACAAAAAATGTTTAATTCAATGAATTACCATCTTAAAAGAATGTTAAATGACAGATTCAGCTGCTAATTTTTGATCTTCATTGTGAAGTAATTTACAAGGGAGAATAAAACATGACAAAGAGCAAAAGGAGTTTGCCTTAATTCTGTGTATAAAGAGAACTCAAATGTGGGTCTGAAATAAGCATATTATTGGGCGCATCATCTTAAAAATGAACAAATAGGATACAGCTTTTCACAAACAACCACACGACGACTGTTTTTAGCTGGTCTACAATCAAAAGCTGGTCATACCTATTTGAGGAATATAAAAACCAAACAGAATAAACACATAGTAACGCCATTTAATCTCCCCCAAAATCACAAATTGTGGTGCAAATCATATTTGCAACTTTTTGAGTTTCTCACTACTTTCCTAAAGTGCTGGAGAAAGGAGTGTGTCCTAGCAAGAGGGGCGGCGCCTCCTCAGCTTGTTGAATTTACTATAACTTGGACTGGAAACTGGTTTAAGTTATAGCTCAAGTCTACACCTGCCACTAAATGCTTAAGGACAGAATACAGATTTTTTTGCTCAAAGGGGGGAAAAAAAGGGTCACAATCTAACTCCAGTAGCAGGGCTAAGTAGGAAAACTGGAGTCACTTTTCTAGACAAAACTTTTAAGCTTAAAGCATATCAGTTTAAAAAAATTGTGGCTGTGCTTATTTGTACAATAATAACCGAAGGAACTGTTTTTTAGGGAGTCCCTAATGTTTTGTTTTGTTTATTCCAGCCATATTATTCAGTTTCAGCTGCAGAGCTAGATGTAGGGCTGGAGTAAATGATTATTTTAGTAATCGAGTATTCTATCGATTATTTTTTACGATTAATTGAGTAATCTAATAAGACAAAATATGAATTAATAGACCGTTTTCCTTTAAAAACTCTTTAGAACCCCTGCCATCAGTCCCGAACACCCTTCGTTCCCCCCAGCGCCATCAGCTCTTCCCCCACCCCAGCGCCTTCAGCTCTTCCCCCACCCCAGCGCCTTCAGCTCTTCCCCCACCCCAGCGCCTTCAGCTCTTCCCCCCCCTCTGTGCCATCAGCTCTCCCCCCCCCTCTGTGCCATCATCTGCCCCCCCCCCGCATGCCAACATCTCTGCTGCCCTGCTCCTCCTGACACTGGGAGTGCACAGCATCATTGGTTTAGTCGCGCCCCCACCCCCTCAGTTTCACCAACTTACCTGTCCAGCAGAGGCACCGCAGACACTCCATCGTTCCGCGCTCGGAATGCTCACCTTTCCAGCAGGGGGCCTCCGGACACTACACAGCATGTCCATGGTCCCGCGCTGCACTGACCTCCTGACGTAGGCGCGCCGTGACCTGACACGCTGTGTGACGTCAGGCGCAGAGCAGCATGGGACCATAGATGTGCTGTGGAGTTTCCGGAGGCCCCTTGCTGGAAAGGTGAGCATTCCGAGCCAGCGGGAGACCACAGAGCGGGAGAAATAGCAAACGCTTCACTCCTGCTCCGTGGTCACGTGACACAAACGAATCATCGATGCAAAAAATTTGCATCGATGATTTTTGTGTGTCGAATTACTAGATTTAAATCGAGTAATCTTTTCAGCCCTAGTTAGATGCATTTCACTCAGAAGCAAGGGGGAGTCTCTCTTCTGCCAGTAGTGTATACAGTAACCTCCCTTCATACTATGTTTGTTTTCTTCTAGGGCAGGGATGGTCAACCTGCGGCTCTCCAGCTGTTGCAAAACTACAACTCCCAGCATGCCCAGACAGCCTACAGCTATCAGCCTACAGCAGGGCATGGTGGGAATTGTAGTTTTACAACAGCTGGAGAGCCACAGGTTGGCCAGCCCTGTTCTAGGGAGCTCATGACCCTGGTGGGATAAATCACACTTATAGAAAAGTAGGAGACTCCTGTGACGTTCAGAAGCAGTTGCATCAGGCTCAGGATCTCCGCTAGCTCTGACAACCCCCCCTTCCTCTCAGCCGGCTTCTGAGTCTCTGCGACCTGGGACAGATCTTGACAACAGGCAGTGGACTGCAACTTAGGTGGAAGTGAGACCCCTAGAGGCCATGAATTTATACCTTTTTTCAGGTGGATGCAGGCGTATTTTTTAAATGAAGCGATTTAAAAATTTGCTATTGCTACCATTCTCTATGAAATGAAATTGTGCAAATGTACAGTGACTTTTAAGGATAAGACAAATTTATCAAACAGCATGAGAGTTAATAAATGTGGCATAAAGTACGCCACAGAGTCAAGAAAAACTGACTTCAAATATTCCCATCATGATAAATTTCCCTGTGTGCGTTTAATAGTAATAAAATTATACGTTACTGCTGAAATCTAATACTGCAAAATCATTTTTGAAATTCAACTATAGAGAAAAAAAAAAACTTAAGGGAATTGGAAATATCTTAAAACTTAGGAAGCCTTAAGAATATGCACATATGGTAAAGTACTTCACCACCGCTTTCTTTCACAATACTGTACACTTACTGCAGCAAAAGTGCTTTTTGAAGGCATGCCCCCCTATTTCATATAAAAATTTTGGCAGATCTCCTTTTCCTACATTTACTCTATCCACGATAGCATTTGGACAAATAAATCACCACTGATGATACGGATGCAACTGAATTCTTTATTCAAGATAAAAAATACAAAGAATATTCTTCAGTTACCTTAACAATGACACGGACAAAACAATGCCTCAAACATACAGAACAGATACTACTTTGCATGGAGAGACTGACTAAAATCTTTCAGTCTCTGTTATTTCACCTTGGTAAAGTCTTAGCTGTTAACCATGCAGATCTATAACAGGCAGGCTGGACAGTGTAATATTCATAAAAAGACACTTAACTCCCTATATATACAAAAATATCATCTACACAAAATGAATCCAGCATGCAAAAGCCTTTTAAAATGACAATAAAAACCTATTTTTTGGTCTACAGCAGAGGTAGACAGCCAGCGACTCTACAGCGGCTGTAGAACTACAACGCTCATTATGATCTGACAGTCTAAAGGTTCGTTCACAGTTTAAGCTCTAAAAGATGGCGGCAAAGAGAAATCTTTTCTCTGTTCGGAAGTTAGAAGAGCTTGTCCCATTACAAGAACGTATCCCCTATCCACAGGATATGGGATGCGCCCGACCATTGACTATAACATTTTTAAAGGGTTGTTCCATTACAAGAACATAATATGGGATATGTTTCTGACCAGTGGGGTCCGACTGCTGCTGATCACGAGAAAAGGGACTCCTGTTCCCCCCCTTTGAATGATGCGCCATGCGTGTTCGCTGCTCTATTCAACTCTATAGGACTGCCAGAGACAGCTGAATTGCACTTGGCTATCTCTGGTGGTGACAGAGTTGTGGGCACGCATGAGTGTTTGGGGCTTCATTCAAATGGGGGAACACTAGCTCCTGTAGTCAGAGCCCCACTGGTCAGGCATTTATCCCATACCCTACGTTCTTGTAATGGGACAACCCTTTAAAAATGCTATAGTCGATGATCCAACAGAAATAGCAGAGCATGCTGGGTCCTGTAGTTTTACAATGGTATGAAGCCCAGTTTCCAGGGGAAGCTCTATATAGATATTACACAACTAGGCACAATATGCCGTGTACACTACAGCTGGAAAAATCTGATGTAATAAAACGCTATGCAAAACACACCTCTTCTACATAATTGTTTTCTAACAAAAAAAAAAGGGAAAAAGAAACCTCTCACAACTCCCTCATAAAAGCAACGAAAAGGTAAATTAATTTATCAATAAATTAAGCTGTGCATCACAAATACATTATCAAGGTGAAATACAGGCACTTAACAGTTAATGTGCAAGGCAGATACCCTTTACTGGTAACAGTATAAGGCAATCTAAATTACAACCAGTGTAGACATTCGCTAAGGAATTACTGTTTTTGGTAAAACCAACTTTCATTTCGGTTATGCAAGTATTATATAGGCACAATCAAAGCAACCCTAACATTTTCATAGGTGTTTTTTTTTTTTCCACATAATGGAAAAGTGAGCATTTTAGACAATGTTCTAATAGAAACAAACAAAAAAAAAAAAAGATTATGAGTGCAATTTTTTTTTTGGTAGGACTTATTTACAAGGGTATGGACACCTCCAGGGGCATTTTGCTCTAATGATAGCATTTTACTAATTTGGGACAAAAGTAATTTTTTCAATTGGTCTTTATTAAAAAATGTTCATCCGTTAAGGGATCGGTCTGTTTTGCAGCTCTCATCTCTGATCTTCTGACCTCACAAAGACTCATTGTAGCTCAATTCTTATCAAACTGATAAGAATATGGCTTAGACCTCTTGCACACGAACGTATTTTTTTTTCAGTGTTTTGCGGTCCGTTTTTTTCGGATCCGTTTTTCCGTTTTTTGCTTCCGTTTTGTTTCCGTTTCGGTTCCGTTGTTCCGTTTGGCATATACAGTATACAGTAATAACATAGAAAAAATTGGGCTGGTCTTAAACTTTTCAATAGATGGTTCCCGCAAAAAACGGAACGGATACGGAAGACATACGGATGCACTTCAGTATGCTTTACGTTTTTTTTGCAGACCCATTGACTTGAATGGAGCCACTGAACGTAATTTGCGGACAAGAATAGGACATGGTCTATATTTAAACGGAACAGAAAAAGCGGAAACTGAAGGCATACGGAGACACTTCAGTATTTTTTGCAGACCCATTGAAGTGAATGGTTCAGTATACTGTCAGTATACTGAACTGAAAAAACTGCAAGTATACGGTCCGTAAAATACTGTCGTGTGCAAAGGGCCTTAGATAAGGGTTTGAGGACAGACATATGAGCTACGCAAGAGCCGTCAGCTGACGGGATTCAAAGAAAAGCTTGCAAAACAGACTGATTTTGAACCCTCGTTTCTCAGAAAAAGCCACATTTTTTTTTTTGAACAAAGACCAAATGAAAAAATGATTTGTAGCCGAAAACAGGTAAAACGCTATCAGAAAAATGCCCCAGAAGGTGTCCATAGCCTTTAAATATAAAGGTACATAGATATACAATACTTAGGATATTTTGGTATAAAATGACATGAAATCTATGAAACTTGTGGAAAGATATTGCATATTGAGAGATTTCTAGCTATGTCATTCTAACTCTTCCCAATTTTCGGTGAGGTTGCCTTTGCTCCGCCGTCTAATACTAACTAGTTTGCCGGCTGACTTAATACTCCACCTAGAACTGTTTCCAGAACTAGCCAAATTTGTATACTTTGAGGATCCTTTGCTTTCTTCTTCCCAGCCTTGCCAAGAGTGGTTATCATCTAAAGGGTCTTCTGCAAAGGACGGGGGGTCTTCAACCATAATTTGTGGCGGCTCCCAGCCCTCAATCTCATCAGCTTTCTTTGGTTGAATATTTTGTTTAATTGCCAAACTGTCCCAAAAGCCAGATTTCTTCTCCGTTTTTACTTCCTCTTTTGTCTTCACAGAAGCTCTATGTAAAAGAAGGATACACAATGTGATTAAAATGGGTTTAAGTAGTATGTAAAAGCAAGGGTAAAATAATTTCTATTTAAATGGAAACCTTTCACATGAAACATGGCATCTGAGCTGCAGGCAGTGTGTTGTAGAGCAGGAGAAGCTGAGCAGACTAATATGTAGCTTTTATACACCTACAAAAAGAGGCCCCAAATAGACTCATAAACGGCTGTGGCCAAAGACCAAAGCACAACATCCAATAATTGCTCAGCAAGAGCAAGAGAAGACACAGCCCAAGTATGCAAAAGTATAAAGATTTATTTAACAAATAAATAGATAGACAATTGATAATAAGTACATACACATTGATTGTGCAGTGGAGGAGCACAGAGCGAATGCCCAAGAACCACCACTAACACTGAGTATCCCTCACACCACAAAAATGGTTAAGCACTCAATGATAAAGCAACGGTAAGGTTGGGGGTCATGATAAACCCCAGAGAGTTAAACAACTTAGCCCAAATATGCATCACATAATCAAAAACAGTCTAGGACACAGATAACATACCGTTAGCCATGGTGTACGGGGGATAGTCAGTACCAGTGGAACAGAACACCCTCGACGCGCGTTTCGCACTTCGCTTCGTCAGGGAAACGATTCAGTATAACTTATTCATTAATGTGACCAACAGCTCTCTGTATACACAGTCAGAGGAAAGGCTGTCAATCACTGATCGGACCACCTCACAGACTTCGAAGGCCGAATGAGCAGGAATTTAAGTACATAAATTACAAGTTTTACTAAACATTTTCCAATAAAACTACCGTATTTTTTGCTTTATAAGACTTTTGGTGGGTTTTGAACTAATGGTGGTCTGTGGATGACACCGTTATGGGGGGGGGGGGGGAATCTGTAGAGGACACTTATGGGGGAGGATCTGTGGAGGACACTTATGGGGGATCTGTGGAGGACACTTATGGGGGATCTGTGGAGGACACTTATGGGGGATCTGTGGAGGACACTTATGGGGGATCTGTGGAGGACACATATATAGCATCTTATGCTATATATGTGTCATCCACAGATCCCCCCATTAACATGCCACCCACATATCCCCCCATTACAGTGCCACCCACATATCCCCCCATTACAGTGCCACCCACATATCCCCCCCATTACAGTGCCACCCACATATCCCCCCCATTACAGTGCCACCCACATATCCCCCCCATTAGTGCCACCCACATATCCCCCCCATTACAGTGCCACCCACATATCCCCCCCATTACAGTGCCACCCACATATCCCTTCCCATTACAGTGCCACCCACATATCCCTTCCCATTACAGTGCCACCCACATATCCTTCCCATTACAGTGCCACCCACATATCCCTTCCCATTACAGTGCCACCCACATATCCCTTCCCATTACAGTGCCACCCACATATCCCTTCCCATTACAGTGCCACCCACATATCCCTTCCCATTACAGTGCCACCCACAGATCCCTTCCCATTACAGTGCCACCCACAGATCCCCCCCATTACAGTGGCACCCACAGATCCCCCCCATTACAGTGGCACCCACAGATCCCCCCCATAAGTGGCACCCACAGATCCCCCCCATAAGTGGCACCCACAGATCCCCCCCATAAGTGGCACCCACAGATCCCCCCCATAAGTGGCACCCACAGATCCCCCCCATAAGTGGCACCCACAGATCCCCCCCATAAGTGGCACCCACAGATCCCCCCCATAAGTGGCACCCACAGATCCCCCCCATAAGTGGCACCCACAGATCCCCCCCATAAGTGTTCTAGTTATGTATCACTGGGGAGGGAGGAGGTGGGGACACTGGCGGCGGGGCCGGTGCAGTGACTCTACTCTAATGCACCGGCCCCGCACACAGCTGTAAAGATAACCATATTCATGTAAAGCTTCATCTTTGTAAAAGTAGCCCAAACCCTGCACTAGTACTTACTAACTACTGTGGCATGCAGACTCGCCGCCGCCGCGGCAGCTTGAGCTTAACATCTCTCCCTCCATCATGCGCCTCCTGCTTGTTTCATAAAGTGGGAGGAGCAGGCAGACGGGCAGGAGGCGCATGACAGAGGGAGAGATGTTAAGCTCCAGCTGCCTGCGAGTCTGCATGCCATGGTAGTTAGTAAGCACCAGTGCAGGGTTTGGGCTACTTAAAAAAAAAAAAATTAAGCTTTACATGAATATGGTAAACTTTACAGCTGTGTGCGGGTCCGGTGTATTGGAATAGAGTCACTGCCTCGGCCCTGCCGCCAGTGTCCCTGCCTTCTCCCTCCCCACTGATACTTCGCAGGCTGCACTGTGCAGCATAGCGGCAAGTGAAGTATCAGTGTTCGTTTTATAAGACACATGGGCATTTCTCCCCCACTTTGGGGGGGGTGGTGAGGGAGGGGGGGAAGTGAGTCTTATAAAGAGAAAAAATACGGTATATATCAGTCTGTTCAGCTCCTCCTGCTTTATACCATGCTGCCTGCAGCTCAGACACCATGTTCAACGTGACAGGTTCCCTTTAAACAGGCCCTGTAACCTCTAATGACTAGAGATGAGCAAATCAATTATAAACAAATCCGATTTGTCACAAATTTCACAAAAATTCTTCAAAATCTTAAGTTCTGGTGATTCACTTCGGACGAATCATGCGAAACAGTGCTCTTTATTTTACTTTTAAAATACAGTACACTACAGAGGCAAACAGGGCAGGGAGGAAGAAGACGGAGAATCACATGACCATGGAATGTGCCCTGACTGGCAAGCTTGCCCAAAATGCTTTACAGGCAGCATGACCGCCAATCAGGAGAAGATATACTGGCTGCTCTATAAGGCTCCATATTAGCTCTGAAGCCCAGATGTCATTGTGCGTCACTGATGTGATAGGACTTCCAATCACAGACACAAGGCATAATCCCAGCATCACCAGCAGCATATATTTCATTGCATATGCTGCGCACTTGCACCTTTTTCTTTCCAAAAAACCTGCTGCAGTGTTTCTATTGTTTATGTGTGCAAATAATATTCTTTTAGTGTGTCAATACCAGTGTACAGTGTGTTCGTAGCAGGGGACATTAAAGGGGTATTCCCATCACAGACAATGGGGGCATATCGCTAGGACCACCTCTGGGACCCGCACCTACATAAGAACGGAGCGGGGAGAGCTGTGGCTGGAGGACCCCGGATTCCCGGGGTCTGACCACCACCAAGCGCTGCTCCCATAGAAGTGAATGGGAGCGAACCGTGCACGTGCGGCCCCTGCTCCCATTCACTTCTATTGGGCAGACGGAAATAGCGCTCGGCAATTTTTGGCGGCTCCATAGAAATGAATGGAGTGCGGCTATGCATGTGCAGTGCGCCCTCCGTTAATTTCCCCGCTCCGTTCTCATTGTAGGTGCAGGTCCCAGAGGTGAGACCCGCACCTATCAGACAATGGGGGCATATCTTAGTGATATGCCCCCCCATTGTCTGTGATGGGAATACCCCTTTAACCATATTTTTCGGACTATAAGACTAAGTCTTGAGTCAGCATCTTATGGTCTGCAGTAAGGGTGGTCCAGCAGTGCCAAACCTCTCTGCCTGCTTCATTAAATGATCTGGCTCTTTGAGAGAGGTATGCATCTGCACGCTTCTCTCTCCCCCTGCCTGACACTGATCTGTAAAAGAACAGTGCAGGCAGGAGGGGCGAGTCCTGCTGCTTTTTCCTTAAGCAGGAGTCCTCAGCACGTTATAGCCCCTTTAACTACAATTCCCAACCTCCATTTTGGCTGTGAGTCACACAGGGGTGAAGCTACAGCACAGAAGTAAGAAAATGGAAATCTCCCTGGCTGAATCAGAGGCTATTAAAGTCCATATGGGGCCGTGTAATAAGGGTCAGGACAGCCTAACATACATGTTTTTCATGACGGCTAACGGCCTCCCATCTACACTGTAAAGTTTTATTGAGGTACAGCCAGGCTCAGACTGGCCCAGAGGGGTACAGGGGAATCCCCTGGTGGGCCCCTAGTCTCCCACCCCCTGCACAAGTGGTACATAACACAGTAGACTTACTGCACTACATACATATATTTACAGCACCTCAACCAGCATTACAGCCCATGCCACTTCACATGAATGGGACCGAGTTGCACAATGTCAACAATGAACCTGACATCACAGGCCTAGGAAGTGGCTGCAGTGCTCCACAAAATGCTGCGGCCTCTACAAAAAGCTGATTGGTGGGATGTCAGGAGTTGGACATCCACCAATCACATATTGATGACCTAGCCTGAGCATAGTTCATCAATATTCTACACCTGAAAATATTCATCAATATTCTACACCCCTATAACCCCTTAAAGGGGTTATCTGACCCCTGAAATGCCCCCCCATATGCCTGGGCCCCTCAGACAGTATGCATTTATCTGGCTCCCCAGCACCCGCATCGCTCCTGGGATGAGCCTCTTCAGCGTCATCCACTATGCTAGGGAGGCTCATCCCTGTCAAGGTCCGCTATTGGCTTCCTCAGCATAACACGAGGATCAGGAGCGCCGCAGGGAACGGGGAGCCAGGTAAGTATATGGTGTACGAGGGGCCTGGGCATATGGGGGGGGGGGGGAGGGGGCATTTCAGGGTTCAGTTAACCCTATTAAGTACCAGGCCTATTTTTGGCTCTGCATTTTCATTTTTTCCTCCCCACGTTCCAATAGCCATAACTTTTTTCATTTTACGTTCATATAGCCATATGAGGGCTTATTAATTGCGGGATAGGCACCATTTCATTTACCATGTATGTGGTTGTAAAACTTTGGGGGAAATATAAATAATAAATAAAAAATAAAAAAACTATTCCGACAAGGCTTGACATTGTGGCGTTCACTATGCGAAAAAAAAAAGAATGATGTCGTTATTCTTTGGTTCAATAGTTTTTTTTTATTAATTCGACTACTTTAAAAAAATAAAATACATAAAAATCTTTGAAAAATAAAAAATTTTATGATTTTATTTTGAATTTTATATTTCTGCCATACACATTAGATAAATGTTGGGCCTTCCAATTTCAGTGGGAATGATTGACTCCCTCTGATGGCAGATGTCGAGGAAGAAAAGGACTGGTTATACTACATTTCAATGGAACAATCCTTTTGTTTTCAGGGAGATAAGTTGCTGTAACAGGTACTTTCCCCCCCGCTCCCTTATCAAGACACATGCATGCTCAAATAAGCGTGCCTGTGTGTGGAGGAGTTGGGTGAAAAGCCGGATTCCCACTATTCCTGAAGGGATTTTCCGCACTATAAGACTGCAGGTATCCGACATATAATCTGCTAGCAGGGCACATATACACTCTTTCATCATTGACCCTTACATTTTTGATTTGGGAGACTTTGATCCTTTCAGCAGTTGCTGTTCATCATCTTTGTTAAATATGGATGTCACCTCCTTCCATCCTCGAAAGCTGGCACCCTGGACCTGAAAAAGAATGGCAGGCACTTATTTATATGATCTGGAATTGGAATAAATATACGGGCACTAGGTGGTTCACGGTCCCTCTCCTTCATTTACACTGTAAATATAAATTCTGCATACAGCTCATTTCCAAAATCAACATGCAGTCAAACACAGAGCGTTTTATTCCAGTGCCCGGAATACTGGAAGTTTTAGAGCCTCCTGAAAAAAATCATTTTCTAATAACAATAACCACCTTGAAGAATTTTAAAAGGTTGGCCCAGTTATCAGAACAATACAGAGTAAGTAGTCTGAAAGCAAACCTCGTATGTAGACAGTGGCAAATAAAGGCTCATTTGTTCACTTCTCCTATTGCCTGTACTTTCATTTTCTTGGCATAGAAATGTGGTAAGAACAGGGAACTGTGTAGTGTGAAGGGGGAAGAAATCCATGCAGGTATATTTAGCATTAAATTTACATTTACTTTTTTTAAAACTCTCAACCAACACAAACGGTCAATAAAAGATAAATTGTAGCAGAAACCGATTTAATCACATTACATTATTGTAGAGATTATACATAAGAAAAGCGTAAAGGAGGTTTCCGGGACTCATGATAGGTCATCAATATCTGACTGGTGGAGCTCTGACTTCTCAGGCCGCAGCACCCTAGCGCACGTTGTGGCTTCCTCACAGCATACCAAGCACAGTACCTTACATTGTATAGCCCAGGCCCTTTCACTTGAATGCACACAGGCCATGTGACCAGTGACTGGACCAAGGAAGAGACCGCAGCCTCTTCAAACAGCTGACCGGCAGGGGTGACGGGAGTCCCGAGGACAGCTATCAATATTTTACTTTCCAGAAAACCACTTTGATGAACCTGTCATCAATGTTATGCCGCCCATACTAACAGCAGAATAAAGTAGAGACAGGTGAGTTGATTTCAGTGGTCTTTCATTTAAAAGTTAAAAGTAAGTGGTTGCCGAGAACCAACATCACAATCATTGCAGACTGAGCCTGGAAAAGAGTCAAATCTACCTGAGAAGAGTCATGGGTATTCATGGATACCTGCTCTCCTGCCCACCTGCTGATGACTGACAGGCTTCTACCTAGTTTTCTCCCTTTCTCTCTAGGAGAGAACTGCCAATCATCAGCAGATGGGAGGAGAGCAGGAGATTAAGAATAACCAGGACTCTTCTCAGGTAGATTTGACTCTTTTCAAGGCCTGTGCTGCAATGATTATCATCCTGGTTCTCAGCAACCACTTACTATTAGCTCATGAATGACACACCGCTGAAATCAGCATTTCTGTCACTACTTTATGCTGCCCACAGTGAGGTCATCATAAAGTTGGTAACCTTTACTATTGATGACCTATCCTCAAGATTGGTCATCAATATCAGATCGGCAGGGGTCCGACACCCAGCACCCCCGCCCATCAGCAGTATAAGGATACGGCGTGCGCAGTGCGCATATCGTGTCCCTTCTCCCTTCCTGCTCACTGCTGCTGTCTATGGCAAAGACGATAGACCGCAGTAGCGGACAGGAAGAGAGAAGGGAGATGACACGTGTACTGTCTCCTCGTACAGCTCATTGGCGGGGTGCCGGGTGTTGGACCCCCACCGAACTAATATCCATCCCGAGGATATTAAATAATATTAAAAGCCTGGGACGACCCCTTAAAATGAGCAGACATTTAGGATGCATTTTAGGCTCTTTCAGTAGACTGGTCAACCTGCTGCATGACTGACATATCCAGAATAGAATTCTATTCTAGAATGAGTTAAAGGACGGAGGTGTTCCCTCCACTCTAAAAAGTGCATTATGTGTGTCCCATATGTAAGCACCTTTACTTTGTTGTGTGTAGTAGAAAAATAAAAGGGTAGACTGAAGCAGACTTAGGCCTCATGCACACGACCATATGTATTGTGCAGTCTGCAAAATATATGGATAACACCGTGTGCATTCCGTATTTTGCGGAATGGAACAGCTGGTCCCTAATAGAACAGTCCTATCCTTGTCCATAATGCTGACAATAATAGGACAGGTTCTATTTTTTTGCGGAACGGACATACAGAATGCACACGGAGACACTTTGGTTCCGTATAGTGTCTGCAAAGAAAAAACACCGAATGGACACAGAAAGAAAATACGTTCGTGTGCATGAGGCCCATAATAAAACCATCTTAAAATATTCACAGTATGTGCACAGAGGATACAGTGCAGATTATCTGTCCAGATTTTGGGAGTGAAATATCAGCAGTGGTTACAGTAGCAGCAAATGTCAATGCAGAAAAAAAAGATGCATTTTTTGGCAAAACCAACTTTTTACTTCACAGCATGTCAATCTATGTGGTCAGTTTTCACAGCGGACCGCACCACGGTTACAATGCCTACAGTGAAATCTGTGGCAAATCTGCAGCAATATTCACAACGGATCCGCATGCAACTCATGCACATTTTATGTGGGTTCATAAAATGCACTATGGATAGGTTTAATTCAATTTATGTCATGTAAACGGACCCTAAGGTTGGCTTCACATCTGCTGTTTTCTCCACAATTTTTTTTGTAACAGTAAAATATTTCATGATTTAAAAAACAAAATGCAAAAAAAATGCAAAAAAACAACAAACCAATAGTTTTACTTTACTTTGTCCAGTCTATGTAAGAAAAAAAAAGAAGGAGGACTGGACTGAGGGCTGCACCTACCGAATGCGATATCATAACAGACCAATGTCAGATGAAAAGGTTACATGCACTTACAGGATTTGCTCATGTTATTCTGTCACTGAATGAAAAGTCTGCCGGAAGCCTATTACAGAAGCATACCCTTGAGGATCATAAAAGATTGCATGTCAGTTACTGCCTGGCCTCCTTAACTCCGCTTCTCACTTTGTTGTATGTGGGCTCAGGATATTTCCTTCCTTTACTTCCTGAAAGGAGCCGAAAATTGACAATACTTTTTAACTCTACAGAGTAAACCTCTCCCGTGTTCCGTCATACTGAGAAAATGCATGCCTCCACATCCCTTGCCAAGTGTCTGATTATAACATGCTGTGAAAAACAGCACCCACAATAGGCAGGAAGAAGGAACGGACAAGGAGGGATGAAAATGGCCAGATCTCCTTCCAGGAATTCTCCCAGCACTACTTACACAAATCAAGAACAACCTTTTGTTGTATACGAAATTCAAAACAGAGACCATTAACACACAGAAGTGACACGTAAAGGCGTCCTACGCACAGCTTTCAGCTTACTAAAAATTCAGGTTTTAATGACCTCAGGCTAAATATTTTCAGCTAAGGCCTCATGCACACGACTGTGGTTTGCCTGGGAAACACGGTCCATGTGTTGGCCACATCTCCTGGCTTCCCTGACCCGAACTGAACTGCATGGTAGTAATTTAGTAGGCACTAATATGGAAGAGCAAGTGCCGGTTGGCAGTCTAGTAACATCTCTCTATGGTCAGAGCTCCATCTACCGTACCCAGAGTTTTCTCTTACTATGCCAGGATGAGCTATGAACAGGTGAAGGGTAGTTACTTTTTATTTTTTCTGTAAAGCCCTGCACAATGTGTCCGGATTGACTCTTCTCTTCCAATACATCCCCACATGTAGTCTCCGATCCTCACAAGACTTTCTTCTTTGCTTTCATCTGCTCCTTACACAATCCTCTACAGGATTTCTCACATGCATCTCCCATATTCTGTAACTCATTACTCCAGCACACCAGACTCTGTCCAATGTCCAAAAGCAACCTAAATACTCAACTCTTCAGGAAAGTCTACAACCCACAGTAACCCTGCTGCAATACACAGTCATATGAACAGCTTCTTCCCTGACCTATTGCCTTCTCCCACCTACCCTTGTAGAATGCAAACAATTATGGGCAGGGTCCTCACCCCCTCTGTATCACAAAGTTAATCCAGGCATACTGTACTTTTTTTTGTATGTATATACACCAGTTTACACATGTACAGCACCCTTGAATTAATGGCCCTTTGACATAATAATCTTTATTTTTTCTTATTTTGGGTTGACATTGTGTGGCTTCAGAACCATTTACTGGTTCTCTATATAGTTCATATAGTTCTATATAGGTCTTAAGGTGTAATATTTGCAAGTTACAATGGTTGTCCTGGAACAAGTTAGAAGGTGCCTGACCCCTGAAATGATCGCTGGAAGTTACATGCCCAAAATCTGAGGCTGCACTAGTGGCAGGTTCTGATGGCACTTCCTGATCCAATGTCAAGAAGGCTGGAGCATGTATCCAGAAGGAGATTAAAACAAATATCTGACCTTCCATATAATACATCAAGTTTGGTGGGTGACAAGGAGGATAATGGACATAAAGGGCATTACTGTGGTCAAACCTTTTTTAGGGAAATTGCTTTTGTTCTCCCCTAAATAAAGATCTTGGCTGGAATTCTAAAGTAGAAATGGCGGTCGAAGGTTGGTTCAGGTATTAGATTCTAATAAGGACCTGTGTAAAACATTTGCAAAACCCATGAATTCCAATTTCAGCTGTTACAACATGAGCATGCCCTCATGGCGAAGAGAAAATCTGCCCTTATCTCCTATTCTATGGCAACTGGTTGATGATGGGCTATTGAATTCCACTAAATTGGTGAATCAAGTCACCATCAGGGCCTTAGTAGTTGCTAAAATGAATATTCTCAGATGATGGATATCGAGTAAAGGGTCAAGTGATATTTTAAATTGCATGCTTTATAATAAAAAAGGTATTCATGGTAACATGAAAAGATTTCATGAATCTTGGAATCCACGGTCACAATCTCGGTCTACTCTTGAATAAAGGGTAATAACCCATTTGTAGTTTTCTTTTGTCTGATTGTTCCCTCTGCGGGGTCTGGTATTGAATAGTTTTCATGTGATTATTTTGCGATCTGAACTAAATAAGATTGGTAAAAAAAGAAGACCTTGAGTGGTTTAAAAATTAGCAATGACATCAACACACACACATATATGCCACTACTCAAGCCAAGTAGCAGAAGTAGATAGAATTTCATATAATAGAGTCACCATAACAGTAGCATTTGACATACAAATAGAAAACTGACTCCAGCCCGTTCACATGAATGGGTCTTTATTCAAAAAGATTTGGATATAAATATGTTTTGATGCAAAACATAATTGAAAGCTTCAATACCGGAAGAGTAGCGTCCCTTACAATGCAAATTAGCAGCAGCTCTAAAGGGCGACTGAGCAACAGGATAAATCTCAGATAAGTGGAATTTTTCTATATAATCTCCATTTCAGAAGTTGATCACTTTATGTATTAAGCCAGCCATTGGCAACTGTAAAAATACAGGGGGGAAATTTTTCTTCTAAATAATAGGGATAGCTCACTCTTGTGTGACTTTGGAATAGGTGCTCAGGTCTATATGCTGTTTCACCCTTACAGAAATAATTACTTAAAATAAACCAATAATAGACCGGCACTCTAACCGTGTGTGTTTGTACAGATTGCTTATAGGCCACTACTAAAAAAAATACACTCAGCTACTCAAACAAGAACCCAGGACTGCCGATTTCAGTATGTGGAATACACCCTGAACGCTGCGTGAAAATTCTATAGTGTGAACACAGGCTAAGGCCTCTTTCACACTTGCGTTCTGAGGATCCGGCAGGCACTTCCGTCCCGCCGGATCCGTCAGAACGCTAGTCGCCTGAAAGCATTAGAAGACTGATCAGGATCCTGATCAGTCTTCGAAATGCTTTGAGGTTACTATGGCAGCCAGGACGCTATTAAAGTCCTGGTTGCCATAGTAGTAGTGGGGAGCGGGGGAGCAGTATACCTACCGCCCTTGTGGCTCCCGGGGCGCTCCTGAATGACGTCAGAGCGCCCCATGCGCATGGATCACGTGATCCATGCGTGTGGGGCGCCCTGCCGTCACTCTGGAGCGCCCTGGGAGCCGCTCGGGCGGTAGGTATACTGCTCCCCCGCTCCCCACTACACTTTACCGTGGCAACCAGGACTTTAGTGTCCTGGCTGCCATGGTAACCATTCAAAAAAAGCTAAATGTCGGATCCGGCGATGCGCCGAAACGACGTTTAGCTTAAGGCCGGATAAGGATTAATGCCTTTCAATGGGCATTAATTCCGGATCCGGCCTTGCGGCAAGTGTTCAGGATTTTTGGCCAGAGCAAAAAGTGCAGCATGCTGTGGTATTTTCTCCGGCCAAACAACGTTCCGGTCCTGAACTGAAGACATCCTGATGCATCCTGAACGGATTTCTCTCCATTCAGCATGCATTGGGATAATCCTGATCAGGATTTTTCCGGCATAGAGACCCGACGACAGATCTCTATGCCGGAAAACAAAAACGCCAGTGTGAAAGAGCCCTAACAAAGAACACAGCGGCCATGAATCTGCATGCTCATCAGCGCAGTGTAAATAGTCCATTACACAGAGAAGGCCATCAATGACTGATAATACTGTCCCTGTATACAACTGAACTCAGAAAGAGCAGAGATTTAAATGTACAAATTACAATTTTTACTAAATCTTTTGCCACAAAACTATATATCAGATCTGTTCAGGTGATCCTGCCTGCAGATTACACTGCATTTCATGGTGACAGATCCACTTTCAAATGAAGATAAGAATGCAATTTATTTTTTAATTAAATTTAGTCAACAGAAAAAATTTAATGTCAAGGTAAAAAGAAACACAAAGTGGGTGAATATATAAAACACACTCGTATTACTAGGACAACTCTAAGGCAAGGCTGAAAACACCCAATACTTTATACAAGTCACACACTTCACTGAAACTATCTTTTAATCATAACTTTGCCTGATTTTTTTAATCATAACTTTGCCTGATTTTTTATGACAGTGCTGCAAGGGGTCCATTTTTCTTTTTGGTTACTTCATCAAAAGAGCTAGTGTCTGACAACTCTGAAGTCGTCACTTTCGTTTGTCAGTCTGGAGAAGCTAAAAATAACAATGACTGCTGCCTATATCCCTGTCAAAGATTTGTAGGACAGTAAGAGAATCCTGCAATGACTTCTGAACTATAAAGCGTGGGGTGGCATCACGTTGTAGGAATTTGTCACTGAAGGTAAAGGCTAGAATGAACAGATTACAGCACAGTTAAGAGTTTTCTGAGATTTTAATACTGATGAACTATCCTTAGGATAGTAATCAGTATCTGATCGGTGGGGGGTCTGAAACCAGGAACCCCTGACAATCAGCATTTTAAGAAGGCAGCGGCGGCACCACAGCCATCTTGTAGCTTACCAAGTACAGCACTGTAAACTATATAGCAGCTGTGCTTGGTATCACGCTCTGCCCCATTCACTTCAATGGGGCTGAGCTGAGCCTAGGCCACGTGACCGATGAATGTGTCGTCACTGGCCTATGAAAAGCAGAAAGGGAAGGCTGCAGAGCTGATTTCTCAAACAGCTGATCGTCAGGGGTCCCGGGTGTTGGACCCTCACTGATCAGATACTGATGACCTATCCCAGCATGGAAGCAAGTATTGCTTTGTTGCCTAGAGGAGACCCAAAGAAATCTTATTCAGGTCTAGAAACTAACTCCAAAAGTTAGGAGTCAAGAACAGTGTTCAGCGAACTTCTGTTTTCAGTTTCGACGTACAAGGTTTGGCATATCTAAGAATTCCGTGATCGATTCCGCTACCACGAACCATAAGTTATGCTTCGTGGTAGCGGAATCCATAATGGAATCCAGACGGAACTACCAGGGCCAGAGGAGTGGGACCACACAGAGGGCACGTTAGTAGTGAGGCACCCTTGCCCACAGGAAGGAATGAGGCAGCACCTAGTAATCAGTGCTGTAGTCATTGCAGTGATTAATACTTGGTGGCTGATGTGCAATTTAGACTTGTAATCCCTGGTGTCTTTCTGGACAGTGGACCTAGTAATCCCTGGCGTGCAAATTTTTGCATTACCTATTGGCTCTCATTTGTTCTTATAACATTCAAGAAAAGGTCTCATGTACAAGACCAAATTATGACTTCAGACAATGCTTAGTTGTACAAAGCTATAACAGCACCTGTAGACTTCTAGAAAGTCATTCTGCAGATCAATAGGCCTCAAATTACATATGGAGGCATAAAATGTTTTCCTGTTTATTTCTGAATGAATCAAACAGAAAAAAAAGGTGCCATGAGCTATTTTTTGTGCAATGCTTCTAGAAAATAATATGTTGTGTACAAAATTGCCATATGGTGACAAATGAATTGCCTGTGGCCCAAGATCAAAACATACAAACATGAGTGCATTCTCACTCTCAGTTGTATGCTACACTATCACGGGTTAGTTAAAAGTAAAATCTATGTTTTACCTATGTTTTTTAGTATTTTTCTAGAACTTTCTATTTTATTTTTATTTTTAACCTACTGGACAAGTACAAGTTTTACTGACGGTGACTCTTGCCAGCAGTGTTCTCATGCATTACAAATGTGTAGCGACAAGATAGTTTTTATGTGCCGCTATGTAAATAAACCGCATTAAAAATAATTGGAGAATTGGGAACCTGGCCAGAAAAATTAAATGAAATAAAAAATAAAGTACTAAGGGCTTATTATAGAGACTAACGCCCAAAGTGTTTACATTGGCATTGTCATTAATGGCCACTTAAAATTTGGAACCACTGCAAAAAGCAAAGAAAATATACACTGCTTCATCCAAACAGGCAGGCTAGCAACGGATGCAGATGTGAGGCATGGTGATTAGTCTCCTTTAAAGTTGCCTGACTACAGAATTCCAGAGATAAGTTACTTCCAGAAGCTCGCAAAAATAGATCTCAATTTATCTAAATATTATTATTAACTGTGTCAAGGGAAAAAATATGCAATCTAACCTACCATCACAGAGCAAGAGAAAACCAAATAGGAGGGGTACATATACGACTGCTAAAAATGAAGTACATCTTTCAGGGGTGGTTTGTGCCAGGAATGAGCGAAGCAGGATTCATCCTGTACAGAGATCCGTCTCCGTATAGCATTAAAATGTACAGCGAGACTTTGGTGAATATCTTCGGAATTAGATTTTTAAACTGAAAAACCAGTCAGAAATCAAAGCAAAGTTTTAAAATGTTTTTTTTTTTTCATTTTAAAAATCAAAATACTGAAGTTATTCGGGAATAACTGACTGCGCCTCATCAGAGGCCGTACATTTTAATCCTGTACGGATACGGATCTCCTTACAGCATTAATCCGAAGTTCTGAGCGAAGCAACTTCGGATCTAGGATCCGAAGCTCGCTTTGCTCATCCCTAGGTGATGCACAAGATATCAATATAAAAACTAGATTGTAAGCTTTGTCTACAAGCTTTGGCTTATTTTTATTTATTTTTTAACCAGTCACAAAGCCTGGTAGGGGTGATCCTGCAGTTTAAAATGATACCTTTCTCCTCACTATCGGAGCCACTTTTTTTATTCTTTTGCTGGCAGGCAATTTCGAGCACCGGTAGGCAGTATAAGCACCACTATGGTATCCCCCCCCCCTCCCCCCCTTGATTGACAGCGCTCAACCAAGTCAAAGTTGTACTCTGGCACTGTCAATCAAGGGTAGGGGGTGTGTTTAGACAGTCTAGGTCATGTGACCTGACGTTCATTGGTCACATTGCTTAGGGGCAGCTCAAGCCCATTGAAGTGAATGGGGATGAACTGCTATACAAAAAAAGTGAATGCGGATGGAACAATTGCTACCGAACTCATTATTCCCAAATTCATTTCTACTGATTATTGGGAGCATGTCCCTGACTACAGAGGGAGCTGTACTGCCAATAATTATGCATCTATCACCATGATAACAGATGCCAATCATACGACATACTAGCATTTGCTCATTTATCAGCCGATCAGTAGCATGATCATACAGGCCACCATTTTCTGAAATGGGAATAGCTCTAACAAATGTGAACAAAATTAGAGACAGTGGGATGGATTTACTAAACTTATACTGTACATAGTGTAAGCTTAGACAGGCTTTCTAGACATGCACCAAACTTATCACAGTGCCAGTTGCTGGATGATAAATTGGATGCATGGGTAGGCGCTAGTGTGGTGCAAACTTGTTTTTTTAAGTTCTGCGTCCAAAGTTCGGGTTATCGAAGAATCCCGGTATGGATTCCGTTACCACAGACCATATAAGGATTTGTAATCCATAATGGGATTCTTCGATAATCCGATCCCGAACTTTGGACTCAGAACTTAAAAAAAAACAAGTTCGCTCAACACTAATAGGCGCCTATTACACTGCCCGATGGATGAGCCCATCTATCCGTGCTCATTTGGACCAGTCTGATTGCACGGGCTAGGGCATACTGAATGTGGGAGGAATGATGGTTACCGCAGTTATTCCTCCCTCATTCTCTTCTATTCCTTATCGGCTGCGTGTCCCTGATCACATAGTGAGATGTGCTGCCGAAAATCAGGCATCTTTGATCCTGCTCAATTATGTGGGCCAATCATTGTGAACGAGTGTGCCTATGAATGCTTGTTCCCGATAATTGGCCCAGACATTGTTTAGTCTAATAGGGACTTTAGTCTATTATTAAGGCAAGTGCAAATAATGCTAGGATTTTATTTTTAATGACATAAAAAATTAATAAAAACCAACACCAAAAAATATTGAAAAAGGTGATCATAAAAACTTGATATGAAAAGTAGGTCATTAACATGCTGTCACTGTAATGAGAGTACCACGTTATCAGATGAGAAGGTACTGAAAGGTGAGAATGAAACAGTCAGCCATCCTGTAGATAGTGTCACTTAACTGTGACGTGGGTCGATAGCTGGAACAGTCAAGGTTTAACAAGGAGATGTGACCAAAGATTGTAAGAGCACGTGGCGGATCTCTCTGCTCTGCACTGATGAGGGGCAATCACCCTAAAACAGTTATCTGCAGATGACGTACTGGCTTAACTATAACCATAATATATGGGCCAAGGCCTACTTAAAAGGTTGAACATTGACTTACAGGATACCAGTCTTACATCTGGTTGCATTAGAGGCTCAGCTTTCCTTTCTATTTGAGAAGGGAGATAATTTGCATAGCATGTGAAACTGTAATGGAAACCGGTATCTGACTTGTGAAGTAGGTGAAGTGAACTCAATATAAGACATGTATTAATGTTTTTACACCACAATAGTGGCGTAAAAAGTCACATTATGGTGGAAACCCCATATGAACCATAATTTGCAACTTTATAAGCTTTTCTGCACTTCTCAGTGCTGAGAAAATGGGGCTGGGCTTCGCGTTTCCACTGGATTAACTAAAACTTTTGCCAGAAAGCAGTCAAAGTTACAGCTCAAGTCTGAGCCAGTGCCCGGCTGGTGCACGCTTTAGTATCTAGCGCATGGCAGGGCAGAGATGCGCCTATTTTAATTTACTAAATTAGGCGCCTCTCACGCCAGTTTAGGAAGATCAGGGGTGGAGTATGGGTATGCCAGTCTTGATAGTGTCCTAAAGTGTGGACATCATAGCCTTGCAGTATCAGCTGGTGAAGAACTCTCTGCCGGATACAGCTTTACATCAATTCCAACCAAAAATATCTTGACTTATTCCTTTACTAGTATTGCAATTATGAATAGCAGACCATTACAATGCTTAGTCTTATAAATTACATATATCATGTCATTTTTTTCAGCAGTCACATAATTATATCTATGAACATCTACAAAAAATACACTCCCTTCGATTAATCAGCCATGTCAGAGATTTCTCATTAAAGGACTAATATAGTGGAAAACGCCATTCCAATTACCCATTTCTCTTCCGTCTGTTGATCAGGATAACACCTTAGGCTATGCATAAAAAGAACTTTTCAATACAGCCTTTAAAGGGGTTTTCCCATCTAAGACAATGGGGGCATATCGCTAGGATATGCCTCTATTGTCTGATACGTGAGGGTCCCACCTCTAGGACTCGCACCAACAACGAGAACAGAGCCCTGAAAGTGGTGTAGGGTGCAGCTGCCCTCCATTCATTTCTACGAGGTGGCCGTAAATAGCTATATAGGTGTGGGTCCCAGCGGTGGGATCTGAGGAGGTACTTGTACCTATAGTGGACCACTGTTTCTGGGCAGCTATTCCCTCAGTACAGAGGTTGATCTGCTCTCCAGAAAATGTGATTTTGGGTGCGCATCAACTATGCCTCCACCCAATGAATGAGAATATCTTCATTCATCAAGTGATTGGCAACATCTTTACACAGTCCAATTATTGGGAACTAATGATTTATTATCAGACCACGTAAAGGGGGCTTTACTCAGACGTTGACTTCCATGACTGAAAATTTGTCTCTGGTAAATGGTCATAATTTCCTATGGTTCATTTGGGAAAAAGGAGATAACTGCAAGGTTCTGTTCATATCACATTTGAGCTCTATGTTTGGCATACACACTGGAAAGACGCTTGACATATATACGCCAAATCACCACATTGAATTGTTGGACTGGATCTTGAATAGGGTGCCCACAGATATCTATGAGCCTACTGTATGTGGCATGCTTATTACAGGGCTGTTCTCCCCTGACAATATTGTATCCAGGGTGCCTCACCAGACTGGTAATATACACCGTTATACTGGTACTTGTACACAACACTGTCAAGAGTGCAAATGGCAAGTAAAACAGATTTCCTTAATCTATAAGATTAAAATATCTGCTGTGTATAAGAGCTGTATATTACAGCCTGCCAAGATTACTACAATGTAAATACAGAAATGGAAAGATTATGGAGGGGAAGGGGGATATTCCAGGAAGTATTTATACATTTATGAAATCTCTAGTGTTTAAACTGTTTATAAAGCAGACGTCAAAGTTATGAATCATCACAGAACTGCTCTCCTGTACAGCTAAACAGGACTCTGCTCTGCAAGTGGCTCTTCTACAGTATACCAAGCAATGGAATAGGGTAGATTGGGATGCTAAAGCTGCCCATACACAATACACTTTTGTTGGCCAAACCCATTGAGAATGGCAGGTTTAGCTGACACTAGTGTCGGGGGAGACCAGGATCGTCCAAAGGAACATTTTCACCTGATCCCTTTGTTCTCCTGGGAGGTAAGCCATGGACAGAACTGTCCGACAGCGGATTTCTGTGCTCTCCCCATAGCATACACTGACAGGTCCGGACGAGTGTGTGTATGGGGAAGCCAGGAGGGAGTCGGCTAGGTGCTACTGAATGTGTTACAAAAATCAGCAACAAAGTTTTTCTAATCCTGGAATGGAGTAGGCAAAATGAGGTCCTCTCCTTTTCTCTTTATGCGCCACTCCATTCCCTTTTTTTATATTCAGATGTAGCAATAATAAAAATCTTTATTTATAGAGCGCCACCATATTCTGCAGCGCTTTACAATTTAGAAGGTTCATGTACAAAACAAAAGACATCGCAAAGTTACTGGTTAGTATACAACTGAAACAGTAGGAGTCAGGGCCCTGCTGAGAGATCGACACACCTTCCAGGGTATGACTACTTACCTTTTTCCAAACTCCAAGTTTTTGCTCCTACATTTACCTTTGCTGCAATATTTGCCCGGGGTTTATTGCTCATTGGAGCCTTAGAGTTTCATTTATTCATTTTTGCTCTATTAGCAATTTTTTCTCTCCCTGTCATTTGGTGTGCTGACCTCCCAGCCCCCCCTTGGTTCCTGTTCCTCATCTTTGTGTTCCACTTTTGTGCTGCCTTGTTTTAATATGTATGTATTTATCATTGTTAATAAAGTTTTTTCGATTTTCATTCGCTGAAAATTGTGGTCCAATTTTTGGGTGATATCTCTAGGACGTAGCATCCTTGAGATATTCCCCCAAAAAAATCAAATATGGCCCCATCACATGTCCCTTATTAGCCAATAGAAGTTCGCAGGTTATTCAGTCTCCGTTTTACACCAGGTTTCCAAAACAATTCAGCCATTTTTTTCACTGTTAGAGGTCACTGTTAAGTGGGCAGGGCACTGTGGAGGTCAATGTTAATTGGACAAAGAGCTGTGGAGGTCACTGTTAAGGGGGTGGGTAGCTGTGGAGGCCACTGTTATTCGGGGACAGTTAAAAATAAAATAAACAGTGTGCAAATGCCGAGGTATGTAAGGCTACGAACGATTTCCATATAAAAAAATAAATAAAAAATAGGAGGGTATGGATTGGCCACCTGGGCACCTTTGAAACAAATCCAAAAAACACACACTGACCAACACTTCTTACTCGTGCCATAGGCGTGCGCAGCCTATTGCATTAGGGTGTGCACCCTAAAGCACAAACAGAACTTACATGGGACAGGCATGCGCAATTCTCTTTAGACGCGGATCTTGCGCCGTATTTCCTGTCCCACTGTGTAAGTTCTGTTTGATATAGGTTTGATACAGCTGCTGTTTTTAATTACACTATTATGCACAGGTGTTATATTGTTAATTTACACTGGAGTACTATTATCAATAGATGGAGGAATTATTTGATCCATCACGTACTATGTATACACAATGTGAATCTGTATTTACCATTATTTTTATTGTACACTTTTGTGGAATCACTTATGAATTATTTCGATATGTATACTTAATTGTTATTTGATTATCACTATGCATGATGGGTATAAATATTTTGAGCAACACCATTTTATATGCTTGATAAAGACTACAATGAGTGGTTGAAACATTGCAGAGGGGTTAATAAAGGGTCCACCATCCACATTTTTGGATATATTGCTCTATACTTGACAGCTGAGCCCGTGGTTTGAGGATTTGCACCTGACTTCACTTGGAGTGCTGCTGTTTTTCTTTTGTTTATATATATATATATATATATATATATATATATAGACACACACACATACACTTGTGTAAGAGGGGTGCAGTGTGTGAGGGTGTTCTTATATGCCGTCACATTCTATGTTTCTAATTTTCTTTGTTAACTCACTGAGGGTTATTTTATTTATTATATATGCGTGTGTGTGATGGTACGTGTGTGATGGTGCTGTGTGTGAATTTGTTTGGAGGGATTGTGTGTGTGTGTGTGTGTGGGGTGGGGGCGACGGCGACAGATTTTAATCAAAAAAACCAAATACATCCTTGTTATATTTAAAGGGAATAGCCCCCCTACCCCTTTACCTTTTGCCTGGGAGGGGGGGATCCTTGATGCCATCTCTGGTGGTCCTAGTGGTGAGTGAACTCTAGCAAGATCTCAGCATTGCCGCAGCAATTCTCCAATATCACAAGAGTTCTCCGGGTAATCTCCTGCCTCCCTCCCTTCCCAGCTGGCAGCTGCATCTCACTGCCTGTGGGCGGGTGAGGGAGATCTTTGATCTCCCCACCGGCCCATAGCAGAGCTGGTGCTCCGACAGCGCCGGCTCTGCATGGGCCGTCAGGGGAGATCCTGGCCATCGCCATTTGCCTGGTATGCTCGCTGGCCAGTCCAGGCCTGCACCCTGGGCTAGGGTGTGCCCAGGCCTATGACTCAGGCATACACATGTAATATAAATATATATATTTTTTATTTTATTTTTTTATTTTTTTTCATACCCCTGAAGGACTAAGGGGCTACAAAAGGAAATTATTGATTTCCATGTGAACATGGTCAATATACTCTATAACTCTTTTTGCCCATAGTAACTATTGGCATTGTGCAGACCAAAAGACTTTGCTTCTCTACACTTGGGTTGGTTTACTGTTCTAAGTGCCAAGCCACAGGAGCTGTAGCCAAACAGCAACTCTTTGGTGGTCATGTTAAGCTTTTCTGAAACCGGTAGGGTGAGAATGTCTTGTTTTGGAGCATTCACTACCAGAAAGCAATTTCAGGCACTTCTAATATACGATAGTAGGGATAAGCGTAAAATACAATGGAAAACATTCTCGTCAAAGCCATATATTGTAGACACCCAGTAAAGTATGAAGAAATTAAAACACTGCGTGTTACTGGGGAACATAATATTTCTCTTCATAATATGACAGAATGTTTTTAACATGAGAAAGTTATCCAGATACAGTGTTCCATGGTTTTACCTAAATGATTTCATGCAGAGATAGCAAACTTAAGCTAGCAGCGCTGCAGAAAAATAGTTTCCTTGGCTGTAATGTATCTGTGCTGGAATGTTCTTAGATAAATTCTAAAAATTAGATTAGGCAATGAAAAAAAAAAAAAAAAAAGACACATTTACTAAGCACACTTTGCATTTAGGAATAACAGAGGGAACGCACAAGTATATATTGAATATAAAAAATAAATAAATAAAAAAAGTCAAATTGAGGTGAAATGATCACATGTACAAAACATCAGGACAACTAGTAAGGCCTATTTCACACGTCCAGTGTTTGTGGATCCGCAAATTGCGGATCCATAAACACACCCGGCCGGCAGCCCCATAGGAATGTCTATTCTTGTCTGCAATTGCGGGCAAGAATAGGACATGCTCTACTTTTTTGCGGAGCCGCGGCCGTAAGATCGGCAGCGCGCTCCACAAAAACTGATACGGAGAGCACAGTGTGTGCTCTCCGCATCGTTCCGTGCCCGATTCACAGTTAATGGGTCCGCATGTATTCCGCAGAATTGCGGAATACATGCGGACGACATTGCAGACGTGTGAATAAGGCCTAAAAATGAATGGGACAGCTGCCTAAGGCTTCTTTGAAACGTCAGTGAATCAAAATCGTGATATCTGTGTTCTCGAAGGACAGCACACAAACCCATTGACTTTAATGTGTGTATTCACAAATAAGTGGTTTTCTACTGACCCAGAGGGTGACACCATGGAAGCAAGCCCTATTTTTGTCTGCGATTACGGATTTCTCATGCACATTATAGTCTATGGGTCTGTAAAAACAAGAGATGCTCTGGAAACCAACTTTCAGTCTAGCAGTGTCAGTGGAATATAAATGATACATGAAGGGCAAAATCCTACACAGGGACCAAACACTGGTTCTTTTGGCTGTCATCATGTATGTGAAAGAGGTCTAACTGATACTGAAGCTGTTGCACAAAAAAGATGTGTGTAGCCCAGCTCTTTGTTTCAGGATGTAAGTGACAATTTGTTCCTGATCCCATCAGCATTCCAGAATTTTTGATTATATTTAAATCTACAGCGTGCTCATTCAGTTGCAAAAATATGGCAGATTTCCAAAGTGAATCCGTGGCACAATCAGCATGTATGGGTCCATTCACACGTCCGCAATTCTGTTCCGCATTTGCGGAACGGAATTGCGGACCCATTAATTTCAATGGGGACAGATGATGTCCCGGCCGGGTCCGCAATTGCGGATCCGCACTTCCGGGTCCGCAATTGCGTTCCCGAAAAAAATAGAACATGTCCTATTCTTGTCCGCAATTGCGGACAAGAAAAGGCATTTTCTATGAGAGTGCCGGCGATGTGCGGTCCGCAAATTGCGGAACGCACATCGCCGATGTCCGTGTTTTGCGGATCCGCGGATCCGCAAAACACACACGGACGTGTGAATGGACCCTAACACGTGGATGTTGCTGTGGAATTGCCGTACAATTGCCCTGGATTTGCAGTGGGATGTCTGGCAGAAAAATTCCATCACATGAGTTGAGCCTATGAACAGAACTCACACACTGACAAAAAAAAGTTGTTGGAATCAAATAAAATAGTGTGTGAGAATGTCATGATCATGGGAGCCTCAACAGAACCTGGATTTGTCACTAAACTGGATATGGTACCAGTGCAAACGAAGGTGCCAGTGGCTGGCTGGCAATGGCAGGACATGCAATGGATGTCGAGACAGGAATGTGTAATGAAGGCGCTACGTGTGTCTGGATACATAGTAACATAGTACAGTATATAAGACCGAAAAAAGACATCTGTCCATCCAGTTCAGCCTGTCATCCTACAAGTTGATCCAGAGGAAGGCAAAAAAAAAAGCTGTGAGGCAGAAGCCAATTTTCCCCACTTAAGGAGAAAAAATTCCGTCCCGACTCCAATCAGGCAATCAGAATAACTCCCTGGATCAACGACCCATCTCTAGTAGCTGTAACCTGTGATATTATTACACTCCAGAAATACATCCAGGTCCCTCTGACGAACAAAGAAACTGTAGGAGCTACTCAAGCTTGTTGGTGGATCAAACCATCCTCTCTACTGGTGGTCTGTCTGAGTTGTTGGTAGCAGTGGTTACGTGAAAGCACGCACACTTGGTGAACAGACTCCAAACAGTAAAGGCAGAAGGCCTAGACAGCAGGTGATTCATCAAAGACAATCTGTGGGACCACCTTTATTGTCATGTTTGCTCTATGGATCCCCCGCATGCACACTCCAGGAGCTGCGAGATGCACTGCAGTCAGCATGGGTCCAGACATCTGCGACAACCTACCCGGATCTTATCGAGTTACTCCCAGCCTGTCTAGCTGCTGTCCATGCTGCAGACAGGGTTTACTCTGGATATTAGCTGGTGGTCATAACAATCTGACTCAACTGTGTATTTGCATCTTCCTTTTAAAAACTATTCTGGCACATATATTGTTGATGTGCCATTCTTTTATTACTCATGTTATATGTTATGGATAAATTACCAGCAGTTTGCAATGAAGGTCCAGAAGGGCATTACCAGTTGTGGGTGTGTCCCTGCACAGTCTGACACTGGCAGCACGGATATAATAATGTCAGATTGTGCAGAGCATAAAACCCAAACAGTAACAGCCAGACCGTCACTGAGAACTGCTAGTAATGTATTCCTAACGGTTATTATTCATAAGAATAAAGGCATGACACAGCACAGTCATAAGAATTGGTATTACATGGGCAATGCTAATAGTTACTAAAACAGACATGTCAGGAGAGGTTACAGGTCCTCTTTAAGTAAGATAATACAACACTGTTCATTAACTGGCTTAAGATCTTCAAACATCAAAAAAAAAATCTCTAGGAATAAAAAGAACAGTAAAAAGTACAGAAACGTGTAAAAGCCAACAAAAATACTTTGTCAATAAGTAAAAAACCATTGAGTCAAAGGCATCTGCAGTCAGGTACAGTTAATCATCTTATCATATAATCTGATCCCCTCAGGCAAATTGATCTGACTAGATCATTTGGTCCAGCTTCAGGTCCCCGACACAAAACCTGAAGACTGATATGGGATAAACCTATCCATTAAGACACATTACATAATAATCCAATTCTGATGGATGGTTTTCTTTAAAGAGGCAGGAGGCAGTAAATGGTGTACTAGACAACCAAGTCTACTTTCACACTCGCATTCTGGCTTTCTGTTTATGAGATCCGTTCAGGGCTCTCACAAGCGGTCCAAAACGGATCAGTTTGCATTCTGAATGGAAAAGGATCCGCTCAGAATGCATCAGTTGAGTCTCCATTCGCTTTGGAGACGGACACCAAAACGCTGCTTGCAGCGTTTTGGTGTCCGTCTGACGAAACTGAGCCAAACTGATCCGTCCTGGCACACAATGCAAGTCAATGGGGACGGATCAGTTTTCTCTGACACAATCTAGCACAAAAGAAAACGGATCAGTCCTCCATTGACTTTCAATGGTGTTCAAGACGGATCCATCTTGGCTATGTTGCAGGTAATACAAATGGATCAGTTCTGAACGGATGCAGACAGCGGCATTATATGAACGGATCGGTCCATGATGGATCCGCACAAAACGTGAGTGTAAAAGTAGTCTAAGGGCTCTTTCACACTGGCGTTTTTGCTTTCCGTCCTAGAGTTCCGTCCTCGAGGCTCTAGGACGGAAAGATACTGATCAGGATTTATCCCAATGCATCCTGAATGGAGAGAAATCCGTTCAGGATGCATCAGGATGTCTTCCGTTCAGTATGTGAACGTTTTTTGGACGTTGACAAAACCGTAGCATGCTGCGGATTTGTCTCTGTACAAAAATCCGGAAGACATGCCGTAACGCCGGATCCAGAATTAATGCCGATTGAAGTGCAATAATCCAGATCCGGCTTTAAGCTAAACGTCGTTTCGGCGCATCGCCGGATCCAACGTTTAGCTTTTGTGAATGGTTACCATGGCAGCCAGGACGCTAAAGTCCCGGCTGCCATGGTAAAGTGTAGTGGGGAGGCAGGGGAGAAGCATACTTACCTTCCGTGCGGCTCCCGAGTCCCGGGGCGTTCCACAATAACTTCAGAGCGCCTCATGAGCATGGATCACGTGATCGCATTGGCTGCCATAGTAACACTGAAAGCATATTGAAGACTGAAGACTGATCAGTCTTCAAATGCTTTCAGTTGTCTTGCATTGTGACGGATACGGCGGGCATTTCCGGCGATGGAGGTGCACGTCGGATCCTCACAACGCAAGTGTGAAAGAGGCCTTACCTATAATCTGTCCGTTTTATTCATTAATGTGGGTTGCATGTCTGATGTATTTTATAATACACTCATTTTTTATGACTTTCCACTTATTTTCCAGTTTTCACAGTAGAATACAGTGCTACCTGGACATTGTCAGTAAGCTTCTGTTACCATTAGGAATCGTTCATACGAATCTTTTACGTACAGATTCCGTGCCAAAAACTGCCTCCTTTTGTTCTCTGTGGGAGTACTGGCATTCAGTTCTACACGGATTATTTCCGTGTGGATTTCCAGACATGAAAGGACATGTCCCTCAAATTACTCACATGGATTCTGCCGCAAGGTTTTATGATGTAAAAAAAAAAAACGAACATGCGAATGTACCGAAAGGCTTCTGTTTAAAAAGGGAGCCATCACGACAAAACCTTTTTTTTTTTAATTAGAAAATATTTAGCCCCCACAATTTTTTTAAAAAACTAACTATTTTACTCCATACGCCTATTATGCAAATAGATCAACTCATCTTCCCATCATGTCCACATCATTTTCCCGTAAACTCAGAAAGCTTAGAATGAAAAGCCGCCACATCAGATAGTTATCGCGAGATCTCACGGCTGTGAACAGCAGAGTGCCACTGAATTAGAGTTGTAGCATATAACAATTTTAATGGTGCTCTTTGATTCACAGTTGCAAGATCTCTCAATAACTAGCAAGATCTTCTGTTTTTCTTTCTCTGCTTCTAGTGTTTTGGGGAAAATGATGTGGGCAACGCTGAGCATGTTGTGACTACGGGCGCCAACTTCAGAGAGGAGTTGGTCTATTTGCATAATAGTAGCCTGGCATAAGAAGTCTTTCCTTTTCTTTCTTAGTTATATTTAGAGAATTAATTTATTTGTAGGGGTAAACCATTAGATAAAATTAAAAACAACCATGATCCGGAGGCGATTAGATCCTCCTTGAAAAAACAAACCAAAAAAAACTGCGGAAAATATGGGAGCGTCAAAGTTGGAATACATAGAGAGAAGGACTTCCTGCCCACATTACAGTAACAGTAGGATTCCACCAGTTAAAGTCAGGGGTCACGAGGTATAATGTTGGGCCAGAATGGAGCAATAAATCAACTGATTACATACTATATCTGCACTACACTGAGTGCAGAATAGTGCTCTTCTATGACTAAGCTGTGGGTCTAATAGCCGCATTAACAATTTAATCCAATGAAGAATTATATATTCAAAATGTTTATCATAGTAGAAAATCTTTTCGAGGCATCACGATAAGCAAAACATCCTACTAAGCCCTACTTTTCTGGCCACTCATTAAATGCTTGAGGGGAAAAACATTTAAGTCAGACACACAACGAAGTTGGCGTCATTCACAATTACCGACTATTGTATTTTTAGCCCATGAGATGCACCTAGGTTTTTGAGGAGGAAAAAAAAAAAAATAATTTTAACCAAAAAGTGTGTTTTGTACTAATGGTGGTCTGTGGCTGACACTGTTATGGGGATCTGTGGCTGACACAAATAGCATGTTATGATATGTGTCATCCACAGATCCCCCATAACAGTGTCCCTGTGTAGTGTCTAGTTTTGTAATGGCAGCAGGGCCCGCGGCAGTCACTGTATTCTATTGCACCGGGCCCCCGCTCAGTGTAGTAATCCCATCTATAACTGTAGGCATTGTTTAACTAGAATAATCTTCAATCCTATCCATTAATCTTCACTTACTAACGTTCGTAGCAGGCAGGAGGCCGGGCAACTCACTATTTCATGCTCCCGCGCCGCCTGCTTCATTCATAAAGTGGGCAGAGCAAAGTGGAGGTATTTAGAAACCACAGCATCTCAGCCACTAAGTGGCAGACCACATAACGTACAGAGCTGGGTTGCAGAATGCTGGGGCATATAGTACATAAAAGTTACCAACATTCTGCTGACTCAACCGCAGAGCTCCAAACCTCCTCTGGCATTGACATCAGCACAAAAACTGTGCACCCGGAGCTTCACGACAAGAGTTTCCATGGCCAAACAGCTGCATTTAAGACTTACATCACCAAGCATAATGCCAAGCATCAAATAAAGTGGCATAAAGCTCACTGGAGCAGTGGAAACATGCTGTGTGGAATAACAAATCACACTAGTCCATCTAATGGACAACTAATGGTTTGGCAAATGCCAGGAGAATATTACCTGCCTGATAGGGGGTTGGTCTAAGCCCCTTAGGGCCAGTGGAAGGAAATCTTAATTCTTTAGCATACTATGACATTTTTGGACAAGTGTGTGTTTCCAAATTTGTGGGAACAGTTTGAGAAAGGCCCTTTTCAGTTCCAGCATAACTGCAAAAAGCAAGGTTCATAAAGGCTTCATTGAGTCGAATACTGTAACGGATCGACGGGCACACAACTCCGTTTAGGCGATATTCCCTTTTCAGACACACCGGCAGTTACTGCAATCACCAACTTCCCGAACTGCAAACCACACGAATTCACCAACTTCCGAACAAGAGACACACGAACCCTGGAAGCAGCCGAACAGGAAAAGCAATATGAACAGCTTACACTCCTGGCAATCAGCATACAGTCAAATCCCCCCCAATAACGAGACGACACTTCGTTTTGAGGGTTATGCAGGAACTCTAACTTTTATTGAGGGCTACCTGCCCGGTATTTATCCAGGTCTCCCACCTGGTGGACACTCCCCTAGGGGACCAGAAGGAAGACTACGACACGGGATACAGCAGCCAATCACACACAATGGGACAATACAGACAACCACACCCAGCATATCCCTCCCCTCTGCCTGTGATACAATCCCCCTACATGGGTAATGTAATCATCACAGGCAGGCGAATACACAATGTCTTCTGTCCTGGAGACAATTGAGGAGTCATTCAATTATCTCTCAGGACAAAGGGAAATCGCCAATACACATGTGGGGACAATAGGACAGACATCACTATTCAATACACAATGTCCCACCCTTTACAGTACACAGACATGTAACATATCTCCAGATGGCTTGGATCTGAGCGCTCAATATATCCAGGGATAGAGGCAGACTCCATTGAGCACATGGTTGCAAAAGGACATAAAATTACACAATGTTACAATTACTACATAAAACATATACATGCAACATATCCCCAGATAGCTTAGGTCTGAGCGCACATTATTGAATGGCGCTCAGACCACACATGTCCAGTTCAATTGCCATGGAGCTAAAGTCTTTCCCATAGTCTTTCATTATACGAATGGGCTCCATAGCAGAGCTATCTGGGGTATCACCGCTCAAACAGGACAAGCATACATGGGGCCATAGTCGCAGGGCAGGAGGCGAGCAAGCAGTCCCCTCCAGGAAACTGGGGCAGACTCTGGTACAGGGTCCAGTCCACTACAAATACCTTATTGGGCAGACTAGATGGGCCAAATGGTTCTCATCTGCCGACACATTCTATGTTTCTATGAACTAGATTGCGGGTCAGTCCCTCTTATCCAACATCCGTGTCTGACCTCACAAATGCTCTTCTGGAAGAATGGCCAAAAAATCCCACGGACATACTGAAGAGAGGAAGCTAGTTTAGCTGCAGAGAGGTGACCAACTCCAGATTAAACACTAGGATAGGGAATCAATGTCCAATAAATCCAGGTACCACCCCTACCACTAGAACAGGCTCCTTGATGTGAAGGAGAATGGACCGCACAAGAGCAACCAACCTCCATTCACCGTCTATATCCGGCAGTCTCATAGCAGTGAATGGAGAGCAAGCTGCACGTGTTCTCCTTCACTTCGGGGGGCCCCATTGTGGAGATAGGAGTTGGTCCCAGAGGTAGGACCGCACCTATTTGACATTGATGACACAGCCTAGTGATATCTTATTACAGATATTACAAAAAGATATTCAAGCAATATGCAGTCAATGTCTGAGATGGGTATAACCCTTTAATGTCTATGGAATTAGAATAGGATGCCATAATTGGAATTGCTTTACTCCTTAAGACAGTAGGATCAGGAAGTTAGCTTGGAGTATTATAAAGAAGAGGGGGAAGATATGGACAAAGGGGGGAGGAACAAGAGGGAGGGACGGGTGGAATGGGGGGTTGTATTCTATACTTAAGTGGTAGGCGTTACAAAGACAAGGGAGTCTATATAAAATGGTAGGAAGCTCTTATTTCCTGCTAGGTGATCTCCAGTTTTTCCATGGGGATGAAACAGAGGAGAGTTTGTGGTGTGATCTTAATTCCCAGTGAGAGATTTCTTCTAGTCTATATATAGAGTTAACTTTCTCTATCCATTCAGGGACAGTAGGGGTCAGATCAGATTTCCAATGGGAAGCTATGAGAGTTCTTACCACAGCAAGTAAGCGTCTTAATAAACATTTTTGGTTAGGTGTTAGGTCACTTGGTAATACATTTAACAATGCTACTTTGGGGCATGTTTGGCATAGTTATATATGTAACAATTGTATTATCTCTGTTATAAAAACTGTAAAAAGATTTAAAAAAAAAGAAAAGAAAGCATAGGATGCCATAAAAGCTCCTGCAGGAGCCATGTGTAGCTGTCCCATTACTTTTGTCTATATAACACTTTGGTTTAACAACAGCTTAATAATCTTTACCTGGTTTTCATTAGAATAAGGCTTCATACACTCTTATTTTACGGTTATGAGCTGTATGAAACAGTGACACCTCCAATAGAAATCTATGGACCGTGCTGTACCTCAGCATGCCTCAAATTTCAAACCATTCTTTGCTGTTAAATTCGGTATGGCAGATGGATGCCATTTTAACATTGCTTACAAGAAAGAACAGCCCTGTCTCATATGGGAGAACTAGGCAACAGCACAGAGTGCTGATAGTTCTTTAGGATGAGCGAATAAGCATCCTTATGTGCGCATGATGCCTAACTAGAACCGTAAATACAGCTGCCTTAGGGTGCTTTCACACTTGCGTTCTGAGGATCCGGCAGGCACCTCCGTTCCGCCTGATCCGTCAGAACGCAAGTCGCCCGAAAGCATTTGAAGACTGATCAGGATCCTGATCAGTCTTCGAAATGCTTTCAGGTTACCATGGCAGCCAGGACGTTACTGAAGTCCTGTCTGCCATGGAAAGTACTCCGCAGCAGTGTACTTACCTGCGCTGCGGCCGCTCCTTCATGACGTCACAGGTCCCCGTAGCGCATAGATCAATACGCCACCCGGACCTGTGACGTCATGAAGGAGCGCCCGGAGGCCGCAGCGCAGGTAAGTACACTGCTGCGGAGTACTTACCATGGCATCCAGGACTTAAGTATTGCCCTGGCTGCCATGGTAACCGATTGGAGCCCCAGCTTACACTGGGGGCCCGATCGGAACTGCTGCTGCACATGCACAGAGCTAAACGTCGGATCCGGCGATGCGCCGAAATGATGTTTAGCTTAATTCCGTATCCGGATTAATGCACTTCAATGGGCATTAATTCTGGATCCGGCGTTACGGCAAGTCTTCCGGATTTTTGGACGGAGACAAATCTGCAGCATGCTGCGGTTTTGTCAATGTCCAAAAAACTTTCACATACTGAACCGAAGACATCCTGATGCATCCTGAACGGATTTCTCTCCATTCAGAATGCATTGGGATTATCCTGATCAGTATCTTTCCGATGTAGAGACCCGACGACGGAACTCTAGGACGGAAAGCAAAAACGCAGATGTGAAAGCACCCTTAGTAAATGGGATCACATATTGTAAAAATTTACCTGTACATAAATCTTTAGTCCCAGTTGACAGTAATGTATCAGCAGTAGCTCACCATCAATAGAAATGGACCTGCCACTGCTGGGCTGGGGGAGATGGGGCCCAGCACTTAACTTCCTCTCTTCCTCACATAAAAGAACTGCGACTAGAGAGACCTCGGTGCAAAAAGCCTATTACAGTAACTGTATGAATTCCTATGCAAGGAGCTCCCCTTAGTTGTGGCTACAAGCAGCCAGCTTTGTAATATATTAAGTGAAGTTAGGGTTGGGTAATTAATCTGATTAATTCTTCCCTTTCACGTCTGACAATTTTATTTGTTTGAAAATAGTCATATCGATTTTTTTCTTCCAAAGCATTGTATCGAGCAGCCCGTGTAGTCTCTCCAATTCCTGCTGCCCGCGTCATTAATCCTGGCGTGGACAGCAGGGACTGAAAAGACCACACAGGCTGCACTGGTATAGTGCTGGGAATCACCGCAGAAGCCCAGCATTCAGGTGACACCGAACGCTCCACTGCAGGGATGTACATCACACGCTCTGTGTGTCATTTTATCACAGACTAAGCCATCTTTCCTACACCTCTGACTGTTCTATGCCCAGGTGTCAACATCTTACTGCACCTGCAGATGTCGCCTCCCTAAAGATGAGAGAAATACAGGAAACCTCCTCTACATACAGTGCATCCCCCTATATAAAGGCCACCCCCTCCATATAGAGGATACCCCCTCTATACAGTGCACCTCCATTTACACAGGATACCCACAGTATATACAGTGCACCCTCTATACACAGTGCATCTCCATATATACAGGATACCCCCTCTATACAGTGCACCCTCTATATAGAGGACACCTAGCTACATACAGTATACCCTCTCTATATACAGTGCATCCCCTATATATAGGCCACCCCCTCTATACAGTGCACCTCCATTTACACAGGATACCCACAGTATATAGTGCACCCTCTATATAGAGCAGTGTTTCCAACCAGTGTGCCTCCAGCTGTTGCAAAAGGCTGTTCGGGCATGCTGGGAGTTGTAGTTTTGCAACAGCTGGAGGCACACTGGTTGGGAAAGACTGATATAGAGAACACCTAGCTACATACAGGATACCCTCTCTATATACAGTGCACCCTCTCTATACACAGGACAACCCCTCGACAGAAAAATAGTTATTGCCCAAAAAATTAAGAAAAAACGATAATCATCTTTTAAAAAAAAAAAAAAAAAAAAAATATATAATTCATATCCGGCTTTTTGGTAAAAGCAAGATCTCTAGGGGAAAGTGGAAAATTGGTCAAGAACCGGTTATTATTTTTCTTTTTTAAGTTCTCCGGGTGTACTTTGTACAAGGGCATAATGGCTTCATGAATATAAAAGGTTAACCAAATGTAATAAGAGTTGTACTAATGCAAGTGAGCATAATCCTCACAAAGTTTAGTTGTTCCCTCAAAGAGATCAGTGTAGTGCATAATACATAATTATACCACAAGCTCAAATCTTCATTTTTGGCACCAGAAAAATCAGACCTCAAACATTCCAGCTTCTCAATGGAAAAAGAGAAAAAATACCATGTAATCATTAAAATAAAAAAAAATAAAAAAAAGTTAAAAACCTCTGTTATTCTACCACCAGTCACTATTTAAATTAGATAGGCTACCTATAGGGGAGAAGATGAGGGACAGAACAAGCTCTTTCCTAACAGAATAACTATTGTATTTAGAATGGTGTAAAAGGAGTTATGGAACCTTGCTGCTGCTGGGCTTATGAGCCTGATGCTCTGGGTTTCTCCATCCTTAGTTACTAATTGACCGCTTTCCTACTGGAACAGCCATACATGTAATAAATAGGGCATGTTAAGATAATTTTAAATACACGTTTGGAAAATTTGATGTGCATTTGCTGCAGAATCCGCAGCTGAAATTGAAGGCTGAACCTCTGATCTCTGCTGTGGATTTGTAGTCTGAATGACGCAGATCTGAATGCAGAATAGCCTGTTGCAGTTTCCACGAGGAAACCATGCCGAGTAGAGGCATGTACTTTCTTGACGCAGTTTTGAATATTGCATTGAAAAAAATAAATAATTATATTCCATTAAAGTGCAGTGACACCGTGGCTACTGCTATGCATGAGGTTTTGCTAATTTTATGTTTTCCAATGTGTTCTTGGTGTTATGCTAGGTGAATTGAAGGTAATTTCTGTCTGGACCATAGAGTTAATTCCAGGCCCTTAGCTACAGTCTCCAGGAAGGGGCAGGCCAAAACCGGTGGGCCTGGCGCTTCCTGAGAAAGAAAGGGGGGTCTGCTTAGTTTAGGAGTGGACAGCCTACAGGAGCTTCGGCCCTGTAGATTTACAGTCAGCACATAGGCCCAAAGAGGAACTCCAGAAAACCTACCAGACTCGGTGAGGGAAAAAGATAGTTAAAGTGTTGAGCAGCCAGACAGGAGGGTGCGTGGAAGCAGACTGTGAAGGTAACACATGCTTTAAGGCTTCTGGACTCTATAGCCCTTGGCTGAATAAAGAAAGGCTTCAGGCCTCCAGTCATACCAGTGAGAAAGATTTTGATGTCGGTTTTGGAGTCTCCATTGTAGGCACATATTCTTGTGAGAATTGTATCCTCAACAGAGTGTAGAAAAGTCTTATGTAAGGAACAGACAACCATCCTGATTTAGCCAGAAACCCAATAAGACTGCTGAATCTGTGCCTACATTATATGTGGAAAACTGGTTTGTTCAGTAAAGACTTGAAATATGTTGAACAGCAACAATTGCCTCCGTTTCCATTTTGCCAACTGTTTCCCGCCTTGCACTCCATCAACGGCTCACCACTTTCCAACAGGCAGAAGGGTTGTGCCCCCGGGGAACAGCCACCCCCCTCTTCACTGTAAACGGCCAATGGAGCACTGTAACGGGACAGCCACCACCGTAACGCCAACCATTCTCCTCTGACTAACACTCTCATCCTCTCATCCCCACATGCTTCCCCCACTTAAGGCTGCAGCAGAAGAGGAGCCTTATCAAGGTACAATGGAACATGGATTTGCCATGGATTTTATGAAGGAACACCAAAATCATCATTGCAAATCCGCTATGTGAACATGCCCTAGCAATCATCAGCTGACGCAGGGAAAGCTGTACAAAGGTCATGCTGCATCAAGCAGCAGCAGTAATCATACATTACACACTGGTAGGGCAGCAGATGATAGGTGTCAGATTGGTTTTAATATCAAATATTTATGATGTATTTGATGTGTTTAGCAAAGCAGAAATGAAACAAAAACCCTCACAAAATGTGTTTGCTCTGTCAACAGAATGTTTTTTTCTCCACTACACAAGTCTATTTTTAGGTGAGATTTGGCACATGTAGTTACCTGATGACACATAAAATGGCAGTATTGTCTTTCAAGGTTATACAAGCTAAAGTCAGAAACAGACAGCAAGTATCAAACGGACATCCCATGGACTGTTCATGCTTACATTTCATGCAGCTAAATGACAAAAAAAAAAAAATTATAAAAATAAAAAATATTTATAACAGATGCCTAAAACTCAGATTTGACTCCTACACCTAATTAGGAAATTCTTTCAAATATACTGCACCTTATTTATTAATGTTCAGACAATTTTTAGAACTAAAACTGATTAAATTCATGATCTCTATGGGGGAGCTGTGCTTTTCAGAAGTAAAAGGGAGTAGGTCACCAGGATTTTGGGGGAAAAAAAAAAATATATACTTGTTAGTTATTTGGCATAAAATAGGAATATACAATAAAGGTATCCACGATTAGAGGCAAGGCACACAATTGCTATGGGACTTGTGGTCCAAATGAGCCTAGCTGGCACACCGTGACTTCATAGAGTTCCCACTGAGTAAAATTGTTCCCTCTAGTGGTGGCTGCAGGCAGCGAGAATTATATAAATTAATTAAAAAGAAGTTGTCCAATCCCTTAAAAGTGATGACATCCTCAGGATAGACCGTCACTATGTGATCGATGGGGGTCCAGAACCCTTCACATCAGCTTTTGTGCAGTAGTTCCAGAACAGCTCTAGTGCCAGAACTACAATGCTCTGTCTGTTGTGTGGAGGACGGAGCTAGTTATTGCAGTGCTGTTCCCATTTACTTTGGTGGGAATAGCACTACAGTAACCAGTTCCATCCACTGCACAACAGACAAAGCACTGTAGTTAAAGCGCTAGCGTTATTACAGAACAGCTGATCGGTAAGGGTGTGCGTGTTGGACCCCCGCCAAGCAGACAGTGATGGCCTATCTTTCACCGTTAAACCAGACACAATGCCTTGTAGGGCAAGCTCAGCTGAATGTAATGAGAAAATTCACTTTGCAAAACGTTGCTTCGTTCTGGTGAAAAAGTACCTTTAAAGTGCACCGAGGGAGGGCTCAACCCACTCTGTCCACCTTTGCTCCTCCTACTGACAGCCCCTCCCTCTCCTTGACAGGGCCAGCTTCCTGCATTGTCATCTCCCCTGGACCTGGTCACTTTGCCTTCCACAAAAAAAATTTAACAAAAAGTGATCAAAAAGTCATATACCCCCCAGAATGGTATCAATGAAAAGAACAGATTGATCGTCCTGCAACAAATGAGACCACCGACGTGAACCGCAGAATAAAAGTAACAGGTAAATTTTACCGTGTAAAAAAAAAAAAAAAACACTGGGAGAAGGTTTTTTTTTTTGTTTATTTTTATAGTTCCACCCAATTTGGAATTTTGTTCACGCTCTCCACCACATTGTTTGCAAAAGTAAATGGTGCGATTAAAAAGTGCATCTTGTCTTGCAAAAAACATGCCCTCATTTAGTTATTTGACTGAAAAAAAATTAAAAAAAATTATGGCTGGGAGTAAAAAAAAAAAAAAAAAAAAAAAGAAATCACCTGGTCTTGAAAGGGTTCAACACTGATGACCTATATTCTGGATTCAAAGATAAGTATTATCTGGTCTTCATACTGCCTCTCCTTTTATGAATCACACCTTATTTCGGCTTCAAAAACCAGCAACCTCAACGATCCGGGTGACATGGCCAATAACACGTAACCAGGTTCACAGCATTCTGTTAAATAGTTATCTAATCTGACCATCCCTTTGGCCTAAAATGCTGTGAGCCAATTAAAGTAATGTGGAAATTCTCTAAAGCAGCTCTTCTTCTAGTAAGGAAATTATTCAATTAAGAACAAAGCGGTGTCTCTCTGTACTCTGCTTTAGTTCTGAGGTTCAGGGACAAATGAAAACTATCACCTAGCAAAAAACGGCATCTAATAGCAATGCAATACTAAATAATATACAAAAGATGTAAAAAAGGAAATACATTCTTTAGAAGATGGAATAGTTTCTAAAATCTAAATCAATATTCAATATCTGGCATTACCAACCTTAGCCTTTGAAACTATATTAACACTCTTCGGCACAGAGCACAAAGAAAATGCTTTTGATGTTATATTTCCGTCACATAGCTGTTCATTTTTCAAAAAAATATAAAAGGGGTTCTGTCACTTTAGGATATGGCATTTATCATGTAGAGAAACGGAATACAAGGCACTTACTGATGTACTGTGATTGTCCATATTGCCTCCCTTGCTGGCTTCATCCATTTTTCAATTGCAGCTCCCATTAGGTGACTAACACCCTGGATATGAGCAGTGTACAATGTGATTGAAAAATGAATCCAGCCAGCAAAGGAGGCAATATGGACAATCACAATACATTAGTAAGTGCCTTGTATTCAGTTTCTCTACATGATAAATGCCATTTGCTGACATGAGACAACCGCTTTATAACTCAAACTAATTTTTGCAACTTTTTTTTTTTTTTTCCATTTTCTGAGATTTTTGGACATTAATAAAAGGCATGATGGAGGTCTTATGACAAGACCTGCTCACAAGTTAGCTGGTAGTCTTGGATGACAAGATGGGTACCACTGAGCATTTCTATATTTCAGGCTGAGGTTGAAATATATATATATATATATATATAGTAAACAGAAAAGTGGTGAGCAGCACACTAAAAGGTGGGTGCAATTCCTCCCAAAATTGCCTCTGACCTAAGGCATATGTAGAGTGAAGAAACGGCAGGCAGCACTCCGGATATCGTGAAGATAAATGTGGTTTATTAACCCAAAGACAGTGGCAACGTTTCAGCTCTCACTATGGAGCCTTTGTCAAGCCGGGACGCTATCCCATATAGTAAAAAATACACAGAGTCAACAAAACAGAGTGCAACCACCAAGTATATCAAACCATAGTGGTGCACCTCAATATAGAATACTCTGGTGGTGTTTTACAGAAATCGGGGGACATGCCACCACGCCGCGATCCCCCGCAGCGAAAAATGGCTGTCCTGTTAGAACAGGAAGATCGTGGATCGCAGCAAGCGACCCCGATCCTCCAGTCAGATCCCGAACTATACACCCAACATAAACCAAGGAGAGACGTCCCAAATAAGAAGTCAAATATCAAAGACATATAGCTACCGCCGACCCATGTAAGTAGCATTGCCCATGGAAACAGCCAAATTACAAATAATCATGAATATGTACAAATGTAAAAAAGTCGCGTCCTGCATCTTCTCATGCTCCAGGTTCATAACTTTCTTTATGGCAAACTGATATCTCTAAAAAAGAGAAAAAAATGGCTTGACAAAGGCGATCACTTGTCCCCATACTGAGAAGGAGATCGCTGCATGTAATAGCAGCAGCCTCCTCCACAAACAAGCAGGCAACTGCCGGTAAGGAACGCTTCCCTCCTGATAATCGCCTGCTGTATCTGCTAGTGTAATACTAGTGACCTACTGTACACTTGGAATGGCAGAAAAGACTATATGCAGATTAATGAGTTATTTGGTATGTAACCTAGTGACTAAATAGCTGACCTTGAGTATATATTAAGAAAAAAAGAAATAAATTGTCAGACAGTTTATAGATAAAGCCGCTACATTATATATGGTAACAGTACAAGAATTAATAAGGAATAAACATGCTTGGGTCTTTAAGAATCAATAAATCGCTGGTTCTGTTCACACCAGATTCCTGGTCTACGTCAGATGTAAACTTCTCTGCACCAGAAAACATACCAACATGTAGTCAGACCACACATGGAGTAGTGTACAGTTCTGGGCTCCTGTGAACAAGGCAGACATAGCAGAGCTCGAGAGGGTTCAGAGGAGGGCAACTAAAGTAATAACTGGAATGGGGAAACTACAGTACTCTGAAAGATTATCAAAGTTAGGGTTATTCACTTTAGAAAAAAGACGACTGAGGGGAGATCTAATAACTATGTATAAATATATCAGGGGTCAGTACAGAGATCTGTCCCATCATCTATTTATCCCCAGGACTGTGACTGTGACGAGGGGACATCCTCTGCGTCTGGAGGAAAGAAGGTTTGTACACAAACATAGAAAAGGATTCTTCACTGTAAGAGCAGTGAGACTATGGAACTCTCTGCCTGAGGAGGTGGTGATGGTGAGTACAATAAAGGAATTCATGGGGGGCCTGGATGTATTTCTGGAGTGTAATAATATTACAGGCTACAGCTACTAGAGAGGGGTCGTTGATCCAGGGAGTTATTCTGACTGCCTGATTGGAGTCGGGAAGGAATTTATTCCCCTTAAGTGGGGAAAATTGGCTTCTATCTCCCAGGGTTTTTTTGCCTTCCTCTGGATCAACTTGTAGGAAACTGGATGGACAAATGTCTTTTTTCGGTCTTATATACTATGTTACTATGTAGTATATAAAACCCTTTTCCACGGGCTCCTATTGTGCAGATATACTGCATGTCAAAAATAAAGGGCCTTTTACATATGGTGGTGATCATCCGAACGTTCATTCCCAATCACTGTCCAGCAATCAGAAAACGGAAAGACGCTCATTTGCATTTCCTTGCATTCTTATGCAGATAAAATAACGGTTTGTCGGCAGCACAAACAGGGGATATTATACAGACAATAATGCATCCTATATAAGAAAGGGGAACGAACAATTGCACACCCGAGTCAAGTTCAGTCAAAGATTGCATAGAATCTTGAACAAACATGCAAGCGCCACTCAGTAGGAAAAAAATCTAACAGTGATGAGAGAAAAAGGCAATGCTATTATGTAGATTTATGAATAAAAGCAGCACAAGCAGAACAAGAACGGCAATCAGAAATAATAAAAGGGAATTGCAGCTCAGTTATTACAATGGAATCAATACTCCGAGGATGCAGCGCTTCCTTCTGGTGAAAGAGTTGTGGTTACAGGTTTAGGCTGTCCGTACAGACAAATCTTCCATGTCCGAGGTCTCTGGGATGAAGCACTTTAAAGCTTTTCCTCATTTGGGAAGTTCCTAAAATGGAAGTTACTGTGTGGCACTATATAATATGTACTCCACTTCATAGGAAGCATATATTTTAACAGGTTGCTGCTGCTACAGAGGTTTATTTATACATTCTAACAATTTCTATTCCTAAACTCAAAAACAGAGAAATGGTTCACAAGGTACAAGAACATGGCTGAGGCTGCGTATCCAAGACGTACCCTGCTTTTTAAAATCGTAAAAACTCGGATCAGATGCTTTTTTTTTCTGTATATCATCAAGGTATCGAATCTACTATCTAAATGTTACTGTTCAATGCATGGGTTAAAACATAAAATATTTTCATATATAATGATAATAATCATAAAGTTATAATAACATATTAGGTCACTCTTCAAGTAAAAGCGATCTAGTGTTCTAAAGGGGTATTCCAGCCAAGTCAAAAAGGCTTGCAATGGGTTACAAATGGTGTATAAAAAAACCAAAAAGCAAAACCAACACAGGCTTATACTCACCTGACTGACCCCCACCACTGCCATTCCGATAGTACCCAGATGTCTGCCGCACTCTGTTTCCTGCTCACATCCCGACACAGCAGCAAATGGCTAGGAATTCCGCTCAGCCAATCAGCGGTTCATCACTGCAGCCAGTGACTGGTCGTGTGACATTCACAGCCATTTTCTGTTGTGTTGAGATGGAACCCGTAACTATTCGTATCCCACTGCAAACCTTTTTTTATTTGGCTGGAAAACCCCTTTAAGGGGAGGGGAAAAAAAACAAACAAAGAAAGCATTATAATGCAACTTTTAAATGAACATAGTGGTGTTAAAATAAGCAGTTCACTTGCCTTTCTATTTTGGAAATCAAATCTATCTTAAAAGGCTTTTCCCAGATTTTTATACTGATGAGCTATCTTCAGGATAGGTCATCAGTACCTGATCGGTGGGGATCTGACCCCCGACGATGAACTGTTTGAAGGCATCAGCTGTGCTTAATATTTACTTCTATGAGGCGGAGCTGCGCCTAGGCCATGTGACAGATGAACGTGTCATCACTGGCCTACGCAAAGCAGCAGGCCACGGCACTATGGCAAGTGGTGCTGCCTTATTGAACAGCTGATTGGAGGCCAGTGGGTCCTACGTATCAGACCACCACCGATCAGATAATGATGACTTATCCAGAGGATAGGTCAGAGTAACAGTTTGTAAGGCCTCATGCACACGGCCGTTGCACACGGCCGTTGCATAACGGACAAGAATAGTACATGCTCTATTTTTTTTCCGGGGGCACGGAACGGAGCAATGGATGCGGACAGCACACGGAGTGCTGTCCGCATCTTTTGCGGCCCCATTGAAGTGAATGGGTCCGCGGCCGAGCCGCGAAATATGCGGCTCGGACGCGGACCCGAACCACGGCCGTGTGCATGAGGCCTAAGGTTGAAAAAAGACATGTGTCCATCCAGTTCAGTCTGTTATCCTGGAAGCTGATCCGGTGGAAGGCAAAAAAAAAAAAAAAAAAAAAAACTATGAAGTATAATCCAATTTTCCTCATTTTAGGGGAAAAAAAATTCCTCATAGATTCTGATCAAATTAGTTTGACATGACCGATCGCTCATGAAGCCATGCTGATAAGATGTTATTTGCTTATTTTGATTGAGGTACTTCAAGATAGCATCTCTTCGAAAGCCTTCAAACAGTTTACCCACGACAGCTGTTAAACATACCGGAATATAGTTTCCGGGCTTTGTTTTTTACCCCTTTTTGAATATTGGCACCACATTTGCTAAGTGACAATCCTGTGGTAGGCTCCCTGTCAATATAGAGTCATTAAATATCAGAAATGAGGGTCGGACCATGACATCACTTAATTATCTTAGGTTACGGGCATGTACATCATTTGGTTCCGGCTATTTGTCTATTTTTTTTTTTTTCCTTTTTAAGACGCCACAGTACTTCTTTCTGGGTGAGAAGTCATTTTTAATAGGGAATTTACTTTTACATTCTGCATTTCATGTGACAATTTATTTTCCTCAGTGAATACGGTGGAGAATTTTATATATTTTTTTGAAATAGCTTTGCTTTCTCCTCACTGCCCTCTACTACTCCTCCCCCATCACTTTGTAATGGGCCGACACTTAGGTTTATACTTTCTATTTACATAAATGAACATTTTAGGGTTAGTTTTACTCTCTTTGGCAACGAATCTCTGTCTCTAGGTTGTTTTTATTTGTCTTTACATATTCTGTTTCCGTATAGTTTTTCAATGTTTCCTCGCTACCTTCCTGTTTTAGGGATTTAAATGCTTTCTTTTTGCCATTTATTGCTTCCTTTACAATTCTATTTATCCACATTGTTTTTTCTTGTTCCTCACCATTTTATTCCTATAAGGAATAATAATAATAATAATAATAATAATAATAATAATAATAATAATAATAATAATAATCTTTATTTATATAGCGCCACCATATTCTGCAATTCAGAAGTTTCATGTACAAAACAAAAGACATCACAAAGTTACTGGCTAATATCCAACTAAAACACAAGGAGTCAGGGCCCTGCTCACAAGCGCTTACAATCTATGAGGAAGTAGGGGAGACAAAAAAAAAAAAAAAAAAAGTGTATGTACCCTTTTACAATTAATTAGAGTTTAGGATTGCTTTTAATATCCCATTTTGTGGCTGTATTTTTATTTGTCCCAGTTAGTTAGGCCTATGGACTCTCTTAGTTGGCTAAATTTGGCTTTTTTGAAGTCTGGTATTTTTGTTCCTCCCTTAAGAAACACTGTTTTGAATGATAATTGGAAGGTTATTACTTTATGGTCACTATTTCCCAGGTGTCCCCCAACCTGCACATCTGTTGTTCTGTCAGGTCTATTGGTTAATACTAAGTCCAGTGTGGCCGTCCCTCTAGTCGGGTCTTGAACCAGTTGGGAAAGGTACGGTAATTGTCTTTGGTTATTGCCAAGAACCTGTTTCCTTTATGAGATATACAGGTTTCAGTTTCCAGTCTATATCTGGGTAGTTGAAGTCCCCCATAATAACCACCTCATTATGATTTGGGGCCTCGTCTATCTCATGTAGCAGTATATTTTCTGTGGACTCTGGTATATTAGGTGGTTTATAATACACTCCTATTAGTAATTTATTGTTTTTGCCTCCATGTATTTCTACCCGCAGTGACTCCACATGTTCATGTCCCTCACAGATGTATTCTCAGATTGTGGGCTTTAGACAGGACTTCACATAGAGGCAGATCCCTCCCCCTCTCCGCTTTTGGCGGAACAGCCAGACTGTAACCCCATACATTGACTGCCCAGTCATAGCTATCATCCAGCCATGCCTCAGTTATTCCCACTATGTTATAGTCCTCCTTATACATCACCAATTCCAGTTCACCAGTTTTATTAGTCAGGCTTCTGGCATTAGTATACATACATTTAAGAGGTTTATGTATATTTCTTACCCTATACCAGTGATGGTGAACCTTTTAGAGACCGAGTGCCCAAACTGCTACCCAAAGTCCACTTATTTATTGCCAAGGGCCAATACTGCAATTTAACCTAAATACCAATATAGTATCTCTTCCATGTACTTTATTATTTACCTATATTTACCTATAATTTGTTAACTGTCCTAGTCCCTCCCCAAGTCCCATTACCTTGCCCCCGGTCTCTATCTTCCCCCTCCAATAATGTAATTTCCCTCCCCCAGTCCCTAATTTAAATACTTCTCTAATCTTCTAGCCATCTTCTCCCCCCAAAACAGCTGCAACTTCCCCACCTGGATCTGAATACTTTTGTAATTGCACGTAATTAAAAGTTTTGTATAGCCACTGAGTTATTCAATAAAATGTATCTGTATAGCGCCACCTGCTGCATTTTCTTTTCCTTATTTCTTGCCCGCTTCACTGAGCTGGTCGAATCTGCTCAATTTAAATCTTCAAAGGTCACCAGCAATATGTCCTGTTGACAGTTACTGCTAGAGAGCTGCATCACAAAGGACACCACTCCTCCCCCGAAAGACCCCCACTCCAAGGTGCCAGGCTGAAGTGAATTTAGCGGAACAATTGTAGCAGTGCATGTGCAGTACTGGGCTGGCTCTAGGTTGGTTAGAAAGAGATTGTCATGTGCTATATGATGTCTGATTTTCTTCCCCCCCCCCCCCCATCAATCATGGCATAACCCCTTTAACAAATTAGGCGCATCTTACTCTGGAGCACACGGGATCAAGACTGGAGTATGGAAACAACAGAAGCTGCACTGAACAACCTATGGGTCTGTGAAAGAATCACATGGACTTTTGAAAGGGAACGGATAGTCAAGCATGATATGAGCAGGCCTTTTAATTATGGTTCAGAATTCAATCCACTATTAATTCATCCTAGTTTTGTGTTTTAATCATAGTGGTGGCTGCTTGCAAAGGTGATCGGTGATGCCATTTTAGATAAAAAAAAAAAAAAAAAAGAAAGAAAGAAAATGGAAATAAAACAGATAACGAGCAAGTGCAGTCTGGGAACAAGCTGGACAGATGAAACAAAGATAAAACCCGCTGATGATTTACAGGACATATACTGTAACATGCCTCCCAAGTGTCCCTCTTTTGTAGTGACAGTCCCTGTATGGTTTCTACCTGTATATTAGACCATAACTTCATTATTGGGGCAATTTGGACCTTAAAATATCTATAATCTAATGATTCTGCTAATATTTAAACAGATATTGAAGCGCAAGAAAGAAAAAAAAATTTGTTCCAGGGGCTCCACATGCTGTAAAAAAATTAAGGCTACTTTCACACTGGCGTTTGGGGATCCGCATGCGAGATCTGTTTCAGGGCTCTCACAAGCGGCCCCAAATGGATCAGTTTAGCCCCAATGCATTCTGAATGGATAAGGATCTGTTCAGAATGCATCAGTTCGGCTCCGTTCGGCTCCTCCAGAGCGGAATGGAGGCGGACCCCAAAACGCTGCTTGCAGCGTTTTGGTGTCCGTCTGACGAAACTGAGCCAAACGGATCCGTCCTGACTTACAATGTAAGTCAATAGGGACGGATCCGCTTTGAATGACACAATATGGTGCATTTGTAAATGGATCCGTTTCCCACTGACTTTCAATGGTTTCAAGACGGATCCGTTTTAGACTTTGTCATTTTTCTTTTAACTAATGCAAACGGATCTGTTCTGAACGGATACAAACGTTTGCATTATAGGTGCGGATCCGTCTGTGCAAATACCAGACGGATCCGCACCAAACGCCAGTGTGAAAGTAGCCTAAACAACTTACACTTCCCTAACTGATCCCCGGCTGCTGCAGTTCTGACGGAGTCAGTAATTATACTTTGGGTGGAGTTATAGGCATGGCCTAGTATGAAAAAAAATTGCCCTGGCGCGCGCCGCACATATTGTCCATCTTAGCGATTTTGAAAAGTTAGGAGGTATGGTACAAGTGTGCATACACTAGCAGGGATAGATCGTTCCTGCATTAAGTTGTTACCTGCACGCTTAATTTAATTGGAAATACAATAAACTAAATATAATGCAAGCCATAATAGGTACCACGTGAAAGAAAAGGCCATAAAGGAAACCACAAGACATACCTTTGTAGCAAGTTGTGACACGGGAGATTGAAGGTCGGCTTGGAGTAACTGGTCTTTACTCTAGAAAGAGAGATTTAGCAGTTATCCAATTAGCAGAACATTTCGGGATATTTTACTTTATATCATGCTAATCTTGCCAAGGGCTCTGCAATTATAAAAGTTTTAAAGGCTTGAAAATGGGGACGCAATAAGTAGTATAGCAGATGGGTCCGTTGAAAATATCACATATCATTATTAACCTCAACAGATCAAGGTATAAGTGATATTACAACTATATAATCTGAAATTAACATTAAAAAGAGATTCAGGTTTTAGAGCTCTTTAAGAATGTGTCTCATACTTTTCATTAGGCACTATGGTCCACCCTGTGTGGAAGGGGTTAATGGATTACAAATCAGGAGTTAATAATAGATCATGTGACTGCGTTAATCATCATTACTAGACATTTTGGGGTTCTAATATAATATTAAAAGGGGTTCTCAGGATAGGTCATCAGTATCTGATCAGTGGGGTTCTGACACCAGTACCGCCACCAATCAGACATTTTTAGAGGCTGCAGCCTCCTCACAGCATACCAAGCACAGCGCCATTCATTGTATAGTGGCTGTGCTTGGTATTGAAGCCCTGGCCCATACACCTGAATTGGACTGCGCTGCACACAGGTCATGTGACATCACTGGCCTAGGAAGAGGCCAGCCCGCTCACCAGGGGTGCTAGGTTGGACCCCCATTGATCAGATGTTAATGACCTATACAGAGGATACGTCATCAATATCTCAAGGTGGTTTAGACTGTATGATGTAGCAGCCGGTTGTCGGAAAGGAAGCTTTCTTCTTGACAGTCGGCTGTTCATTCAATGAAGGAGCCCACTGCATTTACGTGTAGTGATTTCCTTCCCAGTATGAGGACGAGGGATCGCTATTGCAATCCGTCAGCCCCATACAGAATCATTGTTTCTAAGCAGCAGATCTGTTTAGACAGCACGATCTGCTGCCCTGAAACAATAATTGGTGCGCCTGCACGAACGACAGCATCACCGGATGAACGAGCGCTTTGCTTGTTCATCAAGTGATTGCCGAAACATTTACAGGAACAGTCACTCCCAATAATGTGCCCGATAATTGGCTCATGTAAAGCCCCCTTTACTTCTGTAAATACTGTTCAAGCAATGCTTTTGGAGTGGATTTATTTTAAGATCTGCTGTCTGTTTTGTGGAGCAACAGGATTTGTAGAGCAGCATATCCGCCCAAGGCTTCACACTTTAAACAAAAAAAATATCTCTACCATATCTTGTCTTTTTTTAAAGGTATTGCAATGCATTTAACAAATGGTCAATAAAAGTGCCCTATAAAAAAAAAAAAAAAAAGTGGATAAAAGAAAACCGTACAAATAAAAATCCAAGCAATGGAAAGTGTTTGTAACCTGGTCCAGACCTTTTCTTATAGATAAGCTTTAATTAGCCTACATTATGTACACGAGCGTAAACCTCTCACAGCCGAAGGCAGTGAAGCCGCGAGTGCTGGCTATTTGAATGGAATTCCTATTACCTGCTTATTTTAAGCAAACGTGTACGAGCAAAATATACAGTGCAGAATGGACTAATGGGTTAAAAGTTAACTGTGTCCAACCAACCATAATAATTATTATTTATAATCATTGCAAGACGCACATTCCAAGTTAAGAACATTATGATCTCACAAAACACAGGGTTTCTTCCAGTGATCTGTATCTCTTCGAAGACTCTCAGCTTCAAAACTAGCTTAGGGCTGCAGACTGTATTACATGTGAAAAAAGACAGAATCAAAAATGATATTTTTATTGGCTATAAAAAAAAAAATCATGTTTACATTTTCTAAGTAGCATTTAGTCTGGAGCAGTGCTGCACGGCAGCGGGACAGGCTTCGTAATGACTTCTCTTGTTCCTGGGGCCTACAGAGTCATTGTGTTGTATCCGCTTCCCAACTCAGAAAATGTATGCATACAATTCATCAGGTGGAAAAGGATGTGATGCTGGTGCATGACATTACAGTCCAAAACTAACTACTTACAAACCAAACTTAAAGGAACACTGGTCAAAAATGAAAAATCAGCCATCATGTGGTGTCTACGTGTGTTCCTTACTATGCTTCAGGCTTTCTGCTCCCTGTTATTTCCTGTTTCAACAAACACTCCTCAACATTGAAACTGCAACACCAAAAAGGAAAAGTTGTGGAATTATGGAAATCACAGGATCCATATGCAAATGATAAAAAAATGGAACAAAAAAAAACATCTTGATTTATTCAGTTTCAAGTAAGAGCACCCCACAGACTTACACGCCTTGGCATGCCATCACTGAGGTTTTTAATGGTTGTCGGAGAAATATTCTGCCACTCTGAATGCAACCAAGCACAAGAATCAAGGTCCGCTGCTGGCAGCTCCTTTTGCCGACCAATGAAGTCCCAGACAAGTCCAGAAACGCTGCAGGCCATGATAGCACGTTTAGGCCACAACTGCTGCTCACAGTAGCAGAAGCAACATGTGGCCCGGCGTTGACCAGTTGAAAAATGGCTCCTGGAAAACTTTGGAGAAATGGCCATACCATGACCAAATCAATGTAATGCCGAGCTGCTAGAGCTGTTTAGCTGAAGATTAGAGGGGCCAGCCGTCTGTATCGTACTTTATACCACTGAACACCATCATCTCAGGAGTAGGACCGATGCGACTGCCTCTTCATGTTGTGGCCCACATAGCCTCCAAACCAATCCCTGGCTATCATTGCGTCCAAGATTAAAGCTGGAATCATCACTGAAAAGGATAGACTTTCATTCCAACCTCCATTGCTGTCTTGCTGTACACCATGACAGTCTCGGAGAGCAGTGGTGTGAGGTCAATGGGACAACTGTAGCTGTACATCTGGCTCGCAGACCAGGGATGTGCAAATGCCTTCTGATGGTTTGAGTAGACACGGTTTGCCACCCTAGGATTGAAATATGACGTTCAATATCACTTACAGTATGCCATTCTTCTAATCAGATGGTCTGTACGTTCAGAGGTGCACTTCTTGTTGTCTTTCCAGTTCATCGTTCTCCCAACCACCAGGACTTACACAACATTAAACAGTGCTGACATCTCAGCCTAAGACAGTGATGGCTAACCTCTGGCACTCCAGCTCTGAGGAAACTATGACTCCCGGCATGCTACATTCATTTCTATGGGGTTCTGAGAACAGCCAAGCCAGAGTACATCTTGGGAGTCGTAGTTTTCTCACACCTGGGGTGCCGGAGGTTAGCCATCACAGGCCTAAGGGCTCATGCACATGATCGCATGTATTTTGCCGTCCGGAAAAAAGAATGGTTGAAATCCGTGTTACATCTTTTTTTTGCAAATCCATTGTAACATTTTTTTTTGATAAATGGTTCCGCATACGTGCCATAAAAATTTTTTAATAAAAACACAGAACGGACATGGACAAAAAATACATTCGTGTGCATGAGCCCTAAGCATGCATCAATCTGCTGGAGTGATAAACCAAGGACTCAGGTTCAAGTATTCTGTCCCTCTCAGTTTGCAACAAGTGGTGATAACTGGCAGGTCGATGAACAGGCAGAATCACACAATCATCCAACAAGACTATATCCGATTTTTGAGGTTTTAGGTTGCTAAAAAATTAATTTAAATCTGGCTTTTATGCTCCTCTCAAGTGCCACCAATTGGAGCTAGGTGCTTGAAAATTTGATCATCTGCAGATCTTAGCGACTCCTGCTACTTCCTCCATTTTTTTTTTTATCCCTTACAGCTTGTCCTTCTTGGTACTGCAATTTTAATGTTGAAGTATTTTTTTCAGCAATCCAGCACCAATCTGCTGCCATTTCCAGGAATCCAACGCTACACCATACATAGTGGGTGGTGCCCACAGCTATCAATCTTCACAGTGGTGAAAATTTAAAATTGGCAGGTAGAAATTATGCATTATGGACAGTGACAAACATCAGCCTGAGGTAACTTTAATCAAACCACATCATCACCGGTGTCCTGTTAATATGCTGCAGATGAGGGCTGTCTGTCTTATATGGACTCAAGAAAGCCCTGCACTGGTGTTGTGGCAGAACAGGCTTCAGCCGCCGCCTAGTAATGTAATGGCACCATTCATGCGAAAATAACCTGTTTATTAACAACATATAAGGAATGGCAGTTATTCTAAGAATACCACCAGTTAAACTAGCAATAAGAGATTAATATCTTAGATTTTTCTTTTTAAAGGAACATTTAAACCACGAGTCAAGTGACATGAATTCTGTGAGGAATGTAGAGTTATGATCTTATTCCAGCCATTTGCTGTTAGATCGCAGAGGGAGTAAACTTCACAGGGGGCCGGGCTTCAAAGCAGACCACATGTTTGCAGTTCACACCTCACTCAGCCACTGTGGCAACTCAAACCTCTCTGGCAGGGTGAATGCCAGTGGGGGGGTCTGAGTTGGTCATCAGAACAAAAGAATCCATCAGACATCATGGAACCAGGGGTTCATAAGGAATTATGAATGGCCCACCCATCACAGGCATAAACCAGTTACATATCTGCGACCCTGGTCGCAGTTTGGGGGTAGGATGCCAGGAAGGGGAGATACAGAGATCTCCCAGCAGGAACCTAATAACGGCGCAATGTTTGGTCTACACCTGTAGCCGGAACCCAGGCGGATCCGTTGGTCCCAGAACCATCTGCCTGTGACCCTCCGGTATGGAGCTATGAGCCATAATGGGTTTTGTGGGTCTACCAGGACAAGGAAGGGCGGATGGACTCTTCCCAGAGGGAGGGAGGGGAGTGACCGCCTACATGTGAAAAGGCCCATGCAGGCCAAAGGCCAGCGTCTTTCTCTGAAGGGTGCCCCATTGTGCAATGTGTTTAGAGAGACCGTGGACAAACTACTGATATCACTGCCCCCATGTGACTACAGCCAAGGATTACAGTAACCCAGAATTCATCATAACCCAAAGGACTACTCATCCACCTGGTAACTGACTTGTTCTGTTTAACTCCGTTTGTATCATACCACCTGTATTTGCACATCCGACCACTGTATATATCGTGTTATGTCTAGTGTGCCCTTAAGGCAATTAAATATATGATTTAATGTTGCGCTGTCCTTGTACCGTTAGGTCCATATATATTTGGACACAGACATTATTTAAATTTTTGTTCTGTACATTACCACAATAGATTTTGAACAAAACAATTCAGATGCAGTGGAAGTTTAGACTTTTTGGGTTGCTTTGGCTTATCGTGTCTAAATATATATGGACCCAACACCACTGTTGTCTTCTGTGGGCGTCTAGGTCTTTTTGCATTGTTGAGGTCACTGATGCTTTTTCTTTCTCAGGATGTGCCAAACTGTAGATTCTGAACTCCTAATAGTGTAGCAATTTCCTGAATAGGTTTTTTCTGTTTTTGCAGATGAAGGATGGCTTGTTTCTCCTGCATGGAGAGCTCCTTTGACTGCGTGTTTACTTCTCAGCAAAATCTTAAAAATGCAAGCACCACACCTCAAATCAACTCCAGGTCTTTTATGGGCTTAATTGAGAATGAAATAATGAAGGAATTGCCCACACTTACCCATGAAACAGCCTTTGAGGCAATTGTCCAATTACTTTTAGCCCCTTTAAAAACAGGGTGCCACATGTAAAGGAGCTAAAACTCCTAAACCCTTCATCCAATTTTAATGTGGATACCCTCAAATGAAAGCTAAAAGTCTGGACTTTATGTCCATTATATAACTATAACTTAAATATGTTTTAGTAAACAGGCAATAAAAACTAAATTTGTGTGACCTAACTGTATCTCGCTCCACGAATTCCCACGTCTGTGTTTCGGCATAGTTATAAGCTACTGTGGGTTGATTTCTCAACCTATATAATCCAGTTAGTGAAGCGGGCCTTATATCAAACGAGGAACTGGAGGCAATCTACAGGGCTGGGAAAGCTCTGTTTCACTGGGGCAGTGAAAAGGCTCTCAGCTTGTAAGGGTTGTGAGCGAGTGTGGAGTCACGCTGGAGGTCGCATGGACCACCCCCTCTCACTCCCCATGCCTCATTGTGCCTGTGTGGACAGGAGGTATCTGTGTAAACTGTACCAAGCCAACCTAATATGCTCCCAGGGAGGGCGTAACGTCACGTCTTGGAAACGAGTGACGATACCGTATCTCGTGGGCTCAACGTAGTTGACGTCAGGCGGGGTTGCGAGCTGCGGGATTAGTCAGATTCCTGAAACCCTTCCAGACTAGTACATGTATGGCACTGGTGGGATCTTTAAAGATAATGCTCATTCAGGAATGGGGGCCATAGCCAAAGGCTTTCTACTGTTTCACAAACCATAGAATGGGGGCTAATGTCTGTGATTGGTGACAGCTCCAATCACAGACATTGGTTGTATATCACCAGTTTCTTTTAGTCTGAACCCTGACACTCATGCCAGAAACCGTACGGATCCCCACTGGATCCAATGATAATCAAGGTGGTCTGGCAGTGCACAGCAGTATTCAGTTAGGCTGGATATGGTGAACTCCGGCAGGCTGTTCCTCTGCCGGATAGGTTTACAGCAGGTGTGAAAAGTTTTATGAAGACAAACAATGTATTTATTCAACAGCATGTTTTCATACACCCTTTCAGTTCAAAGAACAGTCTGTTTCCGTGCCTTAAGGCAACATTTTTAACAACTCCTACAAAAAAGAAATGCCAGATTGACTTTCCTTTAAATAAAAAACACACACACGAACACTTTGAAAAGGCATAATCATGAAAACAGCATCTCTTAATTTTAATTCCTTTAATATATAGTCAAAACAGAGGCTGTGTAAATCTAAGCATACCTTAAACATTTGCAGTCTCTCTTTGAAAAAGAGTAACATGTCAGTGCATCTGTCATCTCGGCAAGTCTCAACACTTTCCCTGTAACCAACTACAACCCTGGTTAGATCAAAGAAGAACTTCTAACATTTGCACTAGCAAGATACAACTCATGCAGTGCAGAATTAAAAACAAGAAATAACTTGTCTTTGCATCTATTTTTGTGACTTTATTACGTCACAGTTTTTTTTCCGTTCATGATAATCAGTCTGCATTCGTTGCTTTTTACAACAGGCAAAACAAAACAGCTGCGTTCACATCGGGATTCTTATTTCTGCTCTGCCACTTTTCCTAAAGCGGTGTGACAAGGATGGGAAAAGGGTGTGGCCAACAGTGGAGACAAATTTATCTTCCTTTACAACAGTTTTCTGGCAAAAATGAAGCCAGAGGCACATGGACTGCTAGACGGTATGCCCAATTTATGACGAGCAGGGGATATCAAGACCAGCGGAGAAATTGCCGGTCTTGATAAATCTCCCACTATGACTTTAGGATCAGGAAAGCATAAAAGTCTGATTGTTACCATGGAGTCTCAGGCCTTTATAGAAGCTGTAATACCAAAAACAATTTTTGAAAACTTAATTCTAGAGTTAAATTTTTTTCCCATTAAACGTAGGCTTTTTAAGAAGCCTACATCAGATTTTGGAGTAAAGTAAAGTCACAAGACACTGTTTTGCGACTTTTTAACGCCCATAAGGCAAAATCTTCTATGCTGTCCTAGCCACTTTGGAGTGGAGGGGGCAGAGGCGTTGGCCTTGACAAATTTACATTTACGCCTGGAAATGATAGAAGAGTGAAAACTACTGTAATCAGGGGCTGGAGTCGTTTTCACTCCAGGCCTGCACCTTGTCATAAATGAGATGCTTTGTCTAGCAGTGCAGCAGGGGCCATCAAAGAACGGTGTTGAAAGCCTACTTATACACAGAAATCATAATTTGATATTTCTGTTGTAACAAATTTTGTAATACCCAGTCTAATTTTTGTTAAGCAACATTTTTTTTTTTACTGATAACAAATGCTCATTTACATGCAGTTATTTCTACGTCATACTCAACATTAGAGAATTAAAGGGATATTCCAACCAAAGATATTTATGACATATCTTTAAGTGGTTTGATGGGTCAAGAGTCACTTGGCTGTAGCACTTCTTAGCTCATGCAGTCTCGTGCATCTCCTACTCATAGTAGTCAGTGCATGTGAGTCCCAGAGGGAACATTGGTATTGACACCAGACATTAGAGCTTTTCAAATGAAAAAGTTATCCTTCTTAAACACCCCACCAACATATTCTACAGCATTGTGCGGAAATTATTGTCCTTGGTCAACGAGTAGTAGCATGAAAACCCAACGCAAGAACTGGACCTACATATCAACATTTGGTTTTGCCTCAGTAATGCTCTAAACTTCTACAGCAGCCTTTAGAAAAACATTGAGGTTGCCGTCATCTCACCATATAACCCAAGGCAAGTTCTTAAAGTGTACCCGAGTTCTCAAAATATAAATAACTCAATGGCTGTGCTTCTTTGTAAAATCATAACTGTGAAGGATCAGGTGTTTTTCCCTAAAATCTTTGAGCCACACTACTCTATGTTTCAGCTGCACAGCTAGATGTATTTCACTCATAAGCAGGTGCTATGGATATCTGCCAGCATTGTACTGATGTGACGTCCTTTCTCTTACTTCCCACTATATTCGTTTTCAGCTCTTTGCTCACAGAACAGATGAGGGGGAAATCACACTAAAACACACACAGGAGGCTTGTATAATCTTTAAAGCTGTACAGAAGCAGTTCTTTTCTCAGGCTCAGAATCTCAGATAGCTCTTACACAACCCCATTTCCGGTGAGTTGTCTTTTGTGTCTCTGTTACTAGGGACGGATCTTACCTGATAACAGGGAGTGGACTGCAAATTAAGTGGAAGCGAGATCCACTAGAGGCCATGACCTTGCTTTTTTTCAGGTGGCAGATTTTTTAAATGAAAGGATTTAGAAGTTTGCTAGTTGCAACATTCTCTATTAAAGAAGCAGACCCACAAAAATGTTTATTCTCTGACTGTTGGTAAATTACATGATGTAAACTCTAGTTATCCTGCAAATTAGTGGGACAAGCAATTTAAAGAGTCGTTTTACTTTCACACAATTTCATTTAATTTAAAAAAGCATTCCCACAAAAATGTTTATCCTCTGACCTGTTAGAAAAGTACACGATGTAAACTTGTAGTGAAGGAAAAGAGAATTTTCTTACCAGTGACTGTATTTGTGAGTTATAACCTCCCTTGTGATCCTTAGCTGTCATGTGATCAGCACTCTGATCTCAGATCAGAAAGTTACTTCTCTATTCATTCCTATGAGACGGACTAAGGCTCCCATAGGAATACATATAGAAACCGGCTTCTTGTTCACACATAAGATGCTGTGTTATTTGGAAAATGAGTGTTGTGAGAAAATTCTCTATCTTCACTACAAGTTTACATCTTGTGCCGTTCTAACAGGTCAGAGAATAAACATTTTTGTTCTTTTTTTAAAATAAATAAAATTGTGTGAAAGTAAAGAGACTATTGGTTGTCCCACTAATCTACAGGATAACTGATCACTTATGTCCAACTCATGTTGCTCACAAGTATTTGGGTATTTTACTGCAGCAATCATCTGCCATATATTGCATGTGAGTGGACTGGAGCCAATCACTTGCTCCAATGGTATATAGAAAGAGGTTGTGGAGGCCCGTGATTGGCTGCAATGGTCGCAGTCAGGGAGAGAAGGCCCAGCATTGAGAATGGAGCAGGCTGAATTAAATTTTTTGCACAAAAGGTGGTTTAAACAAAAAAAAAAAAAAAGCTTCAGTTAAGCAAAACAGGAAATGTCCCATTTTATTTAATCTGTATATATATTCTATTTTCAAAGAGTCACTGTACTTTCAATTCATTTAAAGGGGTTGTCTCACTTCAGCAAATGGTATCATCATGTAGAGAACGTTATTACAAGGCACTTACTAATGTAATGTATACTTGGCTCGTATCTAGGGTTTACGACCACCCTGCAATCCAGCAGCGGTGGCCATGCTGCACACTATAGGAAAAAGAATCAGCCTATGAACACTCCCTCGGTCGAAGCCACCAGAGAGGCTGATGCCTTTTTCTACAGTGTGCAAGAACGACCACCACTGCTAGATTGTTGGATGGTCGTAACCATGGAAACGGGCTGTGTATAATGTGATGGTAAAATGAATCCAGCAAGCAAAAGGAAGCAATATGGACAATCACAATACATTAGTAAGTGCCTTGTATTAAAGGGGTTGTGAACCCGGACATAACTCCATTTTCACCCAGGCAGCCCCCCTGACTTAAGCATCAAGGCAATTTCTGGAGTTCTCCCTGGAAGCCCAGTGACGTCACCGGCACTGATGGGTGGACTTAAGCACTGCCCTAGCCTGTAAAACGGCTAGGGAAGCGCTAAAGCATGCCCATCAGAGCCGGTGACGTCAGCCCTTGCCCTGTGCGATCTAGTGCAGGGCAAGAGAGCGCATCGGAGGATGAGATTCTCCAATGCCAACATCAGGGGGGCTGCCGGGGTGAAATTGTGGGTATGTTTGAGTTCAGCTCTGAACCCGGACAACCCCTTTAACTTACTTAACATGATAAATGCCATTAGCTGAAGTAAAAGAACTCTTAATAGAGAATGGTGTAACTAGCAAATTTCCAAGATGTTTATGAAACTGGTGTAAAGGAAAACTGGCTTAGTTGCCCAACCAGATTTCAACTTTCATTTTCCAAACGGATCAGTTCAGCCCCAATGCATTCTAAATAGATAAGGATCCGTTCAGAATGCATCAGTTCGGCTCCGTTCCGCTTCTATTCTGTTTTGGAGGCGGACACCAAAGCGCAGCATGCAGCATTTTGGTGTCCGTCTGAAGAGGCGGAGCCTAACGGATCAGTTTTAATTACAATGTAAGCCAATGGGGACGGATTCGTTTTCAATGACACAATATGGTGCATTTGAAAATGGATCCATTCCCCATTGACTTTCAATGTCATTCAAAACGGATCCGTTTTGGACTTTGTCATTTTTCTTTAAAACTAATGCAAACGGATCCGTTCCGAACGGATACAAACGTTTGCATTATAGGTGCGGATCCGTCTGTGCAAATAAATAGATGGATCCGCATCAACGCAAGTGTGAAAGTACCCTAAGGCTACTTTCACATCTGCGCTTTCCCTTTCCGCTATGAGATCAGTCACAGGATTTCAATATTAGGGGAAAATGCTTCCGTTTTGTCCCTATTCATTGTCAATGGGGACAAAACTGAACTAAACGGAATGGACCAGAATGCATTCCGTTCCGTTTGGTTGTGTCCCCATCGCGGACAGAATAATGCCTCAAGCAGCATTGCGGAGCAACACAGAGCTGTCATGACTCACAATGTAGGTTAAAGGGGACGTATTTTCTCGGACACGATAGAAAACGGATCCGCCCCCCCACTGACTTTCAATGGTGTTCTTAACGGATGCAGCAGGTTGTAGCATCATGACGGAAGCGTATGGTATGCTGCCGATTTCATTCTTTGCATTGCAAAGGGTCAAATCCTGGAAATCTGCAGCATAAATGGAAATGCTGAAAATTTCAAACGTGAAACCACAGGTCTTTTTCTGCTGCAGATTTTATTTCTGCAGCGTGTGGAAGAGAACTGATAAAAACTCACTCATTTTGCTGGTACTGTAAAACGCTGCAGACTGTCTGCATGCAATCCCGCAAAGGCAAATCTGCAGTGTTCCTGCAACACGTGAACAAAACCAAGTGTCACATTTTCTGGTCTATCGGGATTGCAAAAATCAGGCTCGGTCTGAGTGGCATATTCATGAAGCCCCTCGTCTCGGAGACACAGCCACGTCTCCGACGCTTGTTATAAGTGCAGTTTGTCAGTGGGATATCCTGGCACTATGTAAAAATTGAAGATATAATGATATAATTAGCACAAGAAAAAGAAATCCCAGGTTCTAGAATCCATAAAAAATAAAAATGAAGAAATCTGGCATTCTAATAGTTCAGCAGGTTACCTTCACATACCGCCTCTGAAGTATACAATATAAATTATTAAGCCAAACGGTAAATAATTAATAGGAACATTAAGGGTGACGTAACCTCAGAAGGGACCAGAAAGTATTTTTACTGTAAAAATGGAGAATAAGTCTGCTGCAGGAAACATTACATCACATACGTGCCCTCCATTCAGTAACAAGTCTCCTCCATCGGGAACCATTATGAAGGTAGTGATGAGCCGGCTCATCATCTGCGGACGATTATGTCATGAAGGCTCCACTACCTCTATGAGAATCTTTTCACTTGAAGGATTTTGAGAGTCCACCTACAAAATTCAGTGCGGAATAGGTTTTTCTTCAGTGTGTTTTATCACGCTTTTTTCATGCACCGTCAGTGTCCTGACAGATTTGTTTTTTTGAGCCACTGACTGGAATGGACTAGTCCAGCGTGAAAAACGGATGAAGATAGAACATGCCGTCATTTTTCCTGAATAGTCAGTGAAAAAACAATACTTGTGTGCACAAACCTATTGAAATGAATGGGTCGGGGTTCAGTCCGGATGCTGTTCACTGCAAAAACGGACCACATCCAGACAGAAAAATCAATCGCGCGAAAAAGGCATAGGCTTATTTTACATGGGTGAGTTTTCTGTCTGGATGTGATCCATTTTTGCAACAGATAGCATTCAAACTGAACCCAGCCATTTCAATGGCTATATGTACAACAAGCATCATTTTTTATTGTAATATAACAAAAAAGACATATCCTCCTGTTAGTAGCACTAAACGTGACTTGCATCCCACGTAACTATGGATTAGGCCACTTTCACACTAGCGTTTTGGCTTTCCGTTTGTGAGATCCGTCATGGGCCCTCAGAAGCGGTCCAAAACGGATCAGTTTTGCCCTAATGCATTCTGAATGGAAAAGGATCCGCTCAGAATGCAACAGTTTGCCTCCATCAGTCTCCATTCCGCTCTGGAGGCGGACACCGAAACGCTGACGAAGCGGAGTCCTGGCACATAATGTGAGTCAATGGGGACGGATCAGTTTTATCTGACAATAGAAAACGGATCTGTCCCGCATTGACTTTCAATGGTGTTCAAGACTGATCCCTACTGGAGCAGAAGAATCTGGAGCAGATATACCAATACAGCATAGAAAGTATGGACCTCTACTACAGGGTTGCTCATAAAAAAGTAGCCCTACTCCAAGATAAAAGAGCAACTTGATTGTTTTTTTAATTATCGGCAAGTCATAAAAGATGCTGAAAGTTGGCGGATACTGCTTGTAGCTCTTCAGCAGTGATGCTGCAGATAGTGTTTGTGATGTTCTCCAGGGATGTGGATTGTTAGCGGACACTTTGTATTTAACATTTCCCTACAGATAAAAATCGCATGTGGACAAGTCTTGGGAACGTGGTAGCGATAACCCCTTGCTCACAGTAAACAGTCCATGAACCCGTACCAGTGAGTTCTGTGAGGTGCGGCATGTTGCCCCGTCTTGTTGGAAAAACCAGGACATTTTTTCTTCTGCATCATCACTGCTGAAGAGCTGCGAGTCGTATCAGCCAACATAATCCGACGCGCCCAAAGATGCCTAGACGTGAACACGGACCACTTTCAGCATCTTTTGTGACTTGTGCGTAATAAAAAAAAAAAAAAAAACAATCCACTTGCTCGTTCATCTTGTCATCCTATGGCTGGAGGAGGGCTACTTTTTTCGTGGGCCACCCTGTAGAAGAATGCAATCATGTGGCCCATAGTAAAAGACGTTTGTGCTATTTACATGGCTCCTGTGGAAGACGAGATACAGAATGGGCAGCATTGGAGTCGTAATACACACATTCACTAAAAATGCAGTCAAGGTGGAGAACATGACATCACTTCAGTAAAGCCACAGAGGATGCAGTTAGGCCCTATTCACACGTCCGCACCCGTTCCGCAAATGTGCGGACCCATTCATTTTGAATGGGAACGTAATGGATGCGGAGAGCACACACTGCGCTCTCCGCATCCGCGGAGAACGCCGCCTATCTTCCGGACGGCGGCTCCACAATAATATATACAGCATGTCCTATTCTTGCCTGCAATTGTGGACAAGTATAGGCATCTCTATAGGGCTGGTGGCAAGGTGTCTTGCGGATCCGCAACACACTACGGACGTGTGAATTAGGCCTTACACTTAACTAAATCCCTTTTGTTAAGTCTCAGGTGTGCCCCGCTCCATTACGATCCCCCGTATTCAGCAAAATCTGTATGTGGTTTCTGATATTCAGCTGGATAAGAACCAGGCTAAAAAAGATCTTCCTAAATAAAACTGAGGATCAAATACTGAAGTCAACATAAATAGGGTAAAAATAAACAAAGGCTACATTACACAAGACTAGAGCTTCTTTCATAGCGGACTTGTGAAGCATAACCAACGGGAGGCCTGCCCATAATGGAAAACTACTGAAAGCTCTAGGACCAGATGTCCATCTAAAGCCAAAGGCATGCCACGGATGTCAGAAGGTGCAGTATGATATTCATACTTAATAACTTCTATTGATACTAATGCCTCATACACAACGGCCATGGAAGCAAACAGGGCACCCAGCATGGTGCATGGAGACTTAAAGGGGTTGTCCAGCTTTACCAAGTCATGGCCTATATTCAGAAAGTGCCACCAGCCCACACCTACGCCAATCAGATGTACTGGTGTAGCTCCATCACTGGAACAACAAAGCTCCATCAACTGTGTAGTGGACAGAGCGCATCACTACGGGCAATGAGGTCCCTCTACTACATAGATGGAGCTGTGCAGTTCTGGCGTCACAGTTACACCCGTACTGCTGATCAACAGGGGTGGGGAGTGTTGGGCCACCGCCAATCAGCTGGTGACGGCCTATCCTGCATATACGCCATCACTTAGTGAAAGCTGGACAATCCCTTTAAACTGTTCATTCATATGCCTCAGATTTCATGGCCTACAAGAGGTCATACATGAGGTCTTAGCCCTAATGCACACAAGTGTTTTTTGTGGACCCCAGATGTCAAACATTCAACAACAAAAAAAACTCCATGGAGGCGATTATAGCAAGCATTTTATATGTAGGTAGGTATTAAAGGGAGTCTGTCAACAAGCAGGACTGTTTGTAATGGTTGGGACATCTGTATAGGTCTCCTAATGTCATTTACAGATATGTCTGCTTAGCAATCTTTTCTAGCCCCCGAAAAACAGCTTTTTATAATTACGCAAATGTGTTGTGAAGAGCCCAAGTGGCAAATGCAGCACAAAACCCCCAAAAGTTGAATGTTTTTGCTTAAGTAGGGCTTGTATCACAATGTGACTGTCATGAGGAAAGAAAAAACACGACTTCACATGCGCCGTCACAATGTGACCTTCTGTCATGAGGAAAGAAAAAACATGACTTCACATGCGCCGTCACAATGTGACCTTCTGTCATGAGGAAAGAAAAAACATGACTTCACATGCGCCGTCACAATGTGACCTTCTGTCATGAGGAAAGAAAAAACATGACTTCACATGCGCCGTCACAAATGTGACCTTCTGTCATGAGGAAAGAAAAAACATGACTTCACATGCGCCGTCACAATGTGACCTTCTGTCATGAGGAAAGAAAAAACATGACTTCACATGCGCCGTCACAATGTGACCTTCTGTCATGAGGAAAGAAAAAACATGACTTCACATGCGCCGTCACAATGTGACCTTCTGTCATGAGGAAAGAAAAAACATGACTTCACATGCGTCATTCTCTCCTGGAAATTATTTCTTTTTAGCTGCAATTCTTTTCTAAACCAATGCAGCAGATTCAATGAAGAGGTTGCAGATTTGCAAGACACAGCCCGTGTGTATGCACCCTAAGGGCCAGTTCACAAGACTAATTCTGAAAAACTTCTGAAAGACTTCTGTCCAAGTCGAAACATTGCTATGAAGTTTGGTGAAGAAACAGACCTTTGAGACATTGACAGTGCTATGGTTTTCTATATGGACAGGGGCCTTTGAGCGAAGACCTAACACTGTGTGCACCAGATTCAATCCTCATAGGAACAAGGTAACGTCCACGGCAGCGGATCTGATGAGAAGTGACCCCCATCTATACAGTGGCATGCAAAAGTTTGGGCAGGACTGGTCAAAATGACTGTTACTGTGAACAATTAAAAATGTTTTCTGAGATTTTAATGCTGATGACCTATCCTCCAAATGCTGAAGTCCGACACCCGGGACCCCCGCCGATCAGCTGTTTGATAAGGCACCGGCGCTCCTGTGAGCTTACCAAGCACAGCGCCGTAGATTGTACAGCAGCTGTGCTTGGTATTGCAGCTCAGCCCCATTAAATTTTATGGGGCTGAGCTGCCCTTAGGCCACATGACGTCCCTGGCCAAGGAAAAGCTGGAGAAGGTTGTGGCACTGGTGCCTTCTAGAACAGCTCATCTGCGCGGGTCCCGGGTGTCGGACCCCCACCGATCAGAAACTAATGACCTGTTAGGAGGATATGTCATCAGTATTAGGGACGACGCATTTCACCCGCACTGAATCCGGACCCGTTCATTTCTATGGGGCTGTGCACATGAGCGGTGATTTTCATGCATCACTTCTGCGTTGTGTGAAAATCGCAGCAAGCTCTATATTGTGGGTTTTTCACGCATCGCAGGCCCCATAGAAGTGAATAGGGCTGCGGTAAAATGGCAAGCATCCGCAATCAAGTGCGGATGCAGTGCGATTTTCCCGCGAGGTTGCTAAGAGACGGGACCCGATCTTTATTATTTTCCCTTATAAAATGGTTATAAGGGAAAATAATAGCATTCTTACTATAGAATGCTTAGTAAAATGTGGATTAAACAAAAATAAAAAAAATTAACTCACCTTATCCACTTGATCGCGTAGTTGCGATTTCTTCTCTCTTCAATCATTAGCTGCCGGCTAAAGGACCTGTGGTCCAGCTAATGATTGAAGAGATCGCAACTACGCGATCAAGTGGATAAGGTGAGTTAATTATTTTTTTTTTTTAACCCCTCAATCCACATTTTACTAAGCATTCTGTATTAAGAATGCTATTATTTTCCCTTATAACCATGTTATAAGGGAAAATAATAAATTCTACAGAATACTCAACCCAAACCTGAACTTCAGTGAAGAAGTCCGGGTTCGGGTCTGGGTACCAAACATGCAGATTTTTCCCACGCGCGTACAAGACGCTTTGCACTCGCGCGGAAAAATCACACATTTTCCCACAACGCACCCACATCTTGACGCCCGTGTGAAAGAGGCCTTAAAATCTCCTTTAAGCAAGTTGAAGATGAAATGTTCTGCAAAAGGCATAAAGTTTTCTTTCCATCTTTTACATTTTTAAAACAACAAAAAAGGAAAAGGGTCTGAAGCAAAACTTTGGGCACCCAGCATGGTTAGACCCCCTTTGGCAAGTATCACATCTTGGAAACGCTTTTTGTAGCCCAAACATTTGCCTGCCACTGTATCTGACACTGATGGCACCAATGTCCCAGACGGGCCAACGTCTTTAATTCTTTTAAAGGACTTGCCTGATTTCGATAACAGTTTTTAATATGTACATACTGACGGTACTTGCCCCACTCAGGACTCTATGGTCTGGCCATCTATTACATGGTAGACACTAGGCCTGCACAATATATCACTAAAGCAATCGGTATCACGATAAATCGCCATCGTACCGTATTTATCGCTTTATAAGACGCACCCCCGCCCCCCCAAAATAAAAAGTGTGGGGGGGGAGGCAGTGCGTCTTATAAAGCGACGGTTGACTTTTTACGTGGCCGACACTGATGTAGCGCTATGCTGCACAGCGCGGCCGGCGTTACATCAGTTACAGTGCGGGGAGGGAGGAGGGGCTGGAGGAAAGTCGTTATTTTTTTAATGAACACATGTTCTTATATCTATTTTATTTATCTGTTCTGTGCAACGCTATTAAGAAAATGGCAAGTTTTGTATTTTGTACTTTTGCAGTAATGCAAATATGTTATTTAATTTAGTAAAAGAGGTTTTATTTAGAAAAAACACTGCGCATTTCAGTTCTCGAGTTAAGCACAACTACATTTCAGCATTATCAGTAATTTGTGTTTTGCCTTGAAAATCCAAGCAGATAGACCTCTAGCACAATTCCCTTAAAATATCGCATTGCATATCGTTATCGCAATCGCACAACATTCGCATATCGTGCGCCCTAGTAGACACATTCATTTCATACACATAGAATGTATAACTCAATGCAGTTCCCCCACAGCTTTCTTTCAGAACCCAGACTGTCAGCGACTAAATACAGCTAAACCCCCTGCAGTTTTACCGCAACTGAAAAGCGGGGTTGTCCTAATAAGACAACCACTTTAAAGTGAACGTTTTTATGTTAAACATATTTTTTAAAATTTTTTGATGTTTTTAATTTTCCATGTCAATATCTATATTAAAAAGAAAACATAAAATCCTGCAGTTTTTTTTATTAGGCCTGATAATAGGCACCACTTCTAGGTCTCTACAGAGCACTTTACTGCAGTTATCTGCTTATCCGTACAGGCAGGATTAGAATGACAGATTACCTATATATAGATAGCACAGATGCACCATTCACAGCTTATCTGCTTCCTCTTGACCTCTGCACACATCACAGAGCATGCCCAGAAAACTCCCATAGAAGTCAATGAGGCCCCGTCCTGTCAATTAGGTCTATGGCCTAGAATTTAAAAAAAAAAACTAAAATCAGAAAATAAAAACAGGAAAAAAAATCTGGTAATCTGGTAACTGGCAGATAAAATTCTGGTGACACATTCCCTTTAAGACGCGATTTAGATGGCTGTTCCATTTCAGTCTGCAAAACACAGATGTAGCTGGACATTCATATGGGGTCTGGGTGCCTTTTTTTTCCCTGACCCATTCATTCGAAGGAGAATGCTATATGCTGCCTGCTTCTTGGCATGGACCATTGCTTTGAAAGGGACAGTTCAATCAGAAAGGGATATTTAAAGGGTTTCTGTCATCAAGTTTTGACATTATAAGCTGTCTGACATTAGCTATGTGCTAATGTCAGAGCAGCTTGATAATGTCATTTTTATAAAAATCTGATTTATATTTTGGCGGAAAAACGTACTTTTATAATATGTAAATTAGCCTCTAGGAGCAGGGGGGGGCGTTGCCCTGCTCCTAGAAGCTCCGTGCGGCAACCTGCTGGCACGCCCCTTCTTACTTTGAGTGACAGTGCCGGGCAGCGATCCTCCACCACTGTCTCCTTCTGAAATCCCGCGCTGTCCTTGCTTCCGGGTGTACTCAGAGGTATTCAGCGCAGGCGCGGTGAGCTGAGGACGGCAGGCACCAGCGTCCTCTGCTCACCGCGCCTGCGCCGAATACAGAGCGGCGGCGCAGGATTTCAGAAGGAGACAGTGGTGGAGGATCGCTGCCCGGCACTGTCACTCAAAGTAAGAAGGGGCGTGCCAGCAGGTTCCCGCACGGAGCTTCTAGGAGCAGGGCAACGCCCCCCCTGCTCCTAGAGGCTAATTTACATATTATAAAAGTACGTTTTTCAGCCAAAATATAAATCGGATTTTAATAAAAAAGACATTATCAAGCTGCTCTGACATTAGCACATAGCTAATGTCAGACAGCTTATAATGTCAAAACGTGATGACAGAAACCCTTTAAAATATATATATTAATTAAAACTACTGGGGTCATTTATCAATCTGGTGTAAAGTAGAACTAGCTGAGTTGCCCATAGCAACCAATCAGATTCCACCTTTCATTTTAGACAGCTCCTTTGGAAAATGAAAGGTGGAATCTGATTGGTTGCTATGGGCAACTAAGCCAGTTCTACTTCACACCAGATTGATAAATGATAAATTATAAGTTTTTTTGGCCGTTTTTCATTTCAGTAGTACTTTGCTGTGGAAATTAAATGCTAAATATTGTCCTGCTGTAACGGCCAACACAAATGATAAAACCTCTTCTATAAATAGCTGACCAGCTGTTAGTTTACTGCTGCTGTGATAGGAAGAAGTTATCTGAAGGGCAATCCTCTTTATATTAGTAGGTGTAGAGTTGGGATAGCAGTATGACAGCTCTATAGACCTGGATATAGATGGCCACAGAAGAACATTGCTCTTATCAGTATAATGTGTGATGCTCTAATGGAGTCACTCCAGGGGGTCTCTCTGGGCACAGTGAATGGTCTGGCTGAAAAAGTTAAGGCCCCTTTAGGCCTCCTGCACACGCTTTACACATTTTTCCGTGCGCAACATTACCTGCATTGCGTTTTTAAAATCTGCAGCATGTCAATTATTTTTGTGGTTTGAGCTGCAGATTTTAACCTTTTCAATAGAAGCCTGAGATCTGCAGCAAAACCGCATCAAATCTGCGCCAGAAAACACCGTTTGGTGTGGATATGTTGCAGAAACAGACAAAAATCCACATGAAAATTCGTGCATTCACCCGCCACCGTGTGTAGGTGGACTTGGACTGCCTGATGCTTGGGAAGATCATCGCTAATAAGTGTTTGTATAAACGTCCATTAGTGATAATTTGCTGGTGTCGCAGGTGCCGCCGATGACCTGCGAATAAGCAAAACTAATAGGATCGTTGGTGCGGACACCTAAATCATCGTTTGCAGGGGTCTATCCTTAGGATAGGTCATTAATATCAGATCAGTGGGGTCCGACTCCCAACACCCCCACCAATCAGGTGTTTGAAGCGACTGCTGCCTTCTCTCCACTGTTTACCAACTCGCCATTGCAGCGGTGAGCAGATGTACTGTATTTTTTGCCCCACAGGACGCACTCCCACCCCCCCCCCCCTAAAACGGGGGGAAAACACTAGTGCGTCTTATGGGGTGAATACAGGTCAAAATATATATAAATGTGCGACGCATTGCTTGTGCACGGTACATCGCAGGCTGTGCTGCATTGAAACAGCAGCCTGCGATGTACCAGACATCCGTGTTATCTTAAGAGGGAGAGCCTGGCGGCTGTAGCACGTGCTTCTTGATAGGACTGGCCGCTGGGTGGTAGGGTCAGGTGGTGTGGCTGGTGCAGGGTGATAGAGAACGGCCGGCCCCGTCTGGTGGCGGTTGACAGAGAGCGGCCAGGCGGCAGATTTGCAGGGAGCGTGGGAGCAAGCAGATGAGGGGCGGAACAGGCTTTCCTGCCACACATGCCTGCTCCTGTGTACGTGCCCTAGATGCTGATGAGTGGCATGGAAGCTGATAAGAGGCTGGGGGCTGATGATAAGAGGCATGGGGGATGATCTGTCTGAATAGGGGTCTTATTTACATTGGGGCTCTTAGCTGAGGTCTGATTGGGGGTCATTCACATTGGGGGTCTGAGCTGAGGTCTTATTAACATTGGGGGTCTGATTGGTGGTCTGACCTGAGGTCTAATGAAAGATTTTTTTCTTATTGTCCTCCTCTAAAATCTAGGTGCGTCTTATGGGCCGGTGCGTCTTGAAGGGTAAAAAATACGGTAATTGCAGTTCTTCCGTCCTATTCACTTCAATACGTAGAAGCATACGGAGTGTAACTGCCCCTTCCCATTAAAATGAAAGGGACAGAAGAGCTGCAATGGCGAGCAGGTAAACGGTGAAGAGTAGGCAGGGCTCGCGAGAGCAATACGTTCTCTCCAAACAGCTGATCGGCAAGGGTCGGACCCCCGACAATCCCCCCCGATCAGCTGTGAGAAGAGACTCCAGCGCTTCTGAAGATAGGTCCTCAATAGAAGAAACTGGTCGACCCCTTTAAGAACAGCTTAGGTCTCCGATTTATGGATTCCTTTGAGTATAGGAATGAGAGGAGGTGAAAAACGCGGCCAAACGTGAATTTTTATACCGGACTGGAGATGTCTCAGGCAAAAGAATCCTTGAATTGTACACAGTTATGTTAGTAGATGGAACCAAATAATTATGGTCTGCTCAGTGATACGTTCAACTTCAGATTTACTCTGTTGTCAATATTGCTGTTAATATGAATATTTCCATAGTATACTGTAAATATCATAGGATACACCTCAAGAAATAAAAAAACACACACACGGTCTATTTCCAAAAACACCCCAAATAACTAAACAGTAGAAAAACACAAGCTGTTCCAGTCTTATCTCTTCACATTCCTCAGTCTGAAAGCAAACGTACGTTTAGTGCAAGCAGAAACGGTTTTCCTTGTGGATCGCTTACATTAGTGGGCCGAGAAGAAATGTCTAAGGGGGCGCGCACATGTCATGCAGGAAAAAACACGATACTGTGGATTTATACAGTCTTGGCATTTCCCCACAAGGGTATTGTGTTCAGTAGTTTGCATCAGTGGCCCAGACTCAGGCCTCATGCACGTAGCCGTAAGCGTTTTGCGATCCGCAAAGCATGGATCCTAGCAGAGTCCAAGGCGCCATTTTTTAACTGCTGTAAAAACGTCCTATCCCTGTCCACAAAACGGACAAGAATAGGACAATAAGCGCGGAGGCAGACAGAAACTATGGCCATGGGCATGAGTCCTTACTAATCCTGTCGAAGCCGGCTGTCTAGACCTGCACCGGATCTACCACAGTGCCTCAGGCTGGATAATAAACGTACAGCATGAATAGCATTTTTGCGGATGGGATGCGGAAAAAAATACATTTCCTATACTGGTTAGGACATTTCTGCAGGAGTAGAAAAAAAGGTGGCATGCACTCGTCCAGTATCCATGTTTTGTGCATCTGCACTTTGTGGACCACAAAACACTTACCCTCAGTTCATACTTGCGCGTTTTACAGCGCGTTCCTACGCGCTGTAAAACGCTCAACAGGAGAAAACTCATGTTTCCCTATGGGCATGGTTCTCACCTGAGTGTTTTACAGCGCGTTTGAACGCGCTGTAAAACGCCCTACGCTCAAAGAAGTTCTTGAGCTTCTTTGGGGCGTTTTGTCGCGCGTTTGCACCCATAGACTTCAATGGGATTGCGCATAAAAGTGTAGATATGCCTTTTTCAATTGGTCTCCAGAGTCCCGAATGCGCGTATGACGCGCGTTTCCTATTTGCAAAAACGTGCTGTAATACGCGCGACAAAAACGTGCGTAAAATGCGCGTCTCAGAAACGCTCAGGTGTGAACCCAGGGTTACGCTGAGTTCAGACCTGAGCGTTTCTGAGACGCGCGTTTTCGCGCACGTTTTTGGCAATAGTAAACGCGCGTTTTACGCGAGTTTGTGTGATTGACTGCAGTGTTGTCCAATGACCAAATATCCCTGTCTATATGAAGTTTGGCCAATCAGAGCTGAGGTTTGGCCTTTCCAGTATGTTGCAAATTCATAAACGAGCGTTCGAACGTTTTCAGTGTCAAAAACGCGCAAAATACAAGCGTTGCACGTTCCCATTGAAGTCTATGGGCCAAAACGCGCGACAAACGCCCCAAAAAAAGCTCAAGTACTTGTTTATGCGTCGGGCGTTTTTCAGCACGTTCGAACGCGCTGTAAAACACAAAAATGTGAACCAGTCCCATAGGGAAGCATTGGTTTGCATCGGTTATGCGTTTTACAGCGCGTTCAAACGCGCTGTAAAACGCGCAAGTGTGAACTGAGGGTCACTGCCGTGTGCATGAGCGCTTAGTTGCTGAGGACCAATACTACGGCTGTGTGCATGAGCGCTTAGTTGATGAGGACCAATACTACGGCTGTGTGCATGAGCGCTTAGTTGATGAGGACCAATACTACGGCTCCGTGCATGAGCCCCAATAGTTGACAGAGATAAAAATTCTATCCATGCCATACATTTATTATCCAGCCTGAGGCACTGTGGTAGATCCGGTGCAGGTCTAGACAGCCGGCGTCTACAGGATAAGTAAGGACTCATGCCCATGGCCTTGCTGTGTGGTCGTAAACTAGTGATTTCACTTTGCATCAGGCAGTGCAACATTCAACCGTAGCTTGGCGGTGTCACAACCGCGCCACAGGGTCGTACCCTTGGTACAGTCGTTCATGCCCATTCAGCTGGCAGCACATTCCCTATTCTTGCGCTCATTTGTTGGCGATCACTGCCCTGTTCACACTGGGCATTGGTCAGGAAGGAGCGCTGTGAGTACAGTACAGCAGTCAGGCATGAACTCACTGCATCATAAGTTACTACGATGCTGCGAGTTTGGGTCAGAGGAGCCACAGTTGGTGCAGTCTGATGGAGCAGTCACAGCTTAAACATTTATATCGTATTCGTGGGATAAAAACAGGTGGACCCCATGTCGGGAGAATGAGGTCCTGTGACCCCCATGTATGTGGCCTTTTCCTGCGTGGCCTTTTCCTTTAAAAGGGTTTTACAGGTCTTCTATAATTGATGATCTATCCTCTTAAAAGGTCATCAGTATCTGATCGTGAGGGTCCGACACTCAGGACCCCTCTCGATCGGCTGTTTGAGAAGGCACAGGCGCTCCAGTGAGCACTGCGGCCTTCTCTGTACTCGCCAAGCGTAGCGCCATACATTGTATAGAGGCTGTACATGGTATCACACTCAGCCGCATTCACTTCTATGGAGCTGACCTGCGCCTAGGCCACATGACTGATGAACGTGTAGTCACTCAGCCTCATTCATGACCTGCGCCTAGGCCACGTGACTGATGAACGTGTAGTCACTCAGCCTCATTCATGACCTGCGCCTAGGCCACGTGACTGATGAACGTGTAGTCACTCAGCCTCATTCACTTCTATGGAGCTGACCTGCGCCTAGGCCACGTGACTGATGAACGTGTAGTCACTCAGCCTCATTCATGACCTGCACCTAGGCCACGCGACTGATGAACGTGTAGTCACTCAGCCTCATTCATGACCTGCGCCTAGGCCACGTGACTGATGAACGTGTAGTCAGTCAGCCTCATTCACTTCTATGGAGCTGACCTGCGCCTAGGCCACGTGACTCATGAATGTGTAGTCGTCACTCAGCCTCATTCATGACCTGCGCCTAGGCCACGTGACTGATGAACGTGTAGTCAGTCAGCCTCATTCATGACCTGTGCCTAGGCCACGTGACTGATGAACATGTAGTCACCCAGCCTAGGAAAAGCAGATAGAAGGCCACGGCAATCACAGGACCTCCACCAATCACATAATGACGACCTATCCTGAAGATCGATCATCAGTTATAAAGTCTTGGAACGCCCCTTTAGGGACATTTTCCTTTTCGAAATGCCACTTGTAGGGTATGCAGGTAAACCTTACAGCGCGTGACCCGCTCCATGCCTGACAAAATACATAAGGTGACCTGAGAAGCGTCGGTGACAAATGACACCCGTCTTCATGCCCCGCTATACCTACTGTATAATAACCGGATGGGAGACATTCTGGAGCGCTCACCCCTCACACAAGATAAGTAACAAACGGGGATAAAAGGCTTCGTAATGCGGATGTCAACACTAAGTTCAGTCATAGAAAACTATTACAAAGGGCAGGACCCCAAGTCATGGCGGTCATGTGCCCGTCGCCGTCACACTGATGCGGTTCTTGTTTACAGCCTCCATGCTGACAAGGCAGCAAAGCCATGTGGAACGCATCTCCTGGGCATTGTGGAGACGGAGATAACACTTTAGCTGCCAGCCGGTGATAAGGGCCACCAGCGGAGTCATCATCTTTCTCTGGGGCCCAGGCACTTCTGTAAACTGCCCAGCACCTCCACGCAGGGCGCTCCGCTGACAGCTGCCTGCACTGTAAACAATGGGGACCAAGAAAACGACTAGAATCTAAAAAATACCTGAGCAACCATGTCCAAGCAGTCAGCCGGTGTGTAGAAGACACATGTCAGATGTAGCAGAGCTAAGCGCGCACCTCACCTGTGGCATTACATGGGGCTGCTGCAGGTAAACGCCTCCTGCAGCCCATATAGCAAAGTGAGCTCTGCTACATCAAGCAGATAAAGGCTGCATGAGGCAGTGGCTGGTGTCCAGTTACCTGGGCTTCTGGCTGAGCCTGCGCTCCTTCATCAGGTGTATCTTCTATGAGAACCTTGCTTTTGTTCAGCTTCCACATGGTCCAGGTGCGGGGGTCCAGGGGCCTGTGTGAGGAGCAGAGGGGGACAGTGCACGGTCACAACGGGCAGATAAGACTTGGGTTAAACTTTACACAGGGCACAGCGGTAACTCCATCCTAGTAACCAGAGCCCTCAGCGCCTGCCCCACTTCTAATCATCCCGAGGAGGAGGGGGAGGTGCGGGAGGAGGAGGGGGAGCGGCCGGGGAGGAGCGCGGGGAGATGGGATGCAGATAACACACCGGGAGATACAAGAACAATGAATGGAATGAAGGGGGGAGGCGTGACGTCACGGGCCGGAGCCCGGGGGAGCTGTCATGGAGTCAGCACCTCCATCAGCTGCTGTGTCATAACTCACTGGGGCTGGGAACATGGCGCCTGTGGACTATGGAAGCAGCGGCGGCCTCCAGGGCATTCATCATGGGGAGGGGGTGCAGCGCCCTGGTCCGTTACCCGGCCGTGATACATGAGAAGGACACGTCCGGTGACGCATGGTCCCGGGAACGGCTATATATAGAGGCGGGCGATGGGACTGACCCTGCTGCTACATGCCCGCTCACTAAACGCCTGTCCTTCTCTCCTGTCTGTGCAAGTCTTCATAAGCTTCTTCAGGACCTTGCCGTTTTCTATTTTTACTACCCCCCCCCCCCCAAGCCATAACTTTTTTATTTTTCTATTCACAAAGACGTATGAAGGCTTACTTTTGGCAGGACAAGTTAGGGCTCTTTCACGCTTGCGTTCTGAGGATTCGGCGGGCACTTCCGTCCCTCCAGATCCGTCAGAACGCAAGTAGCCTGAAAGCATTTGAAGACTGATCAGGATCCTGATCAGTCTTCGAAATGCTTTCAGGTTACCATGGCAGCCAGGACCCTACTGAAGTCCTGGCTGCCATGGTACTCCGCAGCAGTGTACTTACCTGCGCTGCGGCCTCCGGGCGCTCCTTCATGACGTCACAGTTCCCCGCGGCGCATAGATCAATGCCCGGAACTGTGACGTCATAAAGGAGCACCCGGAGGCCGCAGCGCAGGTAAGTACACTGCTGCTGAGTACTTACTATGGCAGCCAGGACTTCAGTAGCGTCCTGGCTGCCATGGTAACCGATCGGAGCCCCAGCTTACACTGGGGCTCTGATCGGAACTGCTGCTGTGCATGCGCAGAGCTAAACGTTGGATCCGGCGATGCGCCGAAATGACGTTTAGCTTAATTCCGGATTAATGGACTTCAATGGGCATTAATTCCGGATCCGGCGTTACAGCATGTCTTCCGGATTTTTGGACGGAGACAAATCCGCAACATGCTGCAGTTTTGTCAACGTCCAAAAAACGTTCACATACTGAACGGAAGACATCCTAATGCGTCCTAAACGGATTTCTCTCCATTCAGAATGCATTGGGATTATCCTGATCAGTATATTTCAGTCTTAGAGCCCCGAGGACGGAACTCTAGGACGGAAAACAAAAACGCAAGTGAGAAAGACGTCTTAGGCTCCTTCGCAGCCACCCTCCATTCATTTTCTATGGGGCCGGCAAATATAGCCAAGCACTGGCTCGGCGATTTCTGTCGGCCCCATAGTAATGAATGGGGTCATGGGCTGCGAATGCGCGGTACACTCCCCGGGTCCTCCACCCACAGCTCTTCCCGCTCCGTTTTCGATATAGGTGCGGATCCCAGCAGTGGGACCCGCACCTTTCAGACAATGGGGGCATATCCTAGCGATATGCCCCCGTTGTCTGAGATGGGAATACCCCTTTAACATAGCCAAGACGGATCCGTCTCTAAAACCATTGCAAGTGAATGGGGGACGGATCCGTTTTCTTTTGTGTCAGAGAAAACTGATCCGTCTCCATTGACTTACATTATGTGTCATGCATTCTGTTCCCTTCAGTTCGGTTTTGTCCCCATTGACAATGAATGGGGACGAAACGGAAGAGTTTTCCCCCCGCTATTGAGACCCTATGACGGATCTGAATAGTGAAAAGGGAAGACACTGGTGTGAAAGTAGCCTTAATTAAACAGATCCGTTTTGAGTTTACACATCAGGACGCATCCGTTTCGTTAGGATGCGGTTGTGTGAAATCAAAACGGAAAGGTTTTTTAGGCTTTTAAAAAAAGGGATCCGTCACCCTTGACTTTTGTTTTTAGTGACAGATCAGTTTTTTTCCGTTTTTATGACCGGACACAAAACCGGAGCTTGCAGGGGTTTTATGTCGGGTCACAAAATGCAATGCTGCCGGAACGGAAGACATCCTCCTGATGCGTCCTGAAGGATCTCTTTCCATTCAGAATGCATAAGGACTAAACGGCAACGTTCTTTCCTGTTTTGAGATCCTCTGCCGGATCTCAATACCGGAAAACCAAAAACGCAAGTGTGAAACAGGCCTAATGGCACCATTTAATATTGCATATAATATAGTGAGAAGCTGAAAGAAATTCCAAATGTGGTGGAATTGGAAAAAAAATATAAAAACCCCCACAATTTTCTGGTTTCCCTGATTCTCCCGGTCCTGAAGGGGTTAAACATCTGGAATGTTCTGGGTTTACACCTCCTCTGCATACCCATGTGTCTCCATGGTTACAGAATGCAAACGGATCCTGTGTGGTCTGATCCTATACTCCCTTTTACTTGTCTACTTATTGATAAGCTGCAAATACACCAGGATGTTACGTTTATAATAATAATAATAAAAAAAAAAAAAAAACGTTTTGTGGTCTACAAAATACAGATGACGTCCGTGTGATGTCCATGTTGCATCCGTTTTTTGGGGGACCCATTAAGCTCGCATTTTGCAGCCAAGAATAGGACATGTTCTATGGACACACGGATGTGGACAGCACATGCATGACATTCGTGTGCTGTCTGGTTTTTTTTTTTTTTGCAGACCAATAAAATTGAATGGGTCCATGTGAAAAGAATGCGGATCGGACACGGATACAAAATACGGTCGTGTGCATGAGGCCTAATACAGAATAAAATATCTGTCAACAGCAGCATGTTAAAGGGGCCGTCCCATTAGAACAACCACAGGATAGGGCAGAGATGGCTAACCACCGGCACTCCAGCTGTGGTGAAACTACGACTCCCAGCATGCTCCATTCATTTCTACGGAGTTCTGAAAACAGCCAAACAAGTGTGCATCTTGGGAGTCGTAGTTTTACCACAGCTGGAGTGCCGGAGGTTAGCCATTATAGGGATAGGGGATAAATATCTAATCAGCTAGGGAGCCAGTGGTTGGCCCCGTGAACATATGCGTGTGCCCAGCTGCATTCAACTCTATGGGACTACCGATGATAGCTGAGTGCAAGCACTTGGCTAGCCTCATAGAGTATAAAGGGGCATGCCATTGTCTGATAGGTGCAGGTTTCAGAGGTGGGGCGAGAACGGAGCAGGAAGAGTGGTGGCTGGAGGACCCCAGGGTCCGGCCACCGCCAAGCTCTCTCTCCATACAAGTGAACGGGAGCGCACTACACTTGCGAGACCACTGCTCCCATTCATTTCCGACGGAAATAGCTGAGCGCTGGCTATTCAAACAGGTGAGCAGGGACCCCTGTTCTGTAATCAAAAAACTGTCAGTTTTTCACGGAACATACCCTGACGCATTCCGTATCTCTCATGTGAAAGAGGCCTTAGGCCATCTGCACACGTTGTGGAACACACACGGTTTTTCCGTGGAAAAGACGCAGCATAGTACGGTACCAGGAAAGTATGAGATTACATAAATCTCTTGTACAGTTGGCGGATTTTTGTTTCATGCAAAAATTGAGCTGCATTTTTCCAAATCTGCGGCATGTCAATCATGTTTGCGGTTTTAGTTGCAGATTTTGCCCTTTTCCAATGAAGGGTGGGATCTGCTGCGAAACCGCTTCAAATCCGAACCAAAATCCTCAATTAGAAATTGCAGATTTTGGTGTGGATATGCTGTAGAAACGCATATAAATCCATACGGATCTTACGTGCGTTCACTTATACTCATGAGCAGGTGGCTCTAGGGTCCCCATACGCAGCGCACATAGTACTATGTGTCCGGGGACCACACAGCAATGATCACATGGAGTTTGCCATAAATTGCTGCCTTTTTTCAATGTGTTTCTCACCCACATGGTCAGTACATATGAAGCATGCAGTGTAGAACTGCAGCAAGTCATACTGAGGCAAGGGCGACACCTGTCGCGGCCAGGATCGCTGAGCAGCGGTGATCCCATAGAAATGAATGGGATCACCGTGGCAGTCGCAGGAAATCCAACACGGCTGGATTTCTGGCGTCTGCCTCAGCGATCCTCTTCATTTCTATAGGATCACCGCTGCTCAGCGATCCTGGGCGCGACCAGTGTAGCCCTTGCCTAAAACTACTTCCATTTTTTGGCGTTCAGTTATTGGCCGCACAGCGCACAAATGCTACGTGCACAGTAAATTATTTTAATTTCACTCATAAAGATAATGGCCCTGATTTATCAAAACTGGTGTAAAAGAAAACTGGCTTAGGCTGGGTTCACATCACTGTTTCGTTTTCCGTTCTTCTGATCCGTTAGAAGAACAGAAAAAAAAACGGATTCTATGTGTAGGACTTTTTGTCCATCCTAAATAACGGATGTCAGATGGAAATGGCTAAAAGATGGAAAATGTGCATAACTGAGCATAACGGGTGCTTAACATACAGGGTTCGGGGTTTTTTTTTTGTTGTTTTCTGTTCTTCTGACGGATCAAAAGAACGGAAAACGAAACGGTGATGTGAACCTAGCCTTAGTTGCTTATAATAACCAATCAGATTTCACCTTTCATTTTTCAGCGCTCCTTTGGGAAATAAAAAGTGGAATCTGATTGGTTTCTAGTACTTTACAGCAGTTTGGATAAATCAAGGCCGGTGTTTGATTAATTGCTCCAGATTACATTGTATTTGTGTGTATTTCGGCCTCCCAGCAACCGCACATGGATTTTTCAGATTTGCCAACTACAACACTGTAAATCATGCTCCACCAGTAATAAGCTGTTTAATGACCCAGAACCTTTGGAGAAATCAAACTCTATAAATGGGGCATCTCTGTGAGGTTGTGCTACTAGCAACATAAGCGAAGTAACATACCAATTATAACAAATCTCCTATACTAGAAATCTATGTTCTCTGTAAACTGAAGATGCCTGTAAGGTATTGCTGAAACGGCACAAATGCTGGTCACTCTACAATACCGTATAATGGTGTCTTTACACATGGCGGAATACAGATCTAGAAGAATTTGGCTCATACATAGTTCCCCATATATTCCTATAGAGTTTCAAACTCTAAACATCCGTGCATCATTATTCTACTGCAGAAAAGCCACATTTCTCCATAGATTTCAATGGGAAAATTATAATCCACAATCATTATAGCGCCATTAATTACATATGAAAAGGGGTGTACATACATAAAACAAAGTAAGAGCAATAAGTAAGAACAAGATTAGTTACAAATTGGGAAGAAGGAAGAAAGAACCCTGCAATCTACAAGGGATGGGTGAAGGAGGTGCTCATATGGTGGTATGGTGGCAGCAGGGTTACTGTAGGTGGTAAGCTTGTCTGAAGAGGTGGTTTTCAGGTTTCTTTTGAAGGTTTCCACGGTAGGTGAGCATCTGATATGGTAGGGTAGATCGTTCCAAAATACGGGGATGCACAAGAGAAATCTTGGAAATGAAATCTGCACTTGTGGATTTCACACCAGCAGATTTTTACACCATGTGGCAAGACACCCTGATAGGGACATCTGATGCGGCCCTTGATTCCATCTGAGGGCCACGCCTGATATTCTGTTTCTTGTGTATCCTGGTGGTGACATATGCCATCGCTCCCTATTATACTGAACCTGTTTGCCTTCAAATGAAACTGCAAGCAAACAGAAGGGCCGCAGAGAAGTCTGGCCCTGTACAGTTAGGAGATATCCCTATTCACAGAATAGGTGTGAACTACAGCAGTTGGGTTCCCACCTAGATAAAGCACACAGAGAAAAACCACTGTACAGTGCACAGAAGATATGATTACTGTACGAGCGGTGCCTGCTTCCTTCCCGATGGCAGGTGACACAAACGTTTTGTGCAGTACCGCTGGTCTACATGGAACGGGTTCACAAGGCATGCAGATCATTGCATTTCTATTGCAAAACCACTGTTAATCTACAGTATCTTATAAAGATAGGAATATCCAGCACTCCTATGAGCGGTATAACATCTTCTGTACTTTATTTGAAAGCATCAACGTGGATACATCTTCTATATCTTTGCTTACGCGTTTTGATCATAAGATCATAGCATGTGTTAGATTATTAAATGTCTTCTTTAAATAATATTCAGTTTGAGACTCCCAGCATGCTCCCATAGGAGTGCTGGATATTCCCTTCTTCATGGTTAAAGCTTTCCGGCTATTTTCTGTGCACGCAGAGGACTACAATTAGGAAGCCAGGGCAGCTGACTACAAGTGTGTCTTTGAACTATTATTTTTACAAAAACATATAAAAAAAACTCTGTGAAGTCTTCAATGTCGTATGTTCATATGTCATCAGCATTTCATCAATATGTTGTATTTCAAAGGGGCCTGAATCTGGACCGGATCTACATCAATCCCACCAGTAATGCATATGAATGGGTATTCTATGCCCAATTCACCTGCTCTAGAAAGGCTTGGCATAATGAACGTACCACAGATGTATAATCCACAACGCACTTACTATGCAACTGGAATTTACAGGGAAAAGTCACTGATAAAGGCCTCTTTCATACGAGCGTATTCGCAATCCGTATACGGCCCAGATTTTATGTACTGGAATCCGCTGCTAATGTTAATGAATAGGGCTATTCACATGGGCATATAATTTCCGTCAGTATTTGAAATCCGCAGCATGTCCCAGTTTTGTGGGTATTTGTTTCTAAATCCGCACATTACAGTCTCTGCAGTGCATAAATGAAGGAAGGAAGAAATACGCATGTAAATCCTGAAGCAATCCTGATGGTATATCATCAGGAATCCGTGCGTAAGGCTACATTCACACAGCTGTAGTGTTTTGCGGTCTGCAAATTGCAGATACCGGCCCGTGTGTGTTACGCAATTTTCGGACTTCAGATGGCCGACACTATCATAGAAAATGCCTATTCTTGTCCGGATAAGAATAGGACATGCTCTTTTTTTTTTTTTGCAGGGCTGCAGAACGGAACCACGGATGCGGACAGCACACGGTGTGTTGTCCACATCTTTTGCGGCCCCATTGAAATGAATGGGTCCACACCGTCCCTCAAAATTGCGGAACGGATGCAGACTCATTCATATGGTCGTGTGAATGACCCCTAATCCAGAGCCAAAATACTGATGGATTTCAATATGCTTGTGTGAAAGCGAACAAACTCAACTAATCTTCAGTATGAATCTGACAATCCACTACAGGATTCTGAGCTTCTGCTGTGGATTATCAGATTTATCTACTCCAAACCATGTATATTTGAAAATCTGCGGACTGCTGACAAATCCACAGCAGGAAAGCGACGATATGAATGAAGGTGTGAAAATCTGTGACCATAAATCCACAACAAATCTGTCAAACATGTTTAAGGGCTCATACACACGACCGTTGTTGTTTTGCGGTCCGTTTTTCATGGATCCATTGTTTTTCATCCTCTGATTTAAGTCCTCTTCCCTTATTCCACAAAACATATCCGTACGGTTTCTGTATGTGATCCGTTTTTTGCGGATCGGAAACGGAAGCAGTAACTTTTTAATCACCAAACAAATGAGCAATATGGCTGGGCATAGCATTTCTACAGTATGGACCTGCAAAATACGGATAACTTACGGATATGTTCCGTGTGTGTTCCGTATTTTTTGAGGACCCATTGACTTGAATGGGGCCTCGGACCGTGATTTGCGGACAATAATAGGACATGCACTACTTTTTTGCGGAACGGAAATACGGAAACAGGATGCACACAGAGTACCTTCCGTTGTTTTTGCGGACCTATTGAAGTGAATGGTTCCGCAAACGGTCCGCAAAAAAAAAACGGAACAGAAATGGATAGAAAATACGTTTGTGTGCATGAGCCCTAAAGAGGAGCTGTCACCTCTCCTGACACGTCATGAGAACCCCCTGTCACCTCTCCTGACATGAGAATCCCAGAATCCTCCTTTCACTTCCATGGGAGTTAGAAGAACAGCGGAGCCTCTGTGTATGCTGGGAGTTGTAGTTCCACAACTGCTGGAGTGTTGAAGGTTGCTGGCCCCTGATCTAATCTAACCATCTAATGTGTATGTGGGTCACCCATGTCTTCCTGATGGCAGATGGGGAGAGAAGGTTCAGATAGTTGGATTTCAACATGCCCGATCCTTTTGTTCCCTGGAGTAGAGATGTGTGCAGCGACTTCAGATGCTACATCCGAAGTCACTTCGCTAAAAAATTTCATTTTTTTCTCTGTACATCGTTAGAATTTATTGCCTCCAGCGAGGCGAATTCCGTTATTCACGAAGTCGCACATGACTTTGTTGAATAACTTCGGTAATTGTTTATTACAGTGAAAAACCTTGGAACTGAACTCGTCTTCGGTTCCAAGGTACCAGTCAGAACCGAAGCCGAGTTTGGGTCCAAGTTGTGAAGTGTTTTTTCACTGTAATAATCAATTGCCAAAGTTATTCAACAAAGTCTCGCGCCACTTCGTGAATAACTTACTTTGGCTAATCGGAGCCCACACATTCTAATACTGTACGGAGACTAATCTGTGTACAATATTATAACGAATCTTTTAGCGAAGCGGCTTCGAATGTAGCATCTGAAGCTCGCTTTGCTCATCTCTACCCTGGAGGTGTCTGACAGCAGTTTTCCACTGCTCTTCCATGAGAAAAGAAATCATGTCTTGACCATGACATGCTGCAGTACTGAACTTTTCTTCCATAGAAGCAATGGTGCTACCCCCAAAAAAACATTTTTCCATTTGTTTCTGCAAACTCAGATTCACTTCTGAAGACGTGTATATGAATGAATAATGAATCAATTCCTAATTTCCTTCCTAGCTGTTATTGCTCAGTCCCATCTGTGTCTTCTCCGTGAGGACAAATGTACAACATGTTGGATTAATCCAGTCGCACATAGCCTACAGGGTTTAGGAGGGGGTGAATGAGGCCGACCTCAACGCTGATTTCTTTTTTTTCTCTCTGCTTGCTTTACAAGGGGAAATGCTCAGTGAAATGGATTGTCGTTAATCCATGCAGGGCTTAAAATTCCTGTGACCCATATCCACATGCACTGGTTAGTAGACTAATGCACGCAACCCGCTAACAATATAATACCTAATACTGACAAAAAAAAAACTCCGGAAAATGTATTTATCAATATTAAAGTGGAACTTATTAGAATAGGACCTGTGCGCAAAACCTGCCCAGCATTGTACAATTGCCTAGACAACAGTGCAACCCAGTGTGCGGACGTGTCTCTCCATGCGTGAGGTGGGATGAGGCGACATGGTTGGCCTGGATATACACTTTGGGGAGTATTAAAAGGGGTTTTCCAGGGATTAAATATCGATGAACGGCCCTTAAGATAGCCAGTTGCATTTCCTTCATTGGTAACACAGCGTCAGTACCAGAAATTTCTGGACAGTCTGTAAAAATAGGTGACTTTTTTCCTGTGTCTGATTTTTTGAGGCTGGTGGTACCTGATTAGGTTATTTTGGTAGTAATCATCATCATTTTACAGTTCACAGTAAACTCTGGTAATGGGGTGTCTATAATTCATTATTGTTTTCCAATTCCTCCATGAAAAATGTTGGCTGTCCAAAATTTTGGGATAAGTCCTCCAGGAAAATTCTGGTCGGCAACTCTGGTCCATACAGGCAGCCATGGTTGGTACTGAAGCTCAGTCGTATTCCTTTGGATCAGGTCAGCACTTATGTTTATGGTGCTGTGCCTGTGTAGACAATTAATTCATTCTGCTGATCGGGTGTCCGTAGGATTGAAGTCTTGGGGTCAGATGCCCACCTACCAAACATCAGTAAGCCTTCAGTGTTTAAACCCAGTTAAACCCCTTTATAGGGTTATTCCAGTCTGGACCTTTATGGTGTATCCACGCGATATGCCATAAATGTATGACAGCTGCAGGTCCCTTTAGGCTTGAGCGAATCGATCTTCAGATCATAGATCTGAAGTCGATTTGTTCAAAAACTTCAGTGTTAATGTTGTTTCCGTACAGCATTAAAATGTATTGGCTCCGTGGAGCCAAACTTCGTCTCGCTCAAAGTCGAGAGATTCTTCAGCGAATTACTCCGGTATTCCTATCGGCTTATTTAAAAACATTTTAAAATAGGAATCCAAAGTGGGCTTTAGTACTGGCTGGTACCTCGGTTTTTAACAGCCAGTAGAAGTGTGCACAGCCGTTAAAAAGGGGCCCATTGATTTCATATCCTATTCACTGCTATGTGAATAGTCCCATAGACTTCATGTTGTATAAATGGCCGTGTGATGTCTAGTACCTAGCCATTAGATGGCAATTTTTCCCATTCGTGTGCATGTGGCATAAGCGCAAGTATAGCTAGAGTAACGTTTAACCAAGACATGAACTACTTAACCATTTAATCACCAGCTATTTTTTTTTTTAGTTTTTGCCTAACCATGTTTAAGTAGCCGTAACTTTTTTTTTTCATTGACATGGCTGTATGAGGTCTAGTTTTAAATGGAAGAAACTGCATTTTTTACGTTGTAATTTATATACATTTTTTGTGTTGCATCTATAAAAAAAGTGATTTTTCACACTACTTTTTCTACTTTAACAATAAAGTAATACTGTATATTGAATGGCCTGGGCAGAACTACTTTTAATGGCAGTTACAGATGGGAATACTTTAAAGGGTTGTCTGATGGGAAAAAATGTTTTACAAATGTCTCAGAATTGGTTAAAAAAATTGTTACTAATCCTTCCCACATGCTGTACCCAATGCCAGTCTCGTTCGACACACAAAAAAGAACTGGTCATCCAATCACTGTATGTGGTGGGGATCATTGAGGTGAGTATTGCTTCTTTTTTAACCCAAGTGAATGGGATGATTAGTTGTAATTATACTACGCTGCTGCTGCAAGCGAGACCACGCTTACTGAGGAGGAAACAGACCACTTACATGGTGCCATTCTTTTTATCTGCAGATCTTTTAATTCTTGGTCTCCTCTTCTGCCATTCAAGATGGCTACCAAATGCACATTATGCATCAGTCAATATGAGAAGCTGGCAGAAGAGGAGCCAGAGAATTAGCATGAAAAGGAGGGCATCATGTAAATGGTCTGTTTGTTCCCCTGATTTTTTTTTTTTTAATGGAGTCTTGCTTTCATTTTTTCTATCGGCACTTCTATACTGTAATATAAAGCACCCTCCTGCTATACCATCACGTCTGATATGGCAGGTAACAGACGTTCGCCGCAGAGGGGAGGGAAGAAGAGTACCCTTCCACTAGAGAGAGGGAGGAGTGGTGAGTGGTGACCCCTAGCTCGCCTGGCACTGGAACCTGGCTGCCCTGACGTCCCTAGACGGGCTGGTAACCCGTACGCTGATCACGTGCCTCGTCCCTGAAATAAGCCCTAGGTAGTGAGTAGGGTGGTGGGAGCACTAGTCCTCACCACTGACACCCAGGGAAAGAACAAACACCACAAACAATCCCCAAAGGGAGACAACAACAGGAGTGAACCGGAGATCCGACAGCACCAGTTCCAACAGCTCCACAGAAACTCCCACTCCACCTGAGGTCAGAATAGAAGATCTGGAAAGAAGGTCTATATCTGGCAACAAAGGAAGCAGAAAGGGAGAATATATAGTAGCTGGGAGTGACTGACAGAGAACAGCTGAAAGGAAAAGCTACAGCGAATTTTATTCTCGAATGTCGTGATTTTGAGATTTTACAAATATGTCGAATACATGACCCCATATTCGCAATTGCGAATATTCGCCCTTAAGATGGATAGTGATGGGGAAACTGTATTGAAAATAAAAGATTCAGACATAATTCCCCCAATCTCAATTGCTTTCTATAACAATTTCCACTATTCCTGTCAGAGTAAAGACTTAATAGGTAAAAACTGTTCTCCAAATGTTTGTCACTTGAATATTGGCATTAATCTATTGGCGGTTTGTATTCCCTTTCCTACCAAGCGTTAACAGGTTGTGTCAGACTCCAGTACACTGCATGTATTGCGAAAATCCGTATATGTATTTTTCGCACCTTTCCATATGCACAAATGACTCCCGCCATTTCAAGCTTTCAATACACGTAAAGCTGTTTAAACGTTATTAATAACGAATAGATTATATGCGCACGCAAATATAACTTGAAAAATTAATCGCAAGTCATGATGAATGTGAAATAACGAATATTGCGAAATCGTGAATATATGACGAATATGATGCGGATTATTCGTCAGATATCGAATATGGGTCTTTGCGCTCATCACTATTCCTAACTAGGACAAAAAGGATCGCAAGCCTAAGCAGGAAAACCTGGACCGGAATCTAGTCTCACCATTAGGTCATGGACCGATATCTTGAGAAACCGAGCGCATAGCCACCCACTGCAACCTTCTGACCCCAGGTACAACAGGGTCAGAGATAGGTCGTGACATATACAGTCTCTGCTTTATAGGATTTAATTTTCTTACCAGTGTTTTGCATGTAAGTGCATAAAAAGTGCATAAAAGCCCTTGGCCAGCAATATGATGCTTGTGTTGTTTTCTAGCCTTCATATCTAATGTCACAGTTCGAATCTGTTCTGTTGCTACATTCACCATAAATGTTTGTTCTAGTTTTTATACGTAACTCATTGCTTAGCATGAAGTCCTTATGCTAGTAAGGGTGAGTTGACATCACTGCTACTTATTTAGGTTGTTCTGTGGAGCAGAAGAATAGAAATAATGGAATGGCTGGATTCGGCATATAACTTCTTTTGGTTTCCGTTCCGGAGAACATTTTTTAGCGGAGAAAAAAAGTCCTGCATTCAGGACTCTTTTCTCCGCTATTCTTGAGGAACACTGTGACAGAAGCACTGTATGGAGCCTCCAATGCAGATGTGAACTTAGCCTTAGAGGAGCAGAACAACAAAAATAACGAAAGTGCCAGATTCACATAACTGAGACAAAAGTAGCTGAACAGATTCCATTGACTGCAATGGAGTGCGTTCAGTTTCTGTTTGGGAACCTGTGTTTTACCGGACAAAAAAAGGCCTGGAATCTGCGACGGAGGCCCTGAGCTGAGCTTCAAAGTCGGATGTAAACAAGCCCTAAGACACAACTGTAAGTCTACAGCAATATTCTATTCCACATAACGGAGCTTGAAGTAAACACTTCCCAGCTGGTTGAGATGTGTTATACACGTCTGACTGCCTCTATTGTCTTGTTACTGTGATAAATATTGATGGGGATGGCTGCTTGGTTACATCGCACTGCTGCTCTGCCTGTGGACCATGGCTGTGGACAGCCAGGAGGAGATGTTACCTTGTAGTAGTAATTTCTATTGGTGAGGTGCTTCAGCTCAAATTATCCGATTCCTAAATTGTTCCATCTGGTTTCCCTATGATAATGGTTTAATGAATAAATTACCTGATAGGTTGGCTCCTTAAGGGTAGAGATGTCGCGAGCATAAAATTTTCCGTTCGCGAACGGCAAACGTGAATTTATGCAAAGTTCGCGAACAGGGCGAACCGCCATATACTTCAATAGACAGGCGAATTTTAAAACCCACAGGGACTCTTTCTGGCCACAATAGTGATGGAAAAGTTGTTTCAAGGGGACTAACACCAGGACTGTGGCATGCCAGAGGGGGATCCATGGCAAAACTCCCATGGAAAATTACGTAGTTGACGCAGCGTGTGGTAAGTTGAATTCGCAATGCGATTAATATAACCTGCATTAATCGCATTGGGATTACAACTTAGATCTGAGTTCCTAATGGTTGTATTGCTAGAATATAACGAAGATTGAGAATATAGCACTATATTCTAATATATCATCGCTAACCAGCGTTACTACTGGCGGTGTAAATGCACCTACCCGATTACTCAATGAACGAGCAAAACGCTAGTTTATCGGATAATTGTATCTTTTGTGCAGCACAAAAGTCATTGTTTCCGGGTGGCAGATTATGCTGTGTAAACATGATCTACTGCCGGGAAGAGCGATAGCATTAGTGATCAGTCCTCCCCATACTCTGGAGGAGATCGCTGCATGTAAATGCTTCGCTCTCGTCCGCTAGCGATCGCCAGATTGTCGTGATGGAATAATCTACTAGATCGTCGTTCCGTATAAAGGGACCATTAAAGTGTGATCCCATGGTGCAGCTGGTTGAGCGGATGACTTTTCTACAAAAACTCAAGCTACACCACAAGGCATCCGCCATGACATTCTTGACCCCAGGGCAAAAAGTGACAAATTAAATCTGGTAAAAAATAAAGACCATCTGGCCTGCCTTGGGTTCAAACGTTTGGCCGAATCCCGGTAGGCCAGATTTTTATGATCGGTAAATACAGTAATGGGATGAATCGCTTCTTCTAACCAATGACGCCATTCCTCAAAGGCCAATTTAATGGCCAGCAACTCTCTATTGCCAACATCATAATTCCTCTCGGCAGAAGAGAGTTTTTTCGAGAAAAAGAAAAGCACAAGGGCGCCATTTGCTAGGAGAAAGACCCTGCGACAGAAGTGCACCAACTCCCACTTCTGATGCGTCAACCTCAACAATAAATGGCTGAGACACATCAGGCTGCACCAGAATGGGAGCAGAAGAAAAACATTTCTTTATAGTGGAAAAAGCATGTAACGCCTCTTTCAACCAGACAGAGAAATCCACCCCTTTCTTAGTCATATCAGTCAGAGGTTTGACAACAGTGGAATAATTTAGTAATTGGTAAACCCCAAAAACCTCAAAAGCGCTTTCTGATTCTCGGCAGATCCCAGTTTAACACAGCACGGACTTTTTTCGGGATCCAAGCGAAAGTCCAAAGTGGAAAGCAGGTAACCCAGAAAAGGAATTTCTTGAACAGCAAACACACATTTTTCTATCTTGACATATAACTTATTCTCCCGGAGGATCTGCAAGACTTGTCTCAAATGATCCTAATGACTCTCCATATCGGACGGGTAAATTAATATGTCATCCAGGTATACGACAACAAACCTCTCCACCAATTGATGAAAAATGTCATTGATAAAATGTTGAAATACTGCCGGGGCATTGGTCAAACCAAAAAGGCATGACCAGGTTCTCAAAATGGCCCAAAGGAGTATTAAAAGCTGTCTTCCTTCATCCCCCTCTCTGATTTTTACCAGATTACATGCCCCTCTTAAGTCTAATTTAGAAAATACCTTAGCTCCAACAATCTGGTTGAACAAATCTGGGATCAAGGGAAGGGGATAAGGATCACAGATAGTGATGCGATTCAACTCTCGGAAATCTTTTTTTTTTTACTAAAAAGAACCCAGCCGCCAAAGGTGACTTAGATGGTCTGATGTGTCCTTTTGCCAAACTCTCAGCAATATACTCTCGCATAGCAACTCTTTCGGGTTCAGAAAGGTTATACAACCGAGACTTTGGCAACTTAGCTCCGGGAACTAGATTGACAGGGCAATCATATTCTCTATAAGGCGGCAACTCCTGATCCACGCTCTCAGAGAACACATGAGAAAAATATAAACACAAAAATACAACAGCACTCAGCAACTAGAGCTCTGCCCAAGATAGGAGCTGTAAGAGGACATTAGTGATATCGCATGCAAACAGTGGAGACATTGGTTTACATTTTGATCAAAAGGTAGTAAGCCCACTCACCCCTTCACGGTTGTCTCCTAGAGTGGGTACTAACGCTAAATCTGACCTACTATAGGCCATGACAGTCACATAAAATCCTCCTAACGCTAAGTCCTACCTGTTATGGGCCACGACAGCCACATAAAATCCAGGGAGTGTGAGCCCAGCATGCACGCTGGGATAGACCTTACTTATTAACCCCTTCTGGTGCTGCAACAGCCTCCATTAGATCCAGGGATGCAGGTACCAACATGCATGCTGAGCCCACTGTGCACTCCTCCTGGAGCCAGATGGCTACTAGCAGGCAATGTGAGTACACATTCAGCTTTATACTCACTCTGATTGAAAACCAGCATCTAGGGCAGAAACACTAGTCAGGTGTGCACGACTGAGAAGGAGGTCGCCACACCTCCAACATATACTAAGTAAAAACAAAAAGGGGGGCTGTCATGGCCTATAGTAGGTCAGATTTAGCGTTAGTACCCACTCTAGGAGACAACCGTGTCGGGGTGAGTGGGCTTACTACCTTTTGATCAAAATGTAAACCAATGTCTCCACTGTTTGCATGCGATATCACTAATGTCCTCTTACAGCTCCCATCTTGGGCAGAGCTCTAGTTGCTGAGTGCTGTTATATTTTTGTGTTTGTATGTATAATTGCCATAACCTACGTGCACCTGCATACAGGGAGTGCTGACTGAAACCCCCCCTTTTTGTTTTTACATGAGAAAAATATGAGAGAAACGGGGGTAACATGTTAGTGGATATCCCAGAAAGAGATGTGACGAGACAGTTGTCCATACAGTAATCCCTCCAGCCCTTGATCTGTCTCACTTGCCAATCAATGGTGGGATTATGTTTGGTCAACCATGGCACCAGAGGAGCTGGCAGACGCTTCATTATAAAATAATAAATACCCTCAACATAGGAATCCCCCACCCTTAAATGGATATCCTGCACCATAAGTGTCAAAGATTTTTGAGAAAGGGGAACAGAATCGATAGCGAACACAGAGATCTCTTTGTCAAGTGCATTAGATCTAAAACCATGCATCAGGAGTCTGGACAAACTGGTAATCAACAAGGTTAACCCCTGCCCTGCTGTCCACAAATACCTCCACATCAATATTTTTGGAATCTAGCGCCACCCTGGCAGGCAGAAAAAAACGGTACTACCGGCTAAGACAAGAGCATGTTCTCAGATTCCCCATCTACTCTGCCAAGAGTTAGAGAAGAAAACTTATTGGTAACTCCTTTTTTTTTCTTTTTCATTTTCGTCTTGATATTTTACATAGGGACAAACATTAACAAAATTACCCTCTTTACCACAAAAAAAAAACAGTCTCTTTCTAGCCCTGAAGTTCCTATTACAAGGGTCTGGAGTGACCCATCCTAATTGCATAGGTTCATCTCCATACATGGGCTCGAGTGTCTCAGTACCCTGAGTGTCAGAAGAGACCGACCTCCCTTCAGGTAATGCGTACCGAGGGAACGGAGTCTTGCACCTTTCCCTCAGACGTCTATCAATTCGTACCACAAGAGACACGGCAGCTTCTAATAAAACAGGGTTTTAATGTAGTACTAAGGCATCCTTTAGTTTCTCAGATAGCCCCTGACAGAACTGACTCTGGAGAGCAGGGTTATTCCACTCCAAATCAGTTGCCCACCTCCTGAATTCAGAGCAATAGGACTCAGCAGACCGATTTCCCTGTTGTAAGCTGCACAACATAGATTTAGCCAGAGAAACTCGGTCTGGGTCGTCATAAATAAGTCCTAGGGCTCTGAAAAAATCATCCACCGAACGGAGGAATTGGGAGTCAGTGGGCAAAGAAAAGGCCTAGGATTGAGCGTCACCTTTCAATAAAGAAATAACAATCCCCACCTTTTGACTCTCGTCACCAGTGGAGTGAGGGTATAAGCGAAAATAAAGCTTGCAGGACTCCCTGAACCGACTGAAGTTGTCACTTCCTCCGGCAAATCGGTCTGGGAGGGCGATCTTAGGTTCAGAGCAGGTCTGCCCCCCGCTGGCGGAGCCAGACGCCTTAAACCTTGCAACAGATTCACGGAGGTCAGCTATCTCCAAAGACAACCCCTGCATGCGATCCACCAGTGCAGAAACATGATCCATGTCAACACAGAGCAGGGGAAACAGTAACGGTATATAGCGGCTGATAATGTCACGGGTAGTATGTGGGAGGAAAGACAACCAAAGGGGACCACAGCAAAACAACAGCAGACTAGGCCCCAAACCTAGGGAACAGGGAGGTCACCACCTAGCAATCCCTGACACTCTCCCTAACTGCTGACAGCATGTGCAAATCTCAATAGTAGAAATGTACATGTGCAGGAACCTAAGACTGCTGAAACACTGCACCAAACCCTCAGTTTAGGGAACCGGGAAAGAGGTAACCAGCTCCAACCTTTTCAGAGGTAACGCCGAAGGGGTTGGTGTCTCTCTGAGGCCTAGTCAGAATAAACACACCAGGAAAAGGGGGAAAAAATTATCTTGAGAAGCAACTGGATCAGGAGAACCACCAAACAAGCAGAGCACTCCACAGAGGAAATATTAGCCGCAGGGTAACAAGTGAGAGACGGAACATATATAGAGCCTCCTAACTTGATAATGAGCAGCATCTGCGAAGGGGTGGAAAACTTTCAGCAACACTCAAAACAAGAGAGATCTGTCAGATAGACTCTCCCAGGGCCTGCGGTGACACACAGAGTTTGATAGTGCCTTCAGGGGTCTGGTAGTGCACGGGAGGTGAAAATCACAATATTCATCCCTGACTTCCACAAATGCGTCAGATCCTTGCAGACACTACTCAATCATTTTGTTGTCTGTGGAGCAGGAAAGGTTTGTGCATCATTAATCCAATTTACTAGCATAAAAAAAACTGTATGGTAACATACCAAGTTCACACCTCCTTCTTCAGATTTTTATGGGACTGATAAGAAGAACCCTTGTAAAATCGAAGGTACAATGCGGCACAGTATGGGTCCACAGAATTCTGGTCACCGTAATACTTATCCTTTCCATACAGATTCATAATATGACTGTAACATTTAAATAGGCTAGGAATAACCTTTAATTTTAGCAGCAGGAAGTTTCTAATTAACATTAGTGGGAGCTACCAGCTTGTAAAAATCCAGTTTATTCTGTACTGAGTTTCAGTAAATTAGTCTCTATAAATACCTTTTATATGGTTATAGTTGTATGTCTTTCTAAGAATAGTTACTGATTAGGTAATAGAACTTTACAGAAAAGCTTTACACTGACAGTACTGATTCAATTTCAGTGTTAATAACGATGATAATAATTTGTCTATTAATTATGTGTCTTTTTATATGGATATCACTACTGGAATTAAAAGGGGTTATGCCATGACTGATATAAAAAAATAAAAATCAGACATCATATAGTACATGAAAATCTCTTTCTAACAAAGCTAGAACCAGCCCTGTACCTCACATGGATCCAGAGATCTCCATATTCACTGCTCCATTTGCTCTGCTAGACTACCTTCAGCCTGACAGCTTAGGGATGTGCCCTTTCTGCTGCAGCTCTCTACCTTTACCATATAACATATGGCTGGTGGCAGTTAAAGTTTTAAACTCAGTGAGACGGATAAACAATAAAGAAAAAAAACAAACAGCAAGTGGCATTTTATTGAATAGCTCACTGGCCATAGTAAATTTTCAATTGCATGCAATTACAAAAGTATTCAGAACCAGGTGCTGGTTTGAAAACTGTAGAATATGTTTCTTGACACAACCCCTTTGAGTTTTTACAAACATCATGTTGTCTGCCTTCAGGAAATGTGCAGGATTATTTAAGGTGTTTAAACCTGTTTTCTGAGATTTTGATATTGATGGCCTATCTTCAGGATAGGTCATCAATATCTCATTGGAGGGAGTGGGAATCCTGGTACCCCTGTTGATCAGCTGTTGGAAGAGTCTCTTCTTAGGTCAGTGACATCATGTTTATCAGTCACATGGACTAGGCACAGCTCATCCCCATTCAAGTGAATGGGCTTGAGCTGCAATACTGAGCATAGCTGCTATACATTGTTGTGCTGCTGCGCAGTTAAAATATGTATAGTTTAATTTATTGAACCATTTCATATATATATTCTATATTTGGTTATATGCTCCCATCTAGTGGCCGTTTTTGGTAATGCGCTTGTTTTTCTTTCTTCTTCATACCTATGACTCATTTCCTTTCAATCCTCCACCCCTTCTTCTGTGTACTTCACTTTCTGTCTTCCTTGCTGCTTTAGCCTCATGTAACAGGTACACATGTATTCTCATGTACGCTAATGAAAGCATCATCTTTTGACCGCACAATACCGGAATCCATCTGTTCTGCTATACTCTGTTGTCTGACTTACAGAATAAAGCAACTTACACTGATAAATACGGTGTTGGTGAGTTCAAGCTACCTAATAAAGATTGTCCGCAGTGATTATATCTGCTTATACAGGCCAGGCATAGAGGTCTCACTAGGGATAAATCACCATTACAACAATCAGAGTCAGAATAGTCAAAAGATGCATAGAATTCCTACAGCCTGCTGTGTATATGTGTGTGCCTAATCTGCAATCCAGCTCAGTGCCATCCGCTATCTTGTAAAAGCACATGGTCGCACTTGCTTACTGCACTTCAAGTGAATGTTGAAAGCTGTTTCTCTACATTGAACTGTGTTACCTCACCTGTCTAAGCTGCTGTTCATCTTCTTAAAGAGGCATTACAATTTTTCGCAAAACCGTAAAAAATGTCTAGAAAAGGCGCTGAACATTCTTTTATGGCTAAACCAACGCAGATACATCATGCCTCTGAACCGACAGACGTATACAGGGAGTAGATTCTGCAGATATTACCGAACAGAGTGTAAGTCCCAAACGTACAATAAAACCAACACAGAAACTCAGAGAAAACTATGAAGCCACTAGAGATGAGTTCTCCAGCAATCTGTCAGACCTCTGGGACAGAACTTTACAGTGCATGTCAGTTTTGTCACACTTTAATGATCAACCAGCTGAATTAAGAGACTCTATAAATCGCCTATTTGCTGCGTATGAACGCTACCAGCTGCTGTCTGAAAAATACTCAGCTTTCTTGCAGGACTCTAATATAGAGGATTCTTCAGCAGAACTGACCAGGACTGATGCACTGAACCAACAAAGGGATCTTGCAGTGCAAAATGCTAAGCTTAAGGCAAAACTCCGCATTACTTAACTGCAGGAGACCAGATCTCACAGATCCACCTCAACCAAGCACACTGCACTTTCTTCCAGATCCTCTCGCTCCAGAAGGTCAACATTAAGCGACAAGCTAATAGAGGCCCGCGCTGATGCCGAATCAAAAAAGGCGCAAAGCTCTTTTACCAGAAGGCAAGGAGAGGTAGAAGCACACAAGGTAGCTCAACAAGCAGAGATGGAAGCATGCAAGGTAGCTCAACAAGCAGAGATAGAAGCACGCAAGGTAGCTCAATAAGCAGAGATGGAAGCTCGCAGGGCAGCTCAACAAGCACAGATGGAAGCTCAATGCAAAGCTCTCCAAGCACAAATGGTTGCTCAACAAGCAGAGATGGAAACTCAAAGGGCAGCTCAACAAGCAGAGATAGAAGCTCAAAGGGCAGCTCAACAAGCAAAGATGGAAGCATGTAAGGTAGCTTAACAAGCAGAGATGGAAGGACGCAGGGCAGCTCAACAAGAAAAGATGGAAGCTCAAAGCAAAGCTCTCCAAGCACAAATGGTTGCTCAACAAGCAGAGATGGAAACTCAAAGGGCAGCTCAACAAGCAGAGATAGAAGCTCAAAGGGCAGCTCAACAAGCAGAGATAGAAGCCCATAGCAAAGCTCTCCAAGCAGAGGCAGATTCACAATTAAAGATTCTGCAAATGGAAGGAGAGGAAACAGCTTCCCTAGCAAGGCTGAAAGTCCTTGAACAAGCAATGGGACACAGTACTAATTCAGACAGTTTTATCCCAGCAGAATTGGAAGATCCAGCTGAACGCACCAGTGAATACATTCTAAAGCATAACATCTGCAAAGATAGAGAGTCATCTCCTGTACCTCCTACTAACAACACTGTTCTGTCTCTCAACGCAGAGAACTCTCAGCTCTATATGCCTGAGCCTCTTCAAGTCTACAACGCAAGTACATCTATGCAGAAAACCGCATCAATTCATGCCAACAACGAGGTGACTTCCGGTGATAAGCCACAGCTCAAGCCACAGCCAGCACAAGCCTTGGAGACTAAACCACAGTTAAACGCTCATGCAACATCATTTTACCCTGGTAAACCTCACCCTAAATCACCAGAGAACTTTCACACCCAAGGGGTTCCACAAGTTACTTTAAGTGACACCACAAGTTCCACAAGTGACACCAAGGAGTGAGAGACCAGACATGAATGATTTTGCCAGATACATGGTACGCCGTGAGCTCATTAACACCAGGCTCTCAAGGTTTGATGACTGTCCAGAGAGCTGCAGGGCCTGGAGATCAACCGTCAAGGCTACTATTGCTGATCTCAACCTTACTACTAAGGAAGAACTTGATTTGCTTATAAAGTGTCTGGGACCAGAATCTGCAGGTCAGGTTGTGTTAAAAGACTCAGAACAGTACATGTTGAGCACCCAGATGCAGGTCTTGTTGCTGCATGGGCAAGACTTGAGCAAGCCTATGGTAGCTCTGAAGCCATAGAAAGTGCTCTATTCAAGAGACTGCAAAACTTCCCAAAAATAGGGAACAAAGACTATCGCAAGCTCCAAGATCTAAGTGACCTCCTCATGGAGCTAGAGTTGGCAAAGACTGACCCACGTCTACCTGGACTAAGCTTCTTGGACACCACTCATGGTGTCAACCCAGTGGTGTCTAAACTGCGATATGGCCTACAAGAGAAATGGGCACAAAAGGGCTCAAGATACAAAAGAGACTATAATGTATCCTTTCCTCCATTCTCATACTTCTGCAGGTTTTTTAGTGATCAAGCCTGGATAAGAAACAATCCCAGCTTTAGTGTTGATCACGAATTTTTGAATTGCGAATTTTAATCGCGAAAATCGGCACTTCGAGAATTCGCGAATATTTAGAATATCGCAAAATATATTCGCAATTGCGAATATTCGTTTTTATGCAAATTTTTTATATGCAACTTTTCGCAAGCAAGAAAATAGTCATTATTTTCTGATTGTGAAAATTCGCATAAAAAATCTGCATAAATTTGCATAAAAATTTGCATAAACTGGTATTTAAAAGGTATCTTAAATGCCAGTTTATGCGACTTTTTATGAAAATTATATGCGAATTCTTATGCAAATTGTTATGCAGATTTTTAATGCGAATTTTCGCAATCAGAAAATAATGACTGGAGATTACGAATTTGCGAATTTTCGAATATATGGCGAATATTCGCGAAATATCGCGAATTCGAATATTGCCCCTGCCGCTTATCACTACCCAGCTTCAGCTTCAGTGAACCCAACCTGCCTACTTCATCCTCACCATCATCAAGGTATGATAACATTGCAGCTAAAAGTACAGACTTTGATAGCCATTTCTGTTTAAAGGACATACATCTCACTCTTCACAACCTCACCTACTGATCAGGGCATTGTGGATAGTAACATAGTAACATAGTAACATAGTATATAAGGCCGAAAAAAGACATTTGTCCATCCAGTTCGACCTGTTTCTTGCAAGTTGATCCAGAGGAAGGCAAAAAACCCCTGTGAGGTAGAGCCAATTTTCCCCACTTAAGGGGAAAAAATTCCTTCCCGACTCCAATCAGACAGAGATAAAGACCCTAATCGCCAGTGTCCTATTTACAAAAAGCCTCACCCTCTTAATAAATGTTGTGGGCTTAGGGCAAAAACTTTACAAGAGTGCAGGGAGATTCTCCAGAAACTTTGAATATGCTACAAATGTTGTGCTTCTTATAGCCATTTTGCTAAAGACTGTAAAGTTGTCATCAAGTGCACAGAATTCGGTAGTGACAGACATGTTACAGCCATGCATCCTACTCCACTTCCTGACAACCCACAGCAGCTACCTACCTCCACTCCTGTCTCAAATCATGCCAAGGAGCAACAAGGGCATGATCCAACCAAAGATAATGTCTCTTCTTCACATACAGAAGTCTAAGAAGAAGGCAAGGACCACAAATGCTGTGCCAAGATATGCCTCGTCAAGATATACCCAAAGAGTCATCCTGAGAAAGCTGCTAGGATGTATGCCATAATAGATGAACAGAGCAACAGATCCCTGGTTAAGCTTAACTTCTTTTAGATCTTTGGCATAGAGGGTCAAGCCACACCATATACCCTCAGAACCTGTTCTAGTCGTGTAGAGACCTTCAGCAGAAGGGTTAATGGGTTCATGGTCTCTCATATCTACAAGGGAGAGGACATACCCCTACCAACGTTAGTCAAGTGCGACCAGATACCAGATGAAAGGGAAAAGATTCCCACTCCAGAAGCTGCATATCACCATCCTCACTTAAGACACCTTGTTGATGAGATTCCTGCAATGGACAAGAGTGCTGAAATCTTAGTCCTGTTAGGAAGAGACATTCTCAGAGTACATAGAGTATGCAACCAGTGTGATGGGCCCGACGATGTTCCTTATGTACAAAGACTTGACCTAGGCTGGGTAATAGTGGGTGATGTATGCATAGACAGGATGTGTATGTCATCTGAGATCCACTCCTTCAAGACTTACATGTTGGAAAATGGATGTGCATCCCACTTCAAACAGTGCCCTCACCATTATGAAGTAGAGGAGAAGCTTCTTGACATCATCCAAGTACCTGATGTTACTCCTGTCCTTTGTGATGACAACCTAGGTATCACAGTGTTTTGTACTACTAGTGAGGACAACAAAGTAGCCTTGTCAGTTGAAGACAGAGAATTCATCAAAATAATGGACAAGGAATTCTTTCAGGATGCGTCTAACAACTGAGTTGCACCATTACCTCTTCGAGCTGCAAGGGCCAAACTCCCAAACAATCATGAACAGGCTCTATCCAGATTCAACTCACTTCAACGAACGCTAAAGAACAGACCTGAGATGAAGGACCATTTCATCGCCTTTATGAAAAGGATATTTGAAAACGATCACGCTAAACCAGCGCCACCACTTTAAAGACACTATGAGTGCTGGTATCTGCCTTTCTTCGGAGTGTATCATCCATGTAAGCCAAAACAAATCAGGATAGTATTTGACTCCAGTGCCAAGCATCAAGGTGTATCCCTAAACAATGTTATTCTTACTGGCCCGAATCTAACCAACAACCTTGTAGGCGTACTTATGAGATTTAGAAGAGAACCAGTTGCCATAACTACTAATATTGAGCAAATGTTTCATTGCTTTATTGTACGCGAAGATCATAGGAACTTCCTAAGGTTTCTGTGGCACCGTAACAACAACATGGACAATTAGATTATTGAATACCGCATTAAGGTGCATGTTTTCGGAAATAGTCCCTCACCTGCTCTTGCAACATACGGTTTACGAAGGACTGCCCTTGATGGAGAAAAGGAGTATGGCGCGGATGCTCAACACTTCGTTGAGAGAGACTTTTTTGTTGACGATGGACTTAAGTCTTTACCTACAGACGAGGAAGCCATAGACCTTCTCCAAAGGACACAAGGTATGCTTTCTTAGGCTAACCTCAGACTACACAAGATTGCTTCAAACAGTTTTGCTGTTACGAAAGCCTTTCAACCTGGCGATCATGTACAGAGAAGTCTGGGCCTACGGTGGGACTTATTAAATGACACTTTCGGCTTTCAAGTCAGCTCTGCAGACAAGCCATTTACCAAGCGTGGTCTGTCAGTGGTAAACAGCTTATACAATCCAAAGGGATTTGTGGCTCCTATCACCATACAAGGTAAAGCCTTACTTAGACAGCTCTCAGAGTCTATTAAAGATTGGGATGCTCCGCTGCCATCTGACAAGCTTTCAAAGTGGGAGTCCTGGAAGCAATCTCTACACGCCTTAGATGGAATCCATATACCACGCTGCTACACCCCAGCCTCTCTTGCTACAAGCTGAAGAAAAGAGCTTCACATCTTCTCAGATGCATCTACTGAGGCCATAGCGGCTGTTGCCTACCTCAAGGTGAGGGACTCTTCTGATCAAACCCACATAGGGTTTCTGTTTGGGAAAGCTAAGTTAGCACCTAAGCCTAAGCAATCAATTCCTAGGCTTGAACTTTGTGGGACTGTGCTAGCTAGGTTTGTAGGAGACAACCCTGAGTGATGATTTGTCATTTTCAAGACTGTCTTTGCCTTTGACATTGTAGTGTGGTGGTACTAAGTTCACCACGTCGGCTTTCCTTGATTCCAGTTCAGCAGGTAGCTTCCAGCATCAGGGCGTGGTGGACCAGTATCAGATACCAGTTTGACGTCTGGAGAGACCTGTGATGGTGACATCCATTGATGGAAAGACTTGGTCCGAATCCATACAGTTTGCCACCATGCCGTTGGATCTGCAAGTGGGTGCATCTCACTCAGAAGATTTCTCTACTTGTGCTTCCAAATTCATCTAATGGTCTTCTGTTGGGGATGCCATGGCTCCACAAGTATAATTCTGTTTTGGATTGAAGTTCCAGTCAGATGCCTATTTGGGGATCAGCCCATTCCAAGTGCTTAGCTTCTGTTTACCCTGTCCAACCTAAACCTGTATCTCAAAACTTGCAAGAATTTACAGTGGCTTAACCCCATTTCTGATAAGAAGGTGACGGCGTCTCCACTATCTCATCGTTCTTGTAAAAAAAAACTAAAAAAACAACAACATTAAAGTCAATGCCCTGTCAAGATCTTTGGAGCTCATTGCTTAGGAGAAGAAACCATAAAATACCATCAATCCTGTCAAAGTGATGACGATAGTTCCAGTCAGTTCTAAGTATGCTTCTGAAGTGACAAACGTACCTGATGTGAAGAGAGCAGAGTCTTGGCTACCGGTGGAGAAGATTGATGCTTCTCTTCTTGTAGAGAAGTTGCAGCACAGAAGAGGGGGGTAAGGGAGGGGGTACAGGTAGATCAGCAGTCACTGTCTGCTGCTGCCCTGCTACTTACCATGACACTTAGCAACCTCTGCAAGCTGCTGTCTCCATTGCTTTAGTCTCTGTTCCCTTTTTTGTGGCCTATTAAAGGGCCAGTGTGTGCGTCTACAAATCCTTCTCTAGCCAATGGCTGAATTTCTTGGTATCTAAGGCAACCTCGCCAAGTGGAGGGTGCCTTAGCTTTCAAGTTGTCTAGTCTCTAGTAACCAGCAAAGGTGATCTCTTGTCTGAATAACTGTGTACCGTACCTTGTCTACTAGTGTTGATCGACTACCAAAGTGCTCAGGTGCTCTGGTGCTCGAGTAGAACACTTTGGGATGCTCGGGTGCTCTACAGAGCACAAGAGCACAATGGAAGTCAATGGGAGAACCAGAGCATTAAACCAGGCACCCCTTGCTCTGAAGAGGGGAGGGTGTCTGGTTCACAGGAAAATGTCAGAAATTGATGGAAACACCACTAAAATGGTTCGGAATCAGCATGGCGAGGATGTCTGGATGCATCTTGGACTAACAGGTCGCTGCTGGGAACGATGATGTCCGAGTAGTATGGCACTTTTACAGACTGACAATAATACGCACAGGAAAAATTGTTAGGAAACATTCTATTCTGTATATTTACTTGTATATAAAGTGCAAGTGCTCCCAAAAATTACAAGGAAGAGGCACTCCGATAAAACCTGTATATCACATAAAGGAGGGCCTCATTCACATTGTGGTACAATTGTTCAGGTAGTGGGACTCCTACATTCATAAAGCTTATGCAAGTGAAAGGGCTGCCAAAAATTACAAGGAACCGACACTCCAATACACCCTTTATTACACATAAAAAAGGGCATCATACACACCCTTAAAAAATTGTGATTGATGGCCTGCTGGTGACCCTCAAAAACATTAAGAGCAAGGGCCTGCTGATGACACTCTAAAGCATTAGGGGCAAGGGCCTGCTGCTGATCTGACCATCTAAAACATTAGGGGTGAGAGTCTGCTGCTGAGCTGACTCTTTGAAACATTAGGGGCGAGGGCCTGCTGCTGATCTGACCATCTAAAACATTAGGAGTGAGGGTCTGCTGCTGAGCTGACCCTCTAAAACATTAGGGGCAAGGGCCTGCTGCTGATCTGACCATCTAAAACATTAGGGGTGAGGGCCTGCTGCTGATCTGACAATCTAAAACATTATGGACGAGGGCATGCTGGTGACCCTCTAAAACATTAGGGGTGAGGGTCTGCTGCTGAGCTGAACCTCAAAAACATTAGGAGCGAGGGCAGCCTAATAAGCATGTTGATATGATGGAGGAGGAGGAGGAGGATGAGAAAAGGAAGATTGAACCATATTCCTTTTTGTGGTGGAGGGGGTGCATGGGAATACAGTGTATTCAATACACCATAAAAGCCACATTTAAAGTGCCTTCATGTTCAGCCGCTTTCCTCTGGTGGAGTAGAGAAGTCAGGGGCAATCCAGGCCTTGTTCATTTTGATAAGAGTCAACCTGTCAGCATTTTCAGTTGACAGGCGGATACGCTTATCAGTTATTATGCCCCCAGCAGCACTAAATACCCGCTCTGACAAAACGCTGGTGGCAAGGCAGGCCAGCACCTCCAAGGTGTAGAGCGCCAGTTCATGCCTCATGTCCAGCTTGGACACCCAATAGTTGTAAGACACAGAGGGATCACTGACGACGCTGACACGGTCTTCTACGTACTCCTTCACCATCTTCCAAAACTTTTCCCTCCTTGTGACACTAGGCCGCGCATCAGGGTGACGGTGCTGGCGGGGTGTCATAAAACTGTCCCAGGCCTTGGAGAGTGTTGCACCATTTTGCTAGTCCTCTCCGCCACAGGAATGAGAGATGAGAAGTTCTCTTTGTAGCAGGGGTTGAGAAGGGTGAACAACCAGTAATCGGTGTTGGCCAAAATGCGTATAATGGGAACATAAAGTCAGCCATGTGTGCCAGAGTCCCAACAGACAAGACTTCGCTGTCCTCATCAGGAGGATGACTGTCAATCTCCTATCATCTTCCTCCTCTTCTGCCCATCCACGCTGAACAGATGGAATAAACCTGCTATGGGTACTACCTTCTGTAGCGGAGGCAACCATCTCCTGCCCCTCCTCTTCCTCATCATCATCATCCAATTCATGCTGAGAAGACGAACTGAGGGTGGTCTGGCTATCACCCTGTGTACTGTGTTCCCCATTTCCACATGCAAAGTGTCTGCCCTTATTGTGAGCAGTGAGTGTTTCAGTAGACAAAGAAGTGGGACGGTTACGCTGATAATAGCGGCATAGCCGCTCACCATCTGCGTTGATTCCTCAAAGTTGCGTAAAACCTCACAGAGGTCAGACATCCATGCCCACTTATCGCTTGTGATAAGCGGAAGCTGACTAGAAAGGCGACGACCATGTTGCAGCTGGTATTCCACTACTGCCCTCTGCTACTCACAAAGCCTGGCCAACATGTGGAATGTGGGCACACATGCGGCGCACCTTCACCAGTAGCTCAGGCAAATTGGGGTAGGTTTTGAGAAACCGCTGAACCACTAAGTTGAACACGTGGGCTAGGCATGGTATGTGTGTGAGCTTGCCGAGCTCCAAAGCTGCCACCAAGTTACGGCCATTATCAGACACAACCATGCCTCGTTGTAGGTTGAGTGGCAAGAGCCACAGTTCAGTCTGGTCCCTTATACCCTGCCACAGCTCTGCAGCGGTGTGCTGTTTGTCACCTAAGCAAATATGTTCCAGCACGGCCTGTTGCTGCTTCCCCACTGCAGTGCTACACTGCTTCCAGCTACTGACTGATGGCTGACTGGTGCTGCAAGATGACAATTCAGAGGTGGAAGTAGAGGAGGAGAAGGGGGCGTTGCAGCCACTAATGTAGGTGGTGGCAGAAATCCTGATGGAAGTAGGGCCCGCAATCCTTGGCGTCGATAGCACCTGTGCCATCCCAGGTTACGACTTGCTCCCGGCCTCCACAACGTTCACCCAGTGTGCCGTCAGGGAAATGTAGTGTCCCTGGCCAAAAGCATTTGTCCATGTGTCAGTCATTAGGTGGACCTTCCCAATAACTGCGTTGGTCAGGGCACGGATGATGTTACGGGACACATGCTGGTGTAAGGCGGGGACGGCACCCCGGGAAAAATAGTGGCGACTGGGGACTGCGTAACAAGGGACGGCCACCGTTATCAGGCTGCAGAAAGCCTCAGTGTCCACAAGCCTAAATGGCAACATTTCCAGGGCCAGCAATTTGGAAAGGTGCACAGTTAGTGCTATGGCCTGTGGGTGGGTGGCTGGGTATTTGCTCTTTCGTTCAAAGGCCTGGGGTATGGACATCTGTACGCTGTGCTGGGACACAGAAGTTGATGTGCAGCTGATGGTGCTTGCGAAGGTCCAGGGGCAGGGCGGGAGGCATCCGGGCCTGTGTCTTGGACAGGGGATTGTCCAGCACGTAACACAGGTGAAGAGGAGGCATTGGTGTGACCTGCAGACACTGATTGTGGACCCAGGCGTTCGGCCCACCTATTAGGGTGCTTTAAAGCCACGTGTTCACGCCCCTGCTAATTTTGGTACGGCATAGGTTGCAAATGACAATTCTTTTATCGTCCACACTTTCCTCAAAAAAGCGCCAGACTGCGGAACACCTACCGCTTGGCAAGGGAGATTGCCGCAAGGGGGTGCTCCGGGGAACAGTTGCGGGCCTGCTTGGTGTGGCCCGCCTTCTCCCTTTTGCCACCCCACTGCCTCTTCCAGCCTGTTGCGGTGCTGCAGATCCCTCCCCCTCTTTATTGCTGTCCTCGCTCGGCTTGTCACCTTCCCAGGTTGGGTCAGTGATTTTATCGTCCACCACCTCCTCTTCCACTTCCTCACTTTGGTCATCTTCCTGACTTGTTGACCTAACAAGAACCTCACTTATTGACAACTGTGTCTTATGCTCACCATCAGCCTCTTGAGACACTAATTGCCATTGACTTATTGGCAACTGTGTCTCATTATCATCATCCTCCACCTTGTGAAACACTAATTTCCGTTCCCCACCGTCATCTTCTTCTGACTGTGGATGCTCAAGAGTTTGGGAATCAGTGCACAAGATCTCCTCATGTCCCTCTTCAAGCGAGCTTGGCGAGAGGCCCAAATCAAGAAATGGCTATGAAAAGAGCTCCTCTGGATATCTGAGTGTGGGTTCACTTGAAAAAGAAAGGGAATCCAGCTCACCTGCTTTGGAAATACTCAGCCGTCAGGCTCCTCCTGTGCACGGATTGTAAGGTGAGACCTTGCATGTAGCATATACCAAAAGGAAAGAAAAATCCAGCACTTTCAATATTCTTTTCAAGCCGTAACTTCTTTATTCCGGTGGGTACAAATATTACAGCTGTTCACATCACAAGCAGTAAAAACACGCGGTCTTGTGTCAGTCGACGCATTTCAAACTTTACAGTTCTTATTCATGACTTCACAAGCTGTAATATTTGTACCCACCGGAATAAAGAAGTTACGGCTTGAAAAGAGCATTGAAAGTGCTGGATTTTTCTTTCCTTTTGGTATGTGGGATCACTTGTTTGCCAAGACTCTCCATTGTGGGAGAAAAGGAGGATCAGGGTGAGGATTCTGTTGACCAGACTCTTGGCTACTGAGACTGGACTTTGTGGAAGACAGGGTGGTGCTTAACCGACTGGAAGCATTATCTGCTGCAATCCAACCGACCACCTGGTCGCACTGGTGTGACTTCGAGAGTGGTGTCCTGCGCGGCCACTTCCCGGTCCCTTACTGCTCGCCTTGGGCATATTAAATGGTATATATGCTTGCAAGTATGCCACACGTACAGTAATGCATGTTTTGTAAGTGTATGCGCAAATAAATTACACTGAATGTCACAGATATTTAGGATGCGCAAACGTTATACAGGAGATGTAGCGTAGGTAATGTCACTAGGGTAAAGGAGAAGGTCACCTCCTATAACAACCCTAATCCAAGTCCTGACTAACTATCAGTATGAACTGACCTCGATGGTGGTAAAGTTCATACACAGGAACCTAGAGCCCTAACACACCCTGTAGGGTCCTGGAATAGTGACAGGATTTGAGACAACCTATTCCTCCACCAGAAGGATGAACAGGAGTCTCCCTCAGGCCTACATACAAAAGACAGGGAAATACAATAAACTAAATACAAATAGGGAAGACGACACTTAAATTCACGTGGAGCAAAGGCAGCGCTAGGAGCTCAACCAAGATCCAACAACCAGCTAGCCCAGAGTCCAGAAACTGAAGCTATAAACCGCACCCCAAGGGGTAAGCATTAATAAATAGGGGAGGTGTGGTCATTACCAAAACAACACAGACACAAATAATCCACAAGGAACCAGTCAGATTAACCCACGTGTTGCCAGTCTCTCTGATCTCCTGGCACCTGTCATGGGATCATTCGTGACATAGTAGTAGTAGTAGTACTAGGGGGGTAGCAGCTGCAGCAGCTGCAGTGCCTTATAGAACACTATCAACAGGGAGACAGCAGTAGTTGCATCATTGGGCAGGCCATGAATAGCCAGATGGCAGATCTATTTATTCTCATCAGCCAGTGATGTGTGGAAACCCTTACAGATTCATATGCCTGATTCATTTTGACCCAGGTTATGCTTTAGACACTTGCACAGGACAATTGCACCCACATGGGTGTAACAACGACGCCTTCTCAGATGACACCGGAGGCTGGACAAGACAATACAGAGAGAGCAAACTGGACAAGTTATAGCCACTGTTCCAATCTGCCTGCCCACTGTGAGCAATGGCAGATCTATTCATTTGCAAAATGAAAAATCCCCATGGATCCAAGTTTAACTTTTATTTTCACAAATGTGATGTTTTTTACACTTGTGAAGGACAATTTTGTTCAGATGGGTGTAACGACACCACCTTCTGCAAAAAATACCCTCTCTGACACTACACTAGAGGCTGAACAAGACAGTACACTAATAGAAAGCCAGGCCATAAGTACATGGGAAACAGTAATATGCAAAATAAATAAGGAGCCCCAGTATTGGGTCTACAACACAATGAAAGCCAGATATCCCTCAAAGGAAGGAAAACCAGAGCAAAGGAGTGTCTCCATTACAGAGATCACCAAATCCACCATATTAAGTGGCCCCTATGTCAAGATTCCGCTTTTTTACAAGCTTTAAGGATGTCCTTTGCTCGGTTTTCCTTCCTTTGAGGGATATCTGGCTTTCATTGTGCTGTAGACTCAATACTGGGGCTCCACATTTATTTAGCATATTACTGTCTCCCACAGAGCTTTGTACTTTGGATTGCTGTGTTGAGACTCTTAAATGAGGCTCCGCAGTGTTTTTTTTGTAGCTGGTCTCCCTGAGATCAGCTATTGTTTTCTGTAAATAGTCTCCAAGGCATTGCTCCCAGTTAGGCAGAATCCTACTCCACACTGATGAGGGGCAACACCCCGAAACAGCTGTCTGTGGATGGATAACTGGTTTAGGTTTTCCCTGTCACATCCTTAAAGCTTGTAAAAAAAAGCAGGATCTTGACTTAGGGGCCACTTAATATGGATTTGGTGATCTCTGTAATGGAGACACCCGTTTGCTCAGTTTTCCATCCTTTGAGGGATACCTGGCTTTCATTGTGTTGTAGACCCAATACTGGGGCTCCACATATATTTTGCATATTACTGTTTCCCAGCGAGCTTTGCACTTTGGATTGCTGTGTTGAGACTCTTAAATGAGGCTCTGTGGTGTTTTTGTGGCTGGTCTCCCTGAGATCAGCTATTGTTTTGTATAAGTACATGGGGTCAGGGAACAAGGTATGTGAAAAAAACCATAATCATTTAGAAAATAAGATAATTTTAACAGACAGCTGGCCAGAAGTACTACTGTCATAGAGCAGAAGAAAATGTGGGTGAGGGCACAGATTTAGAAAATGAGACAATTTTAACAGACCGCTGGCCAGAAGTACTACTGTCATAAAGAAGAATAAAATTTGGTTGAAGGCTCAGAACTGCGCTACATGTCAAAAATGAGACAATTTTAACAGACAGCTGGCCAGAAGTACTACTGCCATTGAGCAGAATAAAATTTGGGTGAAAGCGCAGAACTGCTCAGCATTTAGAAAACAAGACAATTTTTACAGGCAGCTAGCCAGAAGTACTAATGCCTAAAGCAGAATTAAACTTTGGTGACAACGCCACCTGCATTCCTGAATACCCTCTCTTACAGTACACTGGGGGCCGGACAAGACAGCACAGTGATAGAAAACTCTGCCAGTGCGAGCCACTATTCCAATCTGCCTTATCTGAAGTCCATGGGATCAGGGAACACGGTATGTGCCAGAGAAAGGGCATAGTCATTTGGAAAAAGAGACATTTTTTTAATTTTTTTTTTTTTAAATGGACAGGTGACCAGAAGTAGTAAGCCATAGTGCAGAATCAAATTTGGATGGAGAGGCAGAACTGATTGACATTTCAAAAACAAGACAAATTTTTACGGACAGTTAGGCAGAAGTAGAAATACTATTGAACAGAATTACATTTGGACGAAGGTGGAGAACTGGACATTATTTGGAAAATGAGACAATTTTTGCAGACAGCTGGGCAGAAGTAGTAATGCTATAAAACAAAATTACATTTGGTCGAAGGCACGAAACTGCACTACATTTGGGAAACTAGACAATTTTTATGGACAGCTGGCCAGAAGTAGTAATGCCATAGAGCAGAATTAAATTAGTTTGAAGGCACGGAACTGCAAGACAATTACCACAACTGTGGTATGGCAGGAACTAGACCACCAGCAACTAGGCCTGGTGGGCGTTCAGCTTGCACACAAGCTAATTGCTGGTCTCATGGCCACACATTCTGTTATGTCTGTCTCATGGTGGAGCGAAGGTCAAGGAGGAGGAAGAGTCTGAGCAGGAGAAGAAATAGCTGGTGATAACAAGGGCACTGTACTGCTTGGGGATGCGACCTGGCTGTCATAAAGAAGTCAGGGTGAAGGTGGACAGTCCTGTTTCGATTGTTGGCTGTTTTTATTTGAATACTGAATCCGGTGATAATCCAGTGATGCCAACTCATGTGCTGCAATCGAGCCCTGGTACCGATTTTTGTGCAAGTGAATGTGAAACGCTTCCCTGGGACCACAAGCAAAAGGAGCAGGAGGAATGTGCTGAACCCTGGCTCAAAGGCACGGTGTCAGACTCAGAGGTGACATTAACATCATCCTGTTTGACTGAGAGAACAAGTGAACCATTCAGTCCATAATGTAATCTTGTTTGTCCTCAATAATAATCCGGCACCTACCGTACTGGAAACAAGGGAGAACTTTGGCCTACAGCTACTACTACTACTACTGGCTGGATGGCTGGTGCTGCCACTGCTGTTTGCTCTACTACGGCCACCCACATTCTCACTCTGTTGTTTACTAGACATTTTATTATGAGGTCTATTTAAAAAATGACAGGTTTGATAGACTGATTATTAAATGGTAGCAAAATTGAAAACGTTTTTTAGAAAGAAAGAGGCACACTTGTGCAGCGTATCCAACAAAATATATGCCCCTGGAAGTGCTGGAAATATTTCTATAAAACACTTATGAGCTGTAGAAGTTTTACATTTTGGAAAAAACTGGCAGGCTACTCATGTGCAAAAAAAAAACATTTGTTGTGCAGGTACTGCAGAATTTCCCTAAGAGCTTCCCTCACTGTAATACACACAGTACTATGCCCCTATGCTGACCCTCTCTACTGATAAAGCCTGACTTTTCAACCTATTAAATGAATCTAATGTTTGTTCTTCTCTTTCACTTCACTGTTCCTAAAATACTCTAATATTGCTTGCTTGTGTCTGTGATTCGTGTCTGACACATGGCACACATGTCCTCTCACATCACTAGCTGAGCCAAGAATGGCATCTATGCTTCATACCTAGCACACAGCCTTATAGATCAGCCAATTTCCTGCCCCTTGATTGGCTAACAGGCTTCCTTCAAAGCATTGTGGGCAAGCCCACCTTCCAGGGTCATGTGATCCTCCATCTTAATCCTCCCTTTCCTCTTTCCCTGTTCGTCTGAAGCGTAACGGCAAAACTTCTGATTTGTTTGGCAGAAGAATTTTTTTCGTTTGTGACAATTCCGAATCATCTCTAATCCTGAGGATAGGACATCAATCTTAAAATTCTTTAAATCCCCTTTATGTTGTATATGGCTTTACAGTGTTTGTCAAAGTCATTGTACAGGTTACTAATCAACAAAGTGGTGACACCTTGCTGTTTGTTAAGGGCCACATGGCTACCACTTCTTTCATTAGTAACTCAAGCTGCCACTTGCCTATCACATTACCTTGGCTCAGCCATACAACGAGCTGGTGGAGGCTGCTTCATGTGACAACACCCTATATAATTTTTTTTTTTTTATAATTGTTGTGTTTTAGGCCCGTTTTACGCATTGCGGCTGCTGGATGTGGTTAAAACCCCACCATCCTATAGTGCCCGATGGCCACACAAGTTTGTGGATGATACCTTGGTTTGGCAGGGTTTCAGCGGCATGTGGTATCCAGAGCACATAAAGTCGGCCTCAAACGTTATTCGCTCACTAAGACAATCCTCACTCACTCATTGTTGGTGTGGCTGCACATGCATAGTCATTTTTCCTTTGAAATCTGCCATCCAATACCCACACATTCTCACACTTTTCCTTTAGCAGGCTCTGTATGTAATAAAGTTGTGCTCCATTAATTAACGACTTAAAAGGAAAAATGCTTATGTTATACAATAACTGCGTTCTTGCAATTCTCTGGGGGTAAGGTCAATGTCATCACATATGCTCCAGGAACCACTTATCCTTATAAATTCAGTGGGTCTAAATCTTATTTATACTGTAGCTTTCATTTTTAACAAAAAAAAAAAGAAAAATGGGTGGAGGAGAACGTTAAAAATTCAGTAAAGATATGCTAGAAGTGGCTGACTTTATAAAATGACATACTGTACAAGATTTAGAACTTACTTTAGATATAATGCAGAGCCTTTCTTCTTCTTCCTGTGTAAACCTTCATCCAAGGAGATAAGGTCTGCGATGCCGTCTGAGACATATGCAGTATAATGAATGAAATACTGGCCACCTTTAAATGATCTCAGCAGGATGGCATGTTTCTAGAATGATGGTAATAGGGATAATAATTAATTCATACTGTGAAGCGCAGCGGTGCATGTATGGAGACCATTTGTTATGGGTCTGCTAGAGCCGTACGGCTCAGCTCATCCTTGAGCTGACAGACTGCAGTCTCATCCTGTACAGGCTTCTGGTGTAGAAGATCTGCAGAGGCCTGTATTTCTGAGCATCTGCAAGCTAAGTGCTGAAAAGGAGGTTAAATACACCTAACAACCACTTCCCCTTAGCCAATCTACAAAGACAAAAAGCCACATTAAAGCATCAGAGACAAATATGTCGTTTAAAGCAGTTGTTATTTTTAAAGGAAATCTTTTATAATTTCTTAATCCATGCAAACTAAAATTAAAGGGATTGTCCAGGTTTAGAGCTGGAGCCGGATATCGTTGCTCATTTGCTATGTATGAGTGGAGCATCGGAGCATTTCCTTGCTCCGATGCCCGCACTTGCCTTGCACGGCATTGTGCAGGTCAAGGTCTGTTTGTTTACTACCAGTGATGTATATAGTTTCAACGTATATAGCGCTGCCCTAGGCTATTTTAGAGGTGGATTTTAGGGTGGGTTCACATCAGCGTTATAGATTCCGTTATGGCTTTCCGTTATCACATGGTTATAAAGGAAAATAACGGAATCTATAAGACGGAAATCAAAACGGAAGCCTTTAAGAGGCATTCCGTTTTGATCCTTCATAATACAAGTCTATGGGCAGCAGAACGGATCCGTCCTGGTTTCCAGTATGCAGGTGTCCAGTCCTGCATAACGAAAACGGGACGGATCCGTTATGCTGCCCATAGACTTGTATTATGACAGAATGAATAACGGAAGCCTTTAAAAGGCATTCTGTTTTTCTTTCCGTCATAATAGAAGTCTATGGGGATCATAACGGATCCGTCCCGTTTCCGTTATGCATGAACGGAAAAAGAAGTCCTGTCGACAGGAATTTGTTTTCCGTCTTGCATAACGGGAACCAGACAGATCCGTTATGATTCCCATAGACTTCTATTATGACGGAAAGCAAAACGGAATGCCTATTAAGGTACATTCACATCACCGTTTAGCTTTCCGTTTTTCTGATCCATCAGAAGAAGAGAGGGAGATCCAGTAAAAAAAAAACATATCCTGTTGCATCAGTTTTGCAAAGGATCCGTTTTTTGACAGGATCCAGTAAAAAAAAGGATCCTGTTGCATCAGTTGTCATCCGTTTGAGCCATTTCCGTCTGAGATCCGTTTTTTAGATGGAAACAAAAGTACTGCATGCAGTTTTTTACCGTGTAAAAAACGGATCTCAGATGGAAATGGCTCAAACGGATGACAACTGATGCAAAAGGATCCATTTTTTTTACGGGATCCTGTTTTTTTTCTCACTCTCTCTCTTCTTCTGACGGATCAGAAGAACGGAAAGCTAAATGGTGATGTGAATGCACCCTTAAAGGCTTCCGTTTTGACTTCCATCTTATGGATTCCGTTATTTACCATTATAACGGAAAGCCATAACGGAATCCATAACGTTGATGTGAACCCACCCTTAGTGGTACCCGCCTCTAAATCAGCCTCGGGCGGCGCAACAGACTGCCCATTTGTGCCGGTGACGCCGCCGGGCTCACTGCAAGGTGGAAGTCTCTGCCTAACATAGTGAGGAGTCAACGGAACCAGGGTTTCCCAACCAGTCTCCCAAGCTGGTACTTACCCAACCTTAAACTGTTTATCTTCTGCGTTCTGACGAGTGCAGGTAAGATCAGCTTAGAATAACCGTTGACATAGTGAGGAGAAGACCGTTACATCACCGGTAGTAAAAAAACAGACCTTGTGCTGCGTGATGGGAATGGGTTCGCATCCGTGATGCGGGGTGCACACCGTCGGTGCCCGCATGTTGCAGACATGCTCTTTGCAGGCCTCAGTACGGGCACAGCCTACCAACAGCCGTGTGCATGAGCCCCAAATAAATAAAGATGTTATACCTGGGTTCAGCTCTGAACCTGGACAACCTCTTTAAAGGGTTTCTGTCATCAGGTTTACACATTATAAGCTGTCTGACATTAGCTATGTGCTAATGTCAGAGCAGCTTGATAATGTGTTTTTTATGTAAATCCAAGTTATATTTATGATAAAAAAACGTAATTTAAAAAAAAGGAAATTAGCTTCTAGGAACAAGGGGGGGCGTTGCCCTGCTCCTAGAGGCTCCGTGCGCCAACCTGCTGCCACGCCCCTTCTTTCCTTGATTGACAGTGCCGGGCAACGATCCTCTGCTGCCTCCGGCACTGTCTCCTTGCGAAATCCCGCGCCTGCGCGCCGCTCTGTATTCGGGCGCAGGCGCGGTGAGCTGAGAGCAGCAGGCACCAGCGTCCTCTGCTCACCGCGCCTGCGCCGAATACAGAGCGGCGGCGCGGAATTCGCAGGAGACAGTGCCGGAGGCAGCAGAGGACGCTGCCCGGCACTGTCAATCAAGGAAAGAAGGCGTGGCAGCAGGTTGGCACATGGAGCCTCAGAGCAGGGCAACGCCCTGCTCCTAGAGACTAATTTACATATTATAAAAATACGTTTTTTATCATAAATATAACTCGGATTACATAAAAACACATTATCAAGCTGCTCTGACATTAGCACATAGCTAATGTCAGACAGCTTATAATTGTAAACCTGATGACAAAAACCCTTAAGGCTAGGTTCACACGACTGACATTTGTCGCGCGACAAAAGTCGCACTATTGTCGCAGCGACAGTTTTATAATGGGAGTCTATGAGTGTCGCATTGCGACATGCAACATGCTGCGACTGCGGCGCGACAGTCGCAAAAAATCCATTCAAGTTGGGTTTTTCTGCGACTGTCGCGTCGTAGTCGCAGCATGTCGCATGTCGCAATGCGACACCATAGACTCCCATTATAAAAATTGTTGCGCGACAATAGTGCGACAAAATGTTGCGCGACAAATGTTGCATTGAAGTTGTGCCCTATTTGTCGCGTGACTTTTAGTCGCGCAACAAATGTCGTCGTGTGAACCTAGCCTAAGTGATACACAACAATTATTGCAAGTGTACATTTGTATAAATTTGCTTCTTTATGTTGTATTTTAAAAATCTAAAAACTAATAGAATTATCCTTTACTTGTTTTCTATACGGTATTGTACATATTGCAATTCTGCCTTAGTTTGGTGCCAAAAGTATAGCTAGAACCAAAATGAAGAAGCAAAAAGGAACATTGTAGGATATATTCACACAGGGCAGATTTGTTGAAGAAATTTCTTTGATTGTCTCATTCTTCTGAATGGGGATTGTAAAATTCTATGTATGCACTGCAGAAATATTCTCATTCCACTATATGAAATTGATTTTCATTTGCAGAAATTTCTATAACAAAGTGGCCATGTGAGAATCTATTAAATGTCTTTTAGCTGTTCCCTTTATTTCACTGCAAGTACTGCAACTTGTGAATAAAGTGTCATACATTTGTAACTAAGAATATGAGCTCTGTTGAGATGGACAATTTTGCATTGGCTTTAGTTTAAAGTATATACTGCTAGTCCATTACGTTTAACCATTGCCTTTCATGGCCAGGTCTAGATTTGTATGGCTCTTAGGCCTCTTGCACACGGGCGTCATGTTTGACGCCCGGATAAGATGCGGGTGCGTTGCGGGAATCGCCGCGATTTTTCCGCGCGTGTGCTAACGTTTGTAGTGCGTTGAGCACGCGCGTGAAAAAATCCGCATGCTTGGTACCCAGACCCGAAGTCAGACTTCATCACTGAAGTCTGGTTTCGGGATGAGTATTCTGTGTGTGTAATTATTTTCCTTTATAACATAGTTATAAGGGAAAATAATCGCATTCTAATTACAGAATGCAATGTTCCCCGGGCTTGAAAGGGTTAAAAATAATAAAGAGTTAACTTACCTTCTCCCATTATGCAGCGCAGAGCCCCAGAGCGTCGTCTCTCTTGATAGTTTGGCTGCTTGAGGACCTGTGGTGACGTCACAGGGTCACATGGTCCAATCATAGAAGCATTTGAGTGGACCATGTGACCCATGTGATCCTGTGACATCACGGCAGGTCCTTCATCGAACATCTGTTGTTCGATGAAGGACCTGCCGTGATGTCACAGAGATCACATGGGTCACATGGTCACTCAAATGCTTCTATGATGGACCATGTGACCCTGTGGCACCACAGTCCTCAGCAGACTATCAAGAGAGCGGCGTTCTGAGGCTGCGCAATGGGAGAAGGTAGTTAACTCTTTATTATTTTAACCCTTTCAAGCCCGAGACATTGCATTCTGTAATTAGAATGCGATTATTTTCCCTTATAACTATGTTATAAAGAAAATAATAACGATCGGGTCCCCATCCCGATCGTATCCCTAGCAACCATGCGGGAAAATCGCAACGCATCCGCACATGATTGCGGATGCTTGCGATTTTCCCGCATCCCCATTCACTTCTATGGGGCCTGCGTTGCGTGAAAATCGCAGAATATAGAACATGCTGCGATTTTCACGCAACGCAAAAGTGATGCGTGAAAATCACCGCTCATGTGCACAGCCCCATAGAACTGAATGGGTCAGGATTCAGTGCGGGTGCAATGCGTCCTCCTCACGCATTGCACCCGCGCGGAAAACTCGCCCGTGTGAAAGGGGCCTTAGTGATGTGCAGTGACACCTAAATCAAATCTGTCAATATCATGCTAAAATTGATGTAGATCAGTATCTAAATGGGAAGAGTTGTAAGGTTGATATTGATTTTGTATAGAAGCTTAGATCTTTCTATTGTTTCTCTCTTTCAGACAGTGGTGTATCTCCAATAGAGGCAGATCACGCAGCGGCTATGTGGCCCATGGAGAAAGGAAGCCTGCTGTGCAGGAAAGGCTCTGCCCCCTAATTACACTAACATGGCTAGCTGTGAGAAGAACTATGTGGAGAAGGACCTGTGATGGAGCTCAGCAGTAGAGAGGAAAATATGGTGAACAACCTGGGGACAAGCTTTTGTGCTGTGCCTGTTTGATAGGTTATTGGTGTCCTGGAAAAGAAGAAATCACTGAAAAAGAAAAAAAAAACACCCTGCACGATATGATAAATAAACATGTGAATGTGCATGGCTATATTTATAAAAGAAAAATATAAATGAAAAAAAGAATAATTCCACTAACACAGTAGATGCAAATATTATATGTAGACTAAGCCCTTATCCTGATATGATAAAATCTGAGATTCTTAGCCAATATATTTTGATCGAAACACATCTGGGCCCTTCTACCAGCGACAATGTGATCTCAGGCAGGACCTACTCTAAGCCTATCTCTATGCCATTGGGCATCTACAGACAGGAAAACAGACCCTGCACATATAATGTGTTATTACTTGTTACCTATGTGTGCACCAAACAACCAATGAGAGGAGGAGCATGCACAGCTATATGTACCACCTAATCAAAGTCGCCAGCAAAAGTGCCCAAAAATGCTACTCCCAAGATAAAATAGGAGAGCATTCACACTTGAAGGTGCCACTCCTTCAAGAGTATACTACAAGCTAATCAAAAATCACAGAAAAAGATACAAAACATCCTGCACAATGTCATAAATTAATATGCAGATGTGTATGGCTACATATATAAGAGAAAAATAATGCACTCACACAATAGATGCAAACATTATATATGGACCAAGCCCTGATATGATAAAATCTGAGACTCTCAGCCAATATTGTCTGTGACAAGGTGGTCTCAGTCAAGCAGGTCCTACTCTAAATCTACCTATGCCGTTGGGCATCTACAGTCAGGAGAACAGACCCTACACATATAATGTGCTGTTACTTGTTACCTCTTTGTGCAGTCAAGCATCCAATGAGAGGAAGAGCACGCGCAGCTACGTATATGTACCACCTAATCCAAGTCGCCTGTGCAATAGACAGGGCAAAAGTGCACAAAAAACTATCCTGAGATAGCCCATAACATCCTAATACTTGGAGTTGTAGTTCTTTCCTACTGTATCCCCCTCCATGTAATGTTCACGGATTCCCTACATTAACAATCTGGACATGATGGGAGTTGTAGTTATCTCCTTTTATAATATCCACTGATGCTGTATAATAACAGTCTGATAATACTGGGGGTAGTTGTTCTCTCCTCTTATACCCTCTCCCTGTAATGTCAACTTGTGTTTTATGATAACAGCCTGTACATGCTGGAAATTGTGGTTCTCTCCTCTTCTACCTCTCCATGTATTCCCTACTAATTTTCAGCAATAAGGCCTGTTTTACACAGCCAGCTGTAGTAATCCCGCGCCTGCGCCGCCGCTCTGTATTCGGCGCAGGCGCGGTGAGCTGAGAACAGCAGGCACCAGCGTCCTCTGCTCACCGCGTTTTTTTATCATAAATATAACTCGGATTTACATAAAAAACACATTATCAAGCTGCTCTGACATTAGCACATAGCTAATGTCAGACAGCTTATAATGTGTAAACCTGATGACAGAAACCCTTTAAGTGAAACACAACAATTATTGCAAGTGTACATTTGTATAAATTTGCTTCTTTATGTTGTATTTTAAAAATCTAAAAACTAATAGAATTATCCTTTACTTGTTTTCTATACGGTATTGTACATATTGCAATTCTGCCTTAGTTTGGTGCCAAAAGTATAGCTAGAACCAAAATGAAGAAGCAAAAAGGAACATTGTAGGATATATTCACACAGGGCAGATTTGTTGAAGAAATTTCTTTGATTGTCCCATTCTTCTGAATGGGGATTGTAAAATTCTATGTATTGTGACACAGTGAGAGGTTTGGTGGTAATAAAACAGGTATTTTCCTCTCAGCCTGTGCTGCTGGGTTGATTGCAGCCAGGTGAGGGCAAATACTGGACCGGATTTTAGGTGCCGGTCTGGTTTTTTTTGGATTAATGCCTAGATGCCTTTAAAAGACAGCTGGGTTTTATGCAAACTCTCTCTGTGTTTGGGATCTGAGCCCTGTGCTGGGCTGAAAAGCTGAGACCTGTGTGTCAGAAGAGCAGGCCATTTAAAGACGGTCAGTGGACTTTTTGTGTTGCTGAGCATTCAGCCAGGTGTGAACTAACACCTAGGATTTGAGGTGATTTAACCTGGAAACTGCTGGTGTTCCGTGGAGCTCTCAGGGCTGGAAGCAAGAGCTTGCAAAGAGGCGTGCAGTCTGCCTGGAAGCCTGAGGTTGGACTTTCCTGCGGCTGAGCTGACAGCCGGGTGTGAACACGCACCTAAACCACACAGGTGAATTTGATTCAGTCTTGGACTTTTGTTTTGCCTCAAGTTTTTGCTGTGTGTGAAGTAACACTAAGTGACTGTTTTGAGTTTTTGTTTGTGCAAGTGTGAAATAAAACACTGTTTGCTGCACTACCTGGACTCTCTTTGCCTCTATACTGCACCCGCACCGCTGTCTACCAGAGCAACTCCCCACATTTGGTGTCGGATGCGGGCAATTGCAGTGAGGCTGGCGTGAAGCCAAAACTTTTCGTAGCATTTTTTTTTTTTTGGGCACTGTTGTATGTCCTGGATTAAGCCTGCCAAGCTGCAACCACCAACACAGGACAAGATGGAGGAGATGATAAAGCAGCTTGTCCAGGCCAACTTAAAGCAGCAAGAGAGACATGAAGAGGCCGTCGCACAGCTGCTAGAGGCTAATCAGCGACAGCAGGACACGAACCAGCGGCTGCTGCAACACGTAATGGCGCTAGAAAAGTCAGGGATGCCTCAGGGAGTGCACGATGCCCGGAAGGCAGTCCGCACGGCCGTTCCCAAGATGACACCGACAGATGATGTTGAAACCTACTTGGCGATGTTCGAAAAGGTGGCCGTGAGAGAGAGACTACCCCGAGACCAGTGGGCGGAGGTCATCGCTCCGTTTCTGGCGTCAGGACCCCAACAGGTATACTTTGATTTACCGGACGACCAAGCGGCAGACTACTCTGTGGTCAAGGGTGAGATCCTGGCGAGACTGGGGGTGAATGTGTTGGTTAGGGCCCAGCGGGTACATCAGTGGGAGTTTAACCCAGCTGAGCCAGCACGACCCCAGTATTACAATTTGCTAAAACTCTTACAAAAATGGCTGCCGCCTGACGTACTTAGTCCCACTGCTATGCTGGACCGTATTGTAGCTGACAAATTCTGGAGGGCATTGCCACTACCCCTCCAGCGCTGGGTTGGCCAGACCTCTCCTACTAGTGCCCTGGAGATGGTGGACCTGGTCGAACGTTATGGGGCTACTGAGGAACTTGAGGGGGAACTCTGGGGAAGGGAGTAATAAAACCCAGAAAATCCCCTCCCAGACCCTGCGGCCTGAGCTGAGAAAGACCGCACAGGATGTGCCCTTTGGGGATCGGGACTCTATAATCTGCTGGCGGTGCCATGAGCCTGGCCATGTACGGGCCAACTGTCCCCTCCTGGGTGAGCCCATGGATGTGAACTTTGGGTATCGACAGTCATTGTATGCCAGAAGGGTCGATGTGTCAGAGGTTAACCATGATGAACATTTGTGTCGGGTGGAGGTGGGAGACACTCCAGTGGCAGCTCTGCTGGATTCAGGGAGTCAGGTGACCCTGGTGAGGGCTTCCTGGTGCGACCCACAGAGTTTACAGGCCGGAGAGTCGGGGTTTCAGCATTCATGGAGATTTAAAAGAATACCCCACTGCTCTGTTGTCTGTAAGCACGTGTGTCGGCAGGCAGGTCCATGAGGTGGCTGTAACCACGAGTATGCCCTATGATGTGATAATAGGAAGAGACTTTCCATTGTTTCCAGCCCTGTGGCCGGCCATTGTACGTACAGTTCCCAGACAGGTAGGAAAACTCCCAGTAGTGAGGCCTAGCCCAGGTGAGGTGTTAGAACCCCAGAAACCCAAGGCAGAGGGACCCACAGTAGGTCCAGTGGGTGAGGGGAAGACAGTCCCCCTAAATAGGATAGGTAGAAAACAGGAAGGTGGCTCAGCCAGGCCAAAGCCGGACCTGCAATCGAGTGTCTGGAGTCCGTAGCCAAAGGGACCCGGGTTTAGTTGTTGGGCCACCTGTGGACAGTAAGGACAGCGCTAGGGGGAAGGGGACCTATAAAATAGCACAGAAAGTTGGAGACCCAAATTACAAGGTACACCAGCCAGGACGGCAAAAGCCGGAGCCGGTCTACCATGTAAATTTACGGAAACCTTGGAAGGTTAGAGAGACTTGTATTGAGAACAACCCACGGCCGGTTTATCTAGGGAAAGAGATTCCGGTCCCTCTGTCTGCTAACAGGGAAGCGGCTGCCACAGATAAAATTACCGGCAGCCTTTCCACTGAACAGACTCAGAGAGCCAAGGAGTTTGTTAGTCGGAACACAGAGATGTTCTGTGATTTCCTGAATGCCCTTCCATAACTCACCGTGATATTGTCACTGAGCCCCAGGCAAAAGTCTGGTTAAAGCCGTACCAGGTGCCCGTGGCTCGGTGACAAGCCATCTCTGAAGGAGTGATATGGGGTTGGCCGCAGCCTGTCACCACCTGGACAAAGAAGGAAAGTCCTGGGTCACCAGAGGGTTCGGGTGACTTCAGAACTTTAGATTTTCAGTGGAACACAGAGCAGGGCAGTTACAGAGAAATGCGAGTGCCCGGTTCTGGGTATACTGTCTGGCGTGTGTTCACCCCCTCAGGGTTGAACAAAGGGGGGGGGGTATGTGACACAGTGAGAGGTTTGGTGGTAATAAAACAGGTATTTTCCTCTCAGCCTGTGCTGCTGGGTTGATTGCAGCCAGGTGAGGGCAAATACTGGACCGGATTTTAGGTGCCGGTCCGGGTTTTTTTTGGGTTAATACCTAGATGCCTTTAAAAGACAGCTGGGTTTTATGCAAACTCTCTCTGTGTTTGGGATCTGAGCCCTGTGCTGGGCTGAAAAGCTGAGACCTGTGTGTCAGAAGAGCAGGCCATTTAAAGACGGTCAGTGGACTTTTTGTGTTGCTGAGCATTCAGCCAGGTGTGAACTAACACCTAGGATTTGAGGTGATTTAACCTGGAAACTGCTGGTGTTCCGTGGAGCTCTCAGGGCTGGAAGCAAGAGCTTGCAAAGAGGCGTGCAGTCTGCCTGGAAGCCTGAGGTTGGACTTTCCTGCGGCTGAGCTGACAGCCGGGTGTGAACACGCACCTAAACCACACAGGTGAATTTGATTCAGTCTTGGACTTTTGTTTTGCCTCAAGTTTTTGCTGTGTGTGAAGTAACACTAAGTGACTGTTTTGAGTTTTTGTTTGTGCAAGTGTGAAATAAAACACTGTTTGCTGCACTACCTGGACTCTCTTTGCCTCTATACTGCACCCGCACCGCTGTCTACCAGAGCAACTCCCCACAGTATGCACTGCAGAAATATTCTCATTCCACTATATGAAATTGATTTTCATTTGCAGAAATTTCTATAACAAAGTGGCCATGTGAGAATCTATTAAATGTCTTTTAGCTGTTCCCTTTATTTCACTGCAAGTACTGCAACTTGTGAATAAAGTGTCATACATTTGTAACTAAGAATATGAGCTCTGTTGAGATGGACAATTTTGCATTGGCTTTAGTTTAAAGTATATACTACTAGTCCATTACGTTTAACCATTGCCTTTCATGGCCAGGTCTAGATTTGTATGGCTCTTAGTGATGTGCAGTGACACCTAAATCAAATCTGTCAATATCATGCTAAAATTGATGTAGATCAGTATCTAAATGGGAAGAGTTGTAAGGTTGATATTGATTTTGTATAGAAGCTTAGATCTTTCTATTGTTTCTCTCTTTCAGACAATGGCGTACCTCCAATAGAGGCAGATCACGCAGCGGCTATGGGGCCCGTGGAGAAAGAAAGCCTGCTGTGCAGGAAAGGCTCTGCCCCCTAATTACACTAACATGGCTAGCTGTGAGAAGAACTATGTGGAGAAGGACCTGCGATGATTTCATCATCATGTGATCAGAGCAGGAATGCCGTACTTCGCAGGTGAAGGACCTGTAAGGATGTAATGGGAGACTGAGCTCAGCAGTAGAGAGATAAATATGGTGAACAACCTGGGGACAAGCTTTTGTGCTGTGCCTGTTGGATAGGTTATTGGTGTCCTGGAAAAGAAAAAATCACTGAAAAAGAAAAAAAAAACATCCTGCACGATATGATAAATAAACACGTGAATGTGCATGGCTATATTTATAAAAGAAAAATATAAATGAAAAAAAGAATAATTCCACTAACACAGTAGATGAAAATATTATATATAGACTAAGCCCTTATCCTGATATGATAAAATCTGAGATTCTTAGCCAATATATTTTGATCAAAACACATCTGGGCCCTTCTACCAGCGACAATGTGATCTCAGGCAGGACCTACTCTAAGCCTATCTCTATGCCATTGGGCATCTACAGACAGGAAAACAGACCCTGCACATATAATGTGTTATTACTTGTTACCTATGTGTGCACCAAACAACCAATGAGAGGAGGAGCATGCACAGCTATATGTACCACCTAATCAAAGTCGCCAGCAAAAGTGCCCAAAAATGCTACTCCCAAGATAAAATAGGAGAGCATTCACACTTGAAGGTGCCACTCCTTCAAGAGTATACTACAAGCTAATCAAAAATCACAGAAAAAGATACAAAACATCCTGCACAATGTCATAAATTAATATGCAGATGTGTATGGCTACATATATAAAGAAAAATAATGCACTCACACAATAGATGCAAACATTATATATGGACCAAGCCCTGATATGATAAAATCTGAGACTCTCAGCCAATATTGTCTGCGACAAGGTGGTCTCAGTCAAGCGGGTCCTACTCTAAATCTACCTATGCTGTTGGGCATCTACAGTCAGGAGAACAGACCCTGCACATATAATGTGCTGTTACTTGTTACCTCTTTGTGCAGTCAAGCATCCAATGAGAGGAAGAGCACGCGCAGCTACGTATTATTACCACCTAATCCAAGTCGCCTGTGCAATAGACAGGGCAAAAGTGCACAAAAAACTATCCTGGGATAGCCCATAATATCCTAATACTTGGAGTTGTAGTTCTTTCCTACTGTATCCCCCTCCATGTAATGTTCACGGATTCCATACATTAACAATCTGGACATGATGGGAGTTGTAGTTCTCTCCTTTTATAATATCCACTGATGCTGTATAATAACAGTCTGATAATACTGGGGGTAGTTGTTCTCTCCTCTTATACCCTCTCCCTGTAATGTCAACTTGTGTTTTATGATAACAGCCTGGACATGCTGGAAATTTTGGTTCTCTCCTCTTCTACCTCTCCATGTATTCCCTACTAATTTTCAGCAATAAGGCCTGTTTTACACAGCCAGCAGTAGTTCCAGCATGGTATTCAGGCAGTTGTTCCAGCAGGCTTTTAGAGCTTTCTGGATCCGGCATTGCTGGAGGTTACTGGAAAGCCAGCCAGCCCCATTGTACCCAGAGAGCTCCGTCAGACTGTTTTCTGCTGGAACAGCTTGCTGCGACTACTGCTGGCAGTGTGAAACAGGCCTAAACTGGTCATGATGTGACTCGTAGTCCTCTTGTCAGTATTATGATGTTCACATCTATGCTGTTTGCTTTTCCGCTCTGGAACATAATGAAAATTACAGTATTGCCGGATCTGGCGCCTCTGGACATGGGGACCCAGTTCGAATTCTTGCTATTGGGCCCAATGATTTTTATGCACACCCCTGATTTCAGAGTTGCAGGTATCTAAAGATCTAGGTTCCCAGTATGGAGAAATTTGATTGTTGGATCAAGTATCCACCATGAGAAATATATATATATTAGATTAAACTAAGAGATAATAGTAATATGCATATGGCAATCCCAACCCCGATAAGTCAAGCATATCTTTAAGACCCTTCAAATGCACCCAGAAAGGGCCCTTTCACATAAGCGGAGAATCAGGTCTAATAATAGGAATGAAGGTGCAATCACCCGGTGCTTGGTGATTGGGTGATTCCATTTTCATGTAGCACCAAAAATACTCATTTGTCAGCAGCACATCACCCATGGTAAACAGGGAGGTGTTGCCAACATAGAAGAAAACTGCTTGGGGATGAACGATCATTTATCTGCATACATCACTGATCAACTAGCATACAGTGATCAGGAGTGAACTTTCTCATTCCTGATCATTGCCAGCTCTAAAGTGGGCCATACACATTCGTGTTTTATTTGGTAAAAAATTAACAACAAATGAGGGTTTTTTGGTCATCCGATGACAGTCCTTCATGATCTGAAAAGTCAGCTATGTTTGAAATTTACATCTCATAAATCTGATAGTTGCCCTTGGTACTCCCACATTCATTGAAATTTAGGTCTGGGCTCTGGGATGGGCGTTATCCGTTCTAAAAAAAACAAGTGCATCTTGATCTTCAGCAATGTGATTGTGGTAGTGATCTTACCTTAGAATAATATTTTTCTGTCATTGAAATGTTTTCTACAAAGTATCACATGAATGTGTGGGAATGATTAGGGTGTGTGCATGCTAGCCCATTAAGAGCTGGTGAGAGAGCACGTGCATGACCTAAGCAGAGGGAAGGAAGAAATAGACAGGCCATACAGGCCTGTAGAAGGAGGCCTCCTCATCACTGCTCTGGAAGACATACCCACCAGGAAGATGTAGGAGTACACAGGCAGGCACAGACCATTGGAGCCAGATCAAGCACCAACTGAGCCCCTCAGCAGCTGTGCCTGTAGGGAGCAAAGGGATGCCAACAGTCATGGACCACTGGCATTAACCATAATAAGTTCAAAACAAAATTGGCCCCAACATTTAACCAACATGACACTAGGCTCTTACAACATTTTATTACCACATTGAGACTGAATGCCATTGTATGTTGACCACAATGACTAACTAATGCCAATATCCTGTAAATTAAATAAAACCAGTATATATAGACTAACAGACTCACTGAGAAATACATTCTACAGTGTCTTAGGTTGTACCATGTTTTATTTATTCCACGTTGCAATGTTATTTAACATATTTATTAAATGACAGCCCCTTCCCCAACAATACTATATATAACACAACTTGCGCCATATTGTATCCTCCTCAGAACTACATAATATATCATGGCCTACACCATAGGCTTAAAGGGGTTATCAAACAAAATGTATTACTATGCAATGAGTAGGGCATTGCGAATGAACTATTATTGCAATATATGATCAATATAAATACACTTATTGACAAAGACATAACACACCCAGACAGAAATGTCAGATTTCTGCAAAACTCGACATGCAAGAAGATATCTAAATGATTACAGGTGTCTGATTAGACACTGGGTCTTGTCACAAGAGGGCATAAAAGTGCTTCCCCGCTGCCCTATAAAAAGGCCCTCAGAACACATTTTAGGTAGTGTACCTCCTGGTTAGGGTTTGTTGACTTCTAGACATGCCTTTATGATGCACTCAAAGACATTTTGCCCAGTTGACAGACTTTGACAGACTACATCACTGAAAGCAGGATGGTCATTTTGATGAATTGGATGCCACCTAGGTCATTCTGACCTAGCTGTTAGTAGGTATTGGAGGCAGTGGTTATGTGAAGGCATGCTTGCACACACGATGAACAAACTCCAAATGGCCCAAACAAACCACCAGCAGATAGGATCCTTTGCAGTAATTGTTGCTATAGGTTGCTATTTGACTATTTTGCATTGGCGATAAAACCTGGTTAAACTATTTTGTGACTGTTGCTGAGAGTATTCCATCATGCTATTATATCTCCCAACGCTAGGATTGCCACTTGACCAGTAAATCACCAGCCTAGCTGGTATTTGCAGCAGGAGACCGCAAGTATTTTATTTTTACCAGCCCACTGAAATGCCCTGCTTAGGGTACTTTCACACTTGCGGCAGGACGGATCCGGCAGTGTGCCGCAAGTGCCCGTGCACTGCTGTGCTGCTGCTCCGTCCCCATTGACTATAATAGGGCAGGGGCGGAGCTACGGCGTAGCATGGCAGTGCGCGGCCGGAGATCGCCGGATTAAAAGTCCTGCATGTCCGACTTTTTAGTCCGGCGATCTTTGCCGTGCGCTGCCGTGCTGCACCGTAGCTCCGCCCCCCCATTATAATCAATGGGGACGGAGCGGCAACATGGCAGTGCACGGGCACTTGTGGCAGGACGGATCCGGCAGGCTGAATAGCCTGCCGGATCTGTCCTGCCGCAAGTGTGAAAGTACCCTTAGGAGTCCTTGCTCTGCTTTCTCGGAGTTCCCTGCTTTCACTCTGGCTGACTCCATATAGGACTATCAGGGCCGGCGCTACCATAGAGGCAAGGGGGGCAATTGCCCCCAGGCCCCGAGTCCTTAGGGGCCCCCGGCGCCAGCCCGCCTGCCACAAACTAACACTTACTAATTACTATTTATTTACACTCTGCAGTCGGCGGCCGCCGGCCGACTAACAGCACAGGCTTTGCGCAACAGCAGACTCAGTGAAAGCGCCCGCCGCCCGGCCTGAACGAGTGAGAAGGGGGCGGGGCCTGCGGCTGCTCTGAGCTCCGCTGCCTGGCCTGCCTGCAGTGGCTGGAGCGTGCGCAGGCTCACAGCTGCCGCACAGGCACGTCTTCACATGACGTTGCCACTGAGCTGAGGGAGCTCCGCCCCCAGAGACTCTGAGAGCAGAAGGAGCGACAGCGACTAGTTAAGGCCCACGAGTCACCGATGCCTGCCTGCCTGGCTGTCCCTCCCTCAGTCACAGTCCGTCTCCCAGAACTTAAAGTAACATTACAGGTATTTATAATTTGTATAATACTTATAATAGCTTATAGCTAACCAATGGATGGAGTAGGAGAAACCCCCTTGGGGGGGGGGTGGCTTTGGGGGGGATTTATCGATTTGCAGAAGCCCATGGATTGGAGTAGGAGAGATGTGCCATTGGGGGGTGGCGGGCCACAGAAGGAGACATGGGGAGGGGAGAAATGTGCCATGGGGGGGGGGAATGTGCTGCTGCCACGTGGCACTGGCTCATGGAGGGGAGAAATGTGCCATTGGGGGGTGGGGGACCACAGAAGGAGAGATGGGGAGGGGATGGAGGGAGGGGAGAAATGTGCCATGGGGGGGGGGAATGTGCTGCTGCCACGTGGCACTGGCCCATGGAGGGGAGAAATGTGTCATTGGGGGGTGGGGGGCCACAGAAGGAGAGATGGGGAGGGGAGAAATGTGCCATGAGGGCCATGGGGGGGGGAGGGGGGCCCCCTTATTGTTTTTCGCCCCAGGGCCCCATTTCACCTAGAACCGGCCCTGAGGACTATGTCCATATATGGAGTAAGTGATATGATGATGAAAAAGGGGGTTATCCCCCAGCACATGATGACAGTGATCGGGGATACCTCTCTGTATTTAGCTTTTATTCTGTCTCTACTTTTAAATTGTTAGTGCAGGTCTCAAACCCAGGACCTTCTGTATGGGAAACAGATAGTCTTTGCAGTGAACCACTCAGCCTACTGTTATTAATAGGAGGATTTTCTCTGACTAAAAACCTCAATAGTCTTTTTCCCATTCACAATGTACGAGTATATACAGACACACCTCTATCTCTCTATATACCAATATATTGTATGGTTGTTTTAGCAGATGTATAAGTTTATAATTTTTTTAGTAACTGCATAAAATGTAGTGACAATAATCACAAAACTGTCTATTATAGGAGGAGGACAATTAAAATAATGTAAGCACCATCTCCACCAAATAACAGAAATGGACACCATGTGTCAGAATGCACTGACAGAAATAGAAAACCCAGCATTTTACCTAACAAGAATTTGCAGCATGCTGACAGATACTCCAGTACAGATGTGGGGGAAACCTAACATGGACTTTTGTGCAGGTAATCAGTCCCCCCAACAGTCACAGCATACTTGCTCTCTAATTGTCACATCTGGGGAGGTCTCTTTTTCCAGAAAAGGAGTGAGAAAATGAGCGTTTTCCCATCTAATCCCCTCTGCATCAAATTAGGCCCTTTTAACGAAGCTATGACCCAAACGTTTACCAGTGTCTGGATCACAGTGTCTTACTCACACCAAACACACAAACTTCAGGAAAGTTCCCATGTTACACTGTCCTCCTCTGCATACTGTAAAACCTGCTGAGTGCTTCTCTAGTGATACCCATTGCACACTGTAGTAATGGCAAATATGTCTAGAGATGAAAATCTCATAGATTTTTGACAGATGGAGAAGGTTTCTGGCAAACAGAACACTTTCTCTCACTGACTGTCACCATAAACCATTGTATTCTTTTAGTTTTACAGAACAAACAAAGGCAAACTGGGCTCCTGCATAAAGCCACACGGTTTCGGTGAAGCAGGGAAATAGATGGAGAGGATAGCTTTTTTCTGGGTCTGTGGTTATTTGATTCTCCATAAGAGCTCATTTATCACACTGTTCACACAGCAGGCAGGTGTATCATTTTATATTAAAAACAACAGGATGAAAATAGTATTTTTTTTAAATACGCAAAACTCTAAATATGATAAAACCATTGGTGTTAAATAACATCCAGTGTTAAGTCATGACCCCCAAGCACACCACATTTGTACACATGTAAACTTGGCTGGTACTTTTTGTTGGGAAACGTGGCAACCCTACCCCGCACTTATAACAATATTAATATGTCATGTTGTGATATATGATTGATAAATGATTTTCCATGTACAGTTCCTGTAAGCCACTGTGAGACGCCAGCATGGGAATGGTAAATGTACGTGCACTACTGTGGGTGAGGCTTGTAAGTACTCTGACCATGATAGGTATGTATGATGACATCACTGGCAGACCATAATGGCGTGCTGATACTTCAAGGGAGTCCCACCTTGGGTAGGATGTGATGGACATTGAAAAAACTGCACTGAAAGACACCTTAGGAAATACACTACTCACAAAATGTTAGGAATATTTGGCTTTCGGGTAAAGTTACAGTGATATTATATCATGAAAGTAGGGCATGTAAGTAGAAGCAGTGGTGATTTCCTCATCTGAAACAATTTATTGAAACAAAAGCCAACAACACCAGCGGTGGGAATACCCCCACAAAAATGTCAATGTCTCAATTACTTGTCATATGGCTGTGAGCATCAATTACAGCTTGACAACAATGTCTCATGCTGTTCACAAGTCCACTTATTGTCTGCTGATGCATGGCTTCCCACTCTTTCCACTCAAGTCATTGGGGTTCTGGGGTACAGAGTTACGAGCCTCTACACGGCGACTCAGCTTATCCCATAGGTTTTCAATGGGATTCAGGTCTGTAGAAAGTGCAAGCCACTCCATTTGAGGTACCCCAGTCTCCAGCAGCCGTTCCCTAATGATGGGACCTTGATGAGCTGGTGCATTGTCGTCCATAAAGATGAAATTAGGCCTGTGTTGTTCATGCAGAGGCACAATGACTGGATTAATGATGTTATTTAAGTAGTATGGGCTTGGCACTGGACCATTCGCAAAGTGTAGGGCAGTTCTGTAGGACTAGACACACCTGCCCAAACTGTAACACCACCACCACCAACAAAGGCTCGTCTGGTGGCAACAGTGGCTGATGTATAGCACTCTCCTTGATGTCCCCAACATCATTGGCAGCCATCATTTCTGCTCAGCGTGAATCGACTTTCAGCAGTGAACAGCACTGAGGCCCGCTGGTCCCTCGTCCAGCATAGATGCTTCCTGGTCCATGCTTGAAGCCTCACAATGGCGAGGTACTGTTTATCAATTGTTAGGTGTTGTCTTGGTCTCATGATGTTAAAATGTGAACAGTATGTTGAGGAGGACTGTTTAAATACAAATTCTAATTGAACCAGGAAATTTATCGGGGCGATTCATGGATCAAACACCTGTTGTGAATTTTGCAGTTCGGCTCCTTGTTAGAGAACAGCAAGTTGTGCAAAAAGTACTTAAACATTGAACAGTTGGACACGTGCATTCAAAAGTGTAGAGAAGGTCACATTAAGTTCATCTGTAAAAGAGTGTATTTTAGGTTTATCCTGAAATTTCACCAACAAGCCAAATATCCCTAACTTTTTGTGAGTAGTGTAGAACAGGGGTGCACCTAGCCTTTCTGCTGCCTCAGGTGAAAACTAAAACGGCGCCCCGCCAATGCAAATTTCTTAACCTAACCCCTTTTCCAAAATGAAAGCGCTCATTGCCCATGGCCCTTCCGCTGCCCCCCTCCTGCCCCTAACTGGTTCTGCCTGAGGCGATCGCCTCACCTGGCCTCATTGGTGGTGCACCCATGGTGTAGAATACCACAGAGGGTTTGAAGATGGATCTGAAGGGCAGAGAGAAGCTGTCTATGTTTGTGTATCCTGGAAGCAGCTGGGGCCTGTAAAAGAGACAGGCCTATAAAAGAGACAGGCCATCTTGTAAGCAATACTCTGTGAGAGACTATGCACATTGCTGTGTGTCAGAGTTAACTTGACAGATAAATGTATGTACAGTAGTTGTGAAGTGAGATAACGCAACCTGGAAACACCTTCTAGAGATTGTGCAGATGACGTGATGCTGTGCCATCTGGAAAGTTATCTGTGGTACTAAGTGCAGTTGGGACCATCTATATTGCTGCCACTCTGAGACCAGAGCAAGGCTGTCAATGCCAGGGAGGTTGAGGGCAATGCAAGCCATAGGCAAAGTGAGTTGTGTGTCCTTTATATATGTATTATTATTGTACATGGTGGGTAGAGTCCTGTGGCAAAATTTTCATTGGGGCCCAGAAGCTTTAAGTTATGTCTCTTTAAGTAGACAAGTAGTATACATCCAACTTAGTTTGATGCCCATTTAGCATGATGCTACAGAGTGCAGAAATTCTTGTATTCTCTATACATTCTAGAAAAAGAACGCAGTCTTGTCCACATAGTATTCTAGAACATTTTGCTTTGCACAAGTCACACTTCAAACCCTTGTCTTAGGAGTTTGATAATGTGTTATCAGCTCTTTGGAATGATTTACACCAACTTAAATACGGTCTATCAGACCAGCAATGTGCAGAAGAATCTCACAGAAAAGCCTGCTTAATGCTGGCTGTGTGGAAATACTGCCATCTGGTGATCTGCCTAACCTTTTTGTCCTGCACATTATGCATAGTAGGTCATTTTTTTACTTTTCATCCGTGAAATGTTAGGTAGATATACAGGAAAGAGTGACCAATTGATTTTGAATACCCTGACAGAACTGCTTCCACATCATTTAATGAGACTCAGCCAACTAGACTGTAAAAAAGAGGAAAGTAACCCGAATGTGGGTTCAACATAGCCATGCTCATATTAAGCTGAACATTACTTTGTGCTTGGTTCGATTATTTATGTACATTTTACAGTTTTTGGGGAACAGGCACTGCCTTCTTCATGTAGTATACTTTAATCAGTAACATTCTAAGTTACAAAAGAGCTTAAAGGACATCTGTCAGCAGATTTGTACCTATGAAACTGTCTGACATGTTGTATGTGCGCTTGGTAGCTGAAGGCATCTGTGTTGGTCGCATGTTCATATGTGTCTGCATTGCTGAGAAAAATGATGTTTTAATACATGAAAATGAGTCTCTAGAAGCAATGGGGGTGTTGCCATTACACCTGGAGGCTCTGCTTTGATTGACTTTATGAAAAGTCATGACCAGAAGTAATCACCTTTACACTGCCTTGTCCTGTCAATCAAAATGCAGAGGGCGCGGCAGTTTCAGAGAGAGCTGAGCCTCTAGGTGTAAAGACAACGCCCCTGTTGCTCCTAGAGTCTCATTTGCATATATTAAAACGTAATTTTTCTCAGCAATGCGGCACGTATGAAAATGGGAACAACACAGATGCCTTCAGTTGCCAAGTGCACATGCAACCAGTCAGCCAGTTTCATATGTATAAATATTTGTTTAATTGTTTTTTGACGCTATGGCATAAATATACAGGTCCAAGATTTTAATGCCAATGAGAAACATGCTTCCCTGGACAACGTGACAGTGCCCAAAATCCAGGGCTCCTGCAGGATCCAGGAAGGTTGGGACGGAGGCATGATACTAATTTTTGTATAGGCACTGCAGGCAACATAACATCACCAAAACAAATGTAAAGCCTTTTTCTTGGGATTCAGTGCTCATTGCTTACAGTATGTTGTTGAACTAGACACATTTGTTTTTACAGATGTTTTATTGTGTACAAGCCGCTTTGAAACATTTTAAGACACACTGCTAAAATTGTCTCCATTTCACAATCTGCTTCTTTTATGCATGAGGATACATTGTAAGTGTCATATACACAGCCGCGTCACATTATTATGACCACCAGCTAATATCTAGAGTAACCACTGTGTGCAGCAAAGAGCGGCTAAACGGGCTGGGAGTGACTCTAAGATCTGGGTAGGTTGTGACAGGTGTCTGGAGCCATGCTGACGGCAGTGCATCTCACAGCTGCTGGAGGGTGCCTGGGGAGGATCCATAGAGAGAAGACGACGATGGAGGTGGTCCCACAGATGCTCAATTGGGTTAAAATCTGGGGAATTTGGGGGACAGGGTAGTATTTGGAAGCTTTAGTCATGCTATTTCAACCAATGTCGAACATTTCTAGCTGTGTGACATTGTCTTGCTAGAAGATCGCATCCGCTCTAGGGAAGACAATCAGCATGTATGGGTGCATATGTGATCTGCAGGCATGGATTTACCCACATCTGTTAGGAGTGCCTTCAACATGGATGAGTAGGCCCAGAGAATGCCACAAAAACAGTCCCCAGACCATAACGCTGCCACCACCAGCAGTGGCGGATTAACATAGGGGCGTTCGGGTCGGCAGCCCCGGGCCCGGCATCACTGGGGGGCCCAATGCCGACCCGAGCGCCCACATACTGCGGCAGGGCACAGGAGCGCATAGTTCCCTGCCCCGCCGCCGATCAACACCATAGGCTTCAGGCCTAGTAGGCCTGAGGCCTATGTGGTAGTATATTCCCGATGCGGGCGTGCGTGATGACATCATCACGTGCCTGCGCCGAGACGCAGGACAATGAGGATTGCGCGCCTGCGGCCTGCCTCACCATCCCGAACCCAGGTAAGTATTAGCTTTTAGTTGTTGTTGTTTTTTCTGTGTGTGCCTTTGGGGGCCAGAGGAGGACATGGGGGCAGTGTGGGGGGCAGTATAGGTGCAGATTATTACATGGGGGCAAATAATTTCATTGGGAGCAGATTATTACATGGGGGCAAATTACTTCATAGGGGTGCAGTGTGGGGGCAAATTACTTCATGGGGGGCAGTGTGGGGGCAAATTACTTTATGGGGGCAGTGTGACGACAAATTACTTCATGGGGGCAGTGTGGGGGAAAATTACTTCATGGGGGCAGTGTGGGGGCAAATATTTTCATGGGAGGGCAGTGTGGAGGCGAATTACTTTATGGGAGCAGTGTGGAGGAAATTACTATATGGGGCAGTGTGGAGGAAATTACTATATGGAGCAGTATAGGGGAAATTACTATATGGGGGCAGTGCGGGGGAAATTATTATATGGAGCATTGTGGGGGAAATTATTATATGGGGCAGTGTAGGGGAAATTATTATATGGGGGCAGTGTAGGGAAAATTATTATATGGGGGCAGTGTGGGGGGAAATAACTATATGGGGCAGTGTGGGGAAATTATTATATGGGACAGTGTGGGGAAAATTATTGTATGGGGCAGTGTAGGGGAAATTATTATGTGGGGGCAGTGTGTGGGAAATTATTATGTGGGGGCAGTGTGTGGGAAATTATTATGTGGGAGCAGTGTGAGGGAAATTAGGGGCATTGCTATTAGGGGACATTATTTTTGGGGACATTATTACCTGGAGCACAATATAGGGTGTTGTTGTTATTACTGGGGGCACTCTAGGGGACATTATAACTGCTGTAGACACTATAGGGACCTTTGGGATAATTTATAAAGCTGGTGTAAAGTAGACCTGGCTTAGTAGCCCACAGCAACAGATTCCACCTTTCATTTTTCGCAGCTCCTTTGGAAAATGAAAGGTGGAATCTGATTGGTTGCTATGGGCAACTAAGCCGGTTCTACTTTACACCAGTTTGATAAATGACCCCAATTATGAGAAATCTAATGTGTCTGTGTAACAAACTCTGTAGAGACAAGATGTGGCGGAAAGAATTTGTCATGGCGGTCTGGGTCAAACGGAGGAGAAGAGGAAAGAGAAGGTCTACATGACAAGAGATGTCCCTGGATGTAACAGGTATGTGGTGCTGCATTCTCCTATATGTAGCGCTGTCTCCTTACTGTGACCTGCCTCTCATCTTCTCCTCCAAGTTTTGTTTATCATAATCATATGTATTTTAAATTTGGCAACTAAAATTTTAATTTGTCACCTGCAGTCCTATGTAACAGCCCAGATAATAGTCATAACTTTCTTTGTGCAGATAATGTAGTAGATGTTCCATGCAGTCCTATATAACACCCCACATAACACAATAGTTCACTGTGTTATGTGGGGTGTTACATAGGACTGCAGGTAACATCTATGACATCTGTACTCAGAGAGTTATGAGATGGTGGGGGTATGATTCCTGGCACCCCCGCCAATCCGTTGTTTGAGGAGACCGCGATGTTCCAGTGAGCGCCTCAGCCTCTTTGCTACTTAACAAGCACAGCGATGTCCATTTGATAGCAGTGTGCTTGGTATTTCAGATCATCCCCAATCACTTAGATGGGACTGAGCTACACCTAGACCATGTGAACGATGAATGTGATGTCATATGGCCTAGAAAGAGACTGTGACGCTCACGAAGCACCGCAGCCTCTTCATACAGAAAAAAATTAAACTAAAATGGATGGAGGGGCCCGAGTTGGGTAGACAGCCCCGGGACTATCATGCACTTAATCCGCCCCTGACCACCAGCTTGTGTTCTTCAAACAGTGGTTTCATGGTGAAGCAGGGAATGTAACTCAGGGTAATCCTTTGTCAATCAGTGGATCAGTAGGGTTCACTGAACTGTTGTTTTAGATACAAGTCTGGTAGCCTCCTAGTTTTCGGGGTGAGCTGCTAAACTGTAGTGTGTCGGTCTGCCGTCATACTCCTTCATAGCTGATGTTCACTTCTCACATCAGTGACATGTGGTGCTCCACAGTTTCCATGTTGCTTATTAACAATGGTGCTTTTTGTCTACTCACAATACACTTTCAGTACAGCAGCACCTGAACAGTTCACAAGCTGTACAGTTTCAGAAATACTGCAACCCTTTACCCGAAAGCCAAAATTCATCCCTTTTTGCAACTCTGATAAGTCGCTCCTTTTACCCATGACAGCGTATCACCTTATATATCCACCAAGCCTGCCCACAACACATGACTGCCTTCATGAGCTATGTGGTGAAAACAGTAAAAGTAGGAAGTGGTAATAATAATTAGTGTTGGGTGCGACTATTCGAATTCGTGAATTTTAATAGCGAATATGGCCACTCCGAGAATTCGCAAAGATTTAGAATATAGGGCTATATATTCATCTTTACGAATATTCGTAAACACATGATTCCTCCCTGCTTTTTGCTTGTGGGCCAATGAGAAGGCAGCAATGTCTTTGTCTGAGCTTAGCAACATCCCTGGCAACCAATAGGAAAGTTTCCTACCCCTTACTTCATAAGAATTTCCCCAGCAGCCATTTTCTGCAGGTTTGTTTTCAGTTCTGAGAGAGACAGCAGTGCCATTGCTGTGCTTTGTGCTTTGCTGTATCACATTACATTAGATAGTTAGTTAGTTAGTTAACTTATATACATGGGTGTAGCTATAGGGGTGCAGAGGTAGCAGTCGCTACCGGCCCAGGAGCCTGAGGGGGCCCAAAGAGCCTTGTGTCGCATAAGAAGACACACAAAGCACTGAGGGAAGGGGGGCCAAAGCTGAACTCTTGCACCAGGGCCCATGAGCCGATAGCTACGTTCCTGCTTATATATAGAATACAGATAGTTAGTGGGAGATAGTCAGTGTAGGTTAAATGGTGATATAGTGTGATAGGTTCTGCTGTCCACACATACATACATACGTACATAGTGCTGTGATGTCACAAGTGCACGACAATACTTACATAGTAACATAGTAACATAGTATATAAGGCCGAAAAAAGACTTTTGTCCATCCAGTTCGACCTGTTTCCTGCAAGTTGATCCAGAGGAAGGCAAAAAACCCCTGTGAGGTAGAGCCAATTTTCCCCACTTAAGGGGAAAAAATTCCTCCCCGACTCCAATCAGACAGTCAGAATAACTCCCTGGATCAACGACCCATCTTTAGTAGCTATAGCCTGAAATATTATTACGCTCCAGAAATACATCCAGGCCCCTCTTGAATTCCTTTATTGTACTCACCATCACCACCTCCTCAGGCAGAGAGTTCCATAGTCTCACTGCTCTTACCGTGAAGAACCCTTTTCTATGTTTGTGTACAATCCTTCTTTCCTCCAGACGCAGAGGATGTCCCCTCGTCACAGTCACAGTCCTGGGGATAAATAGATGATGGGAGAGATCTTTGTACTGACCCCTGATATATTTATACATAGTTATTAGATCTCCCCTCAGTCGTCTTTTTCTAGAGTGAATAACCCTAATTTTGATACCCTTTCAGGGTACTGTAGTTGCCCCATTCCAGTTATTACTTTAGTTGCCCTCCTCTGAACCCTCTCTAGCTCTGCTATGTCTGCCTTGTTCACGGGAGCCCAGAACTGTACACTGTACTCCATGTGTGGTCTGACTAGTGATTTATAAAGTGGTAAGACTATATTTTCATCACGGGCATCTATGCCCCTTTTGATGCAACCCATTATCTTATTGGCCTTAGCAGCAGCTGCCTGACACTGGTTTTTACAGCTTAGTTTGTTATTTATTAAAATTCCTAGATCCTTTTCCATGTCAGTGTTACTGAGTGTTTTACCATTTAGTATGTACGGGTGACTTGCATTATTCCTTCCCATGTGCATAACTTTACATTTGTCAGTGTTAAACCTCATCTGCCATTTCTCTGCACAAGCCTCCAATCTATCCAGATCCCTCTGTAGCAGAAAACTGTCCTCTTCAGTGTTAATTACTTTACACAGTTTAGTGTCATCTGCAAAAATTGATATTTTACTGTGCAAGCCTTCTACAAGATCATTAATAAATATATTGAAGAGAATAGGGCCCAATACTGAACCCTGAGGTACCCCACTAGTGACCGTGACCCAATCTGAGTGTGTACCGTTAATAACCACCCTCTGTTTTCTATTACTGAGCCAGTTACTTACCCACATACAGATATTTTCTCCTAGTCCAAGTGTTCTCATTTTATATACTAACCTTTTATGTGGTACAGTGTCAAATGCTTTGGAGAAGTCCAGATATACGACATCCATTGATTCGCCTCTGTCAAGTCTAGAACTTACCTCCTCATAGAAACTGATTAAATTAGTTTGACATGACCGATCCCTCATGAAGCCATGCTGATATGGTGTAATTTGCTTATTTTCATTGAGATACTCCAAGATAGCATCTCTTACAAAACCTTCAAACAGTTTACCCACAACAGATGTTAAACTTACCGGCCTATAATTTCCAGGCTCTGTTTTTGGACCCTTTTGAATATTGGCACCACATTTGCTATACGCCAGTCTGGTGGAACATTCCCTGTCAGTATGGAGTCCGTGAATATCAAAAATAAGGGTCTGGCTAGGACATCACTTAATTCCCTTAGGATACGGGGGTGTATGCCATCCGGTCCTGGCGATTTGTCTATTTTAATCTTTTTAAGTCGTTGCTGTACTTCTTCCTGGGTCAGACAGGGCACTTTTAAAGGGAATTTACTTTTACATTTTGCATTTCATCTGACAGTTTATTTTCCTCAGTGAAAACAGTGGTGAAGAAAATATTTAATAGCTTGGCTTTATCCTCGTCGCTTTCTGCAACTCCCCCCTCATTGCTATGTAGAGGGCCGACTCCTTCAGGTTTATATTTTTTACCATTTATATAATTGAAAAACATTTTAGGGTTAGTTTTGCTCTCTTTGGCAATTAATCTCTCGGTCTCTAGTTTGGCAGTTTTTATTAGTTTTTTACATATTCTATTTTTTTCCTTATAGTTTATCAGTGCTTCCTGGCTCCCCTCCTGTTTTAGTGATTTATATGCTTTCTTTTTGTCATTTATTGCTTTTTTTACGGTTCTATTTATCCACATGCACCAATCATTAATATGTAGTCAGACCTGCTAAAATGTGAAGTTGCCCGTATTGCGCAAAAATATGCGCATCATTAATTGCCGATTTGCGCAATCGTGAATATATCGGAGCACTCTATCTGCATATAAAGCAATTGTAATGTTCTGCCGTGCCAACCATTTACTCGAGTCTCAGGGAACTTCTTGCAGCTTGAAAAATGTAGCTATAGTGACCCGCGCCTGTATTACGCGCATATTACATTGCCGATTTTCACAATCAAGAAAATAATCATGAATTCGATATTGCAAAATATCGCGAATTCGAATATTGCCCCTGCCGCTTATCACTAATAATAATGTGACTCAACTGTGTACTTTGCAGATTAACTGCAGTGGCAAGGAGAAAAGAAAAATAATAATATTCAAATTAGGGAAAATAATAAATTTGTGGAAAATACAGTGGAACTGCTAAATGAACTACACCATGCCAAAACGATTATCAACCCAAGAATGATCCACAACTGATGCTTAGTCCCTTAGTAAATTTAAAAACAAAGCAGTTAAAAAATTTAAAATATTGTCCTTAAAGGCTATGTACACCATTTTACTCATTTTGTGCTAAAAATAATTTTTTCAATTTTCCAATCATTTTCAAATATTGTTCTGTCACAAAGGGTTAACTGTTTTTCTAGCTGTGAGAATTGTATTTTTTGCTTTGGCTTTGTGGCAATAATCTAACAAACCTTATCTCTAAATTACACTTATTTAAGCCATAATATTATCAGATATAGAATTAAGAATTAATATTAAGATAAGAATTAAGCTATAATGAGTGTTTATAAGGTCAGAGATAAGGAGCCCATCAGGTGAGCTGACTGAAGGAGCAGAATGAAAATTCAGATCCTGCTACTAGATATACTCAAGGCTTCACAAAGACAGTGGTTTACATTTTTTAATAAAAATATGCCCCCAAAGGTTTGAAAAAAATGAGGCAACCCTACTGCAGCCAGATAAACAAAGTCAGAAGGGGAGAACGGATGGTTGATGCTGGATCTGTTAGGTAAGTAATGGTGCATTTATTATTTTAGGTTATTTCCCAGCTTTGCAGTTTTTTTTGGGTTTTTTTCAGGCAACCTCTTTAATGTAAGCCACACTTTTAGGAGAGTGAAAAGATAGGAAGATAGATTGTTCAATAATGTGAGACTGTATGGTATATTTCAAAGCAGGGATAGTTGCAGAAGCTGTGATATGATAGAGGTGCAGAAAAGTAGAAAATGATTTTTTTTCTCTTATCTCTTGCCTACTGCGCAGTACATCTTTTTAGTTGTTCCCCATTTTAGCAGAAATCTTGTCAGATGTCTGTAGTTATCATCAACATTCTATAGTGTCTCACACAGTTTGTGAATTTTTACCCAATGTTTTACTCTCTTTGAGGGGATATATTGTCGGAAAGAGAGGCTGCTACATTTATCTACTGCTACGTTTTTCAAGGTCATAGGCTGTGATAAATGACCCTTTCAGAAATCTTACTAGTGGCCCTATTTCATAGAGGTGCTTGTAAGGTGGATTGTCATTGAAGGGGGGAAATAAATTAGTGGTTATATACAGTCGTTTGACTAAATACTTTTAAACTTTCAACATCAAAATTTATTAATTAATATTTATTTATGATATGGCCATGGATTGTAGAATATTACAGGAAGAAGGATGTCAAAGCCACCCCTTCAATATATTCTGGAGCAAAATACTGGACCTGGTTGTCTGGTACTCACCATTGACTCATCATTTTGGTGGTCAATAAAAGCAATACCATTAATGACACTTTTTGTCACACTTTAATGCACTCAGCACTTGCACCTCACAAGATAAACACACGAGGAGAGGTAAAGAGATAATGAGGAACATTTATCAAGACTGGTGTTCCCATACACCAGTCTTGATCCCCTGTGTGCCGGAGTGAGATGCGCCTAATTTATTGTCGTAAATTATGCTGTAAATATGGCGTGCTCCATAATTTTGCAACTTATTTATGCCACTATTGTGGCATAATGACATTTCCTCCAATGAGCGCTAAAATTTCCCCCAATGAGTACTAAAATATTTAACCCCTACCACACACAGCTATTTCCCAATTTAGTTTTTTATCCCTAGCCTTCCAGAAGCCATAAGTTTTTATTTTTCTGTTCACATAGCCATATGAGGACTTGATTTTTGCGGGACAAGTTGGAGCATAAAATGTAGTGGAAAGCTTCAACAAATTCTGTATAGTTTTATGGGTTTCTTTTTTATGGCATTCCCTATGTGGTAAAAATTACGTTAACTTTATTCTTTGGGTCAGTTTGATCACAGCAATACCAGATTTCATTTTGTATAGTTTTTCTCCTGTTTTAGTAGTTAGAAAAAAATAAAACAAATTAGATTTTCTCTTTGCAATGCCATATTCTGACACCTACGTTTTTTATTTTGAGGGACAATCTGTGTTTTTCATTGATATTAATTTGGGGTGTGTATTTTTGATCATGTTTTATTCAATTCAAAACTGTGAATTGGCCATTTCCTTTCCTTAACCACTTCCTGACCGCCCATTGACTGGGCCGTCAGTTTTTCTCTTAATGGACGTTCGTGCAGCTGCCGTTTGTGCAGCTGCCGAGCGGGGGGCCCGCTATCAGTAAAAGCAGGGCACCCAGAGATAAGGCAGGAACCGTTCCTGGGTGTCCCTGCTATCTAGATTGCTGTATACGCAGCGTTCAACGAGTGCTGTGTATACAGATCAGGAAGCACTATGCCGTTTTCTGTCCCGGGCTGGTAGTCATGTGACTGCCGGGGCCTGAAAAGACCTCGATCAGCCCTGCACTGAGGCTGTACAGCGCTGTATTATGCTGTACAGCCTCTCTGGGGGTTGTATTTCCACTGTAACTGGGGCTACTATGTCAGCCCCAGTTACAGGAAAAATCAATAGTTAAAAAAAAAGAAGTTAAATGTCCCCCAGAGGTATGACCTTATGGAGGACACAAAGTGTAAAATAAAAAAATTATAGTGTTTTGAAAAAAATAAAAATAAAACAAATTTCACATTAAAAAATTATTTCACGTTTTCCCCCCAAATTCATAAAAAATGTTAAAAAATAGAAGAAAAAAATAAAATAGACTTATTTGGTATCATTCACAACGACCGACTCTATAATAATATCATATGATCTACCCCATCAGGTTAACGCCGTAAAATAAATCAATAAATAAACATTGCGCCAAAACAGATTTTTTTTGTGAGCTCTCCTCCCAAAAAACATAATGTTAATCAATCAAAAAGTCGTATGTACCCCAAAATAGTAGCAAAAAAAACTTCCCCTCATCCCGCAAAAAATGAGCCCCCACATAAGACTATAGCCAGAAAAATAAAAAAAAATGGCTCTATGAAAATTGCAACACAAAAACATAATTTTTTTTTCTAAAAATATTTTTATTGTGTAAAATGTAAAAAAATAAATGAAAAACTAGACATATTTGGTATTGTTGCGTCCGTAATGACCGGATCTATAAAAATATCACAGGAGCTACCCCATCAAGTGAACGGTGTAAAAAAATAATAATAAAAAAATGACAATTTTTCAATTTAACCCCCAAGTATTAAAAATTCTATGAAACAGCTGTTGAGTGAAGTGATCGCTACACCTCTTAAAAAATCCTTGGGTGGTGTAGTTTACAAAATGTGGTCACTTTTTGGGGGTTTTCACTCTTGGGTTACCTCAGGTCCTCTTCAAATGCAACATGGTGCCCAAAGACCATTCCAGCAAAATCTGCCCTCCAAAAACCATATGACTCTCCTTGCCTTCTGTGCCCTGCCATGTGCCCAAACAGCGGTATACGACCACATATAGGATGTTTCTGCAAACTGCAGAATCAAGGTACTGAATATTAAGGTTTGTTTTAATGTTAACCCTTGATGTGTTCCAGGAAAAAAATTAATTAAAATGGAAAATTTGCAAAAAAAATGTGACATTTAGAAATTTCACCTCTATATTGCTTTAATTCCTGTGGAATGCCTAAAGGATTAGCAACATTTCTAAAACCAGTTTTGAATAGGTTGAGGGGTGTCATTTCTAAAATGGGGTCATTTATGGGTTGGTTCTATTATGTAAGCCTCACAAAGTGACTTCAGAACTGAACTGGTCCTTAAAAAAGTTGATTTTAGAAATTTTCTTAAAAATTTCAAAAATTGCTTCTACAATTCTAAATCTTCTAGCGTCCTAAGAAAATAAAATTATATTACTAAAATGATGCCAACATAAAGTAGACATATGGGGAATGCTAATAAAAAAATTGTTCATGAAGCATTACTATCTATGTTTAACCATTCACAATATGGATAAATACTTTTATATTTTAATAGTATGCGCATTTTTGTGGTACAGCAATACCAATAAACTTAATTTTTTTATTTTTACAGTGGGTATAGTGGGGTGATGTGAATTTTTTTATTTCCCAAACATCTTTATTGAAGATTTTAAACATTTTACATAAGTAAGAGCCAGCAGAGAATATGACAAAGAAAACTAGTAATGTGTGATAAGAATAATTCTGTCCATCAGAGTTAACTATAAGGAGAGAAAATTCATGGGCACTAACTGTGCATAATGTCCCTTCACACTATGTGGCCAATCAAAAATAGTAATTATGGCCAACTAAGGAAGAATAATGGAAAGAAACATGGAAATCGGCAAACGTGATGAACAGGGCAAGTAGACAAAAGACAAACTGGGAGGGGGGAGGCTTCCATCGGATGGCAGGCAACATGAGTGGTTTTTGGTCGATTGTAATTGTTGGACTCAGAGGTTATAAAGTACCTTATAATCATAGTCTTCTAGGATCCAAAATAATTGCAATTCTTGTAGTACAATCACTGTCAGGACTGCCATCAGAAATTTCACTTCTCCATACAGGCAATGTTTGTGCCCCACATGTGCCTAACAGCTCATCCTGCCTGTACCCAACCCCTCTCTATTCATCCCTGCCTTCAGCACACTGCCTGGTCCTACAGGAGAATACAGCATTACAAACCTCTTACTTCCAATGATGTCTCTTATAAAATAGATGTTCTCTTTGCTTATCTTCTCCATTCAGACCAGATCACAATGATGGCTTCTTTCAACTACATCTCATTTCTGCAGAGTTTGACATTTTAGATTCTTCACTTTTTCATCATCCTCTCCACCTTTTCAAAACAAACTCCCCATCCTGGTGCCACCACAACACTGTGTCCACTGTACTTAACTCCCCAATACCCCCAAATACTATACTGCAGAAAAAATAGTTCCCCTAGATGTAAAAAATCCCCATACAATGACCCTTAAAACCCCCCTACTAATAATACTACCCCTTTAGCGCCTCCAATAATGATAAGGTGCCCTACAATGCCTCAGGCCCATGAAGGTGAATAGTGGGACAGGGATCCATCAAAATGTTATGTAGCCAGCTGGTGGACCCTGCTTGGGGCCTGGAGCTGGCAGTGACTGCACCAGTTGCCAGGCCTACCCCCAAGCTTAGGATTCCCATGAGGCTCCTGACGGATGTACCATCAATATTGCTCTGATAGTGGCCCTGATCACTATAGAGGAGTATTGCCAGTTTTGTTATCAGTAGACATGTCCAATAGTAGATAACCTGAAGTATGCCCTTACTAGGGCTTACCATAGAGAGTCACTCCAAGTCTGTCCATGCTGGTAGTAACTGGATCAGACTAGATTTCAGGGCATGGGTAGAATGCTAGTAAAACATAATTATATACGTTTTAGTAACCATATTTGACATGATAAATGGCTTACATATGTTATTAAAAGTCATGCATCATGTGTTTTGGTGATAATGCTTAAACTTGACCAAACTATGATAATATTTGTAAAATGTTATATTTTATATATTATATTTTTTTTAAATAAATATAGGTGGCTGGCTAGTCTTTTGTCAAACCTTTCTTGAATTCAGAACAATGTGTGTCTGCATTCTGTCATCTTTAGTGGCCAACGTAATTTACCAAAATAACATGCACACAACCGTATGTATTTTGAAGTCCGCATACCGCGCATCCATGGATACCAGCCATGTGCATGCTGCAACTTCTTTGTAGAAATGCCTATTCTTGCCCTCAAAATGGGTTCTATACTTGCAGAATGCAGAATGGCTGCAGATAGCACACGGATGACATCTGTGTGCTGTCCGCATTTTTGCGGCACAATAGAAATGAATGGATTTGCAGGAGGTCCTCAAAAATGTGGGAATGTGTACATGAGGCCTCATGCGAATCTCTGTGGTGAACTAAGTAGAGTAGGGTTCCTGCACAACATTATTTTTCTACTCCAACAGTAACAATTAAATATCCCTTATTTCTGGTATGGCATTAAATTCTAGAATATTAGGGAGAGAAGGATGATGAGGTCAAGAACTCAATATATTATAGAGCAAAACTTCAAAAGACAATGTAAAACGGAATGCAGTCGAAATTCTCTTCTGATACAGTGTCATAGATACATGTGAGATGTCATCGGGAAACTTTTTTGAGATTCGTTGGGGATTTTCATAAAAGTATGCTAAAAAACCTACCACACATGTTCAAGCAGTTTCCATTCTTTAAATAATTGTGGGTCCTCTTCTGTGAGGTTGAGTCTCTGTAGAGCCTTTCATTTCTGAAAGTCAGCGGCTGTCTGAGATTACAGGCTTCGTCCATGTGATGTTATCATGTGTACCTGTGGCATATGCACAGATCACTTACGCTGGATTTCTCCTTTAAAATGGTGTTCCTAACATAGACAGGTATGGCATATCCACAAGGTATGTCATAAATGTCTGATAGGTTTGGTTTCCACTTCCAAGTGTGTTGCACGTCTTCTTTGTCTGGATGCGGTGGCTGTCAGGCTTCTCAACAGACCAGTCAGGGGCCAGCAGACCCCTTTTTGGCACAAAGGTATGAGTCCTACAGAGGGAAACCCACATCTCTCAGACATATATGGAATATTTTGCGCATATGCCATATATGTCCTAGATGGAAATACCCCTTTAATGACTTATATGAGCCAATCTTGTTGTTTTTTTCACAGTCAGACTAATAAAATGAAAGCTGAAAAATGGCTGCTACTTTTTGTAAAAAGGAATTGTATACATAATGTTTTTCTCCTCATCTAATATATACCCCGTATTGATTTTGTTCTTGGGAAGCAGTTGTAAAGATGTAGCACCTGGGCATAGGCCAGCATTTCAGGGATGAGACGCCTAGGATCTTTTCCCCAACATGTTTAGTTTTGCTTGCCTACAAGTCCCATAAATGATCTAGACAAGGCAGAATCATATATACCTTCATAACATACAAGCTGTTCTAATTCTTCCTTCAGAATGACTGGATCATCCGTATACAGCGTATCCTCTAGTGGTTAGCTAGCAAGTATTGAGCTAGGCCGGTGAACCTATCAATTTTTTATCTCTGCTTATTTATTCAGCCTTTGACAAGAAAATGGAGAAAAAACAGTATAGTTACATGACTGACCTATCCAGAGTTATGGAATGGTTGTGCACGATGACATTTACAGAGACATACGACCGAGCAGTGAGGAAGTGGATTTAAGCAAACTCTACAGAGGATTTTATATATTCACGTTCTAACCAGCTGTTAGGTTGCACTAGTGAGAAGAGACAGGGGAAAATATAATTACAATTCCTCTCTGTTAAGGATGGTACAGCACTTACGAACATGTGGCCTATCTTTGTGCAAGGTGCTCTGCCGAGTTTCATAGTAGAATTTAATGTATGGGAACTGAAATCTTAATCCTGAATCACAGAAATTGTTGTATGAAACAGGAAGATGTATTAGATGGTCCTTAATTATTTATTTTGAAGCAAAAGGGCCATTCCCTCAACCCTGCCCTGCAAGCAGTGAATTTCCCGGTTATGCTTATTTATCACAGCCGGTAAAGAGCGCTAAGGTTACCTCAACAAAAGCAGTTTACAAACCAGATATGCATTAGTATAAGCTCTCGCTGGGTTTTGTGAATACATTTATTACAGAGCTGTTGAGCCAAAATCATTAGTCTGAGCTGTCACTAACCTGCTCGGTTAAAATGCAGTGAATCATTCATGGTTGACGCAAATGCTTTACAAAAAAATAAATGGAATTAAGCAGCTCAAAGCAGTTTTTGTTCCCTTGAATAATGATCTAATTTTGCATCATATCCAAAATTCTGGTAAAAAGAATATCAAATCTGTCACCACTTAACACATTGCTAAGGCATTTTTTTGTGTTATCCATCTAAATCTTACAGAACATGAACAAGTACAAATTATATTGTAAACAGCTTAGTTATAGGACACTAATGTTAAATATTTCATTTTTTTTTACATGCTGATATCTTAACATTTTACCAGCTTACTTTTAATGTGTATTTACTATAGTCATATTAGATTATTTTACCATTTTATCAGTATTATGGGAGGACAAAAAGAGAGAGAGACCAACAATGCTTGGCGGGACGTTGGGAGCTCCCATACACCAGACTGTTGGCCAAACCCACTGTTCTCGGTGGGTTCGGCTGACAATACACTAATGTGTGGGGGCCTTAAAGGGGTTGTGCCACTAATATAAGTGTATAGAAACAGAGAAGGACCAAAGAATAAAATCCAAAGCTTTATTTTTTCAGATTAAAATCAGTCCAGCAGAACAATTCAAAAAACTATTCAAAATGTAAGTGATACCATAATGAGAAGATGTCACATCGGTTGATGCATTTCTGTCCCGAACTTGGTCCATACTCATAACCATACTCATAACCTGATGCTGTTTATATGGGAGAAAGTTAGTAAGTAGTGTTGAGCACGGATATTCAAATCGTTAATTTTAATCGCGAATATCGCCACTTTGAGAAATCGCGAATATTTAGAATATAGTGCTATATATTCGTATTCACGAATAGTGTTGATCGCAAATATTCTAATTGCGAATTTATCGTGAATTTATCGCGAATATCGGCACTTAGCAACATCCCTAGCAACAAATAGGAAAGTGTTGATCACGAATATTCTAATTCAGATTTTTATGCGAATATATTACATTGCCGATTTTCGCAATCAAGTAAATATTGACTGGAGATCATGAATTCATGAATCTGCGAATTTATGGTGAATATTTGGCCAAAAATTCATGAAATATAGGGAATTCCAATATTGCCTATGCCGCTCATTACTATTAATAAGCAGAGCATTTGCATATTGTTACCCTCAGTTCACACTTGCGCGTTTTACAGCGCGTTCGAACGCGCTGTAAAACGCATAACCGATGCAAACCAATGCTTGCCTATGGGACTGGTTCACATTTTCGCGTTTTACAGCGTTGAACAGCTGAAAAACACCCGACGCATAAACAAGTACTTGAGCTTTTTTTGGGGCGTTTGTCGTGCGTTTTGGCCCATAGACTTCAATGGGAACGCGCAACGCTTGTATTTTTTGACACTAAAAACGCGCGTTCGAACATGCTGGAAAGGCCAAACTTCATATAGACAGGGATATTTGGTCATTGGACAACACTGCAGTCAATCACACAAACGCGCGTAAAACGCGCATTTACTATTGTCAAAAACGCGCACAAAAACGTGCAGTGAACTAGCACGCGTCTCAGAAACGCTCAGGTCTGAACCCAGCGTTAAAGAAAACTAAATAATGGTTAAAATTGAAACACAAAATGAACACATGAAAATAAATCATTCATGTAGTATGAGATCAGAACAGGAATTTAACCTATGGGGATGGACATTTTTTTATTAAAAATATCCAGAGAAATTCTCGATTTAATAATATCCGTCTCCAATCTCCACTCCGTAATGGATTATTAGCCATTTCATTGATATGGAATCTAAGAGAGATTTCCCTGATGTTTCTTAATAAATGTATGGACACACTAGAAAGGTTAATTGCATCCGGATTTGTGGCAACTATAATATGTTCTCTTATTCTTTCCTTAAGTTTTCAGATAGTACAACCAGCATACGCAATAACTCTTTGATGTGATAAATTGTGGATATGCCCTGTGGAGAGAATGTTTTAGTTTTTTGTACATATATGCAACATGAACATCTACCTCCATGACATTTCAAAACTGACTGTGTGCACCAGGACTGAGATTTGTGCCGTTCCAATACTACACTTGGAGATAATAGAGCACCAAGTGTCGATGGTCTCCTAGTAGAAAAGATGCACCCTAAGTATTTGCTTGAAAGTGTCATCTTGTGATAACAGGGGTAGATACCTACTTATGATTTTATAATGTTAAAATCTTGGCTATATGTTGTTACAAATAGTGGTTTATCAGCATAATGATGTTCCTGTTTGGTGTTTTTTATATTTTGATAATGGATGAATTCTTGTCTAGTTTTATGATTAGCAATGTTTTTAACCTGATTAATAATGAATTTCCCTGACAGGTACACTGGCTATAGTGTGCTTGTGATGGCAAGATGAGGCACTTAAAAAAGTGTTTCCTGAAGTGGACTTATGGTACATACAGAATGTGTACTGATACGTCCTGGTTTCCTATGAATATCAATATTATAATGAATGTGGCTGACAAAATCTAGTAGGGCCGCCACACTGGCAGTTCATATAATGACTATATCAATGTAGCCGCTATACCAGAGGATGTCAGACACATATTTCTTGTCATGTGTAAAAGTAAATTGTTCCTCCCACATAGCCAAAATTTTGCCATCGAAGTTCCAGTGGTCTGAATAAAAAACTTCTGTTCTGATTAAACATAAAATAGTTGTCAAAGATGATGTTCTAACACCATCAGGATATAGTCCCTCAATTGTACAGTAGAATCTGAATATTTAGACAAAAAAAGTGGACATAGTTTTTAGTGCCATTTGATGTGGTATACTTGTATATAAAGACTTGACATCCCAAGTGAGCCATGTAAATGAACTATTCCAAGTGAAATTGTCCAATATTGAAAGCACATGTTTGGTGTCTAGGGCATAATGGAACTAAAGGCTGAAGCAACACGTCCAGCCAAGAGCAAATGTTCCCATTCAGGGATGCATGGGAGGTGGAAAAAATTCCTTGTGTAGTTTGGGTAATGAGTGAAAAATAGGGATGATTGGATCTTTTATATATATATAAAAAAAATCATATAAAATATCATATTCCCTCTGATTGATTAATACCTACAGTCAAACACTCATCTAGCACTCTTTTATGTCTTGTTATAAAGTTCTAGTCAGATCTCCCTGTGTCTTACCATATGTGTTATCATCTTGGAGTAATTTTTTTTTTTCACCACGTGTTAAATTACCACAAGATCTAACCGTATGGACCAATTCCTGGAATGTAACATCTGGGGCCGAGACTGAATGGGATAAAAACACAGATTCTTTTTTAGACTGAAATTATCTGCCCGATTAATCAAAGTATCAGATTGGTTGTTCTTTTTTTGTAATTGTAAAAAATCATGATGGATAATCGAATTAATGAATGATAGATTTGTACTTACATGATAAATATGTATTATTGCACATGTACCATTATCAGGATGATCTGATGTATCGACATTGAATGAAGTTTTCTTCACAGTCAATGCGCAACAAAACCTATTAACATCCAAAATAGTTTGACATATGTCAAAGTAAAAAGTGGGAGCAAAATCTAAACCATAAGATAAAACTGAAAATTGATCTTGAGATATAATATAGGATGATACATTGACAACATTTAGGGGCACATTTATTAAGACCGGCGTTTTAGACACCGGTCTTTATAAGTTCTATACCTGATGGGGCTCTTCATAACTTCAGCGGATCCACCGCTGCATCTAAATGTAAGACTGATTGTTTTCTTACCGCTCTTCTGTGACTTTTTTTATGTCAACTTTTTGTCTCTTTGGTAGTAAGTAGGCTTAGCAGCTTATTCGATCTAGCCATAGTCTCATCTGGTTCATCTGCTATAGCATCAGAACTTGAAGTGGCGTTAGATGAAGATCTCCGCCATCTGCGGTAAGTTTTTTCCATCTTAAGATGGACTTGTGATGATGTTCCCATTTACACCACTTATAGACGGTGTTTGATAATCCAAGAGATTCTATTGGAAAGTGGACTTTTTAGCATTAATGATAGTTAATTCTAATTGAGAAATGCTGCCTAATATAAATGTATCCTGCCCAACAGATATAGCTGTCTCCAAATACCATGAATTTCTCCAAATTCCACCATTTATAAAACCAGTTTTAGTATGTAGTTGCTGTAAGTCCTGCATTAGAGCCTTGTATGTAGGATACACTAAGCAGCGCAATATAAGAGCGTAATATAAATAAATAAATAACCATCCTTTGTAAGAACAAGGGGAGTGGTTAGTGTCACATGATCTGCTGATGTCATAACACATCTCACTCCTTTAAGGCATGGGACAGCAGCAGCAAACACACGACAAATGTGGAAGTAGGTATCAAACATGGGGGATAAAGAAAAAACTGCAAATTATGTAATTTTGGGAAAAAAAATAATTTAGGGAGAAATTGGAACCAGTGTAGTTGATAAAAATAAACTTTAGGGCTCATTCAGACGGCCGTATGCTGTCCGAAAAATGCGGATCAGTTTTTTTGCGGATTAGATGCTGTCCCATTCACTTCTATGGGGCCATTTTCTTCCATTGCATGGCTCAGCAAAAAAAAATGAAACATGTCCTATACTTGTCAATGAAAATCAGGACATGGCCTTATTCAAGTCTATGGATCAGCAAAAAAATAGAATGCAATCCGTTTTTTGTGGACATGCTGAACTGTCCGCAAAAAAACGGATCCGCATTTGTGCGGACATCATATGGCCGTCTGAATGAGCTCTTAGTGTGAGAAGTAGTTGTAGGAGGTCTAGTAGGTCTGGGGGTCTCTGTATTTATGGGTCCTGTGTTTATTTAGGGAGTCTGTATTTATTTAGGTGGTCCGGGTTTGCATTTGTGTAAGGGGGATGATGTGGGGTATCTCTGGATTTACTCAAGGGTCTGCTCTGCAATTCCCCATTTTAGCTTGTTTTATGGATTTTGTTTTTATGGCTTTCTCTGTGTTTTTTTGTGGGTGAGTACAATTGCATTTATTTTATTAAACTTATTTTATAAATTCCACTGTGTATGGATTCTGTCCTGCTCCTGTGCCCACTCGATACACCAACTGTATACCGTTCTATGGTATAGTGTACTATACTACACTATTGCATACTTTTTTTTCTAGTATACTGACATATACCAGCCAGTCAGAGGGAGGTACCCACCTATGATCACCAGTGTTTGAATTGGCCTGGCTGGGATCAGAGGGGCTACCAATTACATCACGCATATGATGTGTATGTACATCTTATTGTGTTAAGGGATAAAAGACATATTCCAGATTTCATAAATATAGGTCACCAGTCTACAATTAAAGAGTTACTATATGTGCAGTATGTAATTTTCCTGAGCCATTTTTGAAAACCTAAATATGGTCATCCAGTTAACAAGTACAAAAAAACAATATGGCTCTGTATTTTGCTACGTTTACATAGGCTGTGGTCCAATTCCTGGGGTTTCTAGCCTTTAAGGGTCACTGATTTATCAGAAATCTTTTGATATGTCATAAGTACATATCAACAGTTTTGATTGGTGAGGTTCTTTGTGCTGAGGAGAGAAAAACGCTTGCATATTTCCTCCCTGCAGGAGACAGAAACAAGACTGGCCCATAGACTTTCTATTGAGCCCATTTCACTTCTTCTCCAACAACAAGGAGAGAGAGCAAAATATGGGAGAGCTTCTCTCTCCTCATTCTAGCAATCTGTGGGGTCTTGGCAACATGGACTGGGGTGGACTGACCATAAAACCCACAGGGAAACTTCCTGGTGGGCCAATGTCCAGGGGGCCGCCTGAGCCCTCGTCAAGACAGCCAGAAAGGTGACTAATGATCTGACTCTCCCTTCCTGAATCTTGAATTCAACTGTATTGCCATCTTGAGGCAAATGGACTAGGAGGACATAAAGTGGCCACCACAGAGGGGCAGTTACTGGGAAGGTATTTTGTGCTGTTGAGGCAATATATTGTGCTGCACTGTGGTATTTGGCTCTGCTGGGGCCGTATTTTGTGCCGCAATATAGTATTGCTGGCCCCACCTATTTTTGTTTGCCCTGCCTTCTGTAAATTTTGACCTCCCTACAACACTGGACTACTTTTAGTTTCCTTCCAGGGCCACTTTAAGTTCCTAGTCCACCCCTGAACATGGAGAACACTTGTTTGAGAACATGGCAAATGCTACTGAACTATGAACATTGTTTATTTTGTACTTTCTCAAATGAGCTCAATCACCCGTGACGTAGGAGCTCAATCATCCTGTGACCCCAGGAGCAAAGTGTGGCTCCCTGGTCTATGTATTTGTGTAAATACATATGTGCATGTTTTTATAACTGTTGTGTAATGCCTGATTCCACTTCAGTGGAAAATTTTTTCTAATTTTCTGTTGTCTAAACCTGGGGTGGATTTTATAGACCAAAATATAATAATTTTATAAATGGGTGGAGGTTTTCCACATATAATTTTAATGCCATGTATACTAGTCCCTGTCCAGAGTTTTAAACTCGTTCATCGGGTGATCGGCTGCCAATTTGGGCAGATTGTTGGGAACAAGTGTTCGAAGGAACAGCAACAATCTGCCTGATTATCTGCTTATCTACATCCACCTTTAGTCTCTTTTTGGAATATTATCACTACTTTACATATTGCTTGTTGCATATTGCTTGTTAACTAGGTCCATCAAGAAAACGATAGTACTGTCATTTTGCAGGTCATTCTAGTCCTCCCCTTATTATTATAATGAGGAGTATCTTGCAGATAAAGCATTCCCTGTGCAGCAGAGTTGTACTGAGATTACTTTGCTCTCCCATAAAATTTTAAAATGGTTGTACAGGCCATATATATTGATGACCTATTGTCAGGATAGGTCATCAATATCAGATCGGAGGGGGTCCTACACCCGACACCAATGCTGTTTGAAGAGGAGGCGGCGCTCCATGCGAGCATTGATTCCTGTTCATTACACTGCTGGTCATCTCAGAAGTTTCACTTGAATGGAGCGAGTACTTGTAATTACACTACACCACCGCTCCAGAGGAGAAGACACATGGTGTGATGAAGAGGAAGCAATGCTCGCACTGAGCCAATCTGGTATTGATGACCTATCCTGATGATTGGTCATCAATATATTTCGCCTGCACAACCCCTAGGGGACTTGAAATGCAATTGTCAGAGCTCTTCTCCCATAGACTGCAATGAATTACCATTGCAGCCATTGGGAGTCTCATTATGTTTTATAAGGAAATGTTTCAACTCGGTCAGGAGTACGTCAAACACTGCATCTTTTCACCCCCATATACCTGTTTTTCATGTCAGAACTTTCCTTCCCCTTTTCTCAGCTTCATTTCATCTGGCAGGATGTTTACATGCAGAACTTAATATTTTCATCAGCTTCCTATTGGGGTTACTAACCAAACCCAGCATGCATTGCTCTGTAATGTTTAACATGTTCCTCTTACATGAACTTTGTGATACGTGATGTGTCCCCACTCCAAAGAAAAAAAACTTGAGTTGGTCAGCACTTTCTTACAAATTGAAATAAATGGGCAGGTACTGTGACTGCGCCTACAGGAGCTTTTATGACATCACATTCTAAATCCATAGGCATTACTATGGAGTCCCACCCGACATTCCCCCTTCCCCTTTGCAGCTAAAATTCTTTTTGGAAGGCTTTCTACTAGATTTCAGTGTATCTGTGGAAATTTGTGTCATTCATCCAGAAGAGTATTTGTCTCATCCAGAAGAGTATTTGTCAGGTCAGACACTGATGTTGGATAAGAGGGACTGGTTTACAATCTCTGTTCTAGTTCACCCTAAAAAGTTTGATGGGGTTCAAGACAGGTCTCGGTGCTGTGTGGGCCAGTCATTTTCTTCCACATGAAAATCAACCAACCATGCCTTTATAAACTGGGGCTTAGTCATGTTGGAACAGAAAAATCCTTTCTCCAAACTGTTTCCAACTGTTGGAATCATACCATTATCCAACATTTCTTGGTAAAGTATGCTGAAGCATTAAGATTTCCCTACACTGGGATGGAGGGGCATATGCCAACCCAATAGCATTATCCGTTCCCCACCAAACTTTACAATTGGCACAATGAGGGCAGGTAACGTTCTCCTGGCATTCACCAAACCCAGACTTATCCATCAATCTCCCAGATAGAGAAGCGTGATTCATCACTTCACAGAACACATTTCCATTGCCCCAGAGTCCAGTGGCAGCGTGCTTTGCTGATATAAGGCTTGCATGCAGCTGCTTGGCCATGGAAATCCATGTCATGAAGCTTCCGGTGGTGTTAAAACATCCAGTTATTGAATCAGCGAGTTTGAGAGTTGACAACTTTTATGCACTATGTGCTTCAGTACTCAGCAACTTTACATGATCTGCCATGTAAAGTTGAGCTCTACCTAGTTTTTCTAACAGCTGTATGTCGAACCTCACATCGTCCTACATCACAATGCTCAGTGCTCTTCAATGAGAACCTATAAACTGCACCTAAAGTACCTCCTGCTGCCAACCAGCTATATACTGACATGGGGCAAGAACCCCAAACAGCTATCTGTAGAGGGGCTGCCCTTTCTTTTGGAGTAGTCTCTGGTTTGGCAGTCATGATGGCTTTTGCTTACTTTTTCCCATGGAGTATTGTCTTGAAAGTAATTTCCTCACACCTACTAGGTCTGTTTCATGACAACTAGTACTTCATTTGAAATAGACTACATAGAAATGAGGATGGCACATGAGCTATTTTGTGCATAAAATATACATGATTTGAGGATGCATATTGTAGACCAAAGCTTTGTCCTAACATTAAAGGGGTTGCACATTCCTTGTGTATCCCCTGCCAGGTCATACAACTTACCAATGTACTTGCACTACTTTTTCTTTCTCACTCTGGAGATCATGAGAATGGTCACTTGACTGTACCCTCTGAGGAGACTGTATTTCCTGAAATCACAACCAGGCCTCCTATGATTTCCTCCATCAGAATCCTCGGCCGAATGGGGAGGGTGTAGTGGGCAGAGCTTTCAGGACCTCCTTTCAAATAAAAGAATTTAACAAAAGTGGATCATATATGCAAGTTAATTAAATTAACAATTTGTCTGCCAAACCCACCAAAAATAAAACATTTCAAAATAAATTCCAAATTATAAAAACATAAAAGATGAGCTTAGTATCCACAGGATTAATAAAATAGAAAATGGAGTCTTGTGCAATGTATGCAGATACATACTGATGTGCTCAGTGCAGATTTTGTAGTTAATCACACTCAGTACCTGAATTTAGAACGTTGTGTGATTCGAGTGAACAACTTAAAAGCTATGATCCCCCTTTGGGGACAATTTTTTTTATGATTTTATTTTTACTCATTTGGGCCTAAAAATCATTTTACAATTAGCCTTTATTGAACATTTTCAGCAGTTGTTGATTTACAGGGTCAAAGGACGGGGGGTATCTAGGTAAAGATAATGTTGATCTTTCCTTAGAATAGGTTATCATTATCACATTGGCAGGGGTCTGAGTCCCAGCACCCCTGCTGATCAGCTGTTTTAAAAAGCCGCTGCTCTTTTCAACTATAGTGCCATATATAGTACAGCAGCTTTGCCTGGTATTGCAGCTCAACCCCCCTGACTTGAATGGGGCTGAGCAGCAAATAGGCCATGAGATCGATGTATGGTAACATCACATGGACTAGGAAGAAGATGCGGCGCTAACGGAGCACCGGCCTCTTCTAACGGCTGATCGTCAGGGGTCCTGAGTGTTGGGACCCCCCACCGCTGATCTGATATTGATAACCTATCTAGAGGATATGTTATGAGTGTTTATGAGCTTCCAGGAGTTCAGAGATAAGGGCTATACATTGACACATTTTCAGGGGTTCTTTGTTATTCAGCAGATACACCAACCCTTAATTCCAAACAAAATTCTAACTACATTACAAAAAAATAAAAAATAAAATAAATAATCGCACTTGAACATGTTTATTACAGTACATCAGATATAAATAGGTTTGATTAAAAAACAAATAGCCAGCACATATAGGTTATGATAGTGAAGTAGTCCTGTAGTGTCACTCAATCGTACTTGCAGCTTACAATTCCGATTTTAGATTCAGCAATTCACAATTATTGCTTCTCAGTTTTTAAATGAGGATCTCATTTAATCATCTGCCTGGTACTATAACTAGAGATCCAGATTCCAGCGGCACCAAACAAAACTGCTGCACGTTCCATTAATATGTCTTTTCCATTTATAACTATCTTCCTAGCAGTCTGGATCTATTAAAAAGAAAAAAGTAACAAAGTTTAAGGGTCAGTTTCACATGTTAGAGAATAAATATCTACTTGGCAGGAAAAGCTGACATTTGTAGTACAACAAAGGCTTTACAATAAATGAACTAAACGATTCATGGAAGAACAGATCTAAATTGTGTAAAGTAACCATAGGAAAACATAGACAGAAAACACGTAAAGTGCAACTAAAATAAAATAAAAATAAAATAATAAAATCGAAGTAGAAAAACCGGTTCAAGTTAGGGCAGCAAAAAGTAGTGACAGAGACCCTGATACCTGCACTATTGCATTAGGTTTCTTAAAATTACTGTCTTTTATCTGCAGCACAATCTAAGGGCAGTGCGACTTATATTCACGACTGGTGGGCTCCCCAACCTCCCATCACTGATTGACTGCTTACTCCTAAAGGCCCCATTCAGACGCCCATATGAACGGGTTCGCACCTGTTCCGCAATTTTGTGGAACGGGTGCAGACCCATTAATTTAATGGGGCAACAAAAGATGCAGACGGCAAACCGTGTGCTGTCCGCATCCATTGTTCTGTGGAAATGATAGAGCATGTCCTATACCATTTTCTATTATGGTTGCGGCCATTTGCGGTCTGCAAATTGCAGAACGCAAATGGCTGGTATCTGTGTTTTGCGGATCCGCAAAACACTACGGCCGTCTGAATGAGGCCTTATACTGTGCAAAGGAAAAAGGCTGTCAATCAATGGCGGCTGGGTGGTGAAGCTGAGAGGATACCAGCGCTGCAGCTGATTGAAACTCTCTCTATTCATTTCTTTGGGGGTGACTTCACTCCTCTATCACCTTTAGCTCCACTTTATTGATACAGAGTACTCGGGGACCTCCACTCTTGTGATCGGTGGGGTCCTAGAGGTCAGATCTTTAGCGATCTGGCATTTAGCATTCATCCTGTGGATAGGTTATGAATATTTTTTGTGGGCCAACCCCTACAGTTCACCAGTAAGAGTGAATCTACAATGTGAAGCTATTGGTATGACACAGACACAAGTGCTGGGTAATGTACTAGAATAGAATGGAAAATCGTGTAGAACTTCAACCTAAAATAAACTTTACCTTAGTAGCTAAAGGATACAGATTTCAACAGATTGTAACTACAAATTCTCCAGAAAACAAATAATTCACTAGAATTTCCCATTGTGATCCATTAGGTCAGTTTAACAGTGTCTCTATTATAGTAGGAAAAGGCAGCATATATTTAGGATAGACTGAAAGGTGATAAAATGTCACCTTGGCCTTGGAAAGCATTTTGTGTGAGCAAAGTATCTATTTGAGCATTTGGCTATTATTGTACGGCATATTCTTCTGCCTGACCCTTGAGTGAGCCGCTCATCTGCATAGGTGTTAAGGGAGGTGTCCGTTTTGAGACAAACTCCTCTTTATTGGATCACATTATGTGGAGGATTAGAAAGGTAAGAGACGTTAGTGGGGAACGAATCTATGGCACTTGGGAGGTTAAAACAAGTGGTTAATTTACTTTTAGTAAAGCATTAGGACAAGTCATTTACATATAAATCTATCTGATACCAGATTAAAAGATTATGAAGACTGGACGGAGAGAAGTCTTTTTACACCACTGATTGAATGGCAATTCTTATCTGTGAATCGCCATTATAAAATACTAGTAGACACCGACTTCTTGGTCTGTGAAACCCTTTAAAGATGTCATTTGTTATTAAGGAAATGTCCTATTCCCATTATACCTATAGCATTATGTGCAAGAATAGCACACAAAGCCTATTTACATTAAAGTCTCAGGCCTGTTCTACTGAATGTCAGCTCTTCCATACTGATGAATACAACGAATACTTTTTATCAACAATTTAAGAAATACGTCATAGATAGAAATATATAATATAATATATATATATAATAAGTAATCATTTTACCTTTCATCAAAAAACTATTTAAGATTATGAACCGTTACCTGTGCTCTGCAGGGTAATAAAGGACAGTGCATACCTTGTAAATTAGCACAGTTTAGGGCCCTTTCACGTATATTGGTAATCTGGCTCAGTTATTGGCATCGTTAGGGATGCTCCAGATGTATGTGAAAGTTTCAGTTTCCTCAGCGCCAGAGCGAACTGAAGCCAATTATAGTTTTCTATGGGATCATACACATACATCCGATGTATCCCTTAGGGTCCATTCACACGTCCGTAGAATGGGTCCAGATCTGTTCCACAGATGACCCATTCATTCTCTATGGGGCAGGAATGGATGCGAACAGCTCACATTTCTGGAACGCGTCCTCGATCTTCTGTTCCGCGGCTCCCGAAAAAAATTTAACATGTCCTATTCTTGTAAAGATGTTGGGCGGCACTGCGTTAGAGTATGGGTGCTCGGTCGATGGGTGGTATCCCAAATAGACAAATAAAGAGATGGACCGGCACTCCAAGATTAGTTGCTTGGTGATGTTATTGGTCACTCATTCATTCAGTAGAATGAGTGTAACCTGCTGCACACTCATTGTAGTACTGAATGAGTGAGTGACCAATGAAATCACCAAGCAACTAACCTTGGAGTGTCGGTCCATCTCTTCATATGTCCAACTGCAGACAAGAATAGGCAGTTCTATGGGGGTGCTGGCCAGGTGTATTGCGGATCCGCAATACACTACGGACGTGCGAATGGACCCTTATTGTGTTAAAAAGCACAGTACAGAACGTTTTTCTATCTGGCGCTATCAGTCTGTAGATGCTGGAAATGTGAACAGGCACATCTACCAGTTGTATCTGGGCACAACTGATGTATATGCACCCTGCTTTACTGTTTCTTTACAACGTAAGCATACAATATACATAAATGACTGATAACGCAGATAATAACACTACCACTCAGCAGCATTGTCTTACTAAAATTCATTATTTTGTTGCAAATATTTTAAGGTAAATGTGTTTTGACTAAATATAATTTTATGTAGATCCCGATAAATCTAAATAAATCAAAATTCCACTACAAGTATTTTAGAGGAATAATTACCTGCAATAATCTGACGTATCCAGGAGTTATTTTCCGATAGCACAAAACCATGTTCACAAAAGACTGAAGAAATACTGAAAAAGAAAAAGTTCTAATGAGCCATCACTGACTGAGCTGTTACTGCAAGCTCAACAGAAGTAAGGAGCCAGCTTGTGTGTGTGAACTGTACTCTGACCTTCTGCAGCTTGACTCATAAGCCCTTTATATCTCAATGTCTTGCCTGTATATAAAGCATATGCTAAACCAAATTGCATAAGCTGTCACATGTTATCAATAAGAAAGGCTTACCTGCTGGAAGAATACTTCAAATGCCTTGCCTGAAGCACAAAACCTCTAGAATATTAGATATCTGCAAATAACATTTAGAGGCAAAAGGAAATTAAAGTCTGGTCTCTTCAAAACTTACGTGCCAGTTGTGAACAACATACTAATACTAAATGCCACCACACAGAATTTATTTCGAGCAATCCATGTACAGGGCAAATATAAAATATCAAATGGCAATGCAGAGTAATATATGTGTATAAGGTGGAATTAATACCAGTACTATTCGTTAGAAAGATCAGAACAACGAAAATAATGGAAATGCCCTCTTTGGCACAGTAATGACCCGTAAGAAGCAAGAAGATCCCATTGACTATAATGGAGTCAATTCTGTTTCTGTTCAGGGCCCTATTTTTTTTAGCAGAGAAAAAAAAAAGCCCTACATGCTATTTTTGACAAAATCTGTGATGGAGACACTGAATGCAGCTTCCAATGCAGATGTGAAATATTCTCTCTCTCTCTCTCTCTCTCTCTCTCTCTCTCTATATATATATATATATATATATACTAATAGTGGAATCATGTTAAAAAGTCCTTGCGGGATGATGCAGTCTAGGAAAGAAATAGAGAAGTCCCCCTTTACAGAATTAGAAACTGAAACACTACTTGCTGGTCAAACCCTTATATATATTGTAACATGTTGGCTGGTACAGCACTGCTCAAATGGGTGAGGTAAAAAAATCCAGGAAAGCTGTGTGGTTTCAGCAAAGTGTAATTTGCGGAGGCACTTCTCTTTAAAGTGTTTCTTGGGACTGGAATGTAGGTGTTGGTAGTGGGATGTGCCATTCCCTCCCCATCCCCAGTACAGAACTTTCCCCTAGCCTGAGGCAAACTCAGGTGTAGCTGCTGGGCTAATTACTGAGGGAATAAATCCAGGGCTAAAATGCTCTGTCAAGGTCAGAAGCCTTGAAGCTACATGACTTGTAATCTCCTGTGTTATGCTGATAGCATAGGTGAGAAAAATAAATTGTTTAGTTAGTGCCCAGATGGGCAAAGACTTTTGTTTTGTTTTTATGTTCTATTTATGTGCCGTGGTTTCACTCAAGTAACTGTATAACTTGGATAGAAAATAAAGATTTGTGGATTTTTTTAACTGCTGATTCCAGTGACACATGGACCCATGACAATTGGTAGAAGATGCCTTGGGCATAGTTACCAGTGGCAATGGCATGGCAAAATTGGTGCTGGAATGTCCTGAGTGAAGGTTGCGGCTGCGTTACAAAGTCCACCAAGTGCCATGGAGGAGCTGATAAAGTAAGCGGTGCAGGCCAACCTACAGCAGCAGAAGGTGCAAGCAGAGGCCTTACAGGCCCAGCAACAGACCAATACTTAGTAGCAACAGGCAAATGCACTACAGCAACAAGATCTGGAGCAGCAAAGTCGGGCGCATACATAGGATTTCCAAACCCAGGCAGAGGCCCAGACTCGGTAGCTGGAAACCAATTGCCTATTAATCGAGCAAATTGCATTGCTAAGAATATTGTGGCTCATCCACAGGGAGTGGAGGAAAGGCCTCCAGACACTTTTACTGTGAGGAGAGCTGTACAGCGGGCCTTGAAAAAGATGACACTCGAGGATAATGTCGAAGCTTACCACACAGAGTTACTGTTACTTGACAGAGTGACAGAGAGAGAGAGAGAGACTGCCAGTTGCAGAATGGGCAAAGTTCATTGGGCCCTTTCTGACAGCCAAACCCCAGAAAGAATACTATGACCTTAGTGAGCAGGATGTCTGGGACTATACCAGACTAAAAGCTGAGATCCTTTCTCACCTTGGGGTTAAACCGGCCATACATGCATGGAGGGTACACACCTGGTCTTATAGCATGGACAAGCTGGCCTGGTCTAAGATAGTCCATCTGGTAAGAAAGTGGTTGGAAACAGAATAATCTACACCAGCACATATACAGAAGGTGGTGGTGGACCATTTTTCCTGTTCCTTCCTGCAGATTAACACAACACTCAGGTAAATTCTTCTGATCTTCTAGGCCATACACATCTCATAAAACATCATATTAAGACTGAGTTTAACAGTAAAGTGAACATTAAGCTATACACAGGGGCATAGCTAAAGGCTCATGGGCCCTAGTGCAAGAGTTCAGCCTAAGCCTTCCCTCAGAGCTTTGTGGTCAGGGGAGACAAAAATTGGAGCGGCACCCCCCCCCCCTCCTTTCCTACAGCCAGAGGTGTAACCTTGAAGATTCTGGGCCCCAGAGCCCTCCCAGCATGCACTTCCTATAATACCGTGTCTTCATATAAGGCACAATGGTCTTTGGGCCCCCTCAGGCTCCTGGGCCAAGTAGCCGACTGCTACCTCTGCACCCCTTATAGCTACACCCCTGGCTTTATAGGATTCCAGAAGCAAACAGAGATGAAGTGTCCTCTGAGGTCAAGCACGTGCTTGATTTAAGGGTCATTAAAGAATCTAGCAAAGAGTGGTTGAGCCCAACTGTACTAATCACAAAGCCCAATGGAACATGGAGGTTTTGTAATTACTTTAGAAAACTGAATGAGGTTTCAAAATTTGATGGGTACCCCATGCCCAGGATATCACAACTCTTTATCTTACAAAAGGCTACTGGCAGATACCATTGTCAGATGAGGCTAAAGAGACTGTGTTCTCCACTCCAGAGGAGTTGTTCCATTATGTAGTGATGCTTAGGTTAGATTCGGTTAGTTACATTCAGTCCCTGCTACATTTTAGAGGTTGATAGATCTAATCTTGTGGCCACATCATGACTATGCAGCCGCTTACCTTGATAATGTGGTCATTTTAAATGGAGGAAATTTTCCTAGAGCTGGGTGCACCACTAAACTAAGTAATCAGGGGGGGAAGAGGCTAGGGGGAAGAGATGTGACCAAGAACCCAATGGTCACTGTGGCTGAGCTCCAAAGATCCTGTCTGCAGATGGAGGAAATCTTCCAGAAGGTCAACCATACCTGCAGCACTTCACCAATCTGGGCTTTATGTCAGAGTGGCCAGAAAGAAGACTCTCCTTAGTAAAATATACAGTACATAAACTCCTACCTGGAGATTTCAAAAAAGCACCTAAAAGACTCTCAGACTGTGAGAAACAAGATTTTCTGAAACCAAGATTGAACTTTTAGGCTTCAATTCTAGTCATCATGTATGGAGGAAACCAGGCACAGCTCATTACCTGCCCAATACCATCCTTACAGTGAAGCATGGTGGTGGCAGCATCATGCTGTATGTTTTTTCAGCGGATGGGCCAGGTAGACTGGTCAGAGTTGAGGGAAAGCAATGGAGAAAAGTACAGAGATATTCTTAATGAAAACTTGATGCAAAGTGCTCTGGACCTTAGACTATGACCCTAAGCACACAGCTAAGAAAACACAGGAGCAGCTTAGGGACAATTCTGTGAATGTCCTTAATCGTCCAGCCAGAGCCCTGACTTTAACCCAATCGAACAATTCTGGAGAGACCTAATATGGCAGTCTACCAACAGTCCTCATCCAACCTGACAAATCTTGACAGAATCTGCAGAGAAATCCCTAAATCCAGGTGTGTAAACCTTGTGGCATCATACTCAAGAAAACTGGAGGCTGTAATCGCTGCCAAAGGTCCTTCAGCTAAGAACTGAGTAAAGGGTCTGATGCAGTATTTTAGCATTATCTTTTAAATAAATTAGCAAAAATTTTTAACATTCTGTTTGGGGGTATTGAGTGACAAAACTGTTATTTTAGCACAAGGTCGCAACATAACAAAATGTGGAAAAAGCAAAAGGGGCAGACTCTGAAGACTTTCTGAATGCATTGTAAATTAAAGGGTTTTTAGGATTATGTCCCTTTAATTATCCCCTGTACCATTAGGTACCTAGTGAAGAACTGAAACTCACCTGGTTCCCAACGCTCGATTCCAGCACCCTGACTGTGTTCGGTAATGTTTCAGTGTCTGCCTTGCTTACTTCCATCCAGCATCCTGTGTGCTGCTGTAGCCGATGACTGGTCTCAGTAGTGACATGTCCCCAAGTGGCACATCACTGCTGGGTCATGTGCCACTTGGGGACATATCACCATTGAGGCAGGCAATAGCTGCAGCAGAGCACATAACCATGTCTGTACCCCGGCCAGAAATAAAGAGGCTGGGAACTAGAAGATCACTGAATAGAGCCAGGGCACCAGAACAAAGCATTGAGGAGCAGATGAGCATGTCTTTTTTCCATGGTCTTTTTTCCATGAGGTAACATACGCTTAGGGGAAATTAAAAATGGCCATAATCCTGGAAAACCACACTCTGCACACTCTTATTACAAAGACCTATCACTTGGACATGGCTAGTTTAGTGCTGTTCCCCGAGAGCAGGTGGCTGAGAGCTGTGCAAGAAACTACAGAACAGTAGAAAATTATCTTGTGTCTGTGATGCTTGAGAGTGCTGGGCAGCAACTCAAAATCAGGTTTGAAAAAGACCTTGACCACAACCATCCCTGGTCAACTTCAGAGGGAGAGCCCATAGCAGGGAAGTGATGTCACGTACAGTTGTGTTCAAAATAATAGCAGTGTGTTTAAAAAACGTCAATAAAGCTCAAAATCTTTCTAATAGCTTTTATTTCCATACACACAAATGCATTGGGAACACTACACATTCTATTCCAAATCAAAACATGAAGAAAAATAATCTAATTTGTGTTGTTCTCTAAAAAAAATATTAGACTGTTCAAAAAAATAGCAGTGTTTGTATTCTTCTTTACACACTCAAACATTTACTATATAAACTGAAAAATGTTTGAAGATTTTGCTTTCCTTTGAACCCCTAACTAATATTTAGTTGTACAACCACTGTTTCGGAGAACTACTGGACATCTGTGTTGCATGGAGTAAACCAACTTCTGGCACCTGTGAACAGGTATTCCAGCCCAGGATGATTGGACTACATTCCACAGCTCTTCTCTATTTCTTGGTTTTGCCTCAGAAACGGCATTTTTGATGTCACCCCACAAGTTTTCTATTGGATTAAGATCCGGGGATTGGGCTGGCCACTCCATAACGTCAATCTTGTTGGTCTGGAACCAAGATGTTGCACGTTTACTGGTGTGTTTGGGGTTGTTGTCTTGTTGGAACACCCATTTCAAGGGCATTTCCTCTTCAGCATAGGGCAGCATGACCTCCAAGTATTCAGATGTATTCAAACTGATCCATGATCCCTGGTATGCGATAAATAGGCCCAACACCATGGTATCAGAAACATCCCCATATCATGATGCTTGTGCCACCATGGTATCAGAAACATCCCCATATCATGATGCTTGCGCCACAATGGTATCAGAAACATCCCCATATCATGATGCTTGCGCCACCATGCTTCACTGTCTTCTCAGTGTACTGTGGCTTAAATTCAGTGTTTGGGGTCATCTGACAAACTGTCTCCGGCCACTAGACCCAAAAAGAACAATCTTACTTTCATCGGTCCACAAAATGTTGCGCCATTTCATTTTCAGCCAGTCAATGGACTCTTTGGCAAATTGTAACCTCTTCTCGCACATGTCTTTTTTGAACAGTGGGACTTTGCGGGGGCTTCTTGCAGATAGCTTGGCTTCACATAGGCGTCTTCTAATTGTAACAGTACTCACAGGTAACTTTAGACCTTCTTTGATCTTCCTGGAGCTGATTGTTGGCCGAGTCCTTGCCATTTTGGCTATTCTTCTATCCATTAGAATGGTAGTTTTTCGCTTTCTTCCACGTCTTTCAGGTTTTGGTTGCCATTTTAAAGCATTTGGGATCATTTTAGCTGAGCAGCCTATCATTTTCTGCACTTCTTTATGTTTTCTCCTCTCAAATAAACTTTTTAATCAAGGAATGCTATTCTTCTGAACAATGTCTGGAACGACCCATTTTCCTCAGAATTTCAGAGAGAAATGCACTGTAACCATCATCTACAACATTTTCTGCTCCTTCCTTAAATAAGAGCAATAATTGCCCCCTGTTTTTCATAGACTGACCTCACTAATTAAACTCCACACTGCTATTATTTTGAACTTGCCCCTTTCAATTAGTGATTCAATCACACAGACTGTTGGATTTCTATTACTCTACTACATCTGCTAGTAAATTATTTTCCATGTAGAAATATCATTTCTACCAAAAACAGGGATTTATCAGGTTAGTGATGTCTGATGCTAATATTTTGAACACAAATGTACATAGCAAGACATACGGATGTTCCCGCGACAGGTGGCAGGAGATCTGTGAGACTGGTAACACATGGTTTGATCTGACATGTTTTCCTTTTGGATCAAATGACGTCTGTGTTGTTTCTGGTGCTTGCCACACCTTCTTTCCCCAGGTGTGGCTATTGTGGTCATTTAACCTTCTCTATTTATTGTTGTTTCTCCCACTATGCTATGCAGTTTATAGCTTCTGTTGGACTTGTGGTTAGCTTGTGTTTGGTTCTCAGCAAAGTTCTTGTGTTTGGTTCTCAGCAAAGTAGCTTGTGTTTGGTTCTCAGCAAAGCTTCATTGAAGATAAGCGTTTCCTTTCCCTTTTGTATTTTGTTTATATATATATGTGTGTGTTGACTTTTCCTGTTGTTTGTCATTAGGCCTGAAGGAGACTCCTGTTTGTCCTTCCCTTTGGAGGAACAGGTAGACTCAGTCCTGAAATTGGTTCCAGGGTCTTATAGGATGAGATAGGATTCTAGGTATCCGGTGTATGAACTTGCCTACCTTTGGGGTCTGTTCATATTGGTAGTCTGTCAGGACTGGAGTTAGGGTTTTCTCTAGGAGATGTCCATCTTCCTTCCCTAGTTTCCAGACCTTATTGCGATATCCCCTTTCTCTCCTATGCTTGTTGTGGTGTTTTCCTCCCACACACGAGCATGACATGTGATGTTTGTGTCCTGCAAGAACAGAAATGTACTTTTGCCTACAATGTAGTGGGAAGCTGGAAAAAAATATTCTAAATGGCGTTGAATTGGAAAAAAACACAATTCTGTCATTGTTTTTACGGCCCTCCCAAGGCGGTAAAAATGATGAGTTATCTTGATTTATCAGTAGCATTATAGCAACCCCCATAACTTTTTTTATATTTACACCTACAGACCTGTGTGAGGGCTCATTTTTTGGGAGTGATCAGTATTTTCCATAGATTTTGGGGTGTGTGACTTTTTGATCACTTCTTATTTAATTTTTGTGGGGTGGTGAAACAACAAAAATCAGGATAAACAGTTTAATATTTTATTTGTTTGGGCATTTTGGGACTTGGCAATAGTGATGATGTGTATTATTTTTTGTGTTTATTTTTACTTTTTAAATTAGGAAAGGAGGTGATTTGAATTTTTATACATTTTTAAAAACTTTTTAACCTTTTTTTTACACCTATTTTTATCCCAACCTAGGAGACTTTAACATGTGATCATCTTATTGCCTTTGCTATTGCCTGCGATGATTTACCTTTGCAGTCTAAGGAAAAATCTCTGCCTTGCCATCAAGCCTGATAGAAATTTTGCCATGACAGTCCTCAGAGCCGTTAGAAGGACCAGGGCTGCCATAGCAACAGAATGACTCCTGTGTTTATGCCCTGCGGGAGCGCAGAGCTCCAGGTATTTGACTGCTCGCATGCCATGGTTACAATTGACTGGGGGTTAAAAGTCCATGGTCAGCATGGATGTCAGGAAGAGATTAAAGTGGACCTGTAACCTCATCTACATGTCTGATTTAGTAACTATTAGAATCTCCCTTGTAATAACAATTCTGAAGCATCTATTGTTCTGACTCTATGTTGTGCCTTTCCTTTATTATTCCTGCTAGAAATAATAAATAAATTGCCAGCAGTTTGCAATGAAGGTCCATCTGGGTGTTAGCAGTTAGTGGTGTTTTTCCTGCACAGTCTGACTCCAATCAGTGCTGCCATTGTCAGACTGTGCGGGGACACCGCCCCAACTGGTAACACCCAGCTGGACCTTCATTGCAAACAAGTATCAATTCATTCATAACTTCTAGCAGAAATAACGGATTGGTACGATATAGAGTACTAAGAATAGATGCTTCATAACGGTCATCACACAGGGGAAGGCAAGTAGTTACTAAAACAGGCATGTCTGTCAAGAGAGGTTACAGGTGCTCTATAAGGAGCACCAAGTGTTGGGCAACACAGGATATGCACAAAATGTTTAGTTTATAGTTCCTGGAAAAGTCTATGGGGAAAAGGAAATCAGCATGACCAAAACATTGCAAACGAAGACAAAACAGCATGTGTGGCAGCCTGGCGAGAGATCAGTCATTTCTGAAGGCAACTTGATCTGAATCGCTTAAATACATTATGAATGTAAGAGACATTTACATGGTGAATTAAAAACAGTCACATTTCAGCCCCTTGAGGAGCACAACATCTTCTATGCAGGGCTCCAGCAATTTGTATGGCTTATTTATTGCATCCTTCTCCAGAATACTTAAATATGCTACATTCTGTAACAGAGATGAGCACACATAGGAAACATTCATCTCCGCAAAGAGAATTGTTTGCAATTTATACTAAGAATTAGCAAGTGATCTTTCTGCATACAAACTGGATGTTCGTGTTATCCTACATTACTATCACAGCATTATTAATTTTCTGCATTACGAGTGTCAAACAAATCCCCAAATCCTTTCAATAATCATTCAGTTATACTTTTTCTTAAATGAACACAGTATTTGAACAAGATGAATCATACAGTAGTTGCACTGTTGGCGAAACCAAAGCAGACTTCCAAATGTTTTAGATATAATGAGGGAGATTTCTAAAAACTAGTATACTAGTTTAATACTTTTTTTTTTTTTTACATATTTGTAGGGTTAGAGGCAGACATGCTTATTTTAAGTCCAAGAGCCAGATTTCAAACTGCTACTTCCGAGGGCTACACTTAAGTTATTACCACTGTTACATCATACATAACAATGTTTTAATTGGGAACATTAAAAATATTTCTACTGTATCTAGATATTGCTCTTTTGAGTTCCCTCTCAGAACTGCTACCTAATCCCTCCAGTGCTGGTGGTCACACATGCTCAGTAGCTCAGTCCTACTACCCGGATCCTCTAGTACACTGGCGTCAGTGTAATTCCTACCTGTGCTGGCCTGCCTATAAGAGTCTATCCTCCAGGAGTAGCTTCCCACCATTTCTCAAATACCTTAGGTTGACTTTCTGCAAGGGGTACCATAACACACACAGATTCCTCCAAAACACACAGCATTCTTAAATGTCAGCACACTGACAGCAGGGGCGGACTGACCATAGACCCTAAAGGGAAATTTCCCAGTGGAACCGTGACCAGGGGGCCACAAGAGCCCTTCTCATGGCCGCCAGCTGGATACATAATGAACTTATGTTCTCAGTACACATCAGGTACATTTCAGTTGGCTGGCAGCCTCAGGTGCCCTCCTGAATTCAGCTGTATCATCATCCTCGGGGCTGTGAAACAGTGGAACACTGCAGTGGTATTTTGTGCTGCACTATGGTATTTTGTTCTGATGGGACAGTATTTTGTGCTGCACAGTGGTATTGCTGGTCTCATCTACTTGGGTTTCCCTGTCTTCTGTCAGTTTGGACCTGCCTACAGCATGCAGCCTCTTTTAGGTTTTTCCAGGGCCACTCACTCCTGAAAGACAGACTAAAAAGGGTTTCCCGACTGATATTATCTGTTTTTGAAAAACAGGGATACCAAGCTCACCAATCTCCCACCTAATGCTTCCAAGTCCCTCTCGACATGCAGGGAATACACTCTAAGTCAATTACTGGATGCACTGGTGACTAGAGTTGAGAGAAGCGAGCTTCAGATGCTTAATCCAAAGTCGCTTCGTTCAAAACTTCGGGATAATACTGTATGGAGTATTAAAAGTGGAAAACCACTTTGAAACTTGAAACCGAACTCAGCTTTAGTTTCGACTAGTACCTCAGAACCAAAGCAGAGTTCGGTTTTAAGTTTTAAAGTGGTTTTCTGCTTTAAAAATCAACTGCAGTTATTTAACGAAGTCACGTGCAAAGTGAATAAATAACTTTGGATCATCGGAGCCCATACATTCTAAGGCCTCGTTCACATTTCCGTTTTTCACTGACGTGTGTTGTTTGCATTTTCCACAGAGAACACACGTACCCATTGATTTAAATGTGTCTGTTCATATTTCAGTATTTTTTTACTGACTGTGGGTCAGTAAAAAAATCACGGGGACATGCACTACTTTGATCCGTGATGCAGATTAAGCACGCCCATTGAAGTCTATGGGTCTATGAAAATCACTGACACACATCCGTGTTGCATCCGTTTTTCACTGATGACTAATAGGAGATTCTTTCGAAATTAATTTTCAGCTGAGTAACTTTACTCAGCACTACTAGTGACCAGTCTCAGCCAGTGACTGGCTGAGTGGGCATTTCCTACATGTCAAAAGGGACCAGGAAGCAGAGACCAGCAGCGACCCAGTAGGTGCAAGAACAGAAGCAGCAGGAAATCAAGTATTTTTTTTATTTTGTTATCCCATACAAAACCTATGTAAAAAGGACAACCCCCTTTAATACAGATACATTGGAATATACAAGAATCAGTATATAGATGGCCAAGTCAGCAGTTTCCACACAGGTTAGACTGTCTGGACTGGGGGTTCAGCTAACATTTATCTAATGCATGAGTGGAAACGTACACTCATGACAAAAAATAAATAAAAATGCACCCAGATATTGCTGCAGAACTCGGCATCTAGCTATGTCTCAGGCAGATATGTAACTGACTACAGATGTGGTCTGATTATACACTGGGTCTTGCCACAAGAGGGTGTAAAAGTGCTTCCTCCGCTGCCTTATAAAAAGTGCTCAGAGGCTACTTTTAAGTAGTAGTGAGATCGTTGATTGCTAGACATGTCTTTACAACTCACTTGAAGACATTTTGCCCAGTTCACAGACTTTGAGAGGAAGTTCACTATTGGACTGTGAGAAGCAGGATGGTCGTTTCAATGAACTGCCGGCCATCTAGGGTGTTTTGACCTAGCTGTTAGGAGGTGGGAGCAGTGTTTACATGAAGGTGCACCTAGCCTTTCTGCTGCCTGAGCCGAAAACTAAAACGCTCCCCCCCAAAAAATACCAATTTCTTAACCCAACTCCTTTGCCACAGTGAAAGTGCTCATTGCCCATAGTCTTTCCGCTGCCCCCCTCTTGCCCCTACCTGGTGCTGCCTGAGGCGATCGCCTCACCTGGCCTCATTGGTGGTGCACCCCTGGAGGTGCACACACACATGGCAGGCTCCAGCTGGCCCAGACAGATTTACAGATAAGTATGAGCAGCTCCCACAGTTTTGTTGTCCACCTTCCAGATACAGGTATCTCCTTCATTACACAGCCCTGTTTCTACCCAGACCATTTCCAGGTGCTTAGCACAAGTTACGGCACCCGTTATGTGTCCTGCCATTGACAGCCACTGGAACGTGGGAACACAAGCCGCAGACGGGAAGAGCCTATGGCCTGCAACACTTCATATGTGGACTCATATGTAAAGTGAGGTACCGTATGGGTACATGTCAGCAGTCAGAAGGGAAGGATTTTCTGGGCAAATTACTTTCTGTGGTATTCAGATATTTCATTTTCCCTTTTGTTTCGAAAATGGGCAGCACTGGCGTACATACAGGGGTCGCACTTGCGACCGGCCCCGGCACTCCAGGGGGCGCTGCCGCCTGTGGACCCCCCCGGCCGCTGGCAGGGGCCCCGCTGTACTCACATGTATAATATGAAGGGGGGGGGGGGGAGCGCACTCACTTACACACCCGGCCGGCAGTTCCTTTCCATAGTGAAGCAGGAAAACCTCTCTCATCCCTGCTTCACTGATCTTCACAGCTCAGGAGCACCCCCTGCTGGCCCCACATCGTGCTGCTGGCTGTGGGAGGAGATCTGAACACCCAGGAATCTGCCTTCAGCACAGCCAGCAGCGCGATGAGTGTGGGAGCCTGTCATCAGGGAAGAAGGTAAGTATGTGTTTTTTTTTCTTTTCTTCTAAGGCTGCAGACTGGGGGCGGGGGGGGGGGGGGCACATATTTGGGCATATCTACTTTGAAGGGGCTCATAACTGGGCATAAACACTGTGAAGGGGCACATAATCTGGCATAACCACTCTGAGGGGGGCACAACCTAGCACATATTTGGGTACATCTACTTTGAGGGGGCACATAGCTGGCCATAAATACAGTGAAGGGGGCACAAATCTGGCATAACTACTGTGAGGGGGGCACATACTCTGGCATATTACTGTGAGGGGACACATATTCTGGCATTACTACTGTGAGGGGACACATAATCTGGTTTACTACTGTGAGGGGACACATAATCTGGTCATTACTACTGTGAGGGGCATATATTCTGGTCATTACTACTTTTAGGGGCACATATTCTGGTCATTACTACTGTGAGGGGCATATATTTGGCATTACTACTGTGAGGGGGCACATATCTGGGCATAACTACTGTGACAGGAACAAAGGTGGGCATTAGTACTGTGTGGTAGCACTGCTATATATTGGCATGGCTCAGTCTTACAGGCCAGCACAGGCCCAGTCTTACAGGCCAGGGGCAGTCACCATCCTTTCCTTATGTGATTATTCTTTTTTTTTCTATCACCACAGGGACCTTGTTCTGGATCCAGCGGACATCACACCGACGCCAGCGACACCCTGGATGAGGTAGGACAAGATTTTATTAGGACTGGGTGAGTGTAGCCATTGGGCTTAGGGCTCTTTAACACGAGCGGATCCCGTGCGGCTAATCCGCTGCGTGAAAGAGAGCCAAGCCCGCTCCAGACAGCATGGGTCAGGATTCAGTGCAGGTACTATGTGTTCACTTCACGCATTGCTTCCGTGCTGAAATGCGCTCATGTTAAAGGGGCCTAACTGGAACATTTCTGGTAATTGTTGATTAGTCCAGCACATCAGCTTGGAGGAATTTTAGCCCATTCCCCAATACCAAACAGTTTCATCTCTATTATTTAAATCAGTAGGATAAAAGTCAGGTGAGAGTAATGGGGTTGCAGCGATCGTCGATACGGGGGGGGGGGGGGTCACAGGATCCACCTCGGCATATGAACATGGTTCCTGCTGCACGACAGCAGGAACCATGTTTCTAGCGCTTTTTTTTTTTTTTTTTTACACACCCAATTTAATTCAGGGCGTATGGGTACGCCCTGTGTCCTTAAGGACTCGGACATTAGGGCGTACCCATATGCCCTATGTCCTTAAGAGGTTAAAGTGACGGCATATAAGAAACTACACCCCTCAAAGTATTTAAAACTAATTTTACAAACTTTGTTAACCCTTTAGGTGTTTCTCAAGAGTTTATGGCAAATGGAGATGAAATTTCAGAATTTCTATTTTTTATTACCTTGTCTCACAAAAACTATTTTTGGTTGCTCTATAATACATAAAAATAATACCACCAAAACTGTCACCTTATCCAGTAGTTTCCAAAATGGTCACTTTTTCGGAGTTTGTACTCTAGGGGTGCATCAGGGGGGCTTGAAATGGGCCATGGTGTAAATAAACCAGACCATCAAAATGTTCCTTCCAAAAACCATATGGCGTTCCCTTCATTCTATGCCCTGCTGTTTGGCGATACAGCAGTTTGCAACCACATATGGGGTGTTTCTGCAAACTACAGAATCAGGGCAATAAGTATTGGGTTATGTTTGGCTGTGAACCCTTGCTTTGTTCCTGGAAAAAATGGATTCAAATGGAAAATACTGAAATTTTATGTCCATTTGCCATGAACTCTTGTGGAACACCTATAAAGGATTAACAAGGTTTGTAAAATCAGTTTGAATACTTTGAGGGGTGTAGTTTCTAGAATGGGGTCATTTTTGGGTGGTTTCTTTATTGTAAGCCTCACAAAGTGACTTCAGACCTGAATTGTTCCTTAAAAAGTGGGTTTTTGAAATTTTCTGAAAATTTTCAAGATTTGCTTCTAAACTTCTAAGCCCAAAAAATAAAATGGTGGTCCCAAAATAATCCAAACATGAAGTAGACATTTGGGGAATGTAAAGTAATAACTATTTTTGGAGATATTACTATGTATTATAGCAGTGGAGAAATTGAAACTAGAAAATTTGCTAATTTTTCAAAATTTTTGGTAAATTTAGTATTTTTTTAATACAAAAAATGAACTTTTTTGACAAAATGTTACCAGTGTCATGAAGTACAATATGTGATGAAAAAAACAATCTCAGGATGGCCTGGATAAGTAAAAGCGTTTTAAAGTTATCACCACATAAAGTGACACATGGTCAGATTTGCAAACAATGGCCTGGTCCTTAAGGTGAAATAGGGCAGTGTCTTTAAGGGGTTAAAAAAAATAGAAATACTATAAAAAAGGGCAAAAAGTACAACCTTTTTTTAAAGACAAAATTTTCTTTTAGAGGATTTTTCTATTGTCATTATACCACGGATCACAAAGAAAGTACAACATCTGTGAAAAAAATACCTACATTATTTTCTTCGAATGCATTCCTGCCTTTTTAAAAAGGAAAACACACAAACTATTCTAATAGTTTCATTTTAAGCACTATAGCTGGTATTATATGTTCGTGATGGCTGGTATTTGTTAGGAAGTACTACACTCACGTCCAGACCAACGCCACTGAACCAAAAATCTGCCACTGGTCTTCTGAAACCTTTCAGAGTAGTATGAACATAGGGCAACCCCTAGGCATTCACTAGAGTCCGCCATGAGACAGGATGGACTTTGTGGTTGGGAACCCAGGATACGTCTGCAGAGCTTTATAGCAGAATACTGGTGCAGGCACACTAGTAGCAAAACTTTCATATGAGTCATCAAGCAGGGTAAAGAAAAAAAAAAAAAAAAAACAGGAGAGACAAACGCTGAATGTAGTACACAAAATGTTGAAACCAAAGACTAGCCGGAGTCGATACCAGGAGAGTAGATGTAACCAGAATCAGCAGCTGCCATAAGTATAATCCAAAAAACAAGCCAAAAGTAATAAAACACAGAAAGGAAGTCTGTAGTAAGTTGCATAGTACTGAGCCTAGAGAAGAGAACCGCAATCACAGGCAATAATGATAGGAAACAGCTACTTAAATCCCATGCCTATCCCATGCTCTATAACTGCAAAGAAAAAAAGGACAATGCAACAGCACTCTGTAAACACAAATGAAGTACAATAATGCCATCATTATAGAAAACATTCTGGTGCTAATGCTACACTTATTATGCAAATTTGAGATACTTGGCAAATAAATTTTGTACAAAATTATTTGGGCCTGTCTGCCAAACGTCAAGGCGATCTCTGTAAGACGTGTTACCTGTTATGTGCCATTATAGCCACCATAAAATTTAGGGAGTGCAGGTTGCACATGCATGCTGGGTCCACTCTGCTCTTTACCATTTTTGGCGACATAATGGCATCCATCAAATCCAGGGATGCAGGTATCAACATGCATGCTGATCCCACTCTATACTTTTCCTCATGCCAAATGGCTTCCAATAGATACAATGAGTAGGCTACAGCTTTATACTTACTCTAATTAAAATCAGCCTATGGGGCAGACAGGCTAGTCGGGGTGCAATACCAACAGGAGTCAGCCACATCTCCAGCTCTAGTACAACTGCAAGAAAAAGGGGGCCAGTCAGCACATCCCAATGTGCATGTGCATGCTGCCATGGCTAGAAACACAAAGAAAAAAAGGACAATGCAACAGCACTCTGCAGACACACATTGTATAAAGTACAATAATGCCATAATTATAGAAAACATTCTGGTGCTAATGCTATGCTTATTTTGCAAATTTGAGATACTTGGCAAATACATTTTGTACAAAATTATTTGGGCCCGTCTGCCAATTGTCAAGGCGATCTCTATCACATGGCAACCAAACACTAAATACTACCTGTAATTATTGTATTTTATTTGTGTCTGCAGAGTGCTGTTGCATTGTCCTTTTTTTCTTAATGTTTCTAGCCATGGCAGCGTGCACCTGCACATTGGGATGTGCTTTCTGACCCCCTTTTTCTTGCAGTAGCTCTATAACTGGACACAGACAGAAACCCGATTGGTTTCCAGTCACACTTACAGCTCCAGCACCTGGGACGCTCCCAGTGCAACTCCTGACAGTACTATGTACTAAAAATCATACCTTTGTGTAATACAGCTGGTTATCACCTATAGCATATAGTGTTTCCCCAGTCGTCTCCATGACACCACATCCTGAGATTGACTTCCTTCTGATTGGACAGGAAAAACACAGGTTTAAAAACCCACCGCTTCCCTCCATCGCTAGTGTTTTTCCTGTCCCATCAGGATAGGAAGCCGGAGAGGTGTATGGAACTCTAGCTGGGCTCACCTGATTTCCTCCACGACAGGCCGAGGTTGGATCTGCTGGGCAGCTCTCCCTTCTCCTTCATACTAGGCCTGGGCTCGGGCGCATTGCGTTATGCCCCCCTGCGAAGATCCCTCTGCGGCAGTCCAGGGGGACTTAATGCAGAGGGAAAAGAAGATTATGGCGCCGGATCAGCACTATGATGTGTCCCTTCCGGCCGGCAGGCGGGTGATGACAGACGCAGGGGGCGGAGCTAAAGCATTATGACGTCACTAACATGCTCCGCAGGTCCTGGCAGGGCAAAGGACACAATAAAAACCCACGGGACCTGCAGAATGGCGCCCTGCACAGCGCGGCTATCTCTATCTAGAGTGTGCCTCTGGAAAGCGGTCGGGAGTCAAGATAAGCACCCCCCTCACGCCAGGCTCTGGAGCCGAGCCTACAACAAATCCAGGGACTGTGAGTAGCCTGCTCTCAGGCACTTGACTATGTAATGCTGTTTGGTTTGCTCATCCTTCCCTCCCTTACCTTTCAGGGAGAAAAGGATTCAGCTACTACCACTAAGAAAGCCAGGAAATGTGGTATCTGCTATAAACGGCTATCCAATACAGGGACAAAACCCCTTTGAAAGGATTGCACATCTAATGTGGTTAAATCAGAATCTTCCAGCTTCCTTAAAGATATTAGGAAAGTAGTAAAAGAAGAGGTTCAGTTGGCCTTAACATCTAGGGAACCAACTCCCCAAGGAATCACTCCTCCTCAAAACATCCGCGAAAATCGTTTACTTATTTCTGACTCAGACTCTGAAGGACTGGTAGTGTCAGACTCTGAATCAGTACAAAAACAGTTAGCATCCTCAGATGAAGATAACGAATATGGACGATTTTTTTTCAATTCGGATGACATTGATGAATTGATCAAAGCTATCAGAGCTACTATTCAAATAGAAATACCAAATAAACCCAGGTCAACACAAGAAGAGATCTTTAGGGGCCTATGGGAAAGGAAAAATGCGGTCTTTCCAGTACCAGATAATGTCCAAAAGTTGATACGTTCCGAGTGGGAGAAACCAGACAAAGGATCCTTTATTCCAAGAGGGATTAAAAGGCGTTACCTGTTTAGTCTAGATGACTGCACTGACTGGGAAACCATCCCTAAGGTAGATGCACCAGTAGCTAAGGTGGCTAGACATACAGCTCTACCTTTTGAGGATTCAGCACAACTAAAAGACCTGTTAGATAGAGAGGCAGAAAGTCTTTTAAGAAAAACCTGGGAGGCAACAGCGGTCCTTCTCAAACCAGGGGTAGCTTCAACCTGTGTAGCTAGAACATTAAACTTATGGCTGGAGCAACTAGAAATCCACCTAGTTAATAAAACGCCACACGACCAGATACTGGAGAGCTTGCCCTTATTAAAGATGGCAACCTCTTTCCTAGCAGATGCAGCAGAGTCTGTTAAACTGGCTGCCCGTACAGATGTTTTATCCAACACGGCGAGATGGGCTCTATGGCTCAAAGACATTGCTTCGAAAAATAAACGAATTGTGCTCCCCTTCCATTGTCAATATGTCTTTGGAACGGACATAGACAAAATCTTAGAGAATGCTGCTAATAGGAAAAGGGGATTCCCAGAAGAAAAGATACAAACAAAAAAGGCAGTTTTTCGTGACCAACATTATCAACCCGAAAATAAAAAAGATAAAGGGAAGTCCAGAAGGTGGAGCGATGCAAAAGGAGGCAGGGAAAGGAATTTCCATTTCAACCCCAATAGAGCAGAATCTTCCTCCACTAATACCAAACAATGACGCCATACCAGTAGGGGGAAGACTCAGCTCCTTTCAAACATCTTGGGAGCAAATAACAAACAATGGGGGGATATTAAACATCGTAAAGGAAGGTTACAAACTAGAGCTACTCTCTTCCCCTCCTCAAAAATTTGTTATTACTACCCTCCCTACATGTCAAATTGGTACCCTAAAAAACGACATTAACCCCTTAAGGACACGGCCCTATTTCACCTTAAGGACCAGGCCATTTTTTCAAAATCTGACCATTGTCACTTTATGTGGTGATAACTTTAAAACGCTTTTTCTTATCCAGTCCATTCTGAGATAGTTTTTTCGTCACATATTGTACTTCATGACAGTGGTAAAATGAAGTCGAAAAATTTCATTTTCATTTATAAAAAAATACCAAATTTACCAAAAATTTTGAAAAATTTGCAATTTTCCAAGTTTCAATTACTCTACTTCTATAATACATAGTAATACTGCCAAAAAAAGTTATTGATTTACATTCCCCATATGTCTACTTCATGTATCGATCATTTTGGGAATGCTATTTCATTTTTTGGGGACGTTACAAGGCTTAGAAGTTTAGAAGCAAATCTTGAAATTTTTCAGAAATTTTCAAAAACCCACTTTTTAGGGACCAGTTCAGGTCTGAAGTCACTTTGTGAGGCTTACATAATAGAAACCACCCAAAAATTACCCCATTCTAGAAACTACATTCCTCAAGGTATTCAAAACTGATTTTACAAACGTCATTAACCCTTTAGGTTTTCCACAAGAGTTAATGGCAAATGGAGATAAAATTTCAGAATTTCGATTCTTTGAAAAATTTTCCGTTTCAATCCACTTTTTCCAGTAACAAAGCAAGGGTTAACAGCCAAACAAAACTCAATTTTTATTGCCCCGATTCTGTAGTTTTCAGAAACACCCTATATGTGGTCGTAAACTGCTGTATGGCCAAACTGCAGGGCGTAGAAGGAAGGGAACGCCATATGGTTTTTGGAAGGCAGATTTTGCTGGACTGGATTTTTGACACTATGTCCCATTTGAAGCCCCCCGATGCACCCCTAGAGTAGAAACTCCATAAAAGTGACTCCATCTAAGAAACTACGCCCCTCAAGGTATTCAAAACCAGTTTTACAAACTTTGTTAACCCTTTAGGTGTTCCACAAGAGTTATTGGCAAATGGAGATGAAATTTCGAATTTCTATTTTTGTTACCTTGTCTCAAAAAAGTGTAATATAGAGCAACCAAAAATCAGGTTTACCCTAGAATAGTACCAACAAAACTGACACCTTATCCCGTAGTTTCCAAAATGGGGTCACTTTTTGGAGTTTCTACTGTAGGGGTGCATCAGGGGGGCTTCAAATGGGACATAGTGTCAAAAAACCAGTCCAGCAAAATCTGCCTTCCAAAAACCATATGGCGTTCCCTTCCTTCTGTGCCCTGCCGTTTGGCCATACAGCAGTTTACGACCACATATGGGGTGTTTGTGCAAACAAGAGAATCAGGGCAATAAATATTGAGTTCTGCTTGGCTTTTAACCCTTGCTTTGTTACTGCAAAAATGGATTAAAATGGAAAATTGGCAAAAAAATAGCTGTTTTGGGACTGTTTTTATTTTTTGTTATTTACATAGTTGAACTGACAGGTTAGATTGTGTGCTATTTCTATAGAGCAGGTTGTTACGGACGTGACAATACCAAATATGACTACTTTTTGGTTTTTTTTGTTTCAGTTTTACATAATAAAGCCTTTTTGAAAATAATTTTTTTTTAGTGTCTCCACATTCTGAAAGCCATAGTTTTATTTTATTTTTTTGGGCGACTGTGTTATGTAGGGGCTCATTTTTGCGGGATGAGATGGCGGTTTGATTGGCACCATCTTGGGGTGCATATGACATTTTGGTCGCTTGCTATGACACTTTTTGTGATGTAAGGTGACAAAAATGGCTTTTGACACCGTATTTTTTTTTTTTTTTTTTGCTGTGTTCAGCTGAGGGGTTAGGTCATGTGTTATTTATATAGATCAGGTTGTGTCGGACGCGGCGATACATAATATGTATACTTTTTATTTATTTATATAAGTTTTACACAATAATATAGTTTTTAAAACAAAAAAATCATGTTTTAGTGTCTCCATAGTTTGAGAGCCATATATATATTATTTTTTTTGGGCGATTGTCCTATGTAGGGGCTCATTTTTGCGGGATGAGATGGCGGTTTGATTGGCACCATCTTGGGGTGCATATGACTTTTGATCGCTTACTATTACACTTTTTGTGATGTAAGGTGACAAAAAAATGGCTTGTTTGACAACGTTTTTATTTTTATGTTTATAGCGTTCATCTGAGGGGTTAGGTCATGTTATATTTTTATAGAGCAGGTCCTTACGGACGCGGCGATACATAATATGTATACCTTTTTTATTTATTTTGGTTTTACACAATAATATCCTTTTGAATGAAAAAAACATGTTTTAGTATCTCCATAGTCTGAGAGCCATATATTTTTCAGTTTTTAGGCAATTGTCTCAGGTTGGGTATCATTTTTGCGGGATGAGGTGACGGTTATATTGGCACTATTTGGGGGTCATATGACTTTTTGATCGCTTGCTATTACACTTTTTGTGATGTAAGGTGGCAAAAAATGGCTTTTTGACAAAGTTTTTATTATTTTTTTTACAGTGTTTACTTGAGGGGTTAGGTCATGTGATATTTTTATAGAGCAGATTCTTACGGACGTGTAGATACCAAATATGTCTACTTTTTAATTTTTTTACATTTAACACTAAAAAGCATTTTTGAAACAAAAAAATCATGTTTTTAGTCTGAGAGGCATAGTTTTTTATTTGTTGGCCAATTGTTTTAGGTAGGGGCTCGTTTTTGCGGGATGAGATGGCGGTTTGATTGGTACTATTTTGGGAGGCAAACGCCTTTTTGATCGCTTTGTATTACACTTTTAGTGATGTAATGTGCCAAAAATGGCTTATTTACACCATTTTTTTTTTTTTTTTTATGGCGTTCACCTGAGGAGTTCAGTCATGTGATATTTTTATAGAGCAGGTTTTTACGGACGCGCGATACCTAATATGTGTAGTGTATTTTATTTTTTTAATTTTTATTCAGTGTTATGTGTTTTTTAATTTTTACTTTTTTCACTTTTTACATTTTTGTTTGACCCAGACCCACTTGGTTCTGAAAGATCCAGTGGATCTGGTGTCTGTATAATACAGTACAGTACACTATATAGTGCACTGTACTGTATTTTGTACTTTAGAAAGTCTGAATAGACCTTTAGCAGGTCTATTCAGACTTTCAGCACCATGGAGAGCAGGACGCTTCTGAAGCGTCCTGTCTCCATGGCAGCCATCACCCCTGCCATAACTGGGCAGGGGGTGATGAATGAGGAGGAGTGGAGCACCCTCCCTCTTCGATCCCATCCTGTTGGGGGCTGCAAGGCACAGCAGCCCCCGATGGGAGAGGGAGGAGCGCTCCCTCCCTGTTAACCCTTCCATACCGCGGTCCGTGCGGACCGCGGTACGAAAGGGTTAAGCGGCTGGCATCTGCAGCACAGATGCCAGCCGTTTCTATCAGAGTGTCAGCAATGTGCTGACACTCTGATAGAACCACTAGACACCAGGGATAGATTACAGGGAGGCGGGCGGGGATCGCAATCGCGATCCCGCCCGCCGCCCGCACCGCCTCCGCCTCCCGCAACCACCCCCTGCACCCCGCAGCCACAATATGATTGGGGGCTGCAGGGGATTAAAACCAGTTTGGGGGCATTAACTCTCTGATCCCCGCGGTCATAGACCGCGGGGATCAGAGATCACATAAGCGCTGCAAACCGCAGGTTTGAATTGACCTGCGGTTTGCAGCGATCGCCCATATGGGGGGGTCACAGGACCCCCCTGGGCATTGTAACAAGGTACCTGCTGAATGATTTCAGCAGGTACCTTGTTCCGATCACTGCCAGCTGAGCAGCAGTGATCGGAACAACTCATGACGTACCGGTACGTCATGTGTCCTTAAGGACTCGGGAAACATGCCGTACCGGTACGTCATGTGTCCCAAAGGGGTTAAAAACTCTGAGCTTGGCCGCAATAGAACCTGTCCCAAAAGAACAGATAGGACAAGGATTCTATTCCCGTCTCTTTATAGTAAAAAAGCCGAACGGAAAATCCAGAGTTATAATAAATTTGAAATACTTAAACAAATTTGTCAAGTACCAAAAATTCTAAATGGAAACGCTAAAGTCGGCAGTAAAGCTTATAAAAAAGCATGCAGTAATAGCCACAATAGACTTAAGGGATGCCTATTATCATGTCCCGATACACAGGCCATCAAGAAAATTCCTGAGGTTTGCAATTCAGCTATAGGGACACATTCAACATTTTCAATTCAGGTGTCTCCCCTTTGGGATCTCCTCAGCTCCAAGAACTTTTACAAAGATGATGGCGGAGGCCATAGTGAGTCTGAGAGAGAGGGCAATCTGCGTGATCCCTTATCTGGACGACCTGTTAGTAGTTGCAGACAACAAAACTCTTCTAGAAGTCCACCTCCAGACAGTCTTGAACTATCTCCAGGGCCTAGGTTGGATAATCGACTGGGAAAAGTCAGAATTAATCCCGAACAGGCAAAAGATATTTTTAGGCATAACTCTAAATACAATATCCCAAAAATCCTTTCTTCTGCCTCAAAAAGTAAAAAAAACTTCAAACTAAAGAATTTCAAGAAAGTAAAATTCTGCTCCATCCGTCAGGCAATGAAGGTGTTAGGAAGCCTTTCCGCATGTATCCCAGCAGTAGCCCGGGCACAATTTTGCCTAAAGCCACTTCAAAGTTTAATTCTAAACAAGTGGAACAGATCTCAAACAACTCTAGAAAAACAAATATTCTTAGATCAAAAAGTGAAGAATTCCCAGAATTGGTGGCTGAAAAAAAATCAACCTAAAAAATGGGGTATTTTGGGCCCAGGAACAACCCTTAGTGATTACAATAGACGTGAGCCTCCAGGATTGGGGAGCATTAGTCCAAGGGAACTCCTACCAGGGGAAATGGCCAAGTCATGTGAAACATCAATCCTCAAACTTCAGGGAACTGCGGGCAATTTGGGAAGCACTGAAACGCACAAGTCTTCTCTCAGTAGGACGCCATGTCCGAGTATATTCAGACAATCCAACAGCAGTGTCCTTGATCCAGCACCAGGGAGGCACAAGACACCGTCTACTACAGGGCCTATCAAACAAAATTCTCTCCTGGGCAGGGGATAATATACAGTCACTATCAGCATTCCACCTGAAAGGCTCTCTAAACGTTCAGGCCGACTGAGTCCCCACACGTTAGACCCGGGAGAATGGAAGTTATCCCTAAAGGTTTTTCAACTAATCATAGGGAAATGGGGCTGACAGACAGTAGACCTATTTGCGTCCAGGAAAAATCATCAGTTAAGTCAATTCTTCTCCCTCAGCCCAAGGGATTGTCCTCTGGCTGTGGATGCTTTCAACCAAAACTGGACGACGAATCTAGTCTACGCATTCCCTCCATTTCCACTGATCCCCAGAGTCCTCCAAAAATTTCAGAAGGAGAGATGTACGTTAATTCTGATAACCCCCCTTTGGCCCAAGAGGAGTTGGTTTGCGCTATTAAAAGCCCTCCGCATAGAAGCCCCTCTCCTTCTACCTCTGAGGCCAGACCTTCTAATTCAGGAACCGATCACTCACCCAGATCTACGGATGTTTATATTGTCAGCCTGGATTCTGAAGAATCCATTCTGTTAAACCTAGGGTTATCCAAAAAGGTAGTGAACAGTTTACTCCTAAGCAGGAAAGAAAGCACGAACAAAAAATATTTGAAAATATGGGAGAAATTTGCTGAATGGTCAGGAAGATCCTTTGACCAGTTCAAACCTAATATCTCACTAATCTTGGATTTTCTTTAGGAAGGTTTAGATTTAGGACTGTCCCCTAATACCCTTACGGTCCAGGTGTCGGCGCTAGGAGCCTTATATAACACCAGCCTCACGGAACATCCCTGGGTAACCAGATTTCTCAAGGCAGCAGATAGAATAAGACCCACAATTAAAAACATGGTAGCTCCCTGGAACCTCAATACGGTGCTGGCCGGCCTGACTTCTGGTCCGTTTGAGCCTATAGACTCAATCCCCATTAAGTGGCTTACTATCAAAACTATTTTCTTAGTGGCAATAACTTCAGCCAGAAGAGTCTGTGAGCTGCAAGCCTTGTCCATTCAAGAACCTTTTTTCTCGGTGTTCCGTGACAAACTAGTACTTAAATTACATCCTACCTTTCTCCCAAAGGTGGTCTCTACCTTCCATAGGTCTCAGGACATTGTGCTTCCCTCATTTTGCAACAGTCCTAAAAATGAACAAGAAATCTCCTACCACACCTTGGATGTTAGGAGAGCAGTCCTAAGATATCTGGAAGCAACCAGACAGTAGAAGTGAGACAAAAATCTTTTTGTCCAGTTTTCAGGTCCCAATAGGGGGGAAAAAAAACAGCAAAAAGCTCTATCTGCAGATGGATAAGATTAGCCATCTCCGAAGCTTATAAAGTCAAAAGGGAAAGAAGCCCCTGCTTCCCTGGCCGCCTCCTGGGCGGAAAAAGATTCAGCCTCGTTACAGCAAATTTGCAGAGCAGCAACTTGGAAAAGGATTCATACCTTTACCAAGCATTACAAACTAGATATCTTTGCCAACGACGACTTAAGGTTTGGACGGAAAGTCCTCTCTGCAGTTGTCCCCCCCTAATAATTTTCTTTGATATTTTTCTCAGGATGTGGTGTCATGGAGACGACTGGGGAAAAGAGTATTACACTCACCGGTAATTCGGTTTCCTGGAAGTCTCCATGACACCACATGCATCCCACCCTTTAGACAATTTAGTTTGTGTTCTTTTCTGTTATAATATCCTTTCATCCTGGGGTTCTTCGTTAAAATACACTGGCGATGGAGGAAAGGGGTAGGGTTTTAAACCTCTCTGTTTTTCCTGTCCAATCAGAAGGAAGTCAATCTCAGGATGTGGTGTCATGGAGACTTCCAGGAAACCGGATTACCGGTGAGTGTAATACTCTTATGCAGTATTGGACGTGTAGCCTTTGGGTTCATAGGGCATTTTTTTTTTTTTTTTATGTATTGAGGAAGATAAACACAGAAGTAAACACTAAACTGCACATTAAAAAATTGTAACTCACCATGAAAAATACAATTTAGTGGGTGTTAGCAGGTAGGGACTATAGAAGATAACTGCTAACTTTGAGAGCTAGGAAGATCAGGCAAGTGAGCTGTAAATAGCTCATCTGCTCTGCACATTTCTGTATTCTAACGTTACAGCTGGAATATGTAATGAAAAGGTAAGGTTTCACCAACGCTAGCTTTGATATCTGTATCACATCTTTAACGTGAATAGAAGACTGATCCTTCTGTGTAACTGCTAGAGATTTTTATTCTTTGCTAAGGAGTTACCACTCCATCTTCTGAGACCTGTAGTGGTCTGGGTCACCTCTGGTTCTGCTGCTTAAGAAGTTATATTATTCTCTGCATTTCTTTCTTTCAGGCGTCATCCAGAGAAGCACAAAGTAGATATTTTAAGGAAGGATTTGACTGAATGCAAGGCATTGCAGGATACTATTATGCTGTCTATAGCCTAAACATTTCCATTGAAAATAGATAATGGAACTCAAGAATGAATCAGTGAGTCTCAGTGTAGCAGATAAAAATGAAATTTACACAAGATCATTTAAAACAAGTACATTAAAAGGGGTTGGCCACTTTAAAATCTTTTCATGTTACTCACCGTTTTACAAAGCAAGAGCACACACTGTAAATTAACTTGCATCCATATTGTATTCCTTCTGTTTTGGTGTTTGCTGCTCCTTTAAACAGTGGCTGTGTATGACATCACTGATAATGGATGCTTCGCCTCCCATGTCCAGCCAGGCATTCATGTCCTGTCTTCTACTGCGCAAACTCCACATCAAGAGCCTTACATCTGCACAGTAGAATCAATTCTCTGCCCCCAGTGTGCCATCCAATGTGCGCAGCTGGCAAGTATAGTATGTGCACTGTAAAAGACTTCTGCAGTGCCGGCTCATAGTCTACACCTGCGTATAGTTATCCTGTTTGAAGTGCCGTGGCCAACAAGGTTGTACTGCAAAGACTCCAAGTTTTGGAAGCAACATAGCTTATTCTGCTATGCTGTTTGTGTAGCTCCCATTTACGACATTGAAATGAAGTGCCTGCACGCTCGGCTGTTTTCGCAAACCCAGCCACATAGGGTCGATGCCTAGTCCCATCCTGTTGTCGCAATATCAAGGTTGGACAACCACTTACTTTATTCTTCTTTGGTATAACAACTTGTGTGTTTTAGGTTTCCAACATGACCCACATTCTCTTGAGATTCAGCTCACAGACAGATATCCTGACATTTTCTTTTAAAGAATTTGTTGGTATAATTCAGAACTTATTGTTCTATTAATGATTGCAAGCCATCCTGGCCCAGATGCAGCCAAACAGGCCCAATCCATGATACTACCACCACCATGTTTCACAGATGGAATGAGGTTTTTTATGCTGGAATGCAGCGTTTTCTTTTCGCCAAACATAACGCTTCTCATTTAAATCAAAAAGTTTTATTTTGGTCTCATCCAACCACAAAATATTGCTCCAGTAGCATTCAGGCTTATTCAGGTGATCTTTTGAAAACAGCAGACAAGCAGCAATGTTCTTTTTGGAGAGCAAAAGGCTTTCCCTTTTCAATCTTGCCATGCACACCATGTTTCAGTGTCCTCCTGTTGGTGAACTCATGAACATTAACATTAGGTAATGTTAAAAAGGCCTTTAGTTGCTTAAAGGTTAGTGTGGGTTCCTTTTTTTGACCTTGCGAAGAATTACATGCTTTTCTTCTGCCGTGTTTTTTTTTGTTAGTTGACCACTCCTGGGGAGGCAATAATGGTCTTCAATTTCTACATGTGTACACAATCTGACTGTGAAATGGTGGAGTCCAAACTCTTCAGAGATAAATTTGTAATATTTCCAGACTGAGGAGCATCAACAACACTTCTTCTGATGTCCTCAGAAATCTCCTTTGTTAGTGCCATGCAGGGGTGCACCTAGCCTTTCTGCTGCCTGAGGCGAAAACTAAAACGGCACCCTCCCCAATGCCAGTTTATTAACCTAACACTTTTGCCACAATGAAAGCGCTTATTGCCCAGGGCCCTTACGCTGTTCCCCTCTTGCCCCTACCTGGTGCTGCCTGAGGCGATCACCTCACCTGGCCTCATTGGTGATGAACCCCTGGTGCCATGATACACTTTCAAAAACATATGTTGTGAAGATCAGACTTTGATAAATCCCTTTTCTTTATATAAAACTGGCCATTCACTCACACTTGATTGTCATCCCATTGACTGAAGCCACCTGACTTTAATTTCACCTTCAATTTAGGGATTAGCAATCAGATTTCCTGTTGCAGTTTTGGAAGCCAAAACCAGGCGTGAGTTTATAAAAGAGAAGAAGCTGTACCGCTCCTTTATACGCGCTCTCCTTTGATAATTCGCTCCTGATTTAGGCTTCCAAAACTGCATCAGGAAACCTGACTCCGTGGGCCATACCCTAAAGTTTCAAATACTTTTGCCACTCACAAACGTGATATTGGATCGATTTCCTCAAATAAATAACCAAGTCTAATATTATCGACTCATTTGTTTAATTGTATCTAATTTTAGGAGTTGTTTGAAAATCTGATGTAATATTAGGCAAATTTTTCGCAGAAATACTGAAAATTCTAAAGAGTTCACAAACTTTCAAGCACCACTGTAACATAACCTGGATAAATAAAAACCATGTATCTCAAAATATTTAAAAATACAACTCAGACCACAAAAAACAAACCCTCATACACGTGTGAACAGGAAAAATAGAAAATTGAAACGGCTATTTTAAAGTGTCAATGGAAACAAAAGGCCTATAATAGGCACCATGCTGAAGGAGTTAATCAGGTAAGGAATTATAAAAGATTGCGTATAAAAGACAAAAACACAGTGCTTAACACCACCATTAGAGATGAGAGAATTTCATATTATGAAACTCGTTTACCCTTCGTTTAGTGGTAAAAGCAGAATTGCGTTATGGATTCTGTTACTACAGACCATAACGCAGTTCTATGACGGAATACATAACAGAATGCCTTTAGAGGCATTCCGTCATAATAGAAGTCTAGGGTCTGCATAACGGATCAGTCCCATTTCCGTTATGCCGGAGAGAACTCCTCTGCATAAGGCTACATTCACACGACCGTATGGGTTTTGTGGTCCGCAAATTGCGGACCCGCAAAACACAGATACCGGCCATGCGAATGTAGCCGGCCCTTTGATAGAGATGCCTATACTTGTCCACGATCGCAGACAAGTATAGGACATGCAGAGCCATTCATATGGTCGTGTGAATGCAGCCTAACGGAATTGGAACGGCTCTGTTTTGCAGCCCATGGACTTCTATTATGATGGAATGAATAACTAAAGGCATTCCATTATAGAATTGCGTTATGGTCCGTGGTAACTGAACCCATAATGCAATTCTGCTTTTACCACCAAACGAAGCGTGAACGAATTTCAAAATATGAAATTAGTTCATCTCTAACTACCATTCTTGAAACTGTTCCTATCAAAGTGAGCTGAATATGACAGGTAAATAAAAAGCAGCAGTAGTGGAGACTCCTTTCACATTAAGATCCCAACATTGGTGGCCATTCACATGAACCTTTCAATAGATCTCAGCTGACACTCTGCATCTGATAAACGGTATTTGGTACTATTTATTTTATGACCTCTTATGGAAGTAAAGGTCTAAAAGATGAAATGTCTATGGTACAGTTTATTGTTCATTTAGGTTTTCATTGCCAATGCACACAATAGCATTGTTTTCTTTGTTAGTCTAACTAGTACCAAAAAGCAGGAAACAAACAGACCTCATGAGTCAAGAGGCAGTTACAATATATCTCCACCACGTTGGTCATTCATTCTTCGAAAATGGAAGCCATGTCGCCAGTGTGAATAGAGCTCAAGACAGTAATTGTGTGTCTCTTAAAACCATATTCTTCCAATTAGGGAGAATTAGTATAAATTTGCATGAATGAGCACACAAATTATTTGAACAGTAACTCCTCTGTGGATTTTGTCTTTATTGGTAAGATGTTCGTAATCCAGTAGTCAAATAAAGAACACAGCGCCCTTTTGTGATCTGCAAAAGACAAAAAAAGATAATAAGCTGATGCAAAAAAAAAAAAAAAAAAACACTATTCTAGGTGGCTACAATCTATTACACAACTAACAATGTGCATGTTTCATTTAATCAAAAGAAGATGCAAGAAAGGAAGACCCTATCAAACTTCACCACTTGTTTTTTGTTCAAGTTTTTTAGGCTAAGGTTACATGACAATTTTTGCTGTAACACACTCCTCCCTCATGGCTTAAGATCACAGGAACCCAATGCTGCGGTACTGTATACTAAAGCATAACAAAAGTGAATGGGGTTGCATTGCAACCTGTAAGTTGCTGCGAACAGACAAAAGAAATCCAGCAGGTTTGGATTCCTTTAAACGGGTATATCAACAATGACCCCATGGTGAAACTGCAGCGTTACACTTCGCCCGTGCAATGTGTATTGTACCCCCAGCTTAAGGGTCCATTCACATGTCCGCAAAATGGGTTTGCATCCGTTCCGCAATTTTGCGGAATGGGTGCGGACCCATTCATTTTCAATGGGGCTGGAATGGATGCAGACAGCACACTATGTGCTGTCCACATACTGATTTCCAGATCCGCACTTCCGTTTCCACAATAAAAATAGAACATGTCCTATTATTGTCCGCAATAACGGACAAAAATAGTCATTTTCTAATATAGTGCAGGCCATGTGCACATGGCCGGTTTCTGTGTTTTGCGGATCCGCAAAACACTTACGGATGTGTGAATGGAGCCTTATACAGAACATGGGTGCTGCGGTACTTGCTGCAATTCCACAGTGAAATTTCCACTACAGATTTGTTGCATATTTCCCCCAGCTTTCCCCCAGCTCAACAAAGGGTGAATACTGTAGTGGAAATCCGCAGCATAAACTTTGACACACCGAGCATTTAAAATCTGCACTGCTGGTAAATTTTTGCTACAGGTGTTTTTCTCAGCATGTGGATGAGATTTATTAAAATCTCATCCACCTTGCGGGTACTGTAAAACTCTTTATCTGAAGCGTATCTGTCCTATGTGGACGTACCCTTAAGAATCTATTTTGAAAACCCCTGTAAGCTTCTTCATAATGTGCTCTGAAAGGTAAGAAACCTGTATCTATAAAAAAGGACAGCGCCACTATTTTACTCTACAAGCTACCAATCAGCAGCTGCTAAGAAGTCCCAATGCTGGGGTAACAAGGAAATCACCTAGCACCCAGCATATTAAAAGCTTGGCACTGGGAATATAAGTCAAGGATGTCTTGCAAGCCAGATATGATCTACTGTATATACATCCTGCTAGTCATAGTCTTGAAAGTTATCTATACTTACACATTCAGTACATAAGGATAAGAACACATTACACATGACGAAAAATGAACTGGATTTCTTACTTTTTTTTGTCTGATAAAACACGGTTCATGTTTTGAACTGGAAAAGAGCCAAATGTCCAATGCACATCGAGCCTTGTACATCTTGTACTGGTTCTCTGCCCATTTATTCCTTGGCAGAGATCTTCAGTTTGGTTTAATCTTTTAAATGAACAGAATCTTTAACTCCATTAAGTTTGAGCTACAGAGCCTTTTAAAGAAACTGGACAAGATTAAGGAGCATTTAAAGACCCCGTATGAACTACTAAGATTATGTTAACATGTGCATTATGGCTTCTGTTTAAACTGGAAGCCATAGAGCTGTGACAGAACCAAAGCAAGATGGACACCAATGGAGCCTGTGGGGTTCTGCCAAGGGATCTGTCATTTTTCCCACAACAAATGATGAAATCTGCATTGGAGGCTCCTGATATGAACACAGCCTACAATGTGTGGCCAAAGCCTCATGCACATGATTGTGTGCCAGCCATGTCCATGGTGAAGACTGCAAATTGTGGTCCGCAATGGACGGGCAACGACTGCGTGCCCGCCGTCTTTGGATGCAGGCTCATTTACTTTTTTAGCAGTGCGGAGGCACTGGCTGAAATCTCACGAAAACACTCTGTAGTGCTCCCGTGTAATATCTTTCAGACTGCGGACCTATTCAAGTGTCGCATCCGTGATACAGTGTGCACATGGCCGGTGCCTGTAGTGTATTGCGGACCTGCTGTTTGTGGGCCACAATACGGTTGTGTGCATGAGGCCTAAGGGAGCCGTTCCACAGTTTACCTGTGAACACTGACACAATAATAACTCTACGTGATCTTGACAGTATTCTGGGTAAAACTTAAGCGTAGACTTTATCCTACCTGGAGATGACATCTGTGAGTCTACTTTGTATATGGCACCTTTGAATATGACACCTTATCACAATTTTCCTAAAAGTATATACCGCTTACTCATATGACTTTATAAGGGAAGCTGCCCTAAAGTCCTAATATGTGAAGTCCCATTTACAATAGCACTATTGATGGAAGAACACGTCACCATGTTATAGTCATTAGAATTCTGGAGAAGGTTGTTGATCCAGGGAGTTATTCTGATTGTTTGATTGGAGTCAGGAAGTAATTTTCCCCCCCATAATGGGGAAAATTGGCTTCTACCTCATGATGGTTTTTTTTTTTTTGCTTTCCTCTGGATACACTTTGCAGGATAAAAGGCTAAACTGGATGGACATATGCCATTTTTCATCCTGGTGTAAAGTAGAACTGGCTTAGTTCCCCATTGCAACCAATGAGATTCCATCTTTCATTTTTCAAAGAAGCTGTCAAAAATGAAAGGTGGATCTGATTGGTTGCTATGGACAACTAAGCAAGTTATAATTTACACCAGTATGATAAATGACCCCATATGTTACCAGACCCATCCACTAGTGGTCTCTATTGAAAACTAGCAGTATTCAATGGAGGCTGCTAGTAGACAGGTTTGATCATGTGCCCCCCCCCCCCCCCAACAGTCATTTTCCAGATGGGAATAACGTATCATCACTGAAGAGACTGTACCAAAACAAGGGTCTGTACTACTAAGTACTATGTACTATTTAAAATGTAATTTTTAGTACAGGCAACATTTTTCTAAAAAGGTGTAGGAGTCTCCATAAAAGCTGCCAATTGAAACATATTAAGCTACCAGAACATTTAATATAAACCAGCACAGTGATTTGTTTTCTGTAAAGATTCAGGCTATCCTGTGGATAAGTCATCAGTATCTGATCGGTGAGTGCCGTGGGCTTCTCCGTGCTCAACAACCACAGCACCGTATGTTGTATAGCGGCTGTGCTTGGTATCGCAGCTCAGCCTGATTCACTTCCATGGGACTGAGCTGCATCTAGGCCATGTAACCAATGAACGTGTCATCACTCGGCCTAGAGAAAGATGCGAGAAGGCTGCGGCGCTACTGCGAAAATTTGTGTGTGGAAGATAGGTCATCAGTATACAAGTCTCGGAAAACGCCTTTAAATACCCAGATTACAGCCAGACTGATTGTGCAGTTTTGTGCTTCAATAAGCTAACCAATACTAAACCCTTGCATTATAAACTCCACTATGAATGAGGTTTTCATGGGTACATCACTATAAGCGTATTGGTAGGATAGCCTGCCAATCTTTGACTTCTGGTATGCCCACTGATCAGCAGATGAGTTGCTGTGCATGAGTAGTCATTGATGGGACAACAGTTCTTCATTCTGCATTCTAAGGATAGGACATACGTATTTTAGTTACAAACCCTCCCCTTCACTAAAAAAGTTCAATTGGCCCATATTTCTCAGAAAATATAACCAAGGGAAAAGCAAATCAGTAAAGTTCATGACCAAATCTGGTTAACTTATCCTTAAATGATCACACATAACTTTGCATAAATCAACAGTATATATATATATACACATATATATATTATATCAAACTTTGTAATATGTATATCTTATCAGACAAAAAATGGCCTGTTCTCTTCCTCCTCTTCTCTCTCTTCCTGAAGGAGTGTGAGAGACACAGGTATAGACACAGACTGCAGCAGCTAATAGTATGCGTTATATATCACCCCAGGTGCTTTAGTCACATCATTACTACTTAGTACTTCTCTACAATGCCTTATATGGTGCTTCTAAGTAAGAGAGCATTTACAGGACTGTAGTTTCAGTCCTTGTCTGATCCGCATTTTTGGGAGATCACACACAGACCCATTCATTTTATAGAGCAGCAAAACATGGTTGTAATCTATATGGTGTCCAGATCCATGTGGCAAATTATAGAACATGTCCTATTCTTGTCCGTTTTGCAGACAAGAATAGGCATCTTTTCAGTGGGGTTTGTGGAAAGTGTGAGATGCAAATGGACCGCAAAAATTCTGTATGTAGCATTTAAAAGGATGCAAACATGGTGTTGGTGACTATTTGTTCTGCCAGAAATCTGGAACAGGTTGCTGGTAAATCTCCCTGTGTGTATATGCCATAATTCAAAAGTGGGAAAGAACCAATAACAGCAAAAGTCAGCAGCAGGTAAAATAACATTCCCCATGATGCCCAGGTTTGTAATGCGCCCTGAACCTGGACACAGGAAAGTCATGGAGGGACAAGAACTCCAAGTGGCTTCTATGGTTAATTATAATTATGGGTTATTCCTGTGTGTGCATATAAACTGTAAAACAAATATCAGAGAATTGTAGTTGATACAAATACATCATCATCTAATCTGAAAGGCAGTAATTAGTCAAACAAAAAGGATGCAAATGTCAAGATAATTTACATTTTTTCCAATTTAATAGCAATATGAAACTAAAAAAATTCTATTCAATCTACAAATGTGTATTTCAGTGCTCGGTGGTTTTATTTTGGTATTCCTTTCTGCTATGCAGAGTCTGAAGAACGGAAGCGCTGAATTTTAAAAAAATACAGTTAAAAATACATACCAAGAGACATGGACGATTGCTCTTTGAAGCTGTCCATGGAATCTTTTAATCTTTCAATATCCTGTAGGAGAAGAAGGCTTTTCACATGATGCAAGAGCTGAATTTCAGAGAAGGGCACCGCACCACTCTTGATCTGGTCCAGTATCTCTAGGATCTGTTCCACCGTCAGAGCAGAGTCTGCACGTCTGTACTTGTCTAAAAGACGCAAGAATAATATATTCTAATAGAAACATAAACCAAAACCAAGTGATACGAATAAACAAGGATCTGATCATTAAAGTTTATCTATAGTCAAATCCAATAAAGAGAAAAATATATGAACTCACACCTGGCTCTAAAGAAATCATTCAGGATCCATAATATCATTTCATAAAAGCTTGAAGCTCTTCAGAAGTGTTAGTGCCAGTCCAAGGTTGCTCTGCAAAGTGCATCTGTACAACTACATATTTTTGTCCAATGATAGAAGAATTGGGGCAGACTGTATATTAGTCACACTTTGGGCTGGCACTTGAACCTAATCAAACCCATACATCCTTCATGATGATACTGACCACATTCGAGCAGCTGCAAAAAAAAAAACCTCAAAAGAAGTAATACTTTGGCATCATTGGAATGCCCATCCTAAACAACGATTGTCAGAGGTGTCCATTGTATTACATATGCATTATATCATATTTCAAGATATATCTGCAAATGGGAACATTGACGCTTTATGTTTGATTTATGCATTTGTGCTTCCTGCTCTTGGCACCAATCTGTTCCAATCATTTAAAAGGGATGCATTGGGTAAATTAAGGTGGCTCGAGTTCACAGCACTAAATAGAAATCTGCTTAAAAAAGAAAATGAAATAATAGGAAGGCTATGTCTACCTTCCCCCTCCCATTTTATCTCTCCCCCAAATGTATCTAAAGAAAAAAACTTTGCAAGTAGGCTTTATTAAATGCAAATAATTCGTACCCTTTTGTGTCTATAGCTGCTAGACAAGACATCGCTACAGACAAACAACCTGATCCTGAAGCGATAATCCCTTTCATCTGTGACCTACTTCTTCCTAATATACATTTTATAGATTAGCAAGAACTAAGCAACATATGAAAGAGTATGACTGCACGATAAGACTACAAATGGTTGTTTGTTGTGTGTGGATCTGGTCAGCTGCTATAGACAGAATTGGTATGACATTTTTAATGAAGAGTATGCATTGCAGCAATAAAAAAGATGGGCAAAGCCTTTAATCCCATGGCACTGGCAGGTGGAAGTTAATGCACGTCGCCTTAAATGTACGGAGTAGGGATAGTGAAAGCTCAGCCCATGCAATCTGCAGTGGGTGTAATGGTACCTTTACTCTTGCGGCAGTGCCCGTGCACTGCCGAGCTGCCGCTCTGTCCCCATTGACTATAATGGGGCGGGGGGCGGAGCTACTGCGCAGCAGGGCAAAGATCGCCGGACTGAAAAGTCGGACATGCAGGACTTTTAGGCCAGCGATCTCTGGCCGTGCACTGCCGTGCTGCGCTGTAGCTCCGCCCCCCGCCCCATTATAGTCAATGGGGATGGAGTGGCAGCACGGCAGTGCACGGGCACTTGCGGCAGGATGGATCCGGCAGGCTGAATAGCCTGCCGGATCTGTCCTGCCGCAAGTGTAAAAGTTTTTACACTTTCCTCTGTCTTACTTTAGCTGTAACATACAGCTGACAACCTGCTGCAAGAGCCAAGATCAGCCATGTCAGCTGGGAGTCCAATCAACGGCCCCAAGTCTGCTATAAACATGATGCTATTAGGCTTTAACTAATACAGCGCCTAATAGGATGCCTGTCAGCATAAGGCCTCTTGCACACAACAGTATTTTGCGGACCGTATACTGGCAGTTTTTTCAGTTCAGTATACTGACAGTATACTGAACCATTCACTTCAATGGGTCTGCAAAAAATACTGAAGTGTCTCCGTATGCCTTCCGTTTTTATGTTCAGTTTAAATATAGACCATGTCCTATTCTTGTCCGCCAATCACGTTCAGTGGCTCCATTAAAGTCAATGGGTCCGCGAAAAAAACGGAAAGCATACGGAAAGGCATCCGTATGTCTTCCGTATCCGTTCCGTTTTTTGCAGAACAATCTATTGAAAATTTTAAGACCAGCCCAATTTATATTATGGAATTAATGTATACTGTATATGCCAAACGGAACGGAACAACGGAACCGAAACGGAAACAAAACAAACAAAAAAAACTGAACCACCGATCCGTTATAAACGGACCGCAAAACACTGAAAAAAAAAAAATACGTTCGTGTGCAAGATGCCTAATAGAGTAGTTTTTGTATTAGATCAAAAATGGTATTGTAAAAATGATGAAAAAAAAAAAGAAAAAAAGAAAAAAGGTTAACTGTTGGGGGGAAATTTTTTTTTTTTTAAAGTACATAAAATTGGGATTGTTGCATGCATAAAGACCCGAAAGTAAAAATTCCAATGCTATAAATGTCAGAATTGTTTTTGTTTTGTTTTTTTGTTCATTCCATTTCTCAAAAATAGAGAGTTCAATAAGCCGTATGCAACCCTAAATGGAAAAAATAAAAATTGTCCAACAAAAAAACAAAATGGAAAAATAAAAAGGTTATGGCTGTTGGAACGGCATAAACAAGTGTTATTGTGCAAAAATAGTAAATACATGAAAAATATTAAGTAAATTATTGGCATAATCAGAATATGACCCATAGAATAATTTTATAATGTCATTTAAACCCACAGCTATTGTGGTAAAAGCAAAAAAAAAAAAAAAAAAAATCAGAAAGTTAGAACTGCTTTTTTTTCTTTCTACATCCTCACCCCCAAAAAAATTAAAAAGATTACATAATACTCTATTTAGTGCTATTACAAAAACATTAGCCCTGCAAAAAAAAAAGAAGTTTGTGGGAAAAGATTCAGAAACAAAAAACAGAAAAAGTAAACAGCAATCTCTGATAAAATTATATTGCTTTGCTCTGGTTCCAAACTGTCCTGGGACTGGAAGTTCTCCGTATGCTATTCTTACAGGTTACAATTTCCTTAAACCATGTAGATGTAAGATCAGATGCAACACATTGTCATGCCCATAAAATAGATGGCTACAATGACATAATTACTATACACACCAAAACTGATTTTGCTTAAAAATTAAATCAAACTAGTATTGTAGTAGGTGTGGCGACGTGTACAGAATAAGTGCTGGGAGGTGTGTATATCCCACCCAGACACCTCAGCTAGGTGAGATAATTGAAATCCAGAAAGCTGCAGTGGTTTCAGCAAAGTGTAGTTTGCTGAGACAGTTTTGTCTAGATGTTGTTCTGGGCTGGATTTCATGTGGACTGGAGGATAGGTTTGGTAGTAGGATCTGCCAGTCCACACCCTTCCACTACATGTATTGTCTTTTGCTGGAGGTGATTGCAGGTGAGGCCTGCTGCTGTAATCAAAGAGGGATAAAACAACCCTCTGTGTATGACTGGGGGGTAGAAAGGCTGAGGAAGCCTGAGAGGCTCTGTGTGGTCTCAGCCAGGAGGCCTGAGGGTCCACAAGGCTTTGTAAAGCCTTAAGTTTGGGGTGCCCAGCAACGCCTACGGAAAGAGGGTCGCACGGTCAGCGTCGGGAGGACTTCTGGACCATCTGCCCCCAAGGGTGCTGGTGTGGTCACAGCCCGGAGGCTGCTGGACAGTATATGGCTGAGGAAGCCGGATCTAATCCCGTGTGTGAACGGCACTCTATAGATGAGGTAGAGACAACACGTGTATTAGGTAGTGCCTAGACGGGCAGGTGTTTATTTTCGATGTTTATGTGTGTAATAGTGCTGATGTGCCAAAAAAAAGCGCACCTTTTGGACTTGAACCCCGTTGTCAGAGGAGTATTCTGTGATTGCGACCCCCTGAAAGAGAGCGATCCCTTACATAGGACAGAAGATTACCATTTACAGTCTGACCAAATGCTCAACTTAAGACATGTCTATGTATAGACAATTTTTACCAGTGATACTATTGTTTAGTGCATTTAACCCAGACAATTAACTTTATAATGCGTGTGATCCCAATGATAATTGCCATGTGTAGACAAATCTTTAGCAAGAAATTATATAAGGCTACTTTGACACTCGGCACATGGTCTAAAAACCACAGCACAATGCTTCAGTTTTGTCACCATTCATTGTCAATCGGGACAAAACTGAAAAACATAACGGAGTGCATCAGAATGCATGCTGCTCAGGTTTGTTGCGTTCCTACGCCAGACACAAAATTGCTGCAAACAGCATTTTTGTGTCCGGCTTGGGAAACTGAAGAAGCCGGATCTGGCACCAAAAACCATGACGAATCTGGTTTCTCCTCTTTCAATATAATACAACGGGATCAATTCTGAACAGATGCAGCCAGTTGTATTATTTGAATGGAAGTGTTTTGCTGTGGTTTTGAGATCCCCTGCTCACAAAACCGTACAGCATAAACGCTTATCTGAAAGTAGCCTAATTGTTCACAATCATGTTGGGAACCCTCTCAAACCTTAAGAGGTTGCTCACCCCAGGAGGAATTTTAGGTAAACCCTCCCCCCCCCCAAGCAGGACTGGACCTGTGGAGGAAATCGTTATTGCCCGATTCCCACTGCTAGGATACGGCTCCTTCCCTCCCTTGCTGCTGAAGATCTCTGGTGTCCCCGTGTCTGCTTTGACACAGGTCTTGTGGCCACTGCAGACGACTGGCCACAGTGATGACAAGTCCCATATGTGTCACGTGACCCAGTGTCATGGCACATAGGGGACATGTCACCACTATGGCCAGTCATTTGCTGCAGTGGCTGTGGACAGACAAGAGATCCTCAGCAGTGACGAAGGAGTCAGAATGAGCAGCAGGGATCAGGCAGGTCTGGTCATGCTAGGGAGTTTGCCCAAAGGCCCCTTGGGGTGAACAACCCCTTTACACACCTTTCAGGGATTTGAACAAGAAAACAAAATGCACCACATACTATTAAAGAAATAGAGCTCTTGAGTAGCTTGAAAGAATTCAAGCAAGTCCTCTCTTTTCTTTATTTGGTCTTCCTCTGTCTTTTCATCAGATTGATTGACTGTATGGTCTTTGGCCTCGGACACTTCAGGACTACATTTGGTCCACAGGCCTTCAGCCTTTAGTCTTTCTTTCTGTCTCTTTCGTTGCAGTTTCCTCTTTTTGTTTTTATTGATCTTTCCACCTTCCAACACTTGAGGATGAGGAACTTGTTGGACATTTTGTTCTCTGTCAGGGGAGGACTTGTTGATAATGTTTACTTTCTTCTTCCTTCTGCGTCTTTTACGAGTTTCCACTGGTTGATCTTCTAAAATTAAACAGCACACATTGTTACTTAGTAAACTATTATTGGGAAACTTAGTGAAACTTCAAAGTGGATTTTTGGAAATTTGGAGGAGTTAAGATAGTTAGATTCATACTTCACACATACAGTGCTTTGAAAACGTATTTGTGCCTTTCCTAATTTGTTCTATTTTTGCATAATTGTCACAGTTGCAAGCTATGCCTTTAACATTCAACAGAACTTAGATGGACACAAAATTCAATTTTTAAATGGTTATTTTGTTTATTGAAGGAAGAATGTTATTCTGCCCCTTTAACTAAATTAACCAAATTCAATTAACAAGTGGATTCAATTTCAGTAGCCATACACAGGCATGATTACTGCCATACTTGTTGAATCTAAAAATCCCATAAATAGAACCAGTTTCACAATGTAAAGGGTTACAAACCATTGTTAAGGCGCTGAGACTCTAGTGAATTACAGTGGCAGCCATAATCCACAAATGGAAAAAACTTGGACCTGTGGTCAATCTTCCAAAGAGTTGCTAGCCTACTAAAATTTCACCAAGCGTGCATCAACAACTCATCCAGGAAGTCACAAAAGAATCCAGATGAACATCTAAAGAACTGCAGGCCTCACATGCCTCAGCTAAGGCGAATGTACACAATTCCACATAAGACAGACTCTGGGCAAAAAGTCATCCATGGGTGAGCTGCAAGGTGCAAATCACTGCTGATCAAACAGAACACAATGGTTTGTTTCGCATTAAACGACTAGGCGACAGCCCAAACGTTTGGTATAATATTCTGTGGGCGAATTAGTCAAAAGTGGACCTTTTCGGAAGACATGGGTCCCGTTACATCTGGTGTAATGCCAACACCACATTCCACCATAAGTACACCATACCAACAAACATGGTAGTGTGCTGGCCTAGGGCTTCTTTTCTTCTGCAAGACCTGGATAGCATTGTCATAATTGTTGGAACCATGAATTGTGCTCTCTTAGAAAATCCTGAAGGAGAATGTCCACCCAACAGTTTGTGGCAAGCTCAGTTGAATTATGTAACAGGACTGTAGTCCGATGCACACATGCAAGCCCACCTCTGCATGGCTCGAAATAAATAAAAGGAAAGCTTTTTGAGTGACCAAGTCAAACTCCTAAGATGAATCCCATTGAGATGTGTCAAGACCTTATATGGGCAGTTCATTCTCAAAAACCTTCCAATGTAACCAAATTACTGGCCACCAATGTTTTTTATACTGTGGACAGGGGAGGCTGAGGGCGCACTGGCCACCAATGATAATAACGTTTGAGATATTACAAACGCAGGACATTAGAAACACATTGCCCAGACCCTGCCTCTGATAGAGCGCTGCAATCCGCGTCAATTAAACCCTCAGGTGCGGCACAGGGGGAGGGAGAGACACTGCCTCCTTCTCTCCTGTGCTGCTGAGGGAACATGGCCGCGCTGAGACCGGCGCGCTCATGTTCTGTGATAGCACAGTTATCGGTATATCGGCCTGGTTAGGTGCCGATACCGATAACTGTGCAAATCATGAATATCGGCAAACCGATAATCGGTCGACCCCTAGTTTAAACAGCCATTACTTTTTCACATGGGTTCTATAGGATTTAATAAATCTTTAATATTTAATAAATTCTCATGTTGTCTTTATCTATTTTTAAAAATAAACACAAAAATCAGAAAAAATAAAATAAATAGGGTGAGTGGCAAATACTTTTTCATAGCACTGTATACAAATACAGCACTACAGCACTTGTAATTGATATGTTTATTACATATTTTCTGTTCACATCACGATTTTGTATCTTGTTGAAAACTGCTTTTTATGTTTTCAAGAGGAAAACAAAACCCAAGTGCTAAGTGAATATCAAGGCAAAATATATTTCTGAATTCAAATGGACAATGAAATGGGACCGTTTCTGAAAGTACTTGAGCATTCAGGGGCTGCAGTGTCAGACATTTCTCCAGCAATTTACTGTATAGCTGCAGTTTGTTTTAAAAACACTTCCATGTTTCCAAAATGCCCTTATGAGTTTTTCTTCATTCTAGACAGGAGGTTATTATGTAGAGTATAAAAAGGTTAATTGAAAAGGCAAAAATATGTTTCCAAGAAGCATGCAGAAAAATAAGAAGACAGCACAAAGAGGTTTAAATAGAGAAATGGGCAAAATAGCACAGTTGTAATTCAATGGAAAATTACAAAAAAAAATCCGGGTTTTTTCACACTGCCTTCATATTCATTTAAATAGAAGATATATTAATCTGGCTGAGGTTTATTGCAGAAAACATAAAGTAGCATAAATGTGTATATGGGTTTACATAACTTATATTCTTTAACTCCTTAACGACCCCACTGTCCCCATTCACACGTCTGCATTTTAGTCCGCATCTATTCCGCAATTCTGCGGAATAGATGCGGACCCATTCATTGTGAATGGGGCCGGACGTGATGCGGAGAGCACACTATGTGCTCTCTACTTCCGCATTTGCGGAGCCGCGGCCCCGAACCTCCGCAAAAGATAGAGCATGTCCTATTCTTGTCCGCAGCCTGCGGACAAGAATAGGCATCTCTATGGGGAGTGCCAGCATGGTGTGTTGCGGATCGGCAATTTGCAGGTCCGCAGCACACCACGGACGTCTGAATGGGGCCTTAGGGTCTTCTGCTCTAAGAACCAGCTGTTACTACAGCTCTGGTTCTTACAGCAGGTTCCTTCTCTACAACCAAAGGTAGCTCTGACCTTGTCTGTTAACACTCGTTCTCACAGTCCATTACTATGGCATGATCAGGTTTTTTATGGCATGATCAAGGGAGACTCCCCATATAATCATGTCACCAGGTTTCTAAGTGACCCGACCAGAGAATAGGGGGAGCAGTCTGCAGTCAGTTCTGGGGACCTACAAATGACCCCTGGGCCGTGGTTTTTGCTTGGTTTTCCTTCCTTTGAGGGATATCCGGCTTTCATTGTGTTGTAGACCCAATACTGGGGCTCCACATTTATTTTGCATAGATGTAAAAAAACTAAGTAAGGTTTTACTTAAAATAGCATTTCTCTACAGCAGCAGTTTGCATTACAGAGCTGCTCCACCATCTGAAACTGGAGATGTAACCATAGCCTGCCATTCTGAAAGCAGGGAGTCGTTGCATATAAGCCATAGAGAGCCTGCCACATTTTACCACAATTCACTTCAGTTTTCAAATTGAAAGTTAATTATTTTGCAGCTAAAGAGCAGTTTGATTGTTAATGTGGTTCTGCCAGTAACACTGATGAATAGCTGCAAAAATCACAGTCTTTAGTAAAAATGCTGCGGTGTTCACCCACATCACGGCCATGCCTTGGCCACCTTGTGGCCTTTGTGGGGAATTACATGACAGCATTTCATGTAATGAATTCCAATGGTGTCGCTATGAGACATGCTACAACGCGACAATTGAACAAATATCCGTCCAAGTAGGATTTTATTGCAACTGTCGCAACATGTGGCATGTCCCACAGATCTTTAAAAAAATGTTAAAGACCATCTATCATTTTCTTTTCACTTCACACGACTTGTATCCAAGTGGCGTGGGCGAGGCTAAGCTCTGTTCACTGATACAAGTCGTGACGTCACTGGGTGGGGCGCTAGCAGCGGTAAACAGTGAAAAGGCCGCGGCGCTGCTGCAGCGCCGCGGCCTTCTCGAACAGCTGATCGACGGGGGTCCCGGGTGTCAGACCCCGGCCGATCAGATGCTGATGATCTATCCAGAGGATAGATCATCAGTTGTAACAAACTGCAGAACCCCTTTAAGACCGCAAACATCTGACTTTCAGATATCCATGAAACATTCAATATCATACATTAATACACTGACAAAAAAATAATGCACCAACTTTCTATGTGTGACTGCATAAATGTATTGGGATTTTTTTTTTTTTTTACAAATTAAAGGAGGCTCTAGTACCCCTTTTGGGTTTGGGCGCTTTTAGACTGGGTACAAGATGAGATATGGTTGGGCATTGAGGCATGCGGGTTCTGTATTGGATCCTGTGGTCCATTTGCCCACAAAGGTTGCAGCTGGGCCTGTAGATTCTGCACAGTCGTAGGTTGCTGAAGCTGGCATCTCAGCTGGTCCCATACATGCTTGATTGGCAAAAAAATCTCAGTGCCGGGCAGGCCAAGGAAGTGTTACAATCTGGCAGAGACATTCCTGGGAAACCCTTGCTGTGTGTGGGCGCGCACAACTGCTGAAAAATGTCAGTTAGGAGCCCAGGAAGCTGCAGGATGTCCTGCACATATCTCTGAGCTGTTAGTGTCCCTCATATCATTACTAGGGCTGACCGTCGCATGCAGTGACTACCCAGATCACTACGCCAGCATTTGGGGCACTGTGTCGTTCCACGGTAATGGCAGGATTGAAGCTCTCACCACAATACCTAATTACTTCAACCCCACTCTTGTCAGATCCCAAACAGAACCTGGATTTGTCACTAAAGACCAATAGTTATGAATAAATCAATTTGTACCGCTATGTACGAATCCGATTTGTTCATCACAATAACTTACCTGTGGTGGAGGGACTGTCCTATTTCCGGTAAATTGGATTTTTTCTATGCAATCAGATTGAAATGGCAGCGGGTCTCGCAAGAAAATCTTAATCTTGCACACGTGCAGCTAATGTGGGTATTAGCGCATGTGCAAATATACTTTTTAACGAATCCTAACCTGGGTTTGTGGCATGCACTACAATCAATTATTGAGTATGCGCATGCGTCACAAGTAATGGCACATGCATGAGATTATGTTTTTCCCGTGAGACCTGAGGCCATTTTAATCTGATAGCATAGGGAAAAATACAGTTGAGGGACAGTCTCCCATAAGTAGTGGTACGAACAGATCCGCTCATCACTAGACTATACGGTTCCAGTCTGTAGCAGGCTAGGTTTCTCGTTCATAAAAGTACTGCAAACAAAGGTGATGGTGGCTGGCTATCAAAAGCAGAACATGTAATGAGTGCCGTGACACCAAATTTACTTCTGTTAAGCACCTGTAAATTGTCCGGGTACAGAGAGGGTGAGTAATGAAGATTACACCCATTTCTTGATGGTGGACAATGAAACTGCTTGTGCTAGTCAGATGATCAGGCAATCCGTTCTGCTGGTGGTCTGTCTGGGCCAACCGAAGCCTATTCACCGTGTGTGCATGCCCTCTTGTAACCACTGCTCCCAAAACCTCCTAATAGCTAAGTAAGAATGGCCTACAAAGGGTGGGCAATTCATCAAAATGACCATCCTGCTTCTCTCAGTCCAATGATGTGACCCTCTCAAAGTTTGCATAGTGCATCGTAGAGACATGTTTAGCAATCAACGATCTCTCGCCAAGAGGTATACTACCCAAAAGTAACCTCTGAGAGCCTTTTTTTTTTTTATAAGGCAGCAGGGGAAAGCACTTTTATGCTCCGTTGTGGCAAGACCCAGTGTCTAATCAGACCACACTTATAATAATTTACATATCTGCCTCCAGATTTTTGCAGCAATACGACATTTCTATCTGGATGCATCTTTTTTGTCCATTCAATCACTAACTTTGAACGAATAACCAGAAATTTGTTTTAAGAAAAGACCAACATGTTTTGTCACGTTAAACAGAACTAATCTGCAGCATAGAGAAGTCAGCTGGAAATATCTCCGAAAACATACTAATATCACTGAGAAATTGGAAACCAGGACACACATCACCAATCTCATATTACTGAGGTTTCCCAAGCGCCTTTTCCCTCAAGAGCTTCATCACACATAAATAATTACAACAGGCAAATATAAATTAGAACAGTTTTATTTTTCTCTGCTGGACAAGCTCCATGGCACACGTCAGCTGTCATGAATAGGATAATAAATCTATGTAAGGGGAAAAGTTCCACTGACAATTACTGTAAAGTACTGCACACACACCCAGAATCACAGCAAAATGTTGCTAGATTCATCATCATATTCCTTTCCAATAAATAACCTGTGAACTACCGCATTTTTCGCTCTATAAGACGCACTTAAGTTTTAGAGGAAAAAAATAATAATTTAATCAGACCTCAGCCCAGAGCCCCAATCAGACCCTCAATGTTAATAAGACACCTAATCAAACCTCAGATCAGACCCCCATGTTAATAAGACACCTAATCAAACCTCAGATCAGACCCCCATGTTAATAAGACACCTAATCAAACCTCAGATCAGACCCCCATGTTAATAAGACACCCAATCAGACCCCAAATGTTAGGACCCCTATTCAGACCCTCAGATTAGACTGGCATGTTAATAAGACCCCTTTTCAGACACTCATATTAGACCCCCAATGCTAAGACCTCACTGCTGCGACTCTGGGAATCCAGCTCCTGCCGTTCTGGCTCTTCCTGACGCGTGCTGTACTTTGACCCGACTCCGCACAGTGTAAGGTCATAGCGCCAATGTCCTCGAGCTGTGTGCAGTCACAGCACAGCAAGTGGCCGAGGACCAGGAAGAGATGAGTGTATAGAGACTGGGGAGTGCTGCATTCACCGCTCCCCGGTCCTCCTGTACTAATGAGCGCTTCCATAATAAAATCGCTCATTAGTATTTGCCCCATAAGACACACTGACATTTTCTCTCCACTTTGGGGGCACTCTAAGGCACACCTGTGCAATATTCATGCTGTCTAATCAGTACCAATATTTGAGAGTAATGGGTCTTTTGTGTATGTAGAAAATCTTTTAGATCTTTGAGTTCAGCTCATGCAAAATGGGAGAAAACCGAAAGTGTTGCGTTTATATTTTTGTTCAGTGTATATAAGAGACTAGCAGAAGAACCTGGCTTAGCACGGGTATATTTCATCTAATGTTTCTGTGTGTCATTAAAAGATATCGACAGTGAACTCCACAGCCCCCCACCCCTTAACACTGATCCCAACATAGTGCCCCGCCACTTTAAAATGGGACCTTCACAGCAGCCCATCCCCTTTAACAGTGAGTTTCACAGCACCCCACTCCCTTGACAGTGACCTCCTCAGGGGCCTGCCCCCTTAACAGTGACCTCCACAGTACCCTGCTACCTTAACAGTGACCGCCACAGCAGTTGCCCCTTTAATAGTGGCCCCTGCCCCCGTAACAGTGACCTCCACAGTGCCTGCCCCTTTTCTCCACAGCGGCCTGCCCCCTTAACAGTAACATCAACAGTGAACGCCTCTTTAACAGTGACCTCCACAGCACCCTGCCCCTTTAATGCTAGAGCTACACGACGACATGTGTCTCAACAATTTTTATAATGATAGGCTATGGTGTCGCACTGCGACATGTGTGATACTGTCTGCTGAGCTGTGTATCTAAGGCCTCTTTCACACTTGCGTTCTGAGGATCCGGCGGGCACTTCCGTCCCGCCGGATCCGTCAGAACGCAAGTCGCCTAAAAGCATTAGAAGACTGATCAGGATCCTGATCAGTCTTCGAAATGCCTTGAGGTTACCATGGCAGCCAGGACGCTATTAAAGTCCTGGTTGCCATAGTACTAGTGGGGAGCGGGGGAGCAGTATACTTACAGTCCGTGCGGCTCCCGGGGTGCTCCAGAATGACGTCAGAGCGCCCCATGCGCATGGATCACGTGATCCATGCGATCACGTGATCCATGCGTGTAGGGCGCCCTGACGTCACTCTGAGCGCCCGGGAGCCGCACGGAAGTTAAGTATACCGCTCCCCCGCACCCCACTACACTTTACCATGGCAGCCGGGACTTTAGCGTCCTGGCTGCCATGGTAACTCATTGAGAAAAGGCTAAACGTCGGATCCGGCGATGCGCCGAAACGACGTTTAGCTTAAGGCCGGATCCGGATTAATGCCTTTCAATGGGCATTAATTCCGGATCCGGCCTTGCGGCAAGTGTTCAGGATTTTTGGCCGGAGCAAAAAGCGTAGCATGCTGCGGTATTTTCTCCGGCCAAACAACGTTCCGGTCCTGAACTGAAGACATCCTGAACGGATTTCTCTCCATTCAGAATGCATTGGGATAATCCTGATCAGGATTTTTCTGGCATAGAGCCCCGACGACAGAACTCTATGCTGGAAAACAAATACGCAAGTGTGAAAGAGCCCTAATCCTATCCTGTGCGATACTGACTGCTGAGCTGTTTATCTAATTCTATCATGTGTGATACTGACTGCTGAGCTGTTTATCTAATTCTATCATGTGTGATACTGACTGCTGAGCTGTTTATCTAATCCTATCCTGTGTGATACTGACTGCTGAGCTGTTTATCTAATCCTATCCTGTGTGATACTGTCTGCTGAACATTGTATCTAATTCTATCCTGTGCGATACTGACTGCTGAGCTGTTTATCTAATTCTATCCTGTGTGATACTTGTCTGCTGTGTATCTTAGTCTATTGTGTGATACTGTCAGCTGAGCTGTGTAGCAGTCGCAGCATGTCACAGTGCAACACCAAAGACTATCATTATGAAAATTGCTGACCTACAGCAGTGAAGAAAAATGGCTGGGTTGTTATGGAAACCTGGAGTAAAACTGTGTGTATGCAGTGACTAAGAGCCTACGAGCTTCTATTGGCGGATAAGGGACAGACTTGCAGGCTTGTATTGGCTAATGCCTATCTCAGGAACGGTACGTCCTAGAGAGCTGAGACGTGGTCTAAAACCTTCAATGGAAAAAAAGAGCGTAATTTTTAAATGGATTTTTTTCATTTAATAAAATGTGTGTTTTTTTCTTTTTTTTTACCACTTAATAGTCCCACAAGGGGACCATAACAGACAGTATATTGTTTGCTTTTAAAATGCAATGCATTATCCCTATAGTGCATTGCATTTTAATAGCAATGCTATTCCAACATTGACCAGCAGGCTGCGCCAGAGAGGCCTACATCAGACCCCGGCCAGCCATCACACACATCGGCACCCCGCGATCACATTTGCAGGGTGCCGATGGGAGACAGAGGGAGTCCGCTCCCTCTTTTTAGCACTTTACATGCGGCGGACGCCATTGCCCGCGGCATGTAAAGTGTTAAACAGCCCAGATCGGCACTCTTGACGGTCCGGGCTGTTAGAGAAGGGCTGCGGCTCTCATGCGAGAGATGGGTCCCAGCAACCTGCTGCACGTTAAAAAGTGGCGGCCCAGCCTATGGCTCCTTAGTGATCGCCGTAAAAACACGCATGGGTGGTCACTAAGGGGTTAATGTTCATGAATCCTCCATTAGGAGGTCACTGAACAACAATGGTGACCATAGCGGGATTACAAGGAGAACGCTGCAGCTCTGCCTGTCTGTAGTTTGATAAATATCACCTAGACAAGCCAGAAGGCTATTGAAACAATGTTTTGTGGACGGATGAGACCAAAATAGAACTTTTTGGTTTAAATGAGAAGTGTTCTATCTGGAGAAAGTAAATCACTGCTTTCCAGCATAAAAAACACGTATCCCATCTATGAAACCTGGGCTATGGAATGGGGTGGTGCGAATTATTTAGAGAGGTTATCTGAAATTTTCATACTGATGTCAAATCCTCAGGATAGGTCATCAAGATGAGATTGGCGGCAGTCAAACTGCTGCCACCCCTGCTGATCTGCTGCTTGAAGAAGCCACGGTGCTCACCGGAGATACGGTAAGCACTGCAGCCGCCTCACAGCTCGCTACACACACATTTGATATATATCAAAACACACACACATATATTTATTATATATATTGTGAGACAGTGACAGGAAAAGTGATTGATGGCAGGTATTTTTCCCCCAGAATCCTGTCATATGCTGCTTAGCTCCAGGGATTGCCCAGTATGTAGTGGAAAGCTCATGCTTTCCTGAGGTGGCTTTGTGGAAAAGCCAGTATAGGGCCTGGAGTTTTGGATTGGGGAAGAGTGGGCGGGTTCCCCAATCCACAGTCCACTTCTGACAAGTGTGGGCTGCCTGATTAGATGCACCTGTAGCACTTGCATAAAGATGCAGGATCAGAGTGAGCAAGGGAATCTGGAACTGACATGCTGCTGCATGGGAGTGTGCATCTGTGGTGAACTACAGAGCTGACCAAACCGTACCTAGGACAGTGAGTACGATACTGTTAGTCAGCGCTCAGACGAGCCGGTTTTGTTTTGTATTTTGCCTGAGATGTAAAGGCCGTATTTTGTTTTTGCTGCTGATACCACACCAAAGTGGAACTTTGTTGGACTTAACCCTGTGTGTCACTGTCTCTGACTGTCCGCCAGCAGGGCAATCCTGCCTCTATCAAAAGCTAATTCCCACATATGGTGGAGGATGCGGGCACAGTCTCAAAGAGACATACACAAAATAAATGGACTTGTAACAGCGCCTGGCTGAAACCGGTTGCTAGGGGCAACCACGCTAATAAAACTTTGAGAGTACTTCAAAGTGGATGTCCTGGGTAAAAGCTGCAACAAGGCTATCAGAAAAGACTGTTGATATGGAGGAACTAGTTAAACAGTTGCTTCAGGTGAATGCTAGCCTCCAGCAGGCCGCTGCCAACCAAATTCAGGTCAGCACATCCTTGCAAGAAGCCAGCGCCACTCAGCAGCGGGTGCATGAGGACGCCATGCGTGCCCAGGCCGTAACAAATGCCTTGCTAGTGGAAGCCAACAGGCTAGCCTTAAAGGAACAGCAGCAGATAAACCGGCAGCTGCAGGAGCAGATCCAGACTGTGGCAGAGAGAATGCAGAGGCCTCTTGAGCCGCTTTCAAAGGCTCGTGCTGCAGTACAGTCCTCGTTACAGAAAATGACCCCCACTGATGATGTCGAGGCTTACCTCGTAGTGTTTGAGCGTGTGGCAGAACGCGAGAGGTTACCTGCTGACCAGTGGGCTGAGGTGGTAGCTCCTTTCCTAACGGGAGAACCGCAAAAAGCATATTTTGACCTGAGTGCACAGGATGCTAAGGACTATACCAGGCTAAAGGGTGAAATCCTTGCCCGTTTGGGGGTTAACATGCATGTCCGGGCGCGACGGGTGCACAATTGGACTTATGTAGAACACCTACCTGCCCGGTCACAAATGTATGACCTTGTTCACCTGGTACGAAAATGGCTGCAACCCGAGGAGGCAACCCCGGCACAGATCGTGGAGAGAGTGGTACTGGACAAGTACATCCGTTCCTTACCTCCTAGGATCCAGCGCTGGGTCGGACAAGGAGACCCCACAGACGCCAATCAGCTGGTCAACCTACTTGAAAGGCACAGAGCAACTGAGGATCTACTCCAAGAAGTGCCTCCTGGACACCCTAACCCTCGGAACAGCAAAACACGCGGATCTTCCGGTAAGACTGTTCCTTCTCAAAAAGGGGTTAAAAGTGCCGTTAAGGGTGGTGGCTCAGACGGGGATTTATTGACTGAAGGTCCCAGTGGGACCCAGATGTCCAGAACTGGTTCTAGATTTGGGGACCAAGGCCGCATACAGTGCTGGCGGTGTCATGGATATGGACATATTGCTGCAAGCTGTCCCCTGACCACTGAGCCTATGGAGTGTGATACAGCCAGACGGCTGTCTCTGTTTGCACGGCCTGTTTGTTCAGCTGAAACTGTGTCTGAGACTGAACAACAAATGTGTGCTATTCAAGTAAATGGATGTCGCGTTAATGCTCTATTGGACTCTGGCAGTTTGGTTACCTTGGTGCATGCCAGTCTGGTAGACCCCGCAGCATTCAGAGGACATTTAATTGGGGTATTGTGTATTCACGGGGACACTAAAGAATATCCCACAGCCTTGATCACACTAGAGACTGAATGCGGAACTGCCTCTCATGAAGTGGGCGTGGTCAAGTCTCTGATGCACAGTGTGATCCTGGGGAGAGACTTTCCATTGTTCTGGGACTTGTGGGGGATGAGAAGTGTGTGCTCCACTGTAAGGGTCCCTTATGACAACAATGTGTGCCCTGTGATAAAACCTGTACCCTTTGACCAGGATGCTGAGGTGCCAGCCATAGGGGTGACCAGTGAACACAACGTTCCTTTAGAGGTTCTTGCTGGTGAGACAGAGGAACCAGAGGAAAGTGGGGATATTCCTGACCTAGAGGTATCCCGGGATAATTTTGGCACAGCCCAACATCGAGATCCCACACTAGTAAAGGCCAGGGAGAATGTCAAGGTCATAATAGGTGTGCCTCAATTTCCAGGTGCTGATAAAATGTTCCCCCACATGGCTATTAACCAAGAATTGTTGTATCAGGTTGATAAAATACGTGGGGAAGTTGTTGAGCAGCTTGTGGTGCCACAGCCTTACCGTAGAATGGTATTAGATCTAGCTCATAAGCATGTGCTTGGTGGACACCTAGGCTGTGATAAAACCAGAGAACGCATTTTACAAAGGTTTTTCTGGCCTGGGGTGTACACTGAGGTACAAAGGTACTGTGAGTCCTGCCCTGAGTGCCAACTGACTGCGCCGATGCCAAATTTCAGGAGTCCACTGGTTCCTCTACCTATTATAGAAGTTCCTTTTGATAGGATTGCCATGGATTTGGTTGGTCCATTAGTAAAGTCTGCAAGGGGACATCAGTATATCCTGGTGGTGCTGGATTACGCCACCCGGTATCCTGAAGCATTCCCTCTACGAAACACCTCCTCTAAAACTATAGCGAGAGAATTATTTAACATGTTTACCCGTACCGGTATACCTAAAGAGATTCTTACCGACCAGGGCACCCCTTTATGTCCAGAGTCATGAAGGAGCTGTGTAAACTGTTAAAAATTAAACACCTGCGTACATCTGTGTATCACCCACAAACAGACGGACTCGTAGAAAGATTTAATAAGACTCTAAAGAGTATGTTAAGGAAGGTGGTCAGCAAGGACGGGAAGGATTGGGACTGTCTTTTGCCATATCTCATGTTTGCTATTCGTGAAGTTCCTCAGTCATCCACAGGTTTCTCTCCCTTTGAACTTGTGTATGGTAGACATCCACGTGGTCTACTGGACATAGCAAAGGAAACCTGGGAACAAGAGCCCACCCCTTACAGGAGTGTGATAGAACATATCTCGCTGATGCAGGACAGAATTGCTGTTGTTATGCCAATTGTTAAAGAGCATTTAGAACAGGCTCAGGAGGCCCAAAGTCGGGTATATAATAGGTCCGCTAGAGTAAGAACCTTTAATCCCGGGGACCGAGTGTTAGTTTTAGTGCCCACTGTAGACAGCAAATTTCTCGCTAGGTGGCAGGGGCCATATGAGATAATTGACCAAGTGGGTGAGGTAAACTATAGGGTGTACCAGCCTGGTAAGAGAAAGCCAGAACAAATATATCACGTGAACCTTATTAAGCCCTGGAAAGACAGAGAAACTCTGTCAGCAGTGAGCGCCCTCTGCAGTGGAACTCCAGAAGTGCGTGTGTCAGACTCCTTGTCAAAGTCACAGGGACAGGAGGTCAAGGAGTTCGTGCAGAGGAACACTGACGTGTTTTCAGAGTTGCCAGGACGGACAAATGTCATTAAACATGATATTGTTACTGAACCACATGTACGAGTCCATTTAAAACCTTACAGGGTCCCTGAAGCCCGTAAACAAGCCATATCTGAGGAGGTCAAGAAAATGTTAGCCCTAGGTGTGATAGAAGAATCAAAAAGTGACTGGTCCAGTCCCATAGTGTTGATTCCTAAACCCGATGGCACAATACGTTTTTGTAATGACTTTCGAAAGTTGAATGACATATCAAAGTTTGACGCGTATCCTATGCCACGGGTTGATGAACTCATTGAGAGACTGGGACGTGCTAGATATTTCTCCACTCTTGACCTAACCAAAGGCTACTGGCAAGTCCCTCTCACTGATAATGCCAAAGAGAAAACTGCATTTGTTACCCCAGATGGGCTCTACCATTATGTCTGCTTGCCCTTTGGGTTACATGGGGCTCCAGCGACCTTTCAAAGATTAATGGATATAGTCCTTAAACCCCATCGTCGGTATGCTTCAGCATACTTGGACGATATAATTATCTTTAGTGAAGATTGGGAGAGCCACTTACCAAAAGTACAAGCGGTAGTAGATTCTCTCAGAGCCGCGGGTTTGACAGCAAACCCTAAAAAGTGTACTTTGGGGATGGAAGAAGCACGTTATCTAGGGTACATAATTGGCAGGGGAGTGGTAAAACCCCAGATGAATAAGGTTGACGCTATTCAGCAGTGGCCACGTCCTGTAACCAAGAAGCAGGTAAAAGCCTTTTTAGGCATTGTAGGGTACTACCGCAGGTTTATTCCTCACTTTGCCAGTATAGCAGCCCCGTTAACAGACCTTACTAAGGGAAGTAAGTCAGTCATGGTCAAGTGGAGTGTCGAGGCAGAAAAGGCATTCCAAGAATTAAAAGTGGCACTGTGTAAACAACCGGTCCTAGTCACACCAGACTTCACAAAGCAGTTTGTAGTCCAGACTGATGCGTCTGATGTAGGACTAGGTGCAGTATTATCACAGGAGATTGACGGTGAGGAACATCCTGTTATATATCTGAGCAGGAAGCTTACTCCCGCTGAGAAAAATTACAGTATTGTGGAACGCGAATGCTTAGCGATCAAGTGGGCCTTGGAGTCCCTTAAGTATTATCTGTTGGGGCGCCGCTTTAGGTTGGTCACCGACCACTCTCCACTTACATGGATGTGCCAGCAGAAAGAGAGAAATGCACGGGTGACTAGGTGGTTTCTCACTTTACAAAATTTTAACTTTTCCGTTGAGCACAGAGCAGGGAAGCTACAAGGAAATGCAGACGCTCTGTCGAGAACACACTGTCTGGTAGCAAAAATGTCCGACCCCACAGGTTCGAACAGAGGGGAGGGTATGTGAGACAGTGACAGGAAAAGTGATTGATGGCAGGTATTTTTCCCCAGAATCCTGTCATATGCTGCTTAGCTCCAGGGATTGCCCAGTATGTAGTGGAAAGCTCATGCTTTCCTGAGGTGGCTTTGTGGAAAAGCCAGTATAGGGCCTGGAGTTTTGGATTGGGGAAGAGTGGGCGGGTTCCCCAATCCACAGTCCACTTCTGACAAGTGTGGGCTGCCTGATTAGCTGCACCTGTAGCACTTGCATAAAATGCAGGATCAGAGTGAGCAAGGGAATCTGGAACTGACATGCTGCTGCATGGGAGTGTGCATCTGTGGTGAACTACAGAGCTGACCAAACCGTACCTAGGACAGTGAGTACGATACTGTTAGTCAGCGCTCAGACGAGCCGGTTTTGTTTTGTATTTTGCCTGAGATGTAAAGGCCGTATTTTGTTTTTGCTGCTGATACCACAATAAAGTGGAACTTTGTTGGACTTAACCCTGTGTGTCACTGTCTCTGACTGTCCGCCAGCAGGGCAATCCTGCCTCTATCAAAAGCTAATTCCCACAATATATATATATATATATATATATATATATATATATATATTCATCCTATAATTTCCAAAATAGGGCAGCACTTCTTATACGTAGCAATCTGGGTGCCAGCGTTTAACCCTTGACCCTGAGTATATGAATATACAAGAAATCCACGGCACTCCTCACACGTCCCAGCGACATTTCAGTCCCCTCACGGAGAAAGGTTCCGTAAGGGGACTGAAATGTCGCTGTGACATGTGTGAATAAATACACTTGCTTTTTTTTACCGTCTACAGAGGAGTGCCGTGGATCTCTTCTCTTATATATTTTCGCTCTGGTAGATAGAACTAGCGGGTGCAGTACAGAGGCAACGTACACGCTTATAAATCAAATGTCCGTTTTTTATTCACACAACAAGGAGCATCACACAAAAACAGGTGGCTTGGCGTTTGTTCACACACATAAAAGTTCATAAACGAAAGTCACCTGGGTGTTAGCAAGTCCATAGGCAGGTCTGAGCCCTCCAGCTCGGCTCCAGCCGCAGATCCCAAACCACAGCCCTCAGATCCCAGCACACAAAGTCCTGAGCTCCCCTGTCAGAGGGAGGTAATCCACACAGCAGATAGTGCTGCCTGTACTATATGTCCCAGCCAAGACCCGTCCTGGAACATGGGGAGCAGTCACCCACCCAGCAATTTGACTACTCCCAGTAAGAGCCGGCCCGGATCAGCTATAATAGCTATACTAAATAGCAATGTGTGCAACAGCTATTGCCGCTGACACAAAAAAAACGACTCTTACTTCACCAAGGTACGGGTCACCAGGAACCTCGGTGACACGTACCTTCCATCCACAACAGTCCCTTGCGCCTTCCTACAATATATATTATATATATATAATATAATTTTGTGAGAAGGGCATGGTTTGGGAGAACTGATATCTGCCTTTAAAATGGTTAAACTGTGTGTGGTAAACAACAGACAGATTGTAATATATGTACTGGGACCTGCTTATACTGGAGTGAGTGAGGTTGGCAGTGGGACGCTCACTCCACCCGGGCTTCCGTCCTGGTCTTCCATAGCCCTGAGAGTGACATGGGTCATAAGGACCTAATTTAAAGCTCAGTGTAGAGCTGGGCAGGGTGGCCATACCTGGAGAGCTGATTGCTGAACTGCAGAAGGTATTGCATGTGCCACCCAATATTTTCCATTTGTACCTGTGGGCTGGGTAGCTGATCCCACGCATAGTCAGGTACTGTCGTGCTGTATTCGGTAGTACTGTAGCTCAGCCGAGGGGGTTTTGTTTGTTTAAGCCTATTTGTTAAGGCTATGCTTTTGTTGAAATATCTAAGTGTGAAATAAAAACACTTGGACTTTTTCCTTGCTTCCTCCACAGTTACCAAGTGTCTACCAGATCGACCCCCCCACAATATATATATCATATCCTATATATTTGGCATACATATTTTTTAATTTATCCAATTTGTGTCAAAGTTGCATGTCTATGATGCTACTGTAGTATGAAACTGATATTTCCACTGCAAGACTGGGTTGATCACACACATCCATAATAAGGAAATGTAAGCAGCATTAAAAATCACCCATACACTTTACCAGAAACAAAACTATAACGTCATACAATACCTTCCACATCTGAATCTTCTGTGGTGGGGGAGTTGAGATCAGTTGCTGGAGGTGGTATGTAGTCATCTGGGGGAAGACTTACAGTGAATACCTTCAGGTCAGAAAGGTTCGATTTTTGAATACCTGCAGGAAGAAGAATGAATGAAGGTAAGACTAGAAGTAATGTGGAGTATGAACAGTACTTCTGCGGTAACTGCTAAATCTTTTTAGTAAAATGAATAGAAAATGAACAACAAAGTCTACTCATGAGTACAGCCATGAGCGCATGCATACTACTCCATCTTTAAATGCAATGACTACACATGATGACATTTTTTTCACATGTAGCATTTTGCTGTTCTGTTTTGGTAAAGTCACAAACACATGATCATCAGAAATACATGCAAACTCATTCTTCTCTTCCTTTAATTATCTTTAACCCCTTCACCCCGGAGGATTTTTCATTTTTCTTTTTGTTTTATGGGGGCTTGTTTTTTTTGCGGGACAAGTTGTACTTTCTAACGGCACCATTTAATACTGCATACAGTATTGTGAGGCTGAAACAAAATTTTAAATTGGGTCATGGTCACATAGCTATGTATACACATACCTATGTGCGCAGGGATCTGTACTATTTATTGATACTATTTTGGGATGTGTATGAATTTTTTTATTCAATTTTTGGGGGGAGGTGAATCGGCCATTTTCTGTTTCACAGTTTGTGGTATGGTATAAATAATTTGATACAAGGCACTTACTAATGTACTGTGATTGTGCATATTGTTTCCATTGCTGGCTTGATTAATTTGTCCATCGCATTATACACGGCTTGTTTCCATGGTTACGACCACCCTGCAATCCATCAGTGGTGGTGATGCTTGCACCCTATAGGAAAAAGTGCCAGTCTCTCTGGTGGCCGGGACCATGGGATCGCACATAGGCTGGTACTTTTTCCTATAATGTGCAAGCACGGCCACCACTGATGGATTGAAGGGTAACCATGGAAATGATCAGTGTATAATGTGATGGAAAAATGAATCCAGCCAGCAAAAGAGGCAATATGGACAATCCCAATACATTAGTAAGTGTCTTGTATTAACTTTCTCTACACAATAAATGCCATATGCTGAAGTGACACAACCCCTTTAAAGAACGCTGAATCTTCATGAAGTTGGAAAACTAGCGCATGCTTAGAGTTGACAGCTTAGCTCATGAATGGTTGCTTTTAAAAGACGCCAAAGTACACGTGGCTTGATTCAAATGGAATTTGGCAGGCATATTGCTAAAGATGCCAAATGGTGTCTGCAAATTATATCCAATAATACCGATAGTGTGAAAAGTTCAACGGTTTGTCTACCTCAGAAGCCAAATGAATAAAATCCGTTTGCTGAATGGATTGTAGTACTTACAGTACATAGAAAGTTCTATTTTAGGAAACTCCGCCTTGAGCACCACTAGGCACATTTCAGTGTTCTCCTTCCTCAGGAGCTTGCACGTGATTGATTTGTATTGAACTCTTCACATAAGGACATAATGATCAGGGGTGGACTGGCCATAGACCCTACAGGGAAATTTCCCAGGATCATGATGCCATCCAAGCCCTCCTCTTTGCCCCTGGCAGAATACATAGGTTTGCAACGGTAATTAACGCTGTGAGAATCATGCGCCCAGCTAGCAACCACACTTGCCCTCCTGAATTCAACTGCTGTGGCCCGCATCTCACGTCTTAAACCACCTGCTCCAAATCTTAATCAACGACAACTGAAGGAAGAGGACAGAAAATGGAAGATATCGATGGTCACCACAGAGGGACAGCTTTTTGGGCAATATATTGTGATGCACTGTGGTATAGGACGGTATTTTGCGCTATGGTATTGCTGACTACGCTTTGAGTTGCCCTGACTTCTGTCAATTTGGAACTGCCTACAATATGGGACCACTTTCATTTTTTCTTTTCCAGGGCCACTTTAAGTTCCCAGTCTGCCACTGATAATGACTGATGGGACGAGGTCTGGAATATCTGGACTAGACAATAAACATGAATTGTATAACTTAATAACATAAATTAATTAAATAAATAGATAAATGAATAAAAATCCTAGATTATAAGTGAAACAACCTGTGAAAATGGGCAAGTTAATTTGTATCTATGTAAAAGAAAATAAATTATTTATATACAAATAAATTCTGCTACTTCATGTCATTTTAAGCTTCACAGAAAAAAGCACAGATTGAAGTGAAAAATATTCAGGACACATTTTGGTGCTGGTAACAGCCTGACTTAAAACACTGTGCGAGAAAAGATCTACCTCCACAGTCAAATGAAATCAAATATCTCCAGCTTGGAGTGGCAAATTAAATGCCAAACCCCTTAGGGCTCATGCACACGGCCGTTCTGTGCCATGGGGACCGCAATTTGCGATCCCCAATGCACGGGCAACGTGCGTGCGGCGGCCGGGACGAATCCAGACCCATTTAACTTGAATGGATCCGTGATCCGCCCGAACATGTTAAACAGGGTGCGGAGGCACGGACAGAAACACCACAGAAACACCACAGAAGCAATCCGCGCTTAGTGCTGTTGTGGATATGAGACTAAAAGATCTGAAGCCATTTCAAGATGGCACTGGCATGCAGGACTACTCCCCACTTATCTATAGTTTACATTCCTTAGCTATGCTAATTGCGCAGAAATGAAATTATTTTTTTGTATAATGACCAATGGAACAATGCCACGAGCCTCGGGAAGTGCCCTCTGATGTACATATATACTGCTTTACTTCCTCTAATAAAAGAGATAATTTTGTTTTGATCCTTGAAGTGGTATCAGTGTGATTTTCTTTATCGTGCACGACTAACTAACAACTTGTAATTTGGAGAAGACAGTTGATAAGATAATACAGCTTGTGTGCATCCAAAACAATCAAAACTTTATTGCACCTGGACAGACAGAAGATACTGATATATTTACAACCAGGGTATTGCAATTGTTTTTTGTTTTCATTTGATATGAATTACCTATTTTTTTTTTTGGAACTTAGAAGACTTTCACACGAGCGTTTAAGTTTTTTCGGTATTTAATTCTGTCATAGGATCTCAATACTGGAAAAAAACGGTTCCGTTTTGTCCCCATTCATTTTCAAATGGGGACAAAACTAAACTAAACAGAACGGAATGCTCAAAAATGCATTCCGTTCCATTTATTTGCATTCTCAGACTGGAGAGCAAACCGCAACATGTTGTATTTTGCTTTCCTTCCTGGGAAGCAGATGCAAGGGGACGGATCCGTTTTCTCTGCCACAATAGAAAACGGATCTGTCCCCTATTGTCTTTCAATAGAGTTAATGACGGATCCGTCTTGGCTATTTTAAACATAATGCAACCGGATCCGTTCATAACAGATGCAGATGGTTGTACTATCAGTAACGGAAGCGTTTTTGCTACATCCTGCCAGATCCAGCAAAAACGCTAGTGTGAAAGTACCCGAATATATATTTTAGCTAGGATATTATAATTTGCTTTGATTTATGTCTTTTGTCATACAACTGTTGATACACATAAAATATAGAAATTTTTATTAACATTGGTGCCCATCAGTGTTGCTCTGAGAGACGTGTATATAAATATTCCACAAAATCAATCCTGACTATGGAAATATTTTTGTAACATACTAATCTAATGTACACCCTCTGCCAGAAGAGGGCAGTAAGAGACTTTACACAGGAAAACTGCCAAGAAATTTGATGCATTTGGTTCATTATTTATCTTTCTTTCCCTTATGTAACACCTGTTAAATGCAATATAATATATGCAGTACAGAGTATTATCCATGTACTGTATGTAACAAATAAAGCTTCTAAGGATGCCTTCATATACAAGTATATCCGATATGTCTAGCCTGTTGCTTTATGCCTGAGCTAGATACAACTGATTACATTTCTGTGCACTTTGCACACCAGTGTGGCATCCATACCCAGACAGAAAAATGCTGCATGCTGCCTTCTTTTGTTCACCTCAGGGAACATCTAGCTTTACAACGAATGCATCAGATGCAAGAAATATGCCCTAAAAAAAATAAAAAATCACGGAGTAATTTCTGGCATCAATTTCCCTCTAGTGTTTCTATACCATGCTGTTGGGAAAAAAATAGATTAAAAAAAAGGGATGACTGGATATTATTTATTATTATTATTTATTTTTAGAGCGCCATTCATTCCATAGCGCTGTACATATGATAAGCGGTGCACATACATAATACAGGCAATTGCCTTAAGCATGGACGAGACAAGTTACAGACTGGTACAGAAGGATAGAGGGCCCTGCCCGTGAGGGCTTACAATCTACATGGTATGGGGTAAGGAGACAGTAGGCGAGGGTGAAGGTGGTCATGGCGGTATAGAGGCAGCAGTGTCACTGGTCGTAGGCTTGTCTGAAGAGGTGGGTTTTCAGGTTTCTTTTGAAGGATTCCACTGTAGGTGAGAGTCTGATATGTTGGGGTAGCGAGTTCCAGAGTATAGGGGATGCACGGGAGAAATTCTGGAGGCGAGTGTGCGAAGAGGTGATAAGAGGAGAGGAGAGAAGGAGGTCCTGTGAGGATCGAAGATTGCGTGTGGGGATGTATCGGGAAAGTAGCTCAGAGATGTAGGGAGGGGACCGGTTGTGGATGGCCTTGTATGTGTTGGTTAGTATTTTAAACTGAATTCGCTGGGCAATGGGGAGCCAGTGCAGGGACTGGCAGAGGGGAGAGGCAGAGGAGTAACGGGGGGAGAGGTGGATTAGTCGGGCAGCAGAATTGTGGATAGATTGTACGGGTGCGAGAGCTAGATGGAAGGCCACAGAGGAGAATGTTGCAGTAGTCTAGGCGGGAGAGGATGAGGGAATGTACAAGCATTTTTGCAGATTCAAAGTTGAGGAAAGGGCGGATGCGGGACATGTTTTTGAGTTAGAAGCGGCAGGTGGTGGAAAGGGCTTGGATGTGTGGTCGGAAGGAGAGGGCAGAATCCAAGGTCACTCCAAGGCAGCGGACTTGGTTGACCAGGGAGAGTGTGCAGTCATTGATTGTGATAGATAGGTCTGTTGGGGGGGTGAGCAAGATGGGGGAAAGATGATGAATTCTGTTTTCTCCATGCTCTCCAAGTTTTAGAAAGCGAGAGGAGAAGAAGGAGGATATGCGAGATAGGCATTGTGGGATTCTGGATAGTAAGGTGGTGATGTCTGGACCAGAGAGGTAGATTTGTGTGTCATCAGCATAAAAGTGATACCTAAAGCCATGGGACTCTATAAGCTGTCCCAGGCCAAAGGTGTAGATAGAGAAGAGCAGGGGTCCTAGGAAGGAGCCTTGTGGGACACCAACAGAGAGGAAATGAGGCGAGGAGGTGGCGTGAGAGTGGGAGACGCTAAATGTCCGGTCTGTGAGGTATGATGTGATCCAAGAGAGGGCCAGGTCAGTGATGCCAAGAGATGAGAGAGTTTGCAACAGAAGGGAGTGGTCGACAGTGTCAAAGGGTATGAAATCCAGCCTAAGGGTACTTTCACACTTGTGTTGTGAGGATCCAGCAGGCAGTTCCATCGCCAGAATTGCCTGCTGGATCCGCCAATCTGTATGCAAACGAACAGCATTTGTAGATGGATCCGGGTGCAGATCTGTCTCACAAATGCATTGCTATAGTGGATCTGTCTCTCTGGTTGTCATCTGGAAAAACAGATCCGTTATTTATTTTTTTACATTTTTAAAGGTCTGCGCATGCGCAGACCGGAAGAACGGATCCGTCAATGCGGTATTTTTAATGTAAGTTAATGCCGGATCCGGCATTCCGGCAAGTGTCCTGGAATTTTGGACGGAGATAATACTGCAGCATGCTGCGGTATTTTCTCCGTACAAAAGACGTGCAGTGACTGAGCTGAAGACATCCTGATGCATACTGAATGGATTTCTCTCCATTCAGAATGCATTAGGATAAAACTGATCAGTTATTTTCCGATAATGAGCCCCTGGGACGGAACTCAATGCCGGAAAAGAATAACGCTAGTGTGAAAGTAGCCTAAGGGAGAATATACCTCTGTTCATTGATACGTAAAAAAAAAAAAAATAATATCAGACAAAAAAATGCTACCTGCCCAAAAAAGTACATAAATCTGGACTATTTATTATGGTTTTGGTGTGTTTTTATGAGTTTTTTTTGTTGCAGATTTTATGTTTATCTAAAACCCAGTATATACAAGATGCATAAACAATTGACATGCTGTAGATGTTAAAATAGGCATAGCAGGTCAATTTCCCTGTGTGCAAAATACACAATGTGTACGGTACATAAAATTTGCTAAATCTCATTAACTTTGCTGCATTTTTCAATGCGAAAATCTGCATTGTGTGCCCATTAACCTAAGGGCTCATGCATACGAACGTGCCGTGTTTTGCAGTCTGCAAATTGCGGATCCGCAAAACACGGATGCCTATTATAGAAATGCCTATTCTTGTCCGCAAAATGGACAAGAATTGGACATGATCTATAATTTTTGTGGGGCCGCGGAACGGAGCAATGGATGCGGACAGGACACGGAGTGCTGTCCGCATCTTTTGTGGCCCCACTGAAGTGAGTTGGTCCAAACCACGTTCGCGTGAATGCACCCTAAGGCCTCATGTACACGACCGTATGTGTTTTGCGGTCTGCAAAAAATAAAAAATAAAAAAATGATGACGCCCGTATGGCATCCGCTTTTGGCGGATCCGTTATTTTTACGGATCCATTGTAATGATGCCTATCCTTGTCCACAAACTAGAAAAAAAATAGGACATGCTCTATTTTTTTTGCGGGGCTACGGAACGGACATACTGATGCGGACAGCACATGGTGTACTGTCCGCATTTTTTGCGGACCCATTGAAATGAATGGGTCCGCATCCTATCAGCAAAAAAAACGGAACAACGGGACAAGGAAACAAAATACGGTCGTGTGCATGAGGCCTAAGGCTGAGGTCACTAAAAGGGAACTGAAATTATAGTGATGCACTTAGAAGCTGCAGGAAGCCCTAAAAAACAGGTATTTTTGGGTCCAATCTCAGTTTGAAGATACCATCCATAGTAAAACACTGCATGTAAATGGGAGATCATGTTTTTCCCTATTCATTTACTAATAGCCAAGAACATGAGGCTAAAGTTTCTAAGAAAAGTAACACAATTCAAGAAAAAAAAAAAAGCGAGTTCCAGTTCAGCCCAAGGGCACCAAGAATCAGGTTGCTAAAATAGCATCAATGAAATCCTAACATACAGTGAAAAAGATGAATGGTCTGACATTCACAGTTATGTATTTGATAGCTACATACTAAATTCCAATGTTCAAATTACCACCATTCTAGAAAAAAAAATATCGGAATATGAGAAGGTGTATAAAGGATATGTGGTTGAGAACAGATTAATGTACATAGGCTAAGAATATTTTTTTTTTAAAAATCAGCACCTCCTGATATGAATCACATTTTTGACAATGATTTTTTTCCTGAATACTCAGTGAATCATTAACACATTGTCACAATGAGTGTGAGGATGAGGAGAATCATACCCAGCTTCTATTTTTCATGTGCATTCCTATTATCTGGGCATGGAAAAGCACAAGCTATCAGCAGCAGAACATTCTGTCTTTTTTGCACAATGCTTCCATTAATTCATCAATCCCTCTTTTGTCCTGAAAATTTCAATTTTTGTTTCGCAAAAGAACAGTTTGATCTGATTTTGTGTTAAGACAGATTGTCTAAAGAAAAAAAACAAAAAAAAAAAAAGAATAAGACACTTAGAAGTATTCCGTAATATGGGCTTCCATTTAGCGTGAACCCAGATATTGAAACTGCCACATGGCACCCTTCACTGCATCAGGTCTGGCGAAAATCTGCTGCTAAAAACTATAAATATAATATTTTAACTTTACTGGGCTAGTTTCATACCTCCGGTGTGAATTCTGGCAGACGATGCCGGGAATCGGCCGAACACAAACCAGAGCATGCAGAGGTTTATGTCCGGCCAAGCCTCTGCATTTTCTGCTGGAATGCGGACAAATCTCTGCCAGATCCCATTATACTTAATGGGGCCGGCGGGCATTCAGTTTCTATCCGGCAGCGCCAGATCTGGCGAATTACAGCATACAGTTTTTGAATTTACCACTTAAGACTCTCTTCACACTACTACTGTTTATCTTTCCATCTGGTTTCAGTTGCCTTTTGACAAACATATTAGAATCTGTTTGAAGAGGGATCCATGAAATTTGTAATGACTCCATAAGGCCTCATGCACATGACTGTATGTTTGGTCCGCGTCCGAGGCGCATATTTTGCGGCTCGGATTCATTTACTTCAATGGGGCCGCAAAAGATGCAGACAGCACTCCGTGTGCTGTCCGCATCCGTTGCTCCGTTCCGTGGCCCCGCAAAAAAAATAGAGCATGTCCTATTCTTGTCCGTTTTGCGGCCAAGAATAGGCATCTCTATAATTACAAATTGCGGAAGGCACATGGAGCAGCTTCCGTGTTTTGTGGATCCGCAAAACACACACGGTTGTGTGCATGAGGCCTTAACAGAGATGATGTTGGGGGGAGAGAAGTACCAGGGTTCTGGATTTGACTACCTGGTCTGGTAGCTGATTACTCCCCTTTGCCTGTTCAGAACACGACCACACTCAATTAAGGCCCTAGATAGCTACCTGTAGGTTGACAACAACTTAACCCCTTAGTGACCATCCATACGTGTTTTTACGGCGGTCACTAAGGGGCCTTAGGCTGGGTCGTCGCTTTTTTATGGCGGCCCAGTCTAAGTGCTGCAAGGGTCCCAGCCACGGCCCTGCTTTAATAGCCCGGATCAGCAATCCCGCTGGTTTAATACTTTACATGCCGCGAGCAATGGCGCCGACTGCATGTAAAGTGCTGACAGAGGGAGCGGACTCCCTGTGTCTCCCATCGGCACCCCACAAATGTGATCGCAGGGTGCCGATGTGTGTGAAGGCTGCCTGGGGTCTGATGTAGGCCCCATGACCAGCTATCAGTAAATTCCAGCAGGCTGCGCCTCTCTGGCGCAGCCTGCTGGTCAATGTGTCAGAATAGCATTGCCATTAAAATGCAATGCACTATAGGGATAGTGCATTGCATTTTAAAAGTAATCAAAAAGCTCTCTGTTATAGTATATAGTTACAAGTGGTGAAAAAAAACCTTCCTTATATGTTTGGTATTGCTGCGTCCGTAACGACCCAGACTACATAAATATCATGTAAATTATCCCCTGCGGTGATTGACGTAAAAAAAAATAATAAAAAAAAAAAAATTAATAGAATTACTAATTTATTCTTAGTTGCCACCAAAAAAAAAAAACGTAATAACAGGCGTTTAATAAGCTCCATTTACTCCAAAATTATACCAATCACAAATACAAGTCATCCTGCAAAAATCAAGCCCTCACACAACTCCATAGACAGCAAAATAAAAAAGTTATGGGTCTTGGGAAGCGGCAATGCAAAAACATTTTTTTCTTTTAAAAAATTGGGTTTTATTGCAAAAAAGTAGTAAAATGTAAAAAAAACTATATGTATTTGGTATGACTGTAATCGTACTGACTCAGAGAATAACGATATCATGTTATTTATACCGAAAAATGAACGCCGTAAATTTATAACGGAAAAACGCGGTGGCAGTATTGCTGTTTTTCCCATCTCCCTTCCAGAAAGTTCATAAAAGTTACCGTAATCATAAAATTGTGTACCCTAAAATAGCAGCATTAAAAACTACAACTTGTCCTGCAAAAAACAAGCCCTCATAAACCTACATAGACTGAAAAATAAAAAAGTTCTAGCTCTTGGAATGCGAGGATGAAAAAAGGAAGAAAAACACTTGGTCAGTAAGGCCCAAAACAGGCTGTTTTTTAAGGGGTTAATAAGTATGACCAGCTTGACTTGTAACAGCATACTATTATAATTAATGTATTTTCTTACCTAGCCAGGTGACAGTTGGTATTTAATTGAAACGTATTAAAATTTACATATATATGTTCATCATTGACATATTGGTCTGGACACTACAAGGTTAAGGGTAGAAGGAGACTATTTGCAGTGAGTTTTTTTATAAAAAAAAAAAAAAAGATAAAATACATACATACATACAATCTATTAGCACGCAAGTGTAGGCTACGTACACAGTTCTTTCTTACACCTACCTGCTGGCTCCGGTATCGATGGCTGTATCATTTCTTTAGACTTTTCTCCCGTTCCTGTCGGTAGGGTCTCATTTTTGGATGCTACAGTCTGAAGATCAGCAGTGGTAGGATACAATCTCGTCAAAACCTTAGAAAGAAAGACTTAAAAATAGACAATAAGTTTATTGAGGAATAGAAAGTTGTCGAGACAGTATGGGTTTTATGAAACCTCGATTTACAGCCTCATTCACACGTCAGTGATTTCTACACTGGGAAAAGCTTCTGGCAAATATATAAAAAAGCACCCGACAGAGTCAAATAGTGTCCTTTTGGCCTGCATCAGGCTGAAATGTGTTGAGCCACTTCAAAAGCATGTATTTGTACTTAATTTTTAGTAAGTGCTTGCAGCCTGCCTCTCTAAACATAAGATTCTTACTTACATGCTACCCGCCGTCCAGTCCTCTGAGCTGCTGTGTCCATGTTCTGGTCATTGGCTGCAGCAGAGCATGTGACCACGCTGCAACGGATGTGGGGACCTGAACACGGTCATAGCTGAGCTCGTTCATTGGGTGATCTGCGGCACCCTTACACAGGCAGATTATCGGGAACTATCGGGTTCATTCCCGATAATCTACCCGACAACTGGGCAGTGTGAATGCACCTTTAGGGCTCATTTACATGGCTGTAGGTGGGCCGTTCCGTGCATTGAGGACCGCAATTTGCGGTCCCCAATGCACGAGCAACCTCTGTACGGCCGGCGGGATGAATCCGGAGCCATTCAACTTGAATGGGTCTGCATTCATCCGTTCCGCAAAAAGATAGAGCAAGTTCTATATTTTTGCGGAACGGAAGTACGGAACAGAACCCCACAAAAGCACTCTGTAGTGCTTCCGTAGTGTTCCGTTCTTTGATTCCGTTCCACATCTCCGGATTTGCGGACCCACTAAAGTGAATAGGTCCGCATCCGTGATGCGGAATGCCCACGGAACGGTGCCCGTGTATTGTGGCCCCTTTCACACGAGCGAGTTTTCCGCGCGGGTGCAATGCATGAAGTGAACGCATAGCACCCGAACTGAATCCTGACCCATTCATTTCAATGGGTCTGGGTACATGAGCGTTTTTTTCACACATCAGTTCTGCATTGCGTGAAAAACACAACATGTTCTATATTCAGCGTTTTTCACGCAGCCCTGGCCGCATAGAAGTGAATGGGGCTTCAGTGAAAAAACGCATTGCATCCGCAAGTAAGTGCAGATGTAATGTGTTTTTCACTGATGGTTGCTAAGAGATGTTGTTTGTAAACCTTCAGTTTTTTTATCATGCACATGAAAAACCCATCCAAAAGCATTGCACCCGCACAGAAAAAAACTCAATTAAATGCAATTGCAGACAAAACTGACTGAACTTGCTTGCAAAATGGTGCGAGTTTCACTGAACGCACCCTGAACGCATCCAGACCTAATCCGTCACGCTTGTGTGAAAGAGGCCATAAAGAGGAGCTACTAAATAACCAATACAAGGGTTTGGTTCCGAGTCTGAGGCATTGTATGTTTAGTCTGGTTTCAACTTACTATGGGCCAGGAAAGAACATTGTATGTTGAAAATATTGTATCATGAGGCCATTATATCTTGAGGGATCACTGTAATTGGAAGGCCTTCAAACTCTCACATTTTGTTATAACGTGGCCTTGTGCTAACATAAAAAACCTATATCCCATAATGAGAAAGGTAAGACAGTATGAGAAAGTTTTAGTTAATTTATTAAAAAGGAAAAACAACTAGAATTTCACATGGACACAAGAATTAGACTTTTTGCTATGAATCTTTTTAACTTTGGGGCCTCACATTTCTCTTGTTCAACTTTGAGATGTTTCTACACCTTGACTGGAATCCATCTGTGGTGAATTCAGTTGATTAAACAAGGGTGTGACTTTCCAAATCATGTCCATAAATGACCTCATGGATCAAAAACCAAGCCATGAGAAGGAAAGAACTGTTTGTACAGCTCAGAGACAGGATTGTGTGGAGGAACAGATCTCGATACAAAAAATTTCCACTGAACTGAAAGTTAGGCCTCATGCACACGGCCGTTGTTGCAGACAAGAATAGGCATTTCTATAATGGGCCAATTTGCGGAACGGAACGCGGAGCAGCTTTCGCGGTTTGCGGACCACAAAACACCAACGGTTGTGTGTATGTAGCCTATACCAGAGCACAGTGGCCTCCATAATTCTTAAATAGGAAAAATTTGGACTTTGGGCTAGATGGGCCTTGGTAAAGGGTGACCAAAAACCAATGGTCAATGCTCAGCTCCAAAGATCCTGTGTGCAGATAAGAAAAAAAAACTTCTAAAAGGTCAACCATCACTGCAGCACTTTACCAATCTAGGCATTATAGCAGTGGCCAGAAAGAAGCCTCTCCTCAGTAAAATACCCAAGAAAGCCTGTCTAAAGTCTGCAAAAAAGCACATAAAGGACTCTCTGAAAAACAAGATTTTCTGGTGTAATGAAACCAAGATTGAACTTAATGGACCTCAGACTGGGCTGAAGGATAACCTTTTAACAAGACCCTTGGCACACAGCCAACACAAGACTGGTTAGGGCTCTTTCACACTAGCGTTTTTGTTTTCTGGCATAGAGTTCCGTCCTCGGCGCTCTATGCCGGAAAAATCCTGATCAGGATTATCCCAATGCATTCTGAATGGAGAGAAGTCCGTTCAGGATGCATCAGGATGTCTTCAGTTCAGGACCGGAACGTTGTTTGGCCGGAGAAAATACCACAGCATGCTGCGCTTTTTGCTCCGGCCAATAATCCTGAACACTTGCCGCAAGGCCGGATCCGGAATTAATGCCCATTGAAAGGCATTAATCCGGATCCGGCCTTAAGCTAAACGTCGTTTCGGCGCATCGCCGGATCCGACGTTTAGCATTTTCTCAATGGTTACCATGGCAGCCAGGACGCTAAAGTCCTGGTTGCCATGGTAAAGTGTAGTGGGGAGCGGGGAGCAGTATACTTACCATCCGTGCGGCTCCCGGGCGCTCCAGAGTGACGTCAGGGCGCCCTACACGCATGGATCACGTGATCGCATGGATCACGTGATCCATGCGCATGGGGCGCTCTGATGTCATTCTGGAGCGCCCCGGGAGCCGCACGGACTGTTAGTATACCGCTCCCCCGCTCCCCACTACTACTATGGCAACCAGGACTTTAATAGCGTCCTGGCTGCCATAGTAACCTCAAAGCATTTCGAAGACTGATCAGGATCCTGATCAGTCTTCTAATGCTTTCAGGCGACTTGCGTTCTGACGGATCCGGCGGGACGGAAGTGCCTGCTGGATCCTCAGAACGCAAGTGTGAAAGAGGCCTTAGGGACAACTCAATGTCCTTGAGTGGCCCAGACAGACTTGAACCCAATTGAACATCTCCGGAGAGTCCCGAAAAAGGCTTGTCTACCAACAATCCCCATCCAACCTGACAAGAGCTTGAGAGGATCGGCAGAGAAGAATGGCAGAAAACTCCCAAATCCACATGCAAACCTTGTGTCATCATACCCAAGAAAACTGGAGGCTATAACCACTGCCAAAGGTGCATCAAATAAGTACTGAGTAAGGCCCCTTTCACACGGGCGAGTTTTCCGCGCGGGTGCAATGCGTGAGGAGGACGCATTGCACCCGCACTGAATCCTGACCCATTCAGATGTTGGATGAAGGACCTGCCGTGATGTCACAGGATCACATGGGTCACATGGTCCACTCAAATGCTTCTATGATTGGACCATGTGACCCTGTGACGTCACCACAGGTCCTCAAGCATCAAAACTATCAAGAGAGAAGACGTTCTGGGGCTCTGCGCGTACAATGGGAGAAGGTAAGTTAACTCTTTATTATTTTTAACCCTTTAAAGCCCGGGGAACATTGCATTCTGTAATTAGAATGCGATTATTTTCCCTTATAACTATGTTATAAAGGAAAATAATTACACATACAGAATACTCATCCCGAAACCAGACTTCAGTGATGAAGTCTGACTTCGGGTCTGGGTACCAAGCATGCGGATTTTTTCACGCGCGTGCTCAACGCACTACAAACGTTAGCACACGCGCGGAAAAATCGCGGCGATTCCCGCAACGCATCCGCATCTTATCCGGGCGTCAAACATGACGCCCGTGTGCAAGAGGCCTAAAGGGTCAGAATACGTCATTTAATGCAAGATTTTAGTTTTTCCTTCTCAATAAATTAGCAAATGTTTTGAACGTTCTTTTTTCACTTTCTTATTACGGGGAAACACTTGAACTTTTTTCTATTTTAGCACAAGGCTGCAACATAAAAAAACGTGAAAAAAGACAATAGGTGTGAAGACTTTCCAAATGCATTGTATCTTGTTTATTTTACTCACTGACTTACTGTAGGTACCCGTCATATCACTGTTCAAATTTTATTATGGATCAATAAAGATTTTTGGACAAATTTAGCATTGTAGGTGTAGGAGGTTACTTTTTAGACTGGAATTGCTGAGTGCATTTATGAAATTGGTTCACGGCAATAATAAATTTAGCACAAGTGCAATAGAGCTGCACCTATTTCTGTGAAAGTGCGCACAACCAAATTCTCACTCCACTGAAAGCGCCGCAGGATGATGCAGGCCGACTAATATTGCAAAAATTTTTTTGCAACTGAGTCTGTGCGACACCACAAGCAACATTTTAACACCAAAACACCTGCGTAACACATTTGATAAATGTCCCCCTCAGTTTTGGATGGCCTGTGGCTTCAGAAGAAGCAAAATTAGCATAGAATACATGAGACAGTCATATTGGTAACTTGACTAAAATCACGTTTATAAAAAGGTTTAATATGTTCCTAAAGTGGGCAACGCACTTTAGTGCAATCTCCAGGCAGCATATTATAAAACAGAAGGAGCTGGGCAGACTAATATATAGTATTTTGGCAAATGATTCACCACAACTTTTAAATTTATGAATTTAAATCTTTAAGGCTTAGTTAGGAGTCATGTGGGCGGTGCCACTCAGTGATTGACAGCTAGCTCTGCATGGCTAAGCATACAGGGAAGGCAGTCAATCACTGAGGGGACGGCCCATTTGACTCCTAAGCATAACAAAAGATTTATATGTATACATTACAAGTTTTACCGAGTCTTTTCCCATACAACTATATCAGTCTGCTCAGCTCCTCCTGCTCTATAACACGCTGCCTGGAGATTGCACTGCATTTTTACGGTGTGTGGTCTGGTTAGATAGTGGCAGAAAACTTTGAAAGCTTGCATTATTTAGATGTTGCAAGTGATTTTTCTAAATGACAATCGTAAGTTTTCTGCAGCTGTTGACATAATGTCCTTTTCATAAAAGACAGACAACAAGTTCGATCGTGAAAGAAACCCACGCATAAGCAATTGTTCTTAAGCCTATGCGGCAGCTGTGACTTCTCGGAGCAGGTAGGTGACCTTTATAAGTTCATTACTTTTCATAAAAACAGTGAAGCGATTTAGTACCGAAAACTAATAATTTCAATGAAATGTGGTGCTACTGCTTGAAGTACATTACTGTGGAGATCTTTCAAAAAGAAAAATTGAATGTAACATGGCTTACAAAAATAATCAAACAGGCACGGGGTATGCGTCCACTTGTGTTTCTTCTGGTGGTTCCTGCATTTATTAAAAAGAAGCAGTGAAACATTTTGGTGGATGGGCACATCTACTGGATGCATCCAGCAAAGTCAGGAAACAGAACGCTGAACTAGAAGATAAGCAAATCAAGACAAAGCTAAGGTCAACCATACATATGAGATAAAGTAGCTGTCCAAGTGGGCATGTGTCCTAAATGGGGGACAGCCTCGGCCAGACTCCTCTGACAGAGCTTTATCTCACCGAGAACAAAAGGATTAGGCAGATGAAATCTAACAGCTCGGTCTTTATCTTTCCTGACATCTGCCAGCAGGGTGAAGTCAGGAGGCCGCATACACATAAGATGGTAAGCCAGTTCTCCTGAAATTAGCAAAGTTCGGGCTCGTACCGAACTTTGCGAGTTTGGGTACCCGGACCCGAACCTGGACTTTTTCACTGAAGTTTGGGTTCGATGTTCGGGTGATTTTATTATTTTCCATTATAACATGGTTATAACGGAAAATAATAGCATTCTTAAGACAGAATGCTAAATAAAATGGGCATTGAGGGGTTAAAAATAATAAAAAAAAAAAACCTCACCTCATCTACTTGATCGCGCAGCTGGTATCCTCTTGTTTCTGCAGGACCTACAAAAGGACCTATATGACTTCACCACGTGGTGAGCGCGGTGATGTCATCATAGGTTCTTTTGCAGGTCCTGCAGAAAGAAGAAAGAAGAGAATACCGGCTGTGCGATCAAGTGGATGAGGTGAGTTTTTTTTTATTATTTTTAACCCCTCAATGGCAATTTTATTTAGCATTCCGTCTTAAGAATGCTATTATTTTCCATTATAACGGAAAATAATAAAGTGAAGTTTGGGTCCCCATTGACTTTAACCCCTTAAGGACACATGATGTACCGGTACGTCATGGTGTCCTGGTACTTAAAGACACATGACGTACCGGTATGTCATGTGCACTACCGATCACCGCTGCGCAGCGCGGGATGATCGGAACAGAGTGCCTGCCAAAATCATTCGGCAGGCACTCTGTCACAATGCCTAGGGGTGTCCTGTGACCCCCCGCATCGGTGATCGCAGCAAACCACAGGTGAATTCAGACCTGCGGCTTGCTGCGTTTCCGGGTTATTCAGGTCTCTGGTGACCTGATAACCCGCAATAGGATGGCGATCGGTGGGGTGATAATACACCACCAATCACCATCCTTAGATCCTGTGAGGTGATGATAACATCACCTCACAAGATCGCTTCCTATTGGCTCTACGGGCGGGGGTTGACTCCCCCCTGCTCTTCTATTTTGCATCGGTGGAGCGAGGAGCCTGCAGTGCATCTGGAGAGCCTATCAACCCCAGATCTCACCCCGATCCTCCAAAGTGCCATCTGGCACTAAAAGGTAGGTTAGGGACAGGTTTAGTTCAGGCAGGGAGACTTTAGGGAGAGTTTAGAGTTAATTTTTAACTGTTGCAACACCCTCTTAGGGTGTCTGGGGTCCGGGCTCCACAGCACAGCTGTGTGTCCCTAGACCCCCCACCCCCCAGGGGTGCTGCAGCTTGCCCCCTTGCCCCCCCCACCCTTTTTTGGGGGACGCAAGCATTTAATTTTTTTGCGTACGCTGACAGTGGCCGTCACTCTTTAGCGTCCTGCCCCTGTTAGCGCATCGCCCACCCCACCACTGATCAGCTTCGGACGGCTGATCAGCGAGTTAAAACATTTTTTTTTCTTCACATTTTTAGTTTTTTTTTTTTTTTTTTTTTTTTTTTTACACACACACATACACACACACTCCCCTATGGCCCGCCGGACGCTCTCGGCTGAGGAGGCATACGCCCAGCTTGCCTCAGAGTCCGAGAGCCCCAGTGAGGATGAGGATGACCCATGTTCCTTTTGTCATTAACATCCTTCTCATCATCTAGCGATGATGATGAGCCCCCAAGGCGGCAGAGATGCTGCCTGGCGGAGCAAGGGGACCGCCATGCTAGGGACCCTGTGGCCCACCCTAGTACGAGCAGCTCTGGGGCTCATACTAGTTTTCTGGCCCACCACATAAGTTCACCTGAGCCCCCTACCGGTGAACTTGGATGGTGTACACCAGATGATTTTCAGCCCGTGATTCCTGATTTTGTTGGTCAACCAGGAATCCAGATTCCCACAGTGGGCTTTAGGCCTTATTCACACATCCGCAATGTAGTCCGCATGTATTCCGCAATTTTGCGGAATACATGCGGACCCATTGACTGTGAATGGGGCCGGGAAAGATGCGGAGAGCACACACTGTGCTCTCCGCATCCGATTTTGCGGAGCGCGCCGCCGATTTTCCGGTCCGCGGCTCCGCAAAAAAAGTAGAGCATGTCCTATTCTTGTCCGCATTTGCGGACAAGAAGAGGCATTTTCTATGGAGTCCGGGCAATGTGCGGTCCGCAAAAATGCGGAATGCACATTGCCGGTGTGTCCGTGTTTTGCGGATCCGCGGCTCCGTGGATCCGCAAAACACAACGGATGTGTGAATAGGGCCTTACAGAATACTACTATTTTAGTCTTTTTTTCAGTGACCACTTTGTGAATCTGATGGTGGAGCAAACGAATCTGTACGCCCAACAGTTCATTGCTCAACACCCGGGCTCTTTTTTGGCTAGGTCCGGTGGCTGGACGCCGGTCAGTGCAGCCGATATGAGGACGTTTTGGGGCCTCGTGCTGCACATGAGCCTAGTCAAAAAACCTAGTGCCAGGCTGTACTGGAGTGGGGACGTCCTCTACCAGACACCACTTTACAGTACGGCCATGACACACTCCCGGTTTGAGGCCATGCGGAAATGCCTGCATTATGCAGAGGTGATCCTGCCTATGACCGCCTGGACAAAATCAGGCCGGTCATCGATCACTTCCATTTTTTCCAGTAACAAAGCAAGGGTTAACAGCCAAATAAAACTTAAAACGTATTGTCCTGATTCTGCAGTTTATAGAAACACCCCATATTTCGTGGTAAACTGCTGTACGGCCACACAGCAGGGCACAGAAGGAAAGAGGTTTCTGGAAGGCTGATTTTGATGGCCTTTTTTTGACACCATGTTCCATTTGAAGAACCCCTGAGTATAAATTCCATAAAAGCGACCACATCTAATAAACTACACCCCTCAAGGTATTCAAAACTTATTTTACAAACTTTGTTAACCCTTTAGATGTTCCTCAAGAGTTTATTGCAAATGGAGATGAAATTTCAGAATTTCTATTTTTGGTAACCTTGCGTCACAAAAAAGTAATATAGAGCAACCATAAATCATATGTATCCTAAAAATGGTCCCAACAAAACTGCCTCTTTATCCTGTAGTTTTCACACGACCACATATGGGGTGTTTCTGCAAACTACAGAATCGGATTTTGTTTGGCTGTTAAACCTTGCTTAGTTACTGGAAAAAAATGGATTAAAATGGAACATTTGCGAAAAAAATCTAAATTCTGAAATTTTAGCCCCATTTCCCATTAACTCTTGTGAAACACCTAAAGGGTTAACGACGTTTGTGAAATCAGCTTTGAATACCTTGAGGGGTGTAGTTTCCAAAATGGGGTCACTTTTAGGGAGTTTCTACCCCAGGGGGGCATCAAATGGGACATGGTGTAGATAAACCAGTCCAGCAAAATCTGCCTTCCAAAAACCACACGGCGCTCCTTTCCCTCTACGCCCTGCCGTGTGCTCATACAGCAGTTTATGTCCACATATGGGGTGTTTCTGCAAACTACAGACTCGGGGCAATAAAAATTGGGTTTTGTTTGGCTGTTAACCCTTGCTTAGTTACAGGAAAAAATGGATACAAATGGAAAATTTGTGGGAAAAAAATCAAATTTCCGAAATTTTAGCTCCTTTTCCCATTAACTCTTGTGAAACACCTAAAGGGTTAATGACGTTTGTAAAATAAGTTTTGAATACCTTGAGGGGTGTAGTTTCTAGAATGGGGGTCATTTTTGGGTGGTTTCTATTATGTAAGCCTCACAAAGTGACTTCAGACCTGAACTGGTCCCTAAAAAGTGGATTTTTGAAAATTTTAGAAGATTTAAGATTTGCTTCTAAACTTCTAACCCGAACCCGAACTTCCACCTGAAGTTCGGCCGAACCCGAACTTCCACCTGAAGTTCGGCCGAACCCGAACTTCCACCTGAAGTTCGGCCGAACCCGAACTTCCACCTGAAGTTCGGCCGAACCCGAACTTCCACCTGAAGTTCGGCCGAACCCGAACTTCCACCTGAAGTTCGGCCGAACCCGAACTTCCACCTGAAGTTCGGCCGAACCCGAACTTCCACCTGAAGTTCGGCCAAACCCGAACTTCCACCGGTTCGCTCATCCCTAGTCCCAGGCTACTTACACTGCAGTTCCGGTCCTCTCATGGACTGGATCACATGTACCACTGCAGGGGACAGCTCATTTCAATTATTTTATATTATTGCAGAAAAAATGTGACCGCTGATGAAGGTCTAATACGACCGAAATGTCCGGTCTAAGGATTCTGTTCATACTTAATGATGCAAATATTGGGCAATTGGATGAAACTATTGTATGAATGAATAAATCATTTTGAATTGCAATACTGAAAATCTGTGTGCCTCAACTTTACTAAGCTGCAGGGGACATGTCACCTCTGAGGCCAGTCATTGGCTGCAGCGGCACATGGGACTCTGTCCATGCTGGAAGTTTACATGTGGGGACTGGAAGTGCAGTGAAGAAAGCCCAGAACCCATGGAGCCAAAATGGAGCAGATAACTGTAATAGTTCTGGTGGGGTGGGGGTGTAATATAAAAAAAAATCAATCTTTAAAAGGAGGAGATAGATACACAAGATTAGCAGTGTGGTCTCTGTCCTTACAGGATGGGATCTCATTGTGTGTTTGGCATTAAAGATTTTAAAACTGTGTTCCTCCAGTCCTTAGGGCCCACCTACCAGTCAGGTTTTCAGGATTTCTCAGTACTGAGCAGTATATAGTATATAATTAGTATCGATGCATCAGGACTTACCACAGGTAGTTATTCTGTCAGATATTCTCAAATCATGACCGGCAGGTGAGCCCTGAGGACTGGAGTTGAGGAACGCTGTGTTAAAAAAGCATGGCTGCTCAAGGAATTTAGGCCGGGTTCACATTAGCGTTATTGAATTCTGATATAGGGTTCGTTGTAACAGAGTTATAACGCGATATAACCGAATTCTAGGACGGAAACAAAACAGAAGTCTTTAAGAGGCATTCCATTTTGCTCTGTCCTAATACATGTCTACATAACGGTTCTGTTTGTTTCCTTTATACATGACAGAAAAAATTGTCCCGTTTTGCGTTCTGTCCAAGAATTCCGTCATAAATGGAACCTATAACGGAATGCCAAACGCAAGTGCAAACCCACCCTTAGAAGTAAACATCCGTCAAATGGAGCACAATTACTACTTAGGCCGCACCTGAATTCTGGCATATTTTGCACCTAATTCTGGTGCATTTTTATCACACAGTGGGGCAGATTTACATGTACTGTCTAAGATTTATCACAGTGGCTGAAGATGGATGACAAATCTGGTAAATCTTTCGACCGCCTAGTTTATACCACCTAGTAGTTTGCTTAATTTACGGCAGAATCTTGTTGCAACTAAAGACAGACCCCTATCTCCTAAGACAGTCCTACTTAGCTAAGCCACCCTATTGCTGAGTGACGTGGAAAAAGCGCCTAAGACACTTAAAGGGGTTATACAATAATTCATGTAAAAAATGAAAATATGACATCATATAGTGCATGAGTCTATTTCTAAAAATATCAAGAACCAGAACCACACATGGATCTAGAGATCTCACCATTCATTGCTCCAACAGCTCTGCTAGATTTATTTCAAGCTGGCAGCTCAGGGTGCGTGTCCTTTCTCAGGGGGTGTGTACTGCAACTGTCCCATTTTCTAACAGACGATACAGCAGTTGGCAGTAAAAGGTTGGAACTTGGAATGGGCATCCACCTCATTGAGGTGGACAGAGAGATGAGGAAAAGAACAGACAGCAGGTGGCGCTATACAGATACATTTTATTGACTAACTCACTAGCTATACTAAATGTTTCATTACATGCAATTCCAAAAGTATTCAGATCCAGGTGCTGGTATGAAAAATGTAGACTATATTTCCTGGGAGAACCCCTAAATGTGGTGCACAGCATGTCCGCCAGAATTCAGCGCAGTTTTGGACAGATTTATTTAAATGAGTGCACAAAAAAAATATATAAATAAAAAAATAATAGTGAACTAAACCTTACTTGCCTGTTTTGGTTTTCTAGCACAATACGGGGACGTGACCCAAGAAGCAACAACATGCGCCAAAGTAAGCCAACTAAAGATTGGTGTCTACCAATGCACCGAATTTATCATCCGGCAGAAACCACTGTGGTAAATCTGGCGCATTAAAAACACCTACAAAACAAAAGCAGACAACACTTTTAATAAACAGGTAGAAGTATGTGTCAGGCTACACGCACACGACTGCAATGCATTTTTGCGGTCTGCAAAAAAAAAAAAAAAAAAAGGATGACGTCTGCATGGCATCCGTTTTTTTTGCGGATCCATTGTAATAATGCCTACCCTTGACAGGAATATGACATGCTCTATTTTTTTTTGCGGGGCTACCGAACAGACATACGGATGCGGACAGCACACGGTGTGCTGTCCGCATTTTTTGCGGACCCATTGAAATGAATGGGTCTGCATCCTATCCATAAAAAAAACGAACGGACACAGAAACAGAATACGTATGTGTGCATGTAGCCTTAGGTAATATCACAATATCCTTTGTATTTAATAATTACCCGGTGGGTTATACAGAAAATTATTCAAGTCATTTACTGGAGCTCAAGAAACAAAAAATTGCATTGCCATCTCTACTGCTAGATTAGATATGACAGGTGAATTACTACACCGTTATTATTGCACCACTGCTTCTTCCTTGGTATTCTTTTACACTGGAAAATATACTGGTTTTATGACAGTAACTTTCAGGAAATAAACTGATGTTGGATTCCAGAGAAGAATAAATTATAAAGCTAATAAAAACAAACAATACATTAAATGGCTATGTATACATTTGGGGCATTTTTTCACTACTGCATGGTACTCATTTTGATGTAAAAAAACTTTTTAAATTGGTCTTTCTTAAAAATATGGGGTCCTTTTTTCTGTACAGAGCTGAGATGCTCTAGTAGCACCATTTACAGTTGTGTTCAAAATTATTCAACCCCCAATGCTGTAAAGGGTTTTAGGGAATTTAGTGTACATTTGTAATTGTGTTCAGAATGAAATCTTACAAGGACTTTTTAAAGAACCAAATGCAACTAAAATGACATCAATTGTTTTTGTAATACAGTATTAAATGGTTTTTTTGTGATTTCTTCATGGACACAATTATTCAACTCCTTAAAGACTACCACTCTTACGGACAGAGGTTCATTCAAGTGTTTTCGATCAGGTATTGAAAACCCCTGTGGATGTCAAGGAGCAGCAATCAAGCATAATAAGCACCAATTAGGCAGATGTAAAATGACTGTGATACTCAGCTCCTTCTAGACATTTACTGGTGTGTTTACAGACATGGTGAAGTCAAGAGAATGGTCCAGGAAGACAAGAGAGGAGGTGATTTCTCTTCACAGGAAGGGCAATGGCTATAAGAAGATTGCAAAGATGTTCAAACATACCAAGAGACACCATAGGAAGCATCATTCGCAAATTCAAGGCAAAGGGCACTGTTGAAACGCTACCTGGTCGTGGCAGAAAGAAGATGCTGACTTCGACTGCTGTGCGCTACCTGAAGCGCAAAGTGGAGAAAAGTCCCGTGTGACTGCTGAGGAACTGAAAAATGATTTGTCAGATGCGGGTACTGAGCAGACAATAAGGCGCACACTGCGTAATGAAGGCCTCCATGCCAGAACTCCCAGGCGCACCCCCTTGCTGTCTCCAAAGAAGAAGAAGAGTCGACTGCAGTATGCCAAAAGTCATGTGGACAAACCACAAAAGTTTTGGGATAGTGTTCTGTGGACTGATGAAACAAAATTAGAACTGTTTGGGCCAATGGATCAACGCTATGTGGAAGGAAGAACAAGGCCTATGAAGAAAAGAACACCTTGCCTACTGTGAAGCATGGCAGGGGGTAAATCATGCTTTGGGGCTGTTTTGCCTCTACAGGTACAGGGAAGCTTCAGCGTGTGCAAGGTACCATGAATTCTCTTCAGTACCAGGAGATATTGGATGAAAATGTGATGCAGTCTGTCACAAACCTGAGGCTTGGGAGACGTTGGACCTTTCAACAGGACAATGATCCCACGCATACCTCCAAGTCCACTAGAGCATGGTTGCAGATTAAAGGCTGGAACATTTTGAAGTGGCCATCGCAGTCACCAGACTTAAATCCAATTGAGAACCTCTGGTGGGACTTAAAGAAAGCAGTTGCAGCGTGCAAGCCTAAGACTGTGACTGAACTGGAGGCTTTTGCCCATGAAGAATGGGCGAAGATACCCGTAGATCGCTGCAAGACACTTGTGTCAAGCTATGCTTCACGTTTAAAAGCTGTTATAACTGGAAAAGGATGTTGTACTAAGTACTAAGATTGAATGGCACTTGGGGGTTGAATATAACTGATAATGATGGGAGCACAGAAAAGACATTTGTGGTTATTTCATTATAAATGTTATGTTATATTTGTCTGACTTACAAGTGCCTCTTTGATTTAATTGTAAACAAGATGACTGAAATGATCAAAATCAATGTCAAACTGGCCAAAACACTCAATTTCAGTGGGGGTTGAATAATTTTGAACACAACTGTAGTCTTTTTCGTCAGACCAGGAGTAGACAGACTCCTTATCTCTGCTCTCTGACATTATAAACACTCATTAAACCTCAGTTCTAAGAACGTGGCTTAAATAAGTGTTTATGACCTTTCAGTAGTTTAGAGACAAGGTGTATTAGGCCCCTTTCACATCAGCATTTTAGCTTTCCGTCCTAGAGTTCCGTCCTCGGGGCTCTAGGATGGAAGAATACTGATCAGGATTATCCCAATGCATTCTGAATGGAGAGAAATCCGTTGAGGACGCATCAGGATGTCTTCCGTTCAGTATGTGAACGTTTTCTGGACGTTGACAAAACCGTAGCATGCTGCGGATTTGTCTCAATCCAAAAATCCGGAAGACATGCCGTAACGCCAGATCCAGCATTAATGCCCATTGAAAACCATTCATCCGGATCCGACTTTAAGCTAAACGTGGACGCTACTAAAGTCCCGGCTGCCATGGAAAATCAGCGGGGAGTCGGGGGAGAAGCTACTTACCTTCCGTGTAGTGGCCAGGGTGCTCCTCGATGACATCACCGGGTCCCTGCTATGCTATGTGAGCAATGTGCCGTGCATTGCTCATATAGCATAGCTATGTGATCCATGCTACGCAGGGACCCGGTGACGTCATCTAGGAGTGCCCCGGCTGCCGACGGAATGTAAGTAGCTTCTCCCCCGGCTCCCCGCTTCTTTGATGGCAGCCAGGACTTTAGTAGCGTCCTGTCTGCCATGGTTACCTGAAAGCATACTGAAGACTGATCAGTCTTCAATATGCTTTCAGGTGTCTTGCGGATCCTCACAATGCAAATGTGAAAGAGGCCTTAGATGGCCCTACACAAACTTAAAGTACCAGTCACATAGCTAGAAAAACAGTGAAACCTTTACGACAGAACAGCTCAATATTTTTAATAAAAGCCAATTGAAAAAATGATTTTTAGCCAGAAATGAGACCCCCAGCTGCCATATAAAGATATTGGGACCTCCTATTGCATTCACAGTAGCTGGTTGCGTGACAGAAGGAGCCCCCTCCCTCTGAAACCATATAGATACTACGGTCACTAATGATCAAGGCATCTAAGGAATTAAATGGCCGGTTTACAGTGACTGCTGTAAAAACACTTATGCGTGTTGACCAACTGGTTAATTTACTCACAAAATATTCACAAATGCTGCCCCTGCATGGGAACCTTTCATATTTACTTCTGGACGGTGAGAATTTGTCCTGATTAGTCCAAGCATAGCGGCGATGGCGGCATCAGGGAGCGTGACGGAGGGGTAACTACAGGGGAAATTATCTTTTCTCAACAGGGTCAGAAGACAACGGGAGTTTCAGAAGAGCCCAGAGAACCCCTTTAAAGTCTGATGCTCCATTCCCAAAATGGCCAGCGATGTAGGGTTATGTGACCAGTCCCATCCACCAGTGGCCTCCATCGACTAACTATTCATGATATTTGAAACTAGCGCATGCGCAGTGGCAGCCAACATAGGTCGCTGATAGATGGGACTGGTCACATGACCCTCCATCAGCAGCCATTTTGGGACCAGAGTGCCAGACTGTAATAATGAATGTAATAAACACAGGGAAAGCAATTTTCAACCATTACCTCATTTGGTTTAAAGGAGATTTCTGAGACTTTAATACTTACGACCTATCCGCAGGATAGGTCATCGGTATCTGATCGGTGGGGGTCCGACACCCGGGACCCCACCAATCTGCTGTTTGAGAAGGCAATGGAGCTCCTGTGAGGGTCACGGCTTTCACGCAGCTCACCCTAGACCAGTGATGGTGAACCTTTTACAGACCGAATGCCCAAACTGCAACCCAAAACCCATTTATTTATCGCAAAGTGCCAACATGGGAATTTAACCTGAATACTACAGTCCAATATAGCATATGTTCCATGTACTGTAATGTCCTGCCTACATTCAATGCGCTGCCTGTGCCGTTCATAGCGTACTCTACGCTGATGAATGGAAGGAAAAGCCTAAGGCATATTGGTACACCATAGACTTTTTCCAGGGCGCGGGTGCCCACAGAGAGGGCTCTGAGTGCCGCCTCTGGCACCCTTGCCAAAGGTTCGCCAGTGCCACTGTCATAGACCAATGACATCACATTCATCGGTCACATGGCCTGGGCGCAGCTCAATTCCAATCAAGTGAATGGGGCTAAGGATACCAAGCACAGCTGCTGTAGTATGTACAGGGTGAGCGGTGAGAAGGCCGTGGCGCTCATAGACGATCGGCAGAGGTCCCAGTTGTCGGATCCTCACCGTTCAGATACTGATGACCTTTCCTGAGGATAGATCATCAGTATAAAAGGGTCAGAAGACCCCTTTTAATAACTGTGTGTCACGAAGTGCTTTAATGTACTGTTCCCAGCACATGTGCAGAATTGAAGATTCAGTGGACAATTCCTTTAAGGCAGGATGGAATTCAGGCCAGTTGAAAAGTAAGCCATGTATAGGCAAAGTTTACCCAACACTATGAAAATGGCACAGTGTAGTGAGTGCCAGCCTCAGTGCCCCATAGATCCAACCAGCCGCTGATACCCCACACAGCACTGGAGAGTGGTGACCCATGGAAGAGTGCTGTTTTATGAAGACAGCCTGTGCAGCACGTAGACTCTAGTCTTTACCTTCTTTCCTGGAGGAGGACATTGCACTGTCCAGCCGAGCAGAACACGATCCAGTCTCCGCGCTGCAGAGTCCCAGGTCAGAACTACTGACTGCACGGAGGAAGTCAGCTTGTCACTTAAACTCCACCCACAAAAGTCTACAACCAATCCACGCTACCCTGTCCAATCCACCACCAATCAGGAGCAAGCACACAACGCTTAACATCCACGCCCTGTTGTCAGCGCTTTTCGCCTGTCTCTCAGGCCGACCTCTCTATCATGGCGTCCCGGAATGGACACACGCTTCACTGCGCATGATCAGAATGTTCAAGCCTGACGCCTGCGCAGAACGCGCAAATCTTTGAAGCAGGGAGAGCGCCTTCGCCAAGGGCTCAGGGAAGCAGCGACTGGGAGATGCTCGGCTAATGCTCGCGCGACAAAATGCAGTAACATAAGTATGTTACAGGGGGAAGGAAAGGCGCACTGCCAACTGTTAGCAAAGTTTTGCGAAGTGTTCACCATGCAGGTCTTAATGTGCTAAGAGAATCATGCATTAGGATGAGAGCTCTGCGGAAGGTAAGGCGACATAGAACATGCATGTCGTGCTGTGCCTGCAACTTTTTACATGTTTGCGCTGCCTTTATTGACTTTGAACGTGCGACATTGTGCCGGACCCGTGATAGGATGCGACATTTTCACTCCCCCAACAGTTTTCTATTTCTTGTGATACATGACTATCTAGTGACTTCTCCTGGAGGAGACAGCAGCCTGCAAGTCCATAAGCCGAGGACGACCCATAGCAGTCATCAGCGGGAGCGGTACCGCGACGGCATATCTGCGTGCGGCTCCAACCTTATGTCACCCTTCTTTCCGGTTTATGACTAATTCATCGTGCGGTACCGTAACCCATCTGTATGGGGGCCTAGAGGTCATTGGGGCTGTGTAGATCGAGGTACACACACATTGATGTAGATCTGATAATAGGGTGCAGTCTATAATACAGTGATGGGCTAATGATGGTACATTGGGGTGCAGTGTATGATACAGTGATGGGCAGCTGAGGGTACATTGGGGTGCAGTGTATGATACAGTGATGGGCAGCTGATAGTATATTAGGGTGCAGTGTATGATACAGTGATGGGCAGCTGATGGTACATTGGGGTGCAGTCTATAATACAGTGATGGGCAGCTGAGGGTACATTGGGGTGCAGTGTATGATACAGTGATGGGCAGCTGATGGTACATTGGGGTGCAGTGTATGATATAGTGATGGGCAGCTGATGGTACATTGGGTGCAGTTTATAATACAGTGATGGGCAGCTGATGGTACATTGGGGTGCAGTGTATGATACAGTGATGGGCAGCTGATGGTACATTAGGGTGCAGTGTATGATACAGTGATGGGCAGCTGATGGTACATTGGGTGCAGTGTATGATACAGTGATGGGCAGCTGATGGTACATTGGGGTGCAGTGTATGATACAGTGATGGGCAGCTGATGGTACATTGGGGTGCAGTCTATGATATAGTGATGGGCAGCTGATGGTACATTGGGTGCAGTTTATGATACAGTGATGGGCAGCTGATGGTACATTGGGGTGCAGTGTATGATACAGTGATGGGCAGCTGATGGTACATTGGGGTGCAGTCTATGATATAGTGATGGGCAGCTGATGGTACATTGGGGTGCACTGTATGATACAGTGATGGGCAGCTGATGGTACATTGGGGTGCAGTGTATGATACAGTGATGGGCAGCTGATGGTACATTGGGGTGCAGTGTATGATACAGTGATGGGCAGCTGATGGTACATTGGGGTGCAGTTTATGATACAGTGATGGGCAGCTGATGGTACATTGGGGTGCAGTGTATGATACAGTGATGGGCAGCTGATGGTACATTGGGGTGCAGTTTATGATACAATGATGGGCAGCTGATGGTACATTGGGGTGCAGTCTATGATACAGTGATGGGCAGCTGATGGTACATTGGGGTGTAGTGTATGATACAGTGATGGGCAGCTGATGGTACATTGGGGTGCAGTGTATGATACAGTGATGGGCAGCTGATGGTACATTGGGGTGCAGTGTATGATACAGTGATGGGCAGCTGATGGTACATTGGGGTGCAGTGTATGATACAGTGATGGGCAGCTGATGGTACATTGGGGTGCAGTGTATGATACAGTGATGGGCAGCTGATGGTACATTGGGGTGCAGTGTATGATACAGTGATGGGCAGCTGATGGTACATTAGGGTGCAGTGTATGATACAGTGATGGGCAGCTGATGGTACATTGGGGTGCAGTGTATGATACAGTGATGGGCAGCTGATGGTACATTGGGGTGCAGTGTATGATACAGTGATGGGCAGCTGATGGTACATTGGGGTGCAGTTTATGATACAGTGATGGGCAGCTGATGGTACATTGGGGTGCAGTGTATGATACAGTGATGGGCAGCTGATGGTACATTGGGGTGCAGTGTATGATACAGTGATGGGCAGCTGATGGTACATTGGGGTGCAGTGTATGATTCAGTGATGGGCAGCTGATGGTACATTAGGGTGCATTGTATGATGCAGTGATGGGCAGCTGATGGTACATTGGGGTGCAGTGTATGATACAGTGATGGGCAGCTGATGGTACATTGGGGTGCAGTCTATGATATAGTGATGGGCAGCTGATGGTACATTGGGGTGCAGTGTATGATACAGTGATGGGCAGCTGATGGTACATTAGGGTGCAGTTTATGATGCAGTGATGGGCAGCTGATAGTATATTAGGGTGCAGTGTATGATACAGTGATGGGCAGCTGATGGTACATTGGGGTGCAGTGTATGATACATTGATGGGCAGCTGATGGTACATTAGGGTGCAGTTTATGATACAGTGATGGGCAGCTGATGGTACATTAGGGTGCAGTTTATGATACAGTGATGGGCAGCTGATGGTACATTGGGGTGCAGTTTATTATACAGTGATGGGCAGCTGATGGTACATTGGGGTGCAGTGTATGATACAGTGATGGGCAGCTGATGGTACATTGGGGTGCAGTGTATGATACAGTGATGGGCAGCGGATAATACATTGCGGTGCAGTTTATGATGCAGTGATGGGCAGCTGATGGTACATTGGGGTGCAGTGTATGATACAGTGATGGGCAGCTGATGGTACATTAGGGTGCAGTTTATGATACAGTGATGGGCAGCTGATGGTACATTGCGGTGCAGTTTATGATACAGTAATGGGCAGCTGATGGTACATTGGGGTGCAGTGTATGATACAGTGATGGGCAGCTGATGGTACATTAGGGTGCAGTTTATGATGCAGTGATGGGCAGCTGATGGTACATTAGGGTGCAGTTTATGATGCAGTGATGGGCAGCTGATGGTATATTAGGGTGCAGTCTATGATACAGTGATGTGCAGCTGATGGTATATTAGGGTGCAGTGTATGATACAGTGATGGGCAGCTGATGCTACATTGGGGTGCAGTTTATAATACAGTGATGGGCAGCTGATGGTACATTGGGGTGCAGTTTATGAAACAGTGATGGGCAGCTGATGGTACATTGGGGTGCAGTTTATGATGCAGTGATGGGCAGCTGATGGTACATTGGGGTGCAGTGTATGATACAGTGATGGGCAGCTGATGGTACATTGGGGTGCAGTTTATGATGCAGTGATGGGCAGCTGATGGTACATTAGGATGCAGTGTATGATACAGTGATGGGCAGCTGATGGCACATTGGGGTGCAGTGTATGATTCAGTGATGGGCAGCTGATGGTACATTGGGGTGCAGTCTATGATACAGTGATGGGCAGTTGATACATTGGGGTGCAGTTTATGATACAGTGATGGGCAGTTGATACATTGGGGTGCAGTCTATGATACAGTGATGGGCAGTTGATACATTGGGGTGCAGTTTATGATACAGTGATTAGCAGTTGATACATTGGGGTGCAGTCTATGATACAGTGATGGGCAGCTGATGGTACATTGGGGTGCAGTTTATGATACAGTGATTAGCAGTTGATACATTGGGGTGCAGTTTATGATACAGTGATGGGCAGCTGATGGTACATTGGGGTGCAGTTTATGATTCAGTGATGGGCAGCTGATGGTACATTGGGGTGCAGACTATGATACAGTGATGGGCAGTTGATACACTGGGGTGCAGTTTATGATACAGTGATGGGCAGTTGATACACTGGGGTGCAGTTTATGATACAGTGATGGGCAGTTGATACACTGGGGTGCAGTTTATGATACAGTGATTAGCAGTTGATACATTGGGGTGCAGTCTATGATACAGTGATGGGCAGCTGATGGTACATTGGGGTGCAGTTTATGATACAGTGATTGAGCAGTTGATACATTGGGGTGCAGTTTATGATACAGTGATTAGCAGTTGATACATTGGGGTGCAGTTTATGATACAGTGATGGGCAGCTGATGTGATATGTTACATTGATGTATAGTCTGCAATACATTAGGGTCCGGATTCAGCCACTGTGATGTGATCTGATGACACACTGGGTGCAGTTTAGTACTATGGTATAGAACGGATAATACTATGGGAAATAGCTGATAGTTTGGGTACTGAGTGCATGGGCTGACCTGGATGTACATTTTCTGGCTTACCTCCTCACCCTACAGCTGTAATAGAAGTCTTCCAGTCTTGTGAAGTCTTAGTATATGGTCTGTGCTGATCTTCAGCTATGATACATAGAAGTTTGGTATGATTTTAGGATGGTCACTGAGCCCACCTGGCTGGGATGCTGCTGTCCTAGGTGCTGGACCATATTCAGAGGCAGCGCCGCTGTCCATGGTGCTGAACACACATCCCATGTGCAGCCAGGGAAGCAGAGCTGATCAGGAGAAGCGCACTGAATGGATTAGAAACCCAGGGAATGAGTCACTTCCACAGAGAACAGCTGAGCTCGATTTTTGTCATTCGGCAGAAATAAATCATCACCCACCCCCTCCTTGCAGGTGCTTCCACCAAAGGGAGGATTTCAAGTCTAATAGATGATACTCATTGTCTGAGGGGAGGCATGTCTTCCAGATGTATGTCTTATCAGTGGAGGTTAGTGGCACTGGCAACCTAACTTTGTCCCAAATCTGTGTCTGAGGCACAATTACATGCACACAAATAAATACCATGGGTTTGCTGCCCTCCTATACAGACTTGTGAAAATTATTGGATGCAAGACACATCATGTATATATTGTGTCAGGATTGCGATCTTTATACTGCATTCCTGCCTGTATTCCATCTTTAGTTCAAAGTCTGTGTAATTGGGTTTTAACCAGTATGCTGGGACTGGCTGCTTTCCAACATTTAGTAATGTACAGAGGGTGCTGAGTAGGCCTATGCCGCACACTCTGTATTCATTAACTACCTTTAAAGAGTGCATTTTATTAAAGCCTTCCCCCTTTTAGTTTGATTTATCAACAATGGTCTAGTGCTGGGGTACTCAACTAGTTTTATTAAAGGTCCACATAACTCGGTCTGCAGTCAGGTGAAGGTCCGAGCTGAATGCCAACAGTAAAGATGAAGACCCCCATTAGTGCCCCCAGTAAGAATAATGCTGATTGGGAGCTCAGGACAGGACCTGCGCTCCAGTGTGAGGACGTCTCGCAGGTCCTGTCCTGAGCTTCCAGTGAGCAGCGAGTGTCCTACATCGCGAGCAAATGCAGGAGGTACGTTTTTTTTTTTTTTTCCATTCACACAATTGGCGGTGGAGGTAAAGGCTGTACTAATGAGCGCTCTGCAATAGAAGCACTCTTTAGTAACAGTCCGTGCAGGAAAATACCGGCAGGGCCACTATAATACCGGCCTTGCTTGTGAGCTACTGGCCGGGTGGCAAACCTAGCAGCAGAACAGACATATTTTGTTCTTGGTGGATTGGATGCAGACCCCTTCATCTCAATGGGGCCACAAAAGATGTAGACAGTACACAATGTGCTCTCATTTTTTGTGGCCTCATTGAAATGAAGGGGTCCGCATCCAATCCACCAAGAAGGTGTCTTAGATATGGAACAAAAATACCATGGTGTGAATGGAGCCTTATCTTTATTTCACCAGTAGGCTACTTTCATACCAGCGTTTTTGCTGGATCCGGCAGGGCTCCGTAAAAAACGCTTCCGTTACTGATAATACAACCCTCTGCTTCTGTTATGAACGGATCCGGTTGTATTATCTTTAACATACCCAAGACGGATCTGTCATGAACTCCATTGAAGGCCAGTGGGAGACGGATCCGTTTTCTATTGTGTCAGAGAAAACAGATCCGTCCCCATTGACTTACATTGTGGGTCATGCTGGATCAGTTTCGCTCCGCATCCCATGACGGAAAGAAAACCGCAGCTTGCTTGAGTTCCGGTATGGGAATGCAACCAAACGGAACGGAATGTATTTTGAAGCATTCCGTTCTGTTCAGTTATGTTTTGTTCCCATTGACAATAAATAGGGACACAACAGAAGTTTTTTTCTCTGGTATTCCTATGACGGATCTCAATACCGGAAAATAGAAACGCTAGTGTGAAAGTAGCCTTACAGAAAGAGGCACAGGCAAGATGGTAACATGCCGCTAACACTGTTTCCTTTCCTGTAGTCAGTGATGCGTTCCCGCCCTGTCTGTACCTAAAGTGCTGCTTCCTATGGAAGGCATGGCAGGGGTCCAGACAGCTGGCGTCCACCAGTTGAGTACCCCTCGTCTAGTGAATGAGCAAGAGAAATGTATATGGGATCAATACTTGGTGTGGCCAGTGGCCACCCTTTGCCTTCAAAACAGCATAAATTTTTCTAGGCATACTTACACACTGTTTTTGAAGGAACTCGGCAGGGAGGTTGTGCTACATCCATATATCTTCTGTGGATGTAGGCTTGCTCAAATTCTTCTCCTTCTTCCTGTAAATCCAGACAGACTGGTTTCACACTTGTGTTCTGAGGATCCAGCGGGCACTTCCGTCCCGCCGGATCCGTCAGAACACAAGTCGCCTGAAAGCATTTGAAGACTGATCAGGATCCTGATCAGTCTTCAATATGCTTTCAGGTAACCATGGCAGCCAGAACGCTACTGAAGTCCTGGCTGCCATGGTACTCCGCAGCAGTATACTTACCTACGCTGCGGCCGCCGGGCGCTCCTTCATGACGTCACAGGTCCCCGCCCAGACCTGTGACGTCAAGAAGGAGCACCCCGGGGCCGCAGCGCAGGTATGTACACTCCTGTGGAGTACTTACCATGGCAGCCAGGACTTTAGTAGTGTCCTGGCTGCCATGGTAACTGATCGTAGCCCCAACCTACACTGGGGCCCCGATCAGAACTGCTGCTGCGCATGTGCAGAACTAAACATCGGATACGGCGATGCGCCGAAACGTTGTTTAGCTTAATTCCGGATCCGGATTAATGCACTTCAATGGGCATTAATTCCGGATCCGGCGTTACGGCATGTCTTCCGGATTTTTGGACGGAGACAAATCCGCAGCATGCTACGGTTTTGTCAACGTCCAAAAAACGTTCACATACTGAACGGAAGACATCCTGATGCATCCTGAATTCAGAATGTATTAGGATAATCCTGATCAGTTTCTTTCCGGCGTAGAGACCCGACGACCGATCTCTATCCCGGAAAGCACCCTAAGTGTTATTTTTTATTTTATTTGCTAGTCTATTAGAGTTCGGCATGTATACCTGAGTTAGTCTGTCAATGATTGTCAAAAGATCTGTAATGACCTTATAATAACAGCTTTTATTAATCTCCCCTGTCCCTTTCCACTGCTCCCTTAAAAGACCGTTCCTAGGGCTTGTCTGTCTTCCTTTTAGTATAAACAGAAGACAGGGGGGCGGTCCTTCACACTGCATGGCTGCATTAGGCTTTAGAGTGAGGAGGCGTGTCTCTCAGTAATCCAATCTGATTGGCTGCTGGCTACAACAAGAGTGTATAAGAAGTGAGGGAAAGCAGTTTTGGTCTCAGAGAACTGGCAGAGGAGCCATCTTGAAAAGGTCCTCATTTTGTAAATGTTTAAACAGCCGTAACTAAGGGAAAAACTCAAGGAAAACAGTGGTATGTGAAACAAAATATTGCTATATGCATAATGCTGCTGCAGCAGTAACATATGCTAAAATTGATATTTTTTTTATGAAAACATGATGGTTACCCTTTAACACATAGTTTTACAAGTATTTTTATTTTACTTACAGCATTTTTTCCACACCCACCTAACAATTTTGCACAGTACTGTATGTATATATACTGTGTTTATATTAGGGTTGTTTTGGGTATCAAAATTTTGATACCCAATCGATACTTTTATGCCGATATCGATTCGGCACCTGCATAATCTAGTATGTCCTCTTATGAGCGCACGCTATGTTCTCTCCGGCCAGACAGTGGAGAAGGAGGGAGAGAATCCCTCCCACCCAGTGGCGGATTAACATAGGGGCGTTCGGGTCGGCAGCCCCGGGCCCGGCATCACTGGGGGGCCCAATGCCGACCCGAGCGCCCACATACTGCGGCGGGGCACGGGAGCGTATAGTTCCCTGCCCCGCCGCCTATCACCGCCATAGGCTTCAGGCCTAGTAGGCCTGAGGCCTATGTGGTGGTATAAGCCCGGCGTGCGCGATGACATCATCGCGCGGCGCGCGTGATGACATCATCGTGCGCCTGTATAGTGGCGCACGCACGCTCTGATGTACGCGCGCCTGCCACACCATTCAGCATACAGGTAAGTATTAGCTTTTTATTTTTTTGTGTGTGTGCTAACTTGGGGGAGATATTAAGGGACAGTGGGGCATGTTTCCATGGGGGCACATTAGTTAATGGATGACAGTTGTGGGGGCAAAATAATGGATGGCAGTTGTGGGGGCAAAATAATGGATGGCAGTTGTGGGGGCAAATTAATGAATGGCAGTTGTGGGGGCAAAATAATGGATGGCAGTTGTGGGGGCAAATTAATGAATGGCAGTTGTGGGGGCAAAATAATGGATGGCAGTTGTGGGGGCAAATTAATGAATGGCAGTTGTGGGGGCAAAATAATGGATGGCAGTTGTGGGGGCAAATTAATGAATGGCAGTTGTGGGGAAAAATTAATGGATGGCAGTGTGGGGGCAAATTAATGAATGGTAGTTGTGGGGGCAAACTAATTAATGGATGGCAGTGTGGGGGAAAATTAATCAATGGATGGCAGTTGTGGGGGCAAAATAATGGATGGCAGTTGTGGGGGCAAATTAATGAATGGCAGTTGTGGGGGAAAATTAATGGATGGCAGTTGTGGGGGCAAATTAATTAATGGATGGCAGTGTGGGGAAAATTAATTAATGGATGGCAGTTGTGGGGGCAAAATAATGGATGGCAGTTGTGGGGGCAAATTAATGAATGGCAGTTGTGGGGGAAAATTAATGGATGGCAGTTGTGGGGGAAAATTAATGAATGGCAGTTGTGGGGGCAAACTAATTAATGGATGGCAGTGTGGGGGAAAATTAATTAATGGATGGCAGTTGTGGGGCAAATTAATAGATGGCAGTTGTGGGGAAAATTAATGGATGGCAGTGTGGGGGCAAATTAATGAATGGCAGTTGTGGGGGCAAACTAATTAATGGATGGCAGTGTGGGGGAAAATTAATGGATGACAGTGTGGGGGCAAATTAATGGATGACCGTGTGGGGGCAAATTAATGGATGACAGTGTGGGGGCAAATTAATGGATGACAGTGTGGGGGCAAATTAATTAATAGATGACAGTGTGGGGGCAAATTAATTAATAGATGGCAGTGTGGGGGCAAATTAATTAATGGATGACAGTGTGGGGGCAAATTAATTAATAGATGGCAGTGTGGGGGAAATTACTATATGGGGACAGTGTGGGGAAATTACTATATGGGGACAGTGTGGGGAAATTACTGTATGGGGGCAGTGTGAAGGGAAAATACTATATGGGGGTAGTGTGGGTATTGGGGACACTATACAGGTATTGTTACCTGGAGCACAATATAGGATGTTAGTATTACTGGGGCACTCTATGGGACATTATAACTGCTGTAGACACTATAGGGATTTGAGGTCATTTATCAAACTGTTGTAGTAGAACTGGCTTAGTTGTCCATAGAAACAGGTTCCACCTTTCATTTTTGACAGCTCCTCTGGAAAATGAAAGGTGGAATCTGATTGGTTGCTATGGGCAACTAAGCCAGTTCTAATTTACACCAGTTTGATAAATGACCCCAATTATGAGAAATCTAACGTGTCTGTGTAACAAACTCTGTAGGGACGAGATGCGGCGGGAGGAATTAGTCATGGCGGTCTGGGTCAAACGGAGGAGAAGAGGAAAGAGAAGAGCTACATGACAGGAGAAGTCCCTGGATGTAAGAGGTATGTGGTGCTGTATCCTCACTGCTGTGACCTGCGTCTCATCTTCTCCTCCAAGTCTTTATCATAATCATATGTATTTTAAATTTGGCACCTCAAATTTAAATTTTTCACCTGCAGTCCTATGTAACAGCCCAGATAACAGTGATAACTTTCTGTGTGCAGATAATGTACATATTCCTGCAGTCCTAGGTAACACCCCACATAACACAATAATTCACTGTGTTATGTGGGGTGTTACATAGGACTGCAGGAAACATCTATGACATCTGTACTCAGAGAGTTATGAGATGGTGGGGGTCTGACTCCTGGCACCCCGCCAATCAGCTGTTAGAGGAGACACCGCGATGTTCCAGTGAGCGCCGCAGCCTCTTACAAAGCACGGCGCTGTCCATGTGATAGCACTGTGCTTGGTATTGCAGCTCAGCCCCAATCACTCAGATAGGACAGAGCTGCAGATAGGCCATGTGAACGATGAATGTGATGTCATATGGTCGAGGAAGAGACTGTGACGCTTACAAAGCACCGCAGCCTATTTATACAGAAAAAAAACCTGAAACCTAAAATGGAGTGGGGGGGGGGGGGGGGGCCCAAGTTAGGTAGACAGCCCCGGGCCTATCATGCACTTAATCCGCCCCTGCTCCCACCTATGATGCGGCCGCCACTGAGCCCAATGAAGTGAGCGAGCTCTGAAGCTGCCCGCACCACTGCCACCAATGAATGTGTGGCTAATTAAAGCAGGAGGCGGGACGGGGGAGGTAATAAACTGCTACGCCATCTGAGCTAGTTAGCTCAGCGAATGGCAGCCTCCTCCTCCTGAGTGTTTTGTGTCCTCCCCAACATCAGTCCGAGCCCCAGAGTCAAGCAGCCAGCATAGCAGGTACCCAGCCTGCCTGGCCACCAATGATAATTAACCTCTAATACAGATACAGGAGGCAGGTGCCGGCGACAGAATCACATAGCCGGCACTGAGGGTTTAACTGCCGCTGATCACAGCGTCCTGTCATAGAGGCCAGCACCCGCCTCCTGTATCTGTATTAAAGGTTAATTATCATTGGTGGCGCAGTGCACCTCCTCCCCCCCCCCCAGTATTAAAAACATTGGTGGCGCAGTGTGTCCCCCTCCAACCCCCCAGTATTAAAATCATTGGTGACAAGGCCCCCCCCCCTCTTCATTGGTGGTGCAGTGGCAGTTATGATCGCAGCCCCAGCAGTGTAAGGGTGGGTTCAAACTAGCGTTATGGTTTCAGTTATGGCATTCCGTTATAACATGATTATACCGGAAAATAACGGAATCCATGAGACAGAATGCAAAACAGAAGCCTTTAAGAGGCATTCCGTTTTGCTCCGTCCTAATAGAATGCTATGGGAAAGCATAACGGATCCGTCTGGGTCCCGTTATGCAAGACCGAAAACTAATTTTTTTTAGTCACCTTGTCCCCCCAAAAAATAGGATAGGACTGTTCGATTATGGGCTGGACTTTCCATAAAATGCGTAATGCACACTGCTTTTTTTGGTGTTTTATTTTTTTTGCGTGGTATCGAATGGTATCGAGTATCGAAATACTTTTTTATGGTATCGAAAACGAATCAAAATTTTGGTATCACAACAACCCTAGTATATATATATATAAAATGGCGGCACTGGCTCTTCAGTGAGAGATTGGGTGCACGTTCTTAAGGGAATAGGCTTCTTACCCCAATAATAGTTCAGAAAATGAACAGCACTCCAGTAAAAAGTGAACAAAAAACTCCTTTATTCACCCGTACGGTGCAACGCTTCGGCTCAGTACTAGAGCCCTTTTCAAGCTTGAAAAAGACTCTAGTACTGAGCCGAAACGTTGCACCGTATGGGTGAATAAAGGAGTTTTTTGTTCACTTTTGTGCTGTTCATTTTCTGGACTATATATATATATTTATTTATTGATTAGTCTAGGTCATCACTAGTGTTTGGTGCGAATATTCGAATCGCAAGTTTTAATAGCGGATATCGCCACTTCGAGAATTCACAAATATTTAGAATATAGTGCTATATATTCGTTTTTGCGAATATTCTAGATTTTTTTTTTTTCCTCTGAACCCATGATCCCTCCCTGCTTCTTGCTTGTGGGCCAGTGAGAAGGCTGCAATGTCTTTGTCAGAGCTTAGCAACATCCCTAGCAACCAATAGGAAAGTTGTCTACCCTTTTACTATATAGGAATCTCCCCAGCAGCCATTTTCAGCATTTCTTTTCAGTTCTGAGAGAGACAGCAGTGTCATTTTTTCAGTGCTGTGCTGTATATACATTAGACAGTTAACTTATATATATAATACAGATAGTTAGTGGGACATAGTCAGTGTAGGTTAGATTGTGATATAGTGTAGCTGATAAGTTACAGTGCAGGGTGTTAGGTAGTGTGATAGGTTCTGCTGTCCATACATACATACATGCATACATAGTGCTGTGATCTCACAAATTCACAACAATACTTAGTGCACCAATCACTAATATGTAGTCAGACCTGCCAAAATGTGAAGTTGCACTTATTGCGTCAAACTATGCGCATCATTAATTGCCGATTTGCCCAATCACGAATATATCAGAGCACTCTATCTGCATATAAAGCTATTGTAATGTTCTGCTCTGCCAATCATTTTCTCCAGTCTCAGGAAACTTCTAGCAGCTTGAAAAATGTAGCAATAGTGACCCACGCCTGTATTGCACGAGAAATACACGCATACTACATTGCCGATTTTCTCAATCAAGAAAATAATCGGGAATTCTCAAATTTGCGAATTTATGATGAATATTCGCCCAAATATTCGCAAAATATCGCGAATTCGAATATTGCCCCTGACGCTCATCACTAGTCATCACATATCTGTTAGGATAACCCATACATAAAATATACCTTATTATTGTAATATTTTTTATAAAGTTTATTTGACATAATTATTCAATTTACTTTTAGCCAAATACAGAAGAGAATATTAAAAGTTGCTTACTGTTTCCAGGAAACAATAAAATTATGAAGAATTCAGTCCCTGAATTAGGTCGTCCTTCTAATCTTCTGAAAGGTCCTTAAATCCATATTCAGTATACCGATCTTTGCAGTATAGTATATGTTACTTTTAACAAAGATTGCACTACAACTACACTACTTTTTTTATGGAAGAGTAAAAATACTCCTCAGCATTTTTGATGAGAATTTTCAGCCACAGAGAAGCACAAAATGAGATGCTGGGCTGCTGTTTTTTTTCTGGCCATAACTTTTTCTGTCATTGTTGCTATATGAGGGCTTTTCATTTTGTATTTTTAGTGACCCCATTTTGAAGTACATGTAACTTATTAACCTTTATTACCATTTTTACCGTTAGTACCATCATTACCTTTTTGGGTGATAATGGAAAAAGAGTCTCCTAGGGGACAAAATAGGTGTAAAAAAAGTTTTTAAAAAGTGGGGAAAAAAACCAAGATATATATATATATATATATATATATATATATTATATATATATATAACGGAAGTGCCAGGTAGGCGTATATATATAGAGATATATATACCCCATTGTTGATATGTATATATATTGTATTGTGTTAGTGTAGTTAGCTGTGTTAGAGTGCTGTTAGTGTAGTACCATGTGTGTCTATATGTTTATATATTTATACAACCATTAATATAAATATATATAGATACAGCAAAAATAATTGACTGTAGACTTGTAATTGTTTAATAAATACTTTATTGTTCAGATACAGTTTATAGTCTTTTATCGCCGTCGTAACATATCGCACATAGTTCAGGAAAGAGGGAGTGCAACAGGTAGGATAAAGATTAAATAGGCAGAGTTAGCAATAGATGCTTTACGTTTATTTATGAATATTAATTATTAATATTAACTCCAAATATTAATCATTAATATTCCCTTTTATATTGGTAAGCCGGGTAGGAGACGATTTATGTCTATTTATTAATATTAACCCCACATATTAACAATTAATACTCCCTTTTACATTCGCGAGCCAAGCCCACTGCTAGGAATATTGTTTCTGTGTTTGATTTTGGTGAAGACGATCGCTTACTCTGTGAACTAATCAGGCAAGAGAGACGGAGTCAGTGGATTCTGTGCGTCCAGAGCCTGATAGTTCAGACAGGTAACTTGGTTTTTCAATCAGAGCTGAACACAGAGCAATATCTACAGCAGAGAACCTAAATCTTTTGGTTTTGTATTTTAACGATTTTCTGTTGCGTTACACGCCCCCTGAATACTTGCGAGCTTCCATAAAAGAAGTTGTTGAATACCGTCGCTTTGAGACAACTATCGCTGTTGGTGCTGATCAGAAGAAGTCCGGCTGGTCAGGAGAAGGCATTCCGGGTACTAGAGGACCTCCTCCAAGCAGCAAACGAAGGACAGGAAAAGACAGCACCAGAGAAGATGGCATCTCAACATTTAACCCCATCCTCCCCACCAAGTTAGCAGAAATGATGTGGTCCGATTTGTTGACATAGGCTTGTAGTCATGACAAGCTCAGTAGTAAGAAACAGACGGTATTGAATAAGGCAACCAAATGGCTTCAGATGCTAGCCAAACTTGTGCATACATTTGAGGATAGCATCTGCAAGAAAGAGCATGTTACACTAGTGTCTCAGCCAACAGAGAAAATTCCTCTGAGCATTCATTGCCAATGCTTTGCCAGTAACACGAACTAGGTTTCGGCATTATAGGCATGGCTGGCGGAGCATCTACAATCTATGGTTGACCGAGAGAAGTAGGTGGCTAGATTAGAGTCATAGTTAGAGCTACAGAGGCAGAAGGAGGAAATTGAGGCTCAGTTGACTCAGTCGTTTGCTGAGATCAAGGCCTTCAAGGAACGGGCTGCCTCTACTAATGTGATGATAGCCAAATTAAATAACGAGATTGCTGTTAGGTCCCACCTGATCACTGGCATGCAATACGTCATCAACAATTTTTCCAAAATGGTGCCGGCCCTTTCTTTTTCCTTAAAGTCAGGGCCAGAATCTATAAGAACTTTGCCCTCCCAAAATTTTAGCTTATCCAGAATCACAGAAATTGTTCCATGACTTTGCAAAAAAGAAATATTGTGAAAAGTACATCCCTGAGGATGGAACAATTCAAAAGAACTGCAGTATAGACAGACCTAAGCCATGCAGGGCAAACATCATATGTTTTGCATGTGCTGGCTTAGGTCATATAGCGAAACACGTAAGTACAAAACACACAGGACAGGAAGCCAAGTCAGGTGTTTCAGGTGTGGGAACAAAGGACACATTGCAAGGAATTACCCTGCAAATAATTGCAATGTGTCCAGTAGTAGTAGCCAAGTAACGAATGGTGCAGTGGGGCCTAGTCAGCTTGGCCATAAAGGGGTTACGTCTCAACAGCATACGCCTCACCACGTGCTGAGGGATCAAAATGGCCAATCTAGGCTAGAAAAGAATATTTGACACCCCTGTACTATTTGTTACACCGTTTGTTCCCCATGTACTGTATGTCCATGTCATGTGTCTTTGTTATCTGTTTGTATGTGTTTTTTATGTTGATTGCGGTAGTCCTTGTAAGAATGTGTTTCACCCTGCTGATTTTTGTAGTGTGCAAAAATGTGTGCATGCAACGACCGTTGTTTGTTTCCGTGTCCGTTCCGTTTTTTTTTATGGATAGCATGCTTCCCCATTCATTTAAATGGGTCCGTCAAAAAATGCAGATGGTCAACCGTTTTTGTTTTGTATCCGTGGTCCGTGTTTACATTGCGTCCAAAAAATAGAGCATGTCCTATTTTTTTCACGTTTGCAGACAAGGATAGACATTATTACAATGGATCTGCCATGAAAACGGACCCACCAAAAAAAACGGTCCGTCATCCGTTTTTATTTGGCGGATGCAAAATTTGCAGATGGAACGGACGGGGAAACAAACAACTGTCATGTGCATGTAGCCTTATACTGTGGACTGAGGTAGTTGTTGGTTTGCGGACAGGTAACATAGGCACATGGTATAGTGTGATGTTATTCTGTGCAGCTAAGGTCTCAGAGCCAGATGGGTAACACTGTTTTGCTCAAGGTTTTCGGTAGGTCCGTGTTATACGGTGGACCAGGGCAGGTAGTGGGTTGTGGACAGGCAACATTGGCAAAAGGTGCAGTGTGATGTTACACTGTGCACTTACTTTCTGGTCTGGACAGGTAACAAAGCTCTGATTGAGGTTGGACAGCGTGATTGATAGGAGAGTGTGGCCTGTATTTTTGTGTTGTGGAGTCCTGAAGAGTCAAGGCATGACCTATGCCATGGATTCTACTGGCATCCACAAGACAGGTTAACAGGAGAAAATCAGCAGTGCCATCAATAACAAGATTGTGCTTTGTCCGCAGCTCCCCTCAGATATCCTAACCTATTAGGGTGTTCATCCTTATCTGTTGGTGCAGAGGGATGTGAAATTAGCAAATGGGATCCTCTGATGGTTGGGTGCTCAGACACCAGTGATGGGATAACGAGGGGTCCTGTGAGATGAAGGTCAGCCCAATACCTTTCTCTACACTGGGGTCCAAGGTATTGGTGCTGGTATTTGGCAACCAACTGCACTGTGGGGGCAGAGCTCCCCCAGGAGCGCAGGGTATTTTCTTATATCCTAGGTATGTATACAATAAAGCAGAAGGAAAAACCCTGATGACGCCAGAGAAGAGACTTGATTTCCACCCTGACACTCTCGTGAGGCTCCAGGGGATCCCACTGGGTTTTGGCAGTCAGCTCAAACGACTCTTGTTAGACTTCAGTGAAGAATATGAAATTCTCAAAGGTCTTCAGGAGACAGAGAACTAAGCCACAATCCACCTGGAGCATTATAAGACTAAGATAACAGGGATCTCCCATGCTTTGGAGAAAGACGACTCGGAGGTGTCCTAGTGGGAGAGCTAGTTCGGATACAGCCCAAAAGATACACAAAGTGATCGTTCTGCTGGTTCTGGTCATCGCCATATACCTGGGATTGTATTTGGAGGGTGACAGGACTGGCCAACCAGTCACAGGAGAACTAGGCAGAAATATATGAGAGACAGCGAAGGAGAAGGTTCCGGGTCTAACTTCTGAGAAGCCCGGAAACCTTAGGACTCATATGAATGGTTATGGGTGTTTAGGATAGGATTTCAACCTGGTCCCTAAACCTCATTCATATTTGCATTTATTGTAGTACTGTCATATTGTTTTGGCGGTGTTGGGTGGGGGAGGGATGAGGATCTGTTTTTGTGTGAATGGGGAAAAGAGTAGATCCCCTAGGGACAGGCCCCCTCCTTTACTACGATGTTTGCCACTTTTTACCCCCACAAAGGGTGAAGTTGGTAAGGGAGGGACTGAATGTCAGTAAGTGAGGCGTTCCTACCCGCAGTTAGTGTTTAGGTACAATGACATCACCTCTTACTCAGAAATTCTGACCTGCCTTGTAAAGACCTAATTATCTGTCCATGGGAGAACCTCCTCAACGATAGATTCTTCAATCAAGAAGAAAGAACAAGTGTCGGATAAAAGTTGGGCCTTCGCTAAAAGGAGGCCATTCCATGGTTGACCGTACCCCACAAAGAGGGAGGTGCCATGTGAATCGACCTAAAGGCTGCGAGGGTGAAGCCATCCCAGAAGTCTGACCAATAAAAGGCGACATTGGGAGTAGCTGATACCTGGAGATTGGCACTGACAGACAGCAGAAGTGAAAGAGCTTCATTCTGGAGCCAAGAAAGTTCCAGAGCAAGATCCAGAGAAAGGTGAAGATAGTTTATTCTGTGGATGGAGACGTTTGGTTACGGTAAAGGGCAGGGAAGAGGTCACAGCCATGAGGGGTGATGTCTAGGTACCTAAGGGCTGGATTATACTTCAGCCCTTCCTGATCTGTTACCAACAGTGACTGGGGTGGAGGAGGCAAATATATCTCTACACCTCCCTCAAACTTTATTGTCTTGTTCTTGACAACAAGGGGATTGTAGAGGGAAGTACCAGGTAGGCATATATACATGTCTCTGAGATAACCACTTCTCAAGAATGTGGCCTTAGCACAATGAAGGATGGGTATGATCTAACTATCCCTAACCTACTACATTACAAGGAAGACTTTATTGCACAGAATGTTAAAGATTTAAAAAAAAAAACAGAAATAAGGGGACAGAAACAATCAGTTCTTCAAAATACCCTTACAATAGAGTTTGTCACTTAATTTCCCCAAAAAATCGAATAATCCAAAAGGCCAAAGCTCAAAATGGTATCAATAATAATGTAAAAATTGCATGTCACCCCGCAAAAAATTAGCCCTCATGCAGAGTTTTCAGAGTTTTATTAAAACACAAGAAAAACTATACAAATGTGGTTATATAGTTAGTATGTTTGAAAAAATAAATATGTCCATTATGTGTGGGGATGTGAATTAAGGTAAAGGGAGTGAGATCCAGACATTTATATAAGCATTAATGTTATTTAGTTCTAAGAAATCATCTAAGCCTTTTTTATAAAACTGAGTTGTTCCTGCTGTGACTACCCTCTGAGGTAGACTGCTCCATAGATTCAAAGTTCTAGTGAAGAGGTCTTGTTGCCACTGGATCTCAAACTTTTTCTTCTCCAGACAGAGGCAGTTCCACCATTTTATATGGAACAGCTTTTTACCATTTTTTTTGCACTGTTCGGTTATATATTTGTACAAGTTAACTATGCCCCCCCCCCTTCCTTAGACTCCTCTTCTCAAGACTAAATAAATGCAACTATTTTAATCTTTCCTCATAACTAAGATCCTCTATGCTCCTTATCAGTTTAGTCGCTCTCGTTTGTACTTTTTCCAGCTCTTAGGGCATTCTTTCTATGAACTGGTGGCCAGAACTGAACTGCATATTCCAGATTAGACCGCACCAACGCTTTGTAACGTGAGAATGTTGCATTCCTGTCTCATCCCATGCCTCGTTTAATACAAGACAATATCCTGCTAGCCTTAGAAGCAGCTGATTGACATTACATGCTGTTATTTAGTCTATGATCTATAAGTACACCCAATATGATCTACAGTACCCCCGCTGTAATCGGGCCAACCTGCAGAATGAAGTTAATGTAGTATATAATTGTCGGTGCTACCACAAAATCTGTTTGTAAACCTGGACCCATGTGCAAGTAGCCTAAAGGTTCTCATTGTGTTAGCACTAGTGTTGTTTACAGTATGTGGCATTGAGCAGACTTTGTTTATGGAGGGCACGCTGCTAGTGTTGTTCATAGGGTGTGCTCTCCTGGTGGACCGTCTCCTAGCTCTGTGAGGGGCACTCATTGCATTTTATATTAGTGTGCATTCCTCTAGTACTGTTTCAGGGAGCACAAAGCCAATGTTTATTGTGGCACTTTAATCAGAAACTACATACACACATACGTAAAAATATATACCGTATATACATACACAGAGGTTCTTTACCTCAGACTTTTATTACAAGGGACATAGAGTAAAGACTATGTCCAGGCTCCCTGATCATGATTTATAAGTGAGGAGTGCTCAGGGTTCTTGGGGGGTACGGGCAGTTTCCTTTTGTACATAGATTTACTACTTGCAGCACTTGCAGATTAGGACCCTGGCACCTAGATAACACAACATCAACGTAGAACCAGGCTGATGTTTATTCCTGTGCTAATAATTTATAATCATTTGGGCCCAAAGTTCACGGGAGGGCTGCAAGTAATAAAGCTATGTACTTAGTGAAACTGCCTGTATGTAAAGACAATGGTAAGAGCAACTTACCCCTTCTTGTCCTGACATTACTGCTTAGTTCTATGGAGGCTTGACTTGTAGCATGATTTGACAGTGACTGTGCCTATAGCAAGTCAGCGTCGCTGAACAACTTGGCGCCTGAAAGGAGAACTCAGGGGTCGGGAGGTTGAGGAGTAAAGCATGAACACAGATACCGTTCAAAGCCGGACGAGGCAGCAGTGTGCACCAGAAATAAGGTTAGTTTAACCAATATGAAAATAGTGCCAATCAGCAGCTCGGGGCCTTACCCTAATGATCCAGGGCAGAGGCTAAGTGCCTAGTGATGCCCCTGGGTAATGGACTCTGTTATAACATACATTACATGCATTTTTGCTCTACTTGTGATTGTAAAATCTGCAGATATGGGCTATATTCACACTTCAGTAAAAAATGTCCCTCACACAGCTGTTTTTAGAGAAATTGCAGTCTATGGGTGTATTCACACATCCGTTTTAACAAACTGTAAATACAGGTCGTCACAAAATAGGACATGTCTTGTTTTTGACCGTTTTGATAGCCTGACAGACCTCGTAGAAGTCGATGAGCCCATTTATAATGGCTGTTCTACAGAATCATCTATTTCTTTAATTGCCGGTTAATACAGATTGTGAACGGGTGATAAACAGCCATTAAAAACTGGTAGATGGCTGGGAAATGGTTAAATACTTTGTGACACACTCATGCCCATGGCGATGAAAAATAACAGTTAAAAATTTTTTTTTTTTTTTGTGGTCAATTTTCTTCTGTCGTGAGTATGAAGATGTAAAACAGTGTTTCCAGACTATAGCAGGGGCCAGCTATTGTGAAACTACAACTCCAAGCATACACACCTGCTCAACTATTCTCTGAACTCCCATAGAAGTAAATGGGTTGTCTGAGCTAAATAAAAAGTAGAGCAGAAACAATAAATATGATAAAATAACAAAACAAGCAATACTTACCACTTTGCTTCCCTGATACTTCCACCATTGGGCCCCGGTCCTCATCAATGGTGTTTGTTTTCCTGGCTGCAGCGGTGATGTTCCTTGCATACCACATCAGCACTGCAACCAGTCCATGGCCTCAGCAGTAACATCCTATATACTGCTGAGGTCAGTGATTGGCTGCACAGTGACCTGTGTGCATGGAATGTCACTGCAGCAGCCAGGAAAATGATGTCTGCTCTACAGGACCAGAGCAGAGTGCTGGAAGTAGCAGGGGACAGACAGTGTCTATCACTTTTAGACCTCATTCACACAACCATGTCAATATTGTGGTCTGCAAACCATGGATCTACAAAATATGGATACCGTCCATGTGCATTCCACATATTTTCACTCCCATCACCAGAAATGACTATTCTTGCCCACAATATGGACAAGAATAGGTCATGTTCTATAATTTGCGGAATGGATATACGGTCGTGGACATCACACAGATGACATCAGTGTGCTGTTCATTTTTTATTTTGCGGAACCAAGGATGGATTGGGAACTTAAAGTGGCCCTGGAAAAATACCTAAAAGTGGCCCTATCTTGTAGGTGTGTTCAAACTGACAGAAGACAGGCTAAAACAAGTAGACGGCAACAACCAAAGTAGGCAGGGCCTGCAATACTGTAGTGCAGCACAGAATACTACCCAAGAAGAACCAAACACCACAGAACAGCACAAAATACTGCCCTTATCACAGTTTTCAACTGTATCGCCATCATGAGGACAGTAATACAGTTGAGACCTTTGCGGCCGTTGAGCAGCAGATCATTATGTACTCGGCCTGTGTCCATCAAAAGGGCTTGAGTGGCCCCCTGGGCATAGGCCCATCGGGAAGTTTTCCTGTAAGGTCTATGGCCAATCCGCCCCTGTGCGGAACCATAGCGATGACTGGGGGCGTGTGCTATACGCAAATAATGCGGATACAAATGCAAATTACAGTCGTCTGTATGAGGTCTTAGAACTACAGCCCTAGCTTTTATTTAAAGGGAATCTGTCACCACCGCCTCTCTATCCAACTGCTTGCTTAGACACATAGCTGTGGTTCACCTAATTAACACGCCGGTTTTATTTTGTTGATTGGAAGCTCCGTTCCTGAGTTAAGATACTTTTTCGTAATATTAAGCTCTTGGATCAATGATTGTATCACCGTTGCTCTTGTTGCACCCAATCTCCACACCTTTCTGTGGCCAGCTCCTCCCTGGCTCCTTTACTACTGTCTGACCCTGTTAATCAAAGCAGAAAGGGAGTGGCTGGCCACAGAAATGAATGGAGCTTGGGTGCAACAAAAGCAATAGTGACTCCCTCCTTGTATTAAAGACCTAATTTGCATTTTTAGAAAAAGTATAATATCTCAGCAATAGAGCCTTAGATCAACAAAACAAAAACAGTGTTTTAATCAGATGAGTCACAGCTACAGTCATGTGAAAAAATTAGGACACCCTTTGAAAGCATGTGGTTTTTTGTAACATTTTTAATAAATGGTTATTTCATCTCCGTTTCAACAATACAGAGAGATTAAAGTAATCCGACTAAACAAAGAAAACTGAAGAAAAGTCTTTTCAAGATCTTCTGTAAATGTCATTCTACAAAAATGCCTATTCTAACTGAGGAAAAAGATAGGACACCCTTGCCCCTAATAGCGAGTGTTACCTCCTTTGGCTGAAATAACTGCAGTGAGACGGTTCTTGTAGCCATCTACCAGTCTTCGACATCGGTCTGAGGAAATTTTACCCCACTCCTCAATGCAGAACTTTTTCAGCTGTGAGATGTTTGAGGGTTTCTTGCACGTACAGCCCTTTTCAAGTCACCCCACAGCATCTCAATGGGATTCAAATCTGGACTTTGACTTGGCCATTCCAGGACTCTCCATTTCTTCTTTTTCAGCCAATCTTTGGTTGATTTACTAGTATGTTTTGGGTCATTGTCATGTTGCATGGTCCAGTTCCGCTTCAGCTTTAATTTTCTAACTGATGGTCTCACATGTTCTTCAAGCACCTTCTGATACACAGTAGAATTCATCGTGGATTCTATGATGGTGAGCTGACCAGGTCCTGCTGCAGCAAAGCAGCCCCAAACCATGACACTTCCACCTCCATGCTTCACAGTTGGTATGAGGTTCTTTTCTTGGAATGCTGTGTTTGGTTTACGCCAAACATGTCCTCTGCTGTTGTGTCCAAATAATTCAATTTTGGACTCATCTGTCCAAAGAACATTATTCCAGAAGTCCTGGTCTTTGTCAACTTTATCTCTGGCAAATGTCAGTCTGGCCTCGATGTTTCTCTTGGAAAGCAAAGGTTTCCTCCTTGCACACCTCCCATGCAAGTTAAACTTGTACAGTCTCTTTCTGATTGTAGAGGCATGTACTTCTACATCAACAGTAGCCAGAGCCTGCTGTAGTTCTCGAGATGACACTTTAGGGTTTTTGGAGACCTCTTTTAGCATCTTGCGGTCTGCTCTTGGGGTGAACTTGCTGGGGCGACCAGTCCTGGGCATGTTGGCAGTTGTTTTGAAAGCCCTCCACTTGTAGACTATCTTCCGGACAGTGGAATGGCTGATTTCAAAATCTTTTGAGATCTTTTAAATCCCTTCCCAGACTCATAGGCTGCTACAATCTTTTTCTGAAGTCCTCTGACAGCTCTTTTGCTCTCACCATGGTGCTCACTCTCACTTCAACAGTCAGGAGCACACCAAACTAAATGTCTGAGGTTTAAATAGGGCAAGCCTCATTCAACATGCAGAGTAACGATCTACTAATTATGTGCACCTGGTGTGATATACCTGTGTGAGATCTGAGCCAATTTAAGAGGGAATACATGTGAGGGTGTCCTATCTTTTTCCTCAGTTAGAATAGGCATTTTTGTAGAATGACATTTACAGAAGATCTTGAAAAGACTTTTCTTCAGTTTTCTTTGTTTAGTTGGATTACTTTAATCTCTCTGTATTGTTGAAACGGAGATGAAATAACCATTTATTAAAAATGTGACAAAAAACCACATGCTTTCAAAGGGTGTCCTAATTTTTTCACATGACTGTATGTGTCTATGCAAGCAGTTGGATAGGGAGGTCGCTGGTGACAGATTCCCTTTAACTTGGACGACCACTTTAAAAGCACATGCACAAATATGGGTGCATTCACATCGCCGTTTAGCTTTCAGTTCTTCTGATCCATCAGAAGAAGAGAGAGAGAGAAAAAAAATACAGGATCCTGTAAAAAAACGGATTGCGTAGGATTGCATAGGATCCGTTTTTGGCCTCATGCACATGGCCGTGGAACACGGCCATGCGCAGACCGTGGTATCCCGGCCTGGAATCCAGCTGACACGGCCGTGTGCATGAGGCCTTTTTTTACAGGATCCAGCAAAAAAACGGATCCTGTTGCATCAGTTTTCATCCATTTGAGCCATTTCTGTCTGAGATTCGTTATATTATGGAAACAAAAGCACTACATGCAGTTTTTTCTCTGTGTAAAAAATGGATCTCAGACGGAAATGGCTCAAAAAGATGACAACTGATGCAACAGCATCCGTTTTTTTATTGTATTCTGTTTTTCTTTTCTCTCTCTCTCCTTCTGTCGGATCAGAAGAACGGAAGGCTTCATCGTTATATTCCCCATGTGTCTTTGGTATCCTCTGTAACAAGTCTGGATTCTCTTCAGTGCAGTCTGTCCTTATGAGACTCCAGCCTTTCAAGTGTAATCTGTAATGGAATAGCAGTTTGTCATCCTCACTGATTAGGCCTTTGAAATCTTCCAGATTTTTTGCTTATTAAGGTAAGTTAAGGAGCAATAATTAATGAATTATAGCAATTCACATAGGAGAAGGAATGCTACTAGGACACAGCCCAACAGGAGACTGAATAAATAAAAATAAAGAAAATTCATTGATCCTCTCAAAAACGCCTTTGGCCAGACTAACTATCCATTCTTTCATTGAAGAGGAATTGGGTTCTCTTCACACAGACACCAGGGATTCTGTTTGGAAAGGATCCATTTACTGATCAGTTTTGTAATTGTTCCTAAAAGATCCAGAATAGGAAGGCACAAGAAACCTCTGTCAGCTTAGGCTACTTTCACACTAGAGTTTTGGCTTACCGTTTGAGATCCTTTCAATGGTGTTCAAGACGGATTTCAATGGCTATAGAAGACATAATACAACCGGATCCGTTTATGATGGATGCATGCGGTTGTATTATTGTAACCAACGCGTTTTTTTGCTGATCCATGATGGATCCGCAAAAAAAGCTAGTGTGAAAGTAGCCTAACCCACAGGAATGGGTCACTAATGCTGCCCATACACTTTAGATGGAAGTTGTTCAGCCATTGGGAAGAGGGGAATACGGTGTATCCAGACTTATCTGGCAAAACATCAATTCCAGCATGCTTGTACACAAAAGATAGTTGACCAGATATGGCAAAACAAACACAGAAATGCAACAGCACTCTGCAACCAGCACTCTGCCCTGCCTCTATACTACAATTTATCAGAGGCGTTAGTGTACATTTTGATCAAAAAGTAATAAGCCACTCGCCGCGCCAAGGCCGCCTCTATAAGTGATCCTAACACTAAAACCTACCTGTTATGGGCCATGACAGCCACATAAAATCCAGGGAGTGTGGGCCCAGCATGAGCCCCTAGAGCTAATGGAGGCTGTTATGGCACCAAAAAGGGTTAATAAGCATGGTGGATCCTAGCATGCATGCTGGGCCTGCACTCCCTGGATTTTATGTGGCTGTCATGGGCCATAACAGGTAGGATTTAGCGTGGGCAACCACTCATAGAGGCGGCCTTGGCACGGAGAGTGGCTTATTACTTTTTGATCAAAATGTACACTAACGCCTCTGATAACTTCTAGCATAGAGGCAGGGCAGAGTGCTGGTTGCAGAGTGCTGTTGCATTTCTGTGTTTGTATGTATATTTTGCCATGGCTACGTGCACCTGCATACAGGGACGTGCTGACTTACCACCCCCCCACCCCCTTCCTGGTGTTTCCAGATATGGCAAAAATCAACAGTCTTGACCAAACTATCATCTTATGGATATGGAAACCTTAAAGGAGTTTCCAGGGTTTTATTTTTAAATCTGCCCTTTAGCCAGTGGTACTTGAACCATTAGTGACATGCCACTTAGAACAATGTCAGCGCTGAGGCCAGTCATAGGCTGCAGCACTACATTTGACCCCATCCGTGTTGAAGTTGAAAAATGGGAACAGATGTCCAGTAAAGAGAGCCAGGGAGCCAGAACGGAGCAGTGGGGAGAGGGAAGTATGGATTTCTCCACAGTCACCACTGGCTGGGGGAGAGGGAGGAGTTAAGAACAATCCTGGACAACCCCTTTAAAGATGTTTTCCCATTAACAACATTTATCATCTACAGTTAGCTTTATATTTATTTGGTCAGAGACAACATTTTTCAAATTTTTGTTCTGTACATTACCATAATGGATTTTGAACAAAACAATTCAGATGCAGTTGAAGTTCAGACTTTCAGCTTTAATTCAGTGGGTTGAACAAAATGATTGCATAAAAATGTGAGGAACTAAAACATTTTTTAAACTCAATCCCTTCATTTCAGGGGCGCAAAAGTAATTGGACAAATTAAATAATTGTAAATAAAATGGTAATTTTTAATACTTAGTTGAAAACCCTTTGTTGGCAATGACTGCCTGAAGTCTTGAACTCATGGACATCACCAGACGCTGTGTTTCCTCCTTTTTAATGCTCTGCCAGGCCTTTATTGGCGCGGTTTTCAGTTGCTGTTTGTTTGTGGACCTTTCTGTCTGAAGTTTAGTCTTTAACCACTTCCAGACCGGGCCATTTACCCCCTTCCTGACCAGGTCTAATTTTGCAAATCTGATATGTGTCACTTTATGTGGTAATAACTTTGGAACACTTTTACTTATCCAAGCCATTCAGAGATTGTTGCCTTGTGACACATTGTACTTCATATTAATGGTAAATTTGAGTCAATAGGTTTTACCTTTATTCATAAACGAAAATTTGAAAAAATTCACTGTTTTCTAAATTTGAATCTCTCTGCTTTTAAGACAGATAGTGATGCCTCAAAAAATATTCATTTATTAACATTCCCCATATGTCTACTTTATGTTGGCATCATTTTGGTAATGTAATTTTATTTTTTTAGGATGTAGGTTTAGAATTTTAGAAGCAATTTTAGAACTTTTTAAGAAAATTTCCAAAGTTTTTTAGGGTACTTTCACACTAGCGTTTTGGATTCCATTTGTGAGATCCGTTTCAGGGCTCTCACAAACGGTCCAAAAATGATCAGTTAAGCCCCAATGCATTCTGAATGGATAAGGATCCGTTCAGAATGCATCAGTTAGGCTCCGTTCCGCTTCTATTCTGTTTTGGAGGAGGACACCAAAATGCAGCATGCAGCATTTTGGTGTCCGTCTGAAGAGGCGGAGCCTAATGGATCAGTTTTAAATTACAATGTAAGTCAATGGGGACGGATCCGTTTTCAATGACACAATATGGTGCATTTGAAAACGGATCCGTTCCCAATTGACTTTCAATGTAATTCAAAACGGATCCGTTTTGGACTTTGTCATTTTTCTTTTAACTAATGCAAACTGATCCATTCTGAACGGATAAAAACGTTTGCATTATAGGTGCGGATCCGTCTGTGCAAATAAACAGACGGATCCGCACCAACGCAAGTGTGAAAGTACCCTTAAGGACTAGTTCAGTTCCGAAGTCACTTTGTGGGGCTTACATAATAGAAATGAATAAATAACCCCGTTTTATAAATGACACCCCTCAAACTATTCAAAACTGGTTTTAGAATTATATACTGTATTGCCAATCTCTCACAAGTCTAAGTTTTCAAAATAATATGTTGTGGCTGGAAACCCTTTTAATATGCAGGCAACAGAACCAAGACAGAGGTCCCTTTAAATAAACTGCCCAGGTGGTGTTTCCACAGTGGGAAGCAGGAAAACAGCGTGATTTATGGGCAAGCACCCCGGTGGCGGTGCATGGTTAAGCATGTGGTTACCTAGCATCCTAATACAGACACCTGCAAGAGCCACCGCCGCCAGCAGGAATGCAGCACAGATTTGAGGACAGGATAGTATGAGTGTGTCTTAGATGAGTATGTTAGATTGTGAGTCCATTGGGCACAGAGACTGATGTAAATAGTGACAATTACAGTGCTGCAAAATATCTTGGCAGTATTGTAGTACCGTTCTATTTCTGACAATTAGAAAATATTTCGCACTATCAAAGATTCCATTCTGTACATTGGAAGTATCGGGTAATAAAACTGAAGGCAAGTTATCTTAATATTAAAGTGAGTAATGGTCTTTGTAATCTCTTATCAGTGGAGAAGGCCATTAGCGTAATTCCCATGTCTGCACACTACTGTAGCTGAATAATACAAGGCATGAGTCTATTGTAACTTCTATTGCCATACACATTAGTTTAAAGGGGATCAAAATGGACAATTTCAACCAAAACGAACCTTTGTCGGGTGAAATTTAACAGCGAATAATCATTTTAGCCAACTAATGAATAGACTATTATCGTTTGCACAGTATTCGGCCATGTTCAGTATTTTCGTCCAATAGTTGGACTAAAGGTCTTTCGTTCAAAGAAAGTTGATTTGCGATTGAACGATCTTTCTCTGAAATAACATTCTCAGAGAGATCTTTCGTCCATCGCCCAGTTGAATGGGTTATGGGCAGTTTGAACAACTGTAACAGCCAGTATGTACTAATATGTGTATGTCCATGTCTGTGAAAAGAACATCCACCAGATGATTGTTTAACTGCTGTTAAATCATTAACCAACTTCTGTCTAATGTGTATGGCCACCTTAATTTTTCACACAACTTTAAGTACAAGCGACCACAAGAAACTTTTTAATATGTCTTATCAGTGAAAAATATCTAGTTTTTATATTATCTGCTGTTCACCTCTCCCCCTTTGCTAATTGCTCCGTCCAAGACTGAGCAGTTCCACTGGAGGATCATATTACACATGGCAATTCAAGTCTATGGGGAGGGGAGGAGGAGTGAGCAGGAACTCATAGACAAGCAGACTGCTGAAGCTACATGGTCTGAAATATAAACTTCCTAAGCTCTTTACTTACAACGATACAGGTCAGTACTTCTCTGAAATATCTCCCATGATCTTGGTGCTGCTTTTGAGTACATAAGAGAAGGTTAGGAGGCAGATTCTCCTCTACATTCTGTGGCAGCTACTCTCCACCTACCATCTCTGGGAAAACTGCAAACTAGACATTCAGCATGCAGAGAGGAAAACTGCTAAAATGACTGATACAAGTCATTTAATGACCAGAAATAGTGTTATTCCTCATGTATACACACTGTACTATTGATTAGGTTTGAATAAGTTTGTTGAAAGGGTAGAGACCATTAACTGTTCATCTGTTTGCAACTTTCTTTTAACTTAAAAGGGTCATCTCACTTGACAGTTATCATGTAGACAAAGTTAATGCAAGGTAATTACTAATATCCATATTGCCTCCTTGCATTGGCCTATGTGCACTCCCGTGGTCCTTACCACCAGAGCGACTAGCATCTTTTCCTATAGTGTGCAATCATGGCCACTGCTGATTGATTGCAGGGTGGTCATAACCCCTGTGTATATTGTGATGGAAATATGAATCCAGCCAGCAGAGGAGGCAATATGGGTAATAACAATATATTGGTAAACACCTCATATTAACTTTCTCTACATGATAAATGTAATTTGCTAAAGTGAGACAACCTCTTTAACCCCTTCACTACCAGCCCCATACATGTAAGGCGCTAGAGCAATGAGCAAACCCCCATTGCGCTTGCTCGCTTGTGCAGCTGGTATCATGGCTGGCGGGTCTCTGCTGTTTCAAACAGCAGAGACCTGCGGGTAATAACCGTAACTAGCAATAATGCCGATCGCAGTCATTAAAGCCTTTAGATGCAGTGATCAAGTGAGATCATGGCATCTAAACAGTGAAAAACAGGTTTCTTACCGGCATCATCTGTGGCCAATGAGGATGGTGGTAATTGATTTAAATGCGCTGGGTCTCGCTGAAGAGACCCAGGTCATTTAAGCTGCTATTCTTATTTTGGCCAGCAGGTGGTAGGCCAACATAAGAAATGAGCAATTCTGAACAATAAATAGATGTAAAAAAATCCATGATTGTTCAGAATAAAAAAAAATGGATTTTATAGGCTCAAATATGAGCTTCAAAATCATAACAAAAAGTTAAACTGTTAAAAATATATAAAAAATAAAGTCTAAATCATCCCCTTTCCGTAGAATAAAAAAATAAATGCATAAATTACCAAAAATATAAACATCATGGGTATCACTGTGACCAAAAATGCTCGTACTATTAAAATATAAAAATATTTTTCCAATACGGCGAATGGCATAATGGAAAAAAGGGTCAAAATGAACAATTTGTCATTTTTTCATTGCTTCTCTTACCCCAAAAAATGTAATAACTGTGATCAAAAAGTCACACACACTCCCAAATGGTATCAATAAAAACTACAAATTGTCCCGCAGGAAATAAGTCCCCACACAGTTCAGTAGATATAACTATAAAAAAGTTATTGAAGTCAGAATATGGTAATGCAAAAACAACTTTTTTCTCAAAGTTTAAATTTATTTTTACACTATTTAGACATAAAAACCTATACATGTGGTATTGTTGTGATTGTACTGACCCAGAGAATGAAGGGCACAGGGCAGTTTTGCCTCAAACGGAACTCCGTGGCAAACAAACCTGTAAACCGGTGAAGGAATTGCATTTTTTTCCAATTCCACCCCTTTTGGAATTTTTTTAGAGGGTTTATCCAGAGCTTTAAAATGCATGGCTTATTCTTAGGAAAGGCTAGGCCATCAATATTAGATTGGTGGAGTTAGGAGTTTCAGCCCCCCTGCCAATCAGCTGTTTGAGGTAAGTGCTGTAAGCTCTTAATTGTTTACCAGGCACAGATCCTTACTTTAAGGCCCCTTTCACACGGGCGTGATTTCCGCACGGGTGCAATGCGTGAGGTGAACGCTTTGCACCCGCACTGAATCCTGACCCATTAATTTCTATGTGGCTGTGCACATGAGTGGTGATTTTCACGCATCACTTCTGCGTCGCAGCATTCTCCATATTGTGCGTTTTTCACGCAACGCAGGCCCCATAGAATGAATAGGGCTGCGGGAAAATCGCAAGCATCCACAATCAAGTGCGGATGCAGTGCGATTTTCCCGCAAGGTTGCTAAGAGACGGGCCCGATCTTTATAATTTTCCCTTATAACATGGTTATAAGGGAAATAATAGCATTCTGAATACAGAATGCTTAGTAAAATGTGGATTAAGGGGTTAAAAAATTTTTTTAACTCACCTTATCCACTTGATCGCGTAGTTGCCGATCTGTGGTGACGTCACATCACATGGTCAAATCACATGGTCCATCACCATGGTGATGGACCATGTGATTGGACCATGTAATGAGCTCGGTGACGTCATCACAGGTCATTTAGCCGGCAGCTAATGCTTGAAGAAGACAGAAGAGATCGCAAATACGCAATCAAGTGGATAAGGTGAGTTAATTTTTTTATCTTTAACCCTTCCATCCACATTTTACTAAGCATTCTGTATTGAGAATGCTATTATTTCCCTTATAGCCATGTTATAAGGGAAAATAATAAAGATCGGGCCCGTCTCTAGCAACCTGCTGAGGAAAATCGCACTGCATCCGCACTTGATTGCGGATGCTTGCGATTGAGAATGCTATTATTTTCCCTTATAACCATGTTATAAGGGAAAATAATAATATCTACAGAATACTCAACACAAACCCGAACTTCAGTGATGGGTCCGGGTTCGGGTCTGGGTACCAAACATGCCGATTTTTCCCACGCGCGTGCAAAACGCATTAAAACGCTTTGCACTCGTGCGAAAAAATCGCGCATTTTTCCTGCAGCGCACCCACCTCTTATCCGGGCGTCAAACGTGACGCCCGTGTGAAAGAGGCCTAATAGTGACTTGAGCTCATGGAATTCGTCCTTACCCACAATAATTTCATTTTTGATAAAAAGATCTATCACCAGGTACGAGGTGTGGCCATGGGGAGCCCCTGTGCCCCAACATTCGCCAACCTGTACCTAGGTGGTTGGGAACGGGACGTGGTTTTCAGTGAGGAAATGGCATTATTTACATCTTCCATCGATGTATGGTTAAGATACATCGATGATGTTTTAATTCTGTGGAATGGTGATACTGAAAGCTTTGAGCATTTTGTACAGCTCCTCAATAATAATAGCTGGGGCCTATTTTTTACTTTTGAGATGCACGAGACGGCTATCTCGTTCCTAGACCTCACCATCTATAAAGGAACAAATGGGGTCATAGGCACAAGACTTTTCCGTAAAAGACGGCTACCAACAGCCTTTTGGAATGGCGGAGTCATCACCCCTCCCGTTAAAAGGGGGATTCCGAAGGGACAATACCTTCGTCTGCGACGAAATTGCAGTAACATCCATGATTTTCGTCTGGCCGCCAGGGATCTAAGAGATAGGTTCCTGCGGAGAGGATATCCCTCGAAGGTGCTATCCCAAGCATACCAGCATGCTTTAAGTTGTGACAGAACATCACTTTTTACCCCACGTACTGTGATCAAAGAAGAAGCTAAAATACGCATCATAGGAGAATTTGATGATGCGCATTGTGAGATACGGAGGATCCTGAGTACGTATTGGGGTATTTTGCAATCTGATCCGGATGTAGGCCATTTGGTGGGTGATTCCCCTCGATAACATTCAGGAGGGGTAGAAACATCAAGGACAGATTGGTCCATAGTTTTCTGGACGTCCCCACTGGCCAAGGCACATGGCTCACCAGCTCACTAAAGGGCACATTTAGGTGTAAGGGATGTGTGGCCTGTGGGGCTATCAAAAAGGAAAATTGTTCTATTGTTCACAGACAAAGAAAACTTATGACATCAGATCTTTTGTGAATTGCCGGACTAGTGGTCTTGTATATCTGATCACATGTGAGTGCAATATCCAGTACGTGGGTAAAACCACGAGAGAATTTAGGAGGAGGATTGGCGAACACCTTAATGATGTCCGCAATCATGCTGATACATCTGTTGCACGACATGTGGTGGAACATCATGATGGGGATCCAGAAAAATAAAATTTCAGGGTATTGAGGTGGTCAGACCCTCCCTTAGGGGAGACCACGATCGTATCCTGTTACAAAAGGAGACCCAATGGATCTTCCGGCTGAAAACTATGAGGCCTTTTGGACTAAATGATCAACTATCATTTACCTGTTTTCTGTGATGCATATGTTATCTTTGAAAGGGGTCAATAACACTATTTGTGTTCATGTGTTGGCTTTGACCCCTGATTGGATATGAGGGATATTTGCCTGACAAAGAGGATCCAAGACTGGGGATATTGGCATGGTGCAGCCCCTATACATTTATTAATATCTGACATGATTATCTAATGTCCAGAAGGTGCACTGAATAATATTTATGCGCAATCCCCGTGATTCTCAGGGACTAGGCAAAATAAAATATTTTGCAAATATGGATGAGTAGGAAGAAAAAAAGAAAAAAAGAAAGAAAAAAAGAAGGGGAAAAATAATTCACTATCTAATTAAATACAGTATCTGTGTTCCGACCAAATGACAGTACATACCTTTTGTGACAATTGTAATAAACATCCACCATAGGGTCCCTTTTAGTAATGGCATTAATGCCATATCTGCTGATCCTGATGAATACCCCCCCTTTTCAAAAAGATTGCGTCAGGGTAGGGAAGAGGTTAATGCAATCTAACTGTACCGACTGAGAATAGAACAGTGCGGACAGGTAAGGGTTACATCGATCCGATCCTGTAAGAACCACATGACGTGACAAGAGGAGGTACTCTATGACGAGTGTGGGCGGAGCTTACTTTTCAAATAGAGCAAGGTTTCGCGCCCCCTGCACGGCCGCCATAGTGCCGGAGCGCTTCTCCTGAATGTGAGAGGGAGCGCACTGTGATCTCCTAATGCGTGTATGAATTGAATGTGAGCAGCATACACGTAGCCGCCTGTAAATTATGCCGTTCCCTCTGAACAAGAGGGGACCGGACACTAGCTTATGCCCATTACTGTAGCGCTCCTGAGGATAATAGGAAACGCGTCGAGCGTTAGACAGGGCAGGCATATTTATGTAACCTCCTGGTGAGGTAGGGCTGGCGTGGAAAAATTATCTCTCCCCCTGGGATTATAAGGGCTAGCAGAGGCTGCAATAAGAGATAGTGCCTCGGATTAACTATTGTCTATCCTGGAGACCTGAGGGACCTAAGTAGTGCTCTCTGGTTACTTCTGGGAGCTCTATTTACTTAACAAGCTATTTAGTAGCAACTTGCATGCAGTTTGCTAGTTGCTACAACTTGTGGTCTGGAGATCCTCTGGGATAGACATTATATTACACAGGGGTAGAGCATGTGAACCCACTGTGGCAGAATATATTTGTATTTTGACGTCCACACTCCGAATAATGATTTTAAAGGAGAATCTTTGAATAAAGTTTATTTGTTTTGTGTTTTTAAGCACCACTGTAATAATTATAATGTTCTAATAGTGACTGTGCCTCACTATTCAAGTAAGTGGGAATGAGCTACATTACTAAGCACAGCCACTACAGAGTACAAAGCTGTGCCCACTAAACAATGAAGGGGAAGTGGTTCTTACTGGAGTGATTTGACCCCTTGAACAGCTGATTGCTGGGGGTGCCATGAGGACACCTGCCAAACTAATGTTGATGGCCTATCCCAAAGTCCCAGATAAAACCTTTATGTTCAACCACGTTTAGGTTTAGCGCAGAGAAACATAAAACAAAATTAGGTGATTGTGGCTTATCCTGCAATGTTAGAAATTCCTTCCAGACCTGGACAGTCTGTTTCATAACAGTAGACATTGGGTGACAGATGGATTCACTTCAGCATGCCATGTAATTTGTTCTGCCTAGAGATAATGTGCATTCAGAGATGTCTGTCAATGGCTTATGTCCCTCTCCTAATTGAAACAAGCATGCGTACTTGTCCAATCTGAGAATATATGATTTTGTTGGAGTTGGGATAGATAAAAAACCTTTTCCTATCCCATTTCCTATATAATTGGTTGATGTTCCATAGTCTCTTTTTGGAAAAAATACGTCATATGCTAAATATTGACCTTGCATATGCAGTGTATCTACATCTGAAAATAATATTTTTTTTTTGCAAACTGACCGTGCCTATAATTTTTCTATATACACATATACAATATGTAAAATACTAATTTAGATTTGTAATAAGATATTGTTCTTAAGTTGTCACAATAGTTGATAAGTTTGAATCAAATATATGAAGCATACCTGCACTTTGAAAAAAAACGTTTTATATGTCATTAAAATGTATCAAATGTTTTAATTGGTGGGGGTCTGAGTGCAGAGTCCCCCATCAATCGCTATAATGAGAAGAGAGAAGCGCATTCTCTCTCCTTGCCACAGAAGACGGAAGCAAGATAGGCCCATAGGCTTTTTATTAAATCCGTCTTGCCTCATCTCCCACTCGGGGTCTCCTTTTCTAGCAGTCAGTGTGGATCTCAGCACTCAGACCCCCACCGATTAAAGTGCAGTAAGACTTTAGTTGCATATTAAACATTATTTAACATAATGAAATCGTACAACTAGGGTTCATGGAAATCTACATATGTTCAGACATGGTTTACACAATAAAAAGTGAAAGAAAAAGTTAAATGAATTTGCACATTTGTTTTGGACACTTCACCATTTACAGCCATAACATCTGCCTTTTTATTTCCGGTTTTGAGATTCGGCATATAAATTGTTCATCCAAATCTTGCTAAACATGCACTTTAATCTGCTACATAAACGATTGTTTCAAGAACCTTCTAGATTTGACAGTTATTGATGGTTTTCTGCGCTACTGATATTAGTGACCTATTCTCAGGATACGTAATCAGTATCTGATCGGTGGAGGGTCCGACACCCAGCACCCTCACCAATCAGCTGTTCCCTGTAGCTGCCAGCATCAGAACTAACATGCCGCATCCCCAAGTACCGATCAGCAGCACGGACCCCTGCTGTATCCGACGGCATTGCTGTATCCGCCTTCACATGCTTTCACCATGGTACATGCAGGGTTTACAGAGGGAGCGGGCTCCCTCTGACTCCATTCCCCCACCACCCCTGATGCAGTGACAGGGGGCAGATGGTTGCTATGGTGCCTTACACAGGCATTGGAGCCTGCTAACTATGGAAGCCCAGGAGATCTAGCCCCCAAGCTGGGTTTTCTAGGCAACTGTCGGCATCTTACTGTGTAAAAACGTATAACTGAATGTCGCACAAGGTCAGCTAGAACCAACCGAGGTGCACCTCGCCGATCAAGATACACCCACTTAAACGAATGAAGAAAAATCTGGAAAGGTGGCTGGGCACACTCAGATAATCCGAACCATACAGAGTGAATTCATATATATAAATTTATTTCAATAATCAATAAAATCAAGGTTGTGCACACTCTAAAAACTCAAACCAATGGATTGTAGAAGCAACAGTCTTACAGATAATGAATATGTACTGGAATAACACCAATTTGGATTAGATAATCGATTTGCAATAAAGCAGCAATGTCCCAGGTTTATATACACGGCACCAATCTAGGTTAAATAATAAATCGATAATAAAATTGCACTATAGAAGCAAAATCCCAAATTTACACACCGGGTAATAGGTTTATGGCAACAAAGGTTAGTTGTAACATAGTTAATTCAATACCTTGGACCGCAATTAATATGTCCATATTCCATATTTAATTAATTGTGGTAATAGTCTCTCTAACGTACTACTTATATAGGCAGTTAATAATATCCAATGTCCAGCCAACAAAATAAATTTCTCCAAATGCTCCAAGAATATATAGTCACAGTCCTCAGAAGATCGCAAATTGGATGAGCGGCGTCCCGCTCTGAGCGATTGTGTGGCGGCGTCCCGCCACTACACGTGTTCTTCCAAGCTAGCTTATTAAAAGTATGAAACAGTCTTACCCGGACCTTGGGTACCGACTCTCCCTTCGATATGTTGTAGTTTTCATCCGCATCCACATCGATTTCAGGAGTTCTCTGCTGTAGTGGCAAGTCTCAAGCCAGTGGTGTATACTCACACGTGGGGCTCCTAGTTCGTTCGTGCCTCTTTCCGTGCTTCCGCTGTACACTCGCGCGATTGTTTTACAGCAGCAATACTGTAGTAATACTGTACCCTCCTGGTCCGTGTCAGTAAGAAGGTATTAGAGCCGTTTGGTCATTACTTGCAGAGAATAGGTACCAGACGCGTTTCGGGGTCCTATAGTTCACCCCTTCCTCAGTTGCCACAGTTCAATGCAGCACAGTGTAGCATGTATTGTACTGCATTGAAACCGCTATCAAACCCTGAAAAGTTGCAGTTCTGTAGTAGGACAAAAAATACCACCTTTTACCATAAAATAATGTATTACATAATATGCCTGCTTTTATTTTTATATATCGCCACGTCCGTAACAACCTGCACTACAAAAATATCACATGATCAACCCCCTCAGATGAACGCCGAAAAAAATAAAAAACTGTGCCAAAAATGCAATTTTTTGTCCCCTTACATCACAAAAAGTAATCAAAAAGACATATGTTCCCCAAAATAGTACCAATCACCTCATCCCGCAAAAAAGTAGCCCCTATATAAGACAATCGACCAAAAAATAAAAAATGGCTTTCAGAAAATTGAAAAACAAAAACATATTTTTTTTGTTGAAAAATGCTTTTATTGTGTAAAACTGAAATAAATGTCACCCCCTAAGATGAACTATAAAAAAAAAAAAAAACTGTGCCAAAATGGCAATTTTTTTTGGTCACCTTGCCCCAAAAAAGTGTAATATTGAATGATCAAAAACTCATATATGGCGCTCCTTTCCTTCTGCGCCCTGCCGCGTGCCCATACAGCAGTTTACAACCACATATGGGTTGTTTCTGTAAACTGCAGAATCAAGGTAATAAATATTTAGTTTTGTTTGGCTGTTAACCCTTTATGTGTTACCGAAAAAAATTGAAAATCTGCAAAAAAAATAAAATTTTGAAATTTCACCTCCATTTTCCTTTGATTAAATTGAGGGGAGTAGGTTCTAAAATGGGGTTATTTATGGGTGAATTTAGCCTCACAAACTGAACTGGTCCTTAAAAAAGTGGGTTTGGAAATTTTTCCTCAAATTTCAAAATTGCTTCTAAAATTCAAAGCCTTCTAACGTCCTAAAAAATAAAATGACATTTACAAAATGATGCCAAATAAAGTAGACATATGGGGAATGTTAAATAATTATTTTATGATGTATCACTATCCATCTTAAAAGCAGAGAAATTCAAATGTAAAAAAAAGTGAATTTTTCAAAATGTTCCGTAAGTTTGGGAATTTTTTATAAATAAAGATAAAACATATTAACTGAAATTTACCACTAACATAAAGTACAATGTGTAAAAGCATTTCAGAGTTATTGTCACATAAAGTGAAACATGTCAGATTTGCAAAATGTGGCTTGGTCCTTATGGTGAAAACGGGCTCGGTCTTGAAGTGTAGTGGACCAGATTACTGATGCTCAGCGCCAATTTAAGTGAAGCTTCAGAAGGGTGTGGTATAGCATTTTCTCTATTTGATAGCTTCACCAGCCTGAGGCCTCTTGCACATGGGCGTTGCGGGTGCACTCCGTCAAACAGTGCGGGTGCGTTGCGGGAATCGCCGCGATTTTTCCCTGCGAGTGCAAAGCGCTGTCATGCGTTTTGCACGCGCGGGAGAAAAATCGGCACTTTTGGTACCCAGACCCGAACCTGCACTTCTTCACAGAAGTGCATGTTTGGGTCAGAAATTGTCCCGCTGGTATTATTTCACATTATAACATAGTTATAATGTAAAATAATACCCTTGGCCATCTCCCTAATGTTGAACCCGGTGCAGAATGGGTTAAAAATAATAAACTAATAATTACTTACCTGTTCCATTTGATCGCGAAGCCCGGCCTCCTCTCCGTTAGCTTGAAAGATGTAAAGGACCTGTAATGATGTCACAGCATCACATGACCCAATCACCTGCTCCATCACTATGGTGATGGAGCATGTGATTGGTCCATGTGACCACGTGACATCATCCAAGGTCCTTAAGCACTATCCACAGCCTGAGGATAGTGATTAGGACCTTGGATGATGTCACATGGTCACATGGACCAATCACATGCTCCATCACCATAGTGATGGAGCAGGTGATTGAGCCATGTGATGTGACGTCATCACAGGTCCTTTAGATCATCGATGCTGCAGGAAAGAGAGGACAGATCGCGACTATGCGATCAAGTGGCTAAGGTAAGTTAACTTTATTATTTTTAACCCCTTCCTCATCATTTAATAATGCATTCTTTATTAAGAATGCTATTATTTCCCTTATAACCATGTTATAAGGGAAATAATAGAGATTGGGTCCCGTTGCTAGCAACAATGCGGGAAAATCGCAACGCATCCGCACTTGGTTGCGGATGCTTGCGATTTTCCGCATCCCCATTCACTTCTATGGGGCCTGCGTTGCGTGAAAACGCAGAATATAGAACATGCTGCGATTTTCACGCTAACGCAGAAGTGATGCGTGAAAATCACCGCTCATGTGCACAGCCCCATAGAAATGAATGGGTCCGGATTCAGTGCGGGTGCAATGCGTCCTCCTCACGCATTGCACCCGCGCGGAAAACTCGCCCGTGTGAAAGGGGCCTGAAGGGATTCTACCAAGTCATCACTGTTCAAAAGAAATCTAGTCTAGTTCTAATCTGTTTGTAGTTTGACTACTACATTGGTAGCCTCTTATATATAATGATGACAATAAAAAGAAATTTGGATCAGCTCACCTCCGTGCAGGTATGGTGCACGCGATCTGGGCTGGCAACCCGGAACAATGCAGGAAAAACTTGGAGAGATCGGGAACCCAAATAAAAATAAATTCCTTTATTAACTCAAACACAGTAGAAAAATATTAATATAAATTTAATATGTTTCTACTATGTTCTGAGTTAATAAAGGAATTTAATTTTATTTGGGTTCCGGATCTATCCACGTTTTTCTTATATATGATATTAATATATTATATATAATATATAATATTGTTCCTGTATTTGGCTTTATTTTTACATGCACTAGATTTTATTGTTTATTATGTATATATCCTTCATTTACTGTAATTAGTAAGCCTGAAGAAGACGGTGGACAGACATTAAAACGCATGTGCATATTTATTAATTTTTTATTATTGTTGTTTTTATTTTCATAAAAAATTTTATATGCAGATCCTGGTACAGCGCATGATTTTTACTGTCGTCTATTTGATGACTTCTCTGCTCCAAAAGAAATGTAGTGTAAGTGATTGGTGTGCAGCATTAGAGTCCATTCACACGTCCGTAAGTGTTTTGCGGATCCGCAAAACAAGGACACCGGCAGTGTGCATTCCGCAATTTGCGGACCGCACATCGCTGGCACTATAATCAAAAATGCCTAATCTTGTCCACAATTGCAGACAAGAATAGGACATGTTTTATTTTTTTACGGAAACTGAAGTGCGGATGCGGAAGTGCGGATCCGGAAATGTGGATGCGGACAGCACATAGTGTGCTGTCCGCATCTTTTCCATCCCCATTGGAAATGAATGGGTCCGCACCTATAAATGGGTTGCGGACCCATTTTGCGGACGTGTGAATGGAGCCTTACACTGAATATGCAGGCACATATGAACATAGGACCAACACAGATGCCTTCAGCTGCCAAGTGCACATGTAACAGGTCAGCCAGTGTCATAGGTACAAATCTGCTGACAGACGTCCTTTAAGTCACTTCATTATTTTAACCCCTTAAGGACATGGCCATATTTCACCTTAAGGACCAGGCCATTTTTTGCAAATCTGACCAGTGTCACTTTATGTAGTGGTAACTTTAAGACTCTTTTACTTATCCAGGCCATTCTGAGATTGTTTTTTTGTCACATATTGTACTTCATAACACTGGTAAAATGGATTAAAAAAATTCATTTTTATTTATAAAAAAACACAAAATTTACCAAAATCTTTAAAAATTTGCAAATTTCCAAGTTTCAATTTCTCTACTTCTATAATACATAGTAATACCCCCAAAAAAGTTATTACCAGTTCAGGTCTGAAGTCATTTTGTGATGCTTACATAATAGAAACCAACCAAAAATGACCCCATTCTAGAAACTACAGCCCTCAAGGTATTTAAAACTGATTTTACAAACATCATTAACCCTTTATGTGTTCCACAAGAGTTGATGGTAAATTTTAGAATTTAAATTTTTTGCCAAATTTTCCAATTTAATCCACTAACAAACCAAGGGTTAACAGCCAAACAAAACTCTATATTTATTGCCCTGACTCTGCGGTCTACAGAAACACCTGATATGTGGTCGTACACCACTGTATGGCCACACGGCGGGGCATAGAGGGAAAGGAGTGCCGTGTGGTTTTTGAAAAGCAGATTTTGCTGGACTGTTTTTTTGACACCATGTCCCATTTGAAGCCCCCCTGATGCAACCCTACAGTAGAAACTCCCAAAAAGTGACCCCATCTAAGAAACTACACTCCTCAGGGTATTCAAAACAGATTTTACAAGCGTTTATTAACCCTTTAGGCGTTCCATACGATTTAATGGAAAATGGAGATAAAATTTCAGAATTTCACTTTTTTGGAAGATTTTCCACTTTACTAATTTTTTTCCAGTAACAAAGCAAGGGTTAACAGCCAAACAAAACTCAATATTTATTGCCCTGATTCTGTAGTTTGCATAAACGCCCCATATGTGGTCGTAAACTACTGTATGGCCAAACAGCAGGGCGCAGAAGGAAAGGAGCGCCATATGGGTTTTGGAAGGCGGATTTTGCTGGACTGTTTTTTTATACCATGTCCCATTTGAAGCCTCCCTAATACACCCCTAGAGTAGAAACTCCAAAAAAGTGACTCCAGTTTGGAAACTATGGGATAAGGTGGCAGTTTTTTTGGTACTATTTTAGGGTACATATGATTTTTGGTTGCTCTATATTACAGTTTTCGTGAAGCAAAGTAACATAAAATAGAAATCTGAAAATTCATCTCCATTTGTCATTAACTCTTGTGGAACAGTTTGTAAAATCAGTTTTGAATACCTTGAGGGGAGTAGTTTCTTAAATGGGGTCACTTTTTGGAGTTTCTACTCTAGGGGTGCATCAGGGGGCTTCAAATGGGACATGGTGTAAAAAAACCAGTCCAGCAAAAACCGCCTTCCAAAAACCATATGGCGTTCCATTCTTTCTGTGCCCTGCCGTGTGACCATACAGTAGTTCACGACCACATATGGGGTGTTTCTGTAAACTAAAGAATCAGGGCAATAAATAGTGAGTTTTGTTTGGCTGCTTACCCTTGCTTTGTTACGGGAAGAAATGGATTAAAATGGAAAATTTGCCCAAAAATACCTATTTTGGCACCGTTTTTATTTTTTATTATTTACAACGTTCATCTGACAGATTAGATCATGTGCTATTTTTATAGAGCAGGTTGTTACGGATGCAGGAATACCTAATATGTATACCTTTTTTTCAGTTATTTAGGTTTTACACAATAATATCTTTTTTGAAACAAAAAAAAAATCATGTTTTAGTGTCTCCATAGTCTGAGAGCCACAGTATTTTCAGTTTTTGGGCAATTTGTCTCAGGTTTGGTATCATTTTTTCAGGATGAGATGACGGTTAGATTGGCACTATTTTGGAGGGCATACGCCTTTTTGATCGCTTGCTATTACACTTTTTGTGATGTAAGGTGACAAAAAATAGCTTTTTTTAAACTGTTTTTTTTTTTTTTTTTTGACAGTGTTCATCTGAGGGGTTAGGTCATATGATATTTGTATAGAGACGGTCGTTACGGACGTGGTGATACCTAATTTGTATACTTTCTTTTATCTCTATAATATCTTTTTTGAAACAAAAAAAACGTTTTAGTGTCTCCATAGTCTGAGAGACATAGTTTTTTCAGTTTTTAGGCAATTGTCTCAGGTTGGGTACCATTTTTGAAGGGTGAGATGACGGTTAGATTGGCACTAATTTGGGGGGCATACGACTTTTTGATCGCTTGATATTACACTTTTTGTGATGTAAGGTGAGAAAAAATTGCTTTTTTGACAAAGTTTCTATTTAATTTTTTTTACGGTGTTCATCTGAGGGTTTAGGTAATGTGGTATTTTTATAGAGCAGGGTCTTCCGGACGTGAAGATACCTAATATATCTACTTTTTTTTATTTTTATTTACGTTTAACATTAAAAAAGCATTTTTGAAACAAAAAAATCATGTTTTAGTCTGAGAGCCATAGTTTTTTTTTTTTTGGGCCATTGTCTCATGTAGGGGCTCATTTTTTGCGGGATGAGGCTCCGGTTTGAATGGTACTATTTTGGCATACATACGACCTTTTTGATCACTTTTATTACCTTTTTTGGGAAGTAAGGTGGGCAAAATTTCAATTTCATCATAGTTTTTATTTGTATTTTTTTATGGCGTTCACCATGTGGGGAATGTAACATGACCGTTTTATAGATCAGGTCGTTACGGACGCGGTGATATATAACATGTGTAGGGAATTTTTTATTTTATTTTTTAATCAGTGATAAATGTGTTTTTTTATTTTTACTTTTTTTTCACTTTTTTTTTTACCCAGACCCACTTGGTTCTTGAAGATCCAGTGGGTCTGATGTCTGTATAACACAGTACAGTACACTATATAGTGTACTGTATTTCACTTACACTTCTGTCTGAACAGATCTCTGCCTTTAGCACAGATCTGTTCAGCACTATGTACAGCAGGATGCCTGAGAAGGCGTCCTGTTGTCATGGGAACCTTCCCAGTCTGCCACAACTGAGCAGAGGGGGAAGGGGAAGGAGGGGGGGCTCCTTCCCTCTGTGCTCCCTTTCAAGAATTGGGGGCTGCAAAGGCACAGCAGCCCCCCGATGGGAGAGGGAGGGAGCTCCCTCCCTGTTAACCCCTACAATACAGCAGTCTCTATGGACCGCGGTATGGAAGGGGTTAAAATGGCTGACATCTGCACTGCAATGAGCTAACACTCTGATTCAACCGCTCAGCCATCCTGAGAATGAACGGGGGGCGGCCGGATGATCGCCCTCCTCCCACACCGCCCTCCTCCGCACCGCCCGCAATCCTCCCCCCCTGCTGCTCCCGCAGGCACAATGAACACAGGGCTGCAGTAGGGGGGGGGGGGTGTTAACTATATGATAAAAACCTATTTAAAGTTTCGGATCAGAAACTTGCATTAGCGCTGCAAACTGCAGGTCTGAATTGACCTGCGGTTTGCAGCGATCGGCAATGCGGGGGGTCACAGGACCTCCCCCCACGCATTGTCACAGGGTGCCTGCTGAATTATTTTAGCAGGCACCCAGTTCCGATCACTGCCAGCCGTGCAGCAGTGATCGGAACTACACATGACGTACCGATAAATCATGTGTCCTTAAGGATTCGGGAAACATGCCGTACCGGTACGTCATGTGTCCTGAATGGGTTAATGAGTACTATGGCTATTAGGGTTGTTGCGGGTATCGAACTTTCGATACCCATTCAATACTTTTCTCTGGTATCGAGCTCGATACCAGGATTGGTGTTCTATCGATACTAGGCTGTGCTGCCGCACAGCCCAGTATCAGAGAACGTGGCTGCGCGGGAAGAGGGAAGCAGTCTCTCCCTCCCCCTGTGCTGCCACTGCCACCAATAGAGAGAGAGGGCGGAGGAGGGGTGGGAGCCCTGGCCACCAATGACAAGTAACCATTAATATACAAACGCAGGCAGCGGGAATACATTGCCAACACCTGCTTGTCACTGAGCGCCGCGATCCACGGCAGTTAACCCCTCAGGTGCCGCACCTGAGGGGTTAATTGCCGCAGATCGCATCGCTCAGTGACAAGCAGGTGCCAGCAGTGTATTCCTGCTGCCTGCGTTTGTATATGAATAGTTACTTCTCATTGGTGGCCAGTGCGACGCCCCCCTTCCCCCAGTATTAAAGACATTGATGGCCAGTGTGCCCTCCCCAGTATTAAAACATTGGTGGCCAGTGCGCCCCCCCTGTCCCCAGTATTAAAGATAATAGTGGCCAGTGCCCCATCCCTCCCTTTCTCCCTCCCCCCCAGTATTGAAGTCATTGGTGGCAGTGGCCACAGGGTCCTCTCGCCTCCTCCTCGTTGGTGGCAGTGATCAGAGCCCCAGCAGTGTAATGCTTGGGCTCCGATCGGTTCCCATGGCAACCAGGATGCTACTGAAGTCCTGGCTGCCATGGTCAGCTCCCTGCTGCCCTGTGCATAGTGCACACAGCAGCAGGGAGTGTGAGATCCTATTCACTCTAATAGAGCTCTATTAGAATGAATAGGATGAAAAAGATCCCAGGTACTAACCCCTAAGGGGGGAAAAGTTAATAAATAAACTGTAAAAAAAAAAAAAAAAAAGTTTTAAGAAGAGGTACACCAAAATATTAAGTATAAATCACCCCCTTTCCCAATTCTACATATAAAATATATAAACAATAAATAAATAAAATATGACATATCACCGCGTCTGAAAAGTCCAAACTATCAAAAAAATTCTCTTTTATGTGGTGAATGCCTGCACCGTTAAAGAAATTTTTTTTTTTTTTTAAAAACTACACGATTTACTATTTTCTTTTAGTCGCCTTGTCCCCCCCCCAAAAATAGAATAGGACTGTTGTATTATGGCCCGGCCGTTCCATAAAATGTGGAATGCGCGTGGTATCGAATGGTATCGAGTATCGAGTAATACTTTTTTATGGTATCGAAACCGAATCAAAATTTTGGTATCGAAACAACTCTGCTATGGGTGACTATTAGTTATCACTTACATAACCTTTAACCTGCACTATAGTACAATGACCTTGTCCATGGTTATACATTTTATCTAGATATCATTTCCCAGTACTAATCACTAAAGAGTATCATAGTATTATCTGATGCAGCAGGTCTAGAAAAATGTATCCAGCTGACCATTCTATGACCTGGAATATATAGTCTTCATTTAATATGCTCTTATTTATGCCATGCAAGTAATTTCTTCAGGCAATTTATGAGTCTTATAAATTTCCAATTACTAAAGCTTGAATTAATTTAAAAGCCTTTTTGTAATTTCTGTGCTTTTATGACTATGGCTACTTCCACATTAGCGTTTTTTGCGGATCCATCATGGATCTGCAAAAATTCTTCTGTTACAATAATACAACCGCATGCATCTGCCATGAACAGATCCGGTTGTATTATGTCTTCTCTAGCCATGACGGATCCGTCTTGAACACCATTGAAAGTTAATGGGGGACGGATCAGTTTTCTATTGTGTCAGAGAAAACGGATCTGTCTCCATTGACTTACATTGTGTGTCAGAACGGATCCGTCTTGCTCCAAACCACATCACTTGCAGCATTTTTCTGTCCGCGATGGGGATGCAACCAAACAGAACGGAATGCATTTTGGTGCATTCCGTTTTGTTAAGTTCAGTTTTGTCCCCATTGACAGTGAATGGGGACAAAACTGAAGAGTTTTCTTCCGCTATTGAAATCCTATGACGGATCTCAATAGCGGAATTGAAAACGCTAATGTGAAAGTAGCCTACTATTAATTATCAATCTAAAATTAGTTATAATAGAACAGTTGTAATAAGGAGCATGTAAATGAGCAACAAACATTATACTGCTCATCTTCAAGCTATAAATATTTTAGCAAATCTATCAAAAGTTTACATTTTTATTTATTTAATATGATTTGAAATAAAACATAAATATATTACGGTAAACAAACATTTGCAAATGCAAATTTATTGCAAAGTTAAAGGTTGTCTTTTGGCAGTATTGCTGATGCAAAACTCCTGACAGAGATAAGTAGGGGCAGGGGAAAGGAGTTAATACATACTTCTGGAGCTGGAGACAGCTAAAGCTATTACTCACAGCAGTGGGGAGGGCTGTGGAGCTGCTCATACATTACCTTCAATGTAAATTTTTAGAGCATTGATTAAAAGCAGAGACAGAGGTATGCATTACCTGCTGACCCCTGCCCACACCTATGTCTGCCAGCAGTTTCGAATTGGCAAAACTGCTGATAGACTCCCTTTAACCCTGGGAACACACCTAAGCGTTTTTCAGCGCGTTCAAACGCGCTGAAAAACGCACAACAAGTGAAAACCCATGTATTCCAATGGACATGGTTCACACTTGAGCGTTTTACAGCGCGTTTGAACGCGCTGAAAAACACCAAACGCAAATTGTGCATGAGCTTCTTTGGGGCGTTTGCCCAAGCGTTTGCACCCATTGAAAAGCATGGGAACGCGCATATAAGAAAATATGCGCGTTTTCCGCTTCAAAAACGCGCATATGATCGCGCGTTTTTGTAGTAAAACCCAGCAGAAAGGCAGAATCTCCACCCACCTTTGCTGGGTGGGGATTCTTTTTTTCTGCAAACTGTAAGCTGTCAATCAAAAAACGCCCCAAATACGCGCGTTGCAAAAATACTAAAACGCCTAAAAAAACGCGCGTTTTCCGTGGAAAAAACGCTCAAAAAAACGCCTGATCCAAAAACGCCTAGGTGTGTTCCCAGCCTAAAGGGAATCTGTCACCGGTGACCTCCCTATTACCCTGGGAACACACCTGAGCGTTTTTCAGCGCGTTCAAACGCGCTGAAAAACGCTCAACATGTGAAAAGCCATGCATCCCTATGGGCATGGTTCACATTTGGGCGTTTTACAGCGCGTTTGAACGCGCTGTAAAACGCCCAACGCCCAAACAAGTACATGAGCTTCTTTTGGGTGTTTTAACGCGCCTATGGACAATGTTGCCATAGGGGAGAATCACTGAATCGCGCGTATGACGCGCGTTTCTAAGTTACAAAAACGCGCATCCAAAAACGCGCGTAAAACGCACGTCATACGCGCGATTCAGAAACGCCTAGGTGTGTCCCCAGCCTTAAACTGTTTGCATAGACACATAGCTGTAGTTTACCTGATTAAAATGCTCTTTTAAAACACAGCCTGGAGTGCCCTGTCGCTCTGACTGGCTGCTTTGATTGACAGGGCCAGGCAGTGGCAATGTATCAAGGGAGGGTTTGGCCACAGAAAGGAGTGGGATTTTTTTTCTTTTCATCGCCATATTCTGACTACCCTTATCCCCCCCCGCAACTTTTTTTTTATAGTTATGTCTACGAAACTGTATAAGGGCACATTTTTTTGTGGGATGATCCGTCTTTTAATTGCTATCATTTTGGGGCATGTAGGGCTTTTTTATCACTTTTTATTCAATCTTTTTGGGGAAATAAAAAACATATTGTAATGGTAGCGATTATTTTACACATCAATGCCTATGATCTTTAATTATTTTTATCATGGGGAAAGAGGGGTGCTTCGAATTTTTACATTTTTCAAATTTTTCAAATTTTGTTTTGTTTTTAAAAACATTTCTTTTTACTTTTTTTTTCTTTTTTTAAGTCCCCTTAGGGGAACTGAACATATCATCTTGAGATCACTTATCCCTTACACTACAATGAATTAACAATGCAGTAGCGCTATGTTCTGAAGGGGTTAAAAAAAATCACCAAAGCGATAAAAAATGCCACCAAATTGAAAAAAAGCCACTAGAAAAAAAATGTTCAGATAAACACCACAAAATAACTGTGTTGTCCAGCCTAATTACAGAAAACACAATGGCATGCAGCAGTGTTCAGAAAAGAAAAAAAAAGACCAGATAGGGTCCATTCACACGTCCGTGTGTGTTTTGCGGATCCGCGGATCCGGATCCGCAAAACACGGACATTGGCGATGTGCGTTCCGCAATTTGCGGACCGCACATCGCCGGCACTCTCATAGAAAATGCCTTTTCTTGTCCGCAATTGCGGACAAGAATAGGACATGTTCTATTTTTTTCGGGAACGCAATTGCGGACCCGGAAGTGCGGATCCGCAATTGCGGACCCGGCCGGGACATAGTCTGTCCCCATTGAAATGAATGGATCCGCAATTCCGTTCCGCAAATGCGGAACAGAATTGCGGACGTGTGAATGGACCCATAAGGTGACAAAGGTATTATTACATTCAGCTGAGCTAGCACTATGAGAAAGACTCCCTTTAAAGGGGTTGTACTCAGGATAGTTCATCAATATCAGATCGTACGAGCGCTGCTTTCTCTTCAAACAGCTGATCGGCGGGGGTCCCGGGAGTTGCCCCCGACTTCCGCCCACCTAGGAGGTCACTGGTGACAGATTCCCTTTAAAGGGAGTCTATCAGCAGTTTTGCCAATTCTGTGTCTGATATTGTTGACCTATCCTGAGGATAGGTCATCCATTTAAAAAAGCAGACAACCCATTTAAAGGCTATAAACACCTTTCAGTTAATTCTTGTTTTAGTGTTATTGCATTATACTTTTTTGGGGGCTAAACAACATGTTTCCAGTAGTTCACCATTAAAAACTGTTATCCACATTTTGTTTTTAACTCTCATTTTCTTTCACATTTTCTTCAAGCAAATTCCAAGCATTATAACTCTTCTCGTTACATACAAACTTGTAGGATAGTCATACAAAGTCTATAGCATACATTTGTAAATCTAAGTGACTTGTGAGTGAATCATGGGTGATTTAGCAGTTAAACTGTTTTCCCAGGCACTCTGCATGAAAAAAACTAGTGCAGACTAAATAATTAAAGGCAGCGGAAAAAAACGCTCATGTACACAGACACATTTAAATTAATGTGTCAGGATTCAGTGTGGGTGCTGTGCGTTCACGCTACGCTATGTACCCGCGTGGAAAACCCGCTTGTGTGAAAGAGGCCTAAGGTTTCTCCTCATTCATGGTGCCTAACCATAATATATAAAACAGTCTTGTCATGACCTGGCTATTGGGCTCGGGATATACTGAATAGGCTAAGAGCGTGTTCAGCCCTTTGTGGATTATTGGCTGAGCAATTAGCAGGGGGACATACCCGAATGTGGGCAGGGAGACACACAATGCTAAGAAACAGCTCAGTGCACGTATCAGGTAAGTTACTGTGAGCCATCCTCTGTGTTTCCTATGTATGTGGACCCATTATAATGCTGTACAGCACAAATATCTGGCTACAGTTCACATGCAGAGAATGGGGCTCGCTATGCCTCATTGCCATTAAAAACTTTGGGAAATATTTATATATATATATATATATATATATTTTTTTTTTTTTTTTCATTATTTTTTTTGCTAACAGTATCATGATTTCTAATATGCCAGGCTACATCTCACTATGTAATATCTCATATTACTATGCATTTTCCATTTGAAAAAGGGCTTAAATCGAAAGCCCCAAATGTTGCTATCACCCTGTTTCCTGATCCTTACTGAGACTGAAAAAATAAAATTATCACTTTGCTGTAAGAATAATTGAGTGCTGTCCTTCACTTAACTACACAAAACAACTGTTCGGCACGGGTGCTCGGTGATCGACCCCTGCTGATATGTTAATGATGGCCTACCTTGAAAATAGAATTAAAAATATGGACACTGCGTAATAAAGGCCTCCATGCCAGAACTCCCAGGCGCACCCCCTTGCTGTCTCCAAAGAATAAGAAGAGTCGACTGCAGTATGCCAAAAGTCATGTGGACAAACCACAAAAGTTTTGGGATAGTGTTCTGTGGACTGATGAAACAAAATTAAAACAGTTTGGGCCCATGGATCAACGCTATGTTTGGAGGAGGAAGAACAAGGCCTATGAAGAAAAGAACACCTTGCCTACTGTGAAGCATTGCGGGGGGTCAATCATGCGTTGGGGCTGTTTTGCTTCTACAGGTACAGTTAAGCTTCAGCGTGTGCAAGGTACCATGAATTCTCTTCAGTACCAGGAGATATTGGATTAAAATATGATGCAGTCCGTCACAAACCTGAGGCTTGGGAGACGTTGGACCTTCCAACAGGACAATGATCCCAAGCATACCTCCAAGTCCACTAGAGCATGGTTGCAGATTAAAGGCTGGAACATTTTGAAGTGGCCATCGCAGTCACCAGACTTAAATCCGATTGAGAACCTCTGGTGGGACTTAAAGAAAGCAGTTGCAGCGCGCAAGCCTAAGAATGTGACTGAACTGGAGGCTTTTGCCCATAAAGAATGGGCTAAGATACCCGTAGATCGCTGCAAGACACTTGTGTCAAGCTATGCTTCACGTTTAAAAGCTGTTATAACTGGAAAAGGATGTTGTACTAAGTACTAAGATTGAATGTCACTTGGGGGTTGAATAAAACTGATAATGATGTGAGCACAGAAAAGACATTTGTGGTTATTTCATTATAAATGTTATGTTATATTTGTCTGACTTACAAGGGCCTCTTTGATTTATTGTAAACAAGATGATCAAAATCAATGTCAAACTGGCCAAAACACTCAATTTCAGTGGGGGTTGAATAATTTTGAACACATCTGTATTTGTTGCATAGAGGAATCTACTCCCCTCAAGAAGTGGAACAGGACAGTGCAAGACCACCATACGTGAGATAAAGAACCCACTTCTACAAAACAATGCCAGCAGAGTGCTGTCAGGGTCTGTCAGGTTCCAGTGGTGTAATAGTTCGGTAGTTCAGCGAGATAAGCATTTTCTTGACACATTTAGAGAAACCATGTGAATAACCAAGAATAGACTTTACTTCGGAATCTGAGAAGGTTACATTCAACTGTTTCTCCTTACATAGGACGGTTTTACTCAAAAAAAAGTTATAGAAAAAGAAAAGTGGAGGGGGGGGGTTTCTTGTTAATAATACATTTTTAAAAGGTCTCGTGTATGGTTATATTTTTTAGTGAACCACTTACATTCCTGGAATAGATGCGTACGATGTAAGAAGGTATTTTCACCACAGGGGAGACTAAAAGACTGATGGGGATTTAGGAAATAAAGAATAGGGCAAGCCGGAGCCAGAGGAGAGGCGTATGGGACTGAGATTATTTTTATTTAGTGTATGCTATTTTGATATAGTGGTAGAACTAAAAAAGGAGAGTGGTCTACCCTTAAAGGGGTTGTCTCGCTTCAGCAAAAGGTATTTATCATGTAAACAAAGTTAATACAAGGCACTAACTACGTCATGTATTGTGATTATGTATATAGCGCCTCCATTGCTTGGCTTGATTCATTTTTCAGTGGCCAACAGACTGTGTCGTTGGAGGCTCACCTGCTGAGGTGGAGTTGGGTGCTCTTGACGTTTCTGATACACCCTGCTCTCTGGATGCACAAATGAAGTGAGTGCCTGACTAAGACTATACTTGATTCATTTTTCCATCATATTATACAGTGCTTGTTACCAAGGTTATGGTGCAATTCAGCAGCAGTGATTGTGCTTGCACACTATAGAAAAAAGCGTTTCACTATGTGCAATATCACAGTCTCAGCCACCAGAGAGGCAGGTGCTCTTTCCTATACTGTGCAAGCACAGTCACCAATGCTAAATTACGATAGGAAAGGATTTCCAGGAATTAATATTCACTGCAAAGAAAGCTGACAGTTTCGTAGAGAGGAGCTTGATATGAACAGCACAATCTATCACAGTTTTGTTTAAACACCAGGTTGGATGTGGACATGGTAATTTTTGGATAGAGATTTCTAAGAAGATAGGGGCATTATTACATAGCATGATATGGTGTATAGACATCTTCCAGGTCAGCGAAAAAAATCCTATCAGGAGCAAGTAGGTAGTACAATCGTTGATAGGTGGAGTGGACGTGAGAGAAGTAGTCACGTTGTCACGCACCAGGGGGTGTGAACCCACCGTGCCACGCGTCCTACCTCCTCTAAGGGCTTTGACTAAGTGAACCCCTCATTCTTTTCCCGAAAGAAACACCAGGTTGCTGCCTCTTGAGGAGGATTGACACATGAGGCAGGTGGCCCAGGAGGTACCTGAGCAAGATATGAGAGGTACAGACGTTGTCAGCAGGCCAAGTCATAACCAGGAGCAACAGTTTAGGACCGAAGGATGAGGCAGAGGCAAAGTAAAACAAGCAATAGGTCAGGGCAGGCGGCACAGGTACAGGTCAGGCAGTCCAGCTCGGCAACAGGAGAGTCAAGGCAAGTAGGCAGGGATTAAACAGGTAACGGAGTCCAGGAACACAAGCACGGGTCAGGTACAAAGGTACACAAGCAGATAAATCAGCAACCTTTGCAAGACACAAGGGTCTTGACACTCAGGCATCTGGGAAAGTGGCTGAGCTACTTATATACATGCAGGAGGGCTAGGATTGGTTAATGAGGTCACATGATCTAACCCATAAAGCACAGGAAATGACATACGCCGGCCCTTAACCCCTTAAGGACTCGGGGTTTTTTCATTTTTGCATTTTTGTTTTGCGCTCCATGCCTTCCGAGAGCCATAACTTTTTTTTTTTTACGTTCACATGGCCATATGAGGGCTTTATTTTTGCGGGACAAGTTGTACTTTCCAACGCCACCATTTAATATTGCATACGATGTAGTGGGAAGCGGGAAAAAAATTCCAAATGGGGTGAAATTGCAAAAAAAAAACAATTCTACCACAAGTTTACGGGTTTTTAAATTACGACGTTTGATGTGTGATAAAACTGACCATTTAGCTTTATTCTACAGGTCAGTACGAATCCAGCGATACCCAATATGTATAGTTTTTCTTGCGTTTTGATAGTGAAAAAAAATTCAAAAGTGGGAAATTTTTTATTTATTTTTTTTGTCGCCATATTTTGACCCCTATAACTTTTTTGTAATTAAGTGTATGGCATTGTATGGGGGCTTATTTTTTGCGGGGTGATCTGAACTTTTAGTTGATACCATTATGGGGTGTGTAGGACTTTTTGATCACTTTTTATTTAATTTTTTTTGAGGAAATGAAGCGTTCAAAAATGGTGAATCCGCCATTTGGGCGCTTTTTTCCGTTTTTCTGTTTACCGTATGGGGAATATATTTTTATACCATGGGCGTTTTCGCACATTGCGACACCCATGATGTGTATTTTTTTAAAAAAATTATTATTTTATTTTAATTTTGGGGAAAGGGGGGTGATTTGAATTTTTAGTTTTTTTTATTTTTTTTTATTTTTTTTATTTCTTTTATTTTTCTTTTACACTTTTATATAGGTCCCATAGGGACCTATATAAATCAGTCATCTGATTGCTTCTAACATAAACTCCAATACACTTGTATTGGAGTTTATGAGGATTTTACTACTTTCCTATGAAGCCCTATTGCTAACAATAGTTCGAGGTTACTACATCCAGGCCTGCGATTCCCCCGATCACCACTAGGGGGAGCCGGAGAGCTGCCGAAAGTTTTACTTTCGGTTTTAGCGCGCGCAGATGCCGTGGTCAGGATTGACCACGGCATCTGCGGGGTTAAATGATTGCGATCGGCATCGCTGCCGACTGCGATCATTAGCCGCGGGGGTCAGCTACAGGAAACAGCCGGACACCCGCAGTGATCGCGCCCACAGAGGGCAGGAGCGGGCGCCATACTTAGGGATCGGACCCATGACGTACCCATACGTCATGGGTCCTTAAGGGGTTAAGGAAGTGCTGCAGGGAAGAAGCAGCAAGCATGCTTTGGCCAGGGCTAAAAGGAAATTGTGGAGGGGATCCCAGAAAAAACAATACCTACAAGGACAGAGCCCAGGACTGCAGCTGTGAATGGGGAAGCACAGGCAGCAGATCACTGCTGAACACGGGGCCCAGGACCATGGCGGTAATTAGGAAAACAGCGGTGCATAGCACTTTTAGGCCACCTCTTCTTGAGGCCACGATGAGACAGAAACCTCTTTACCAAGTTGAATATTTTCCTCTGGTTCCCAAGACCTCTCCTCAGGACCAAAGCCTTTCCAGTCCACAAGATAGTAGGTCTTTTTACTGTGCTTCTTGATGTCCAGGATGTCTTTGACCTCAAATACCTTGTCAGAATCTCCAGATACCGGAGTCGGAGTAGAGGGAGCAATAGAGAAGCAATTAAGAACTACTGGTTTCAGTAAGGACACATGGAAGGCATTAGGAATTCTCAGTACTTCAAAGGAACCTAGGAGCAAACTTGAAACTGGGAACCCTTAAGCGGATATTTTTAGAGCAGAGCCATCCCTCATCTCCAGGTGAGAACTAAGGAAGTCTTTTTCTTCTCTTGTCTGCATTTGTTTTCATGCGAGTCACCGCTTTATTGATGCAGCCCTTTGTGTAACGCCAAATCTTCAAAAAATCCCTAAAAGAGGAATCCGCAGCTGGTACTCCAGATGATGTAGAAACAGGCAGAGGAGTACGAGGGTGTTGTCCATAAACAACAAATAATGGAGAGGATCCAGTGGACTTACTAGAGTGGTTGTTATAGGAGAGCTCATCAGGTAGCAATTGTACCCAGTTGTCGCGTTGGGCAGAAACGAAATGCCGGAGATAGTTTTCTAATATTTGATTGACCTGCTCTACTTGCCCATTGGTCTGGGGATAATAACCGGAAGAGTAGTCTAGCTCAATTTCGAGCAGCCAGCAAAGAGCTTTCCAGAGCTTAGCGGTTAACTGGACTACGCTATCGGAAACAATATGCCATGGTAGTCCATGCAAGCGGAATATGTATCTCCTGAACAGTTTAGCAAGTTCAGCAGCGAGGGAAGTCCAGCCAAAGGAACGAAGTACGCCATCGTGGAGAAACGGTACAGATAGCTGTACATCCAGCAGAAGAGGGAAGATCAGTAACAAAGTCCATGGCAATGTGTTGCCATGGGGCTTCAGGAACAGGAAGAGGTAACAACAGTCCATGTGGTTTGGTCCTGGAGACTTTATTCTGAGCACAGATGGTGCAGGCAGACACATAATCACGCACATCCTTAAGCATTGTGGTGAAATAGTGCATTTCTGTAGTTGGGGGAATAAACTTGTACTGTCGTACCACAGAGCATGTTTGCATACACCGCTGAAAAACCTATTTTAAACTTTTGCGGGGACATAGTGCATTTCTGTAGTTGCTGTAATAAACCCGTACTGTCGTATCACAGAGCACGTTTGCATACACCGCTATAAAACCTATTGGGGGCAATAATCCCGTTTTGTTGTTCCACAGAGCAGTTTTGCATACAACGCACAAAAATGTATTTTCAAATTTAGCAGTGACATACAGCATTTGTGTATTTGGGGGAAATAAACCCCTATTATTGTTCCACAGAGCACTTTTGCATAGAACTCTGAAAAACCTATTTTAAAATTTAGCAGGGACATACTGCATTCCTGTATTTGGGGGAAATAAACCCGTATTGTTGTTCCACAGAGCAGTTTGGCATACAACACACAAAAACCTATTTTAAAATTTAGCAGTGACATACTGCATTTCTGTATTTGGGGGAAATAAACCCGTATTGTTGTTCCACAGAGCAGTTTGGCATACAATGCACAAAAACCCTAAAATAAAATTTAGCAGTGACATGCTGCATTTCTGTATTTGGGGGAAATAAACCCGTATTGTTGTTCCACAGAGCAGTTTGGCATGCAACGCACAAAAACCTAAAATAAAATTTAGCAGTGACATACAGCATTTGTGTATTTGTGTTAAATAAACCCCTATTGTTGTTCCACAGAGCACTTTTGCATAGAACTCTGAAAAACCTATTTTAAAATTTAGCAGGGACATACTGGATTCCTGTATTTGGGGGAAATAAACCCGTATTGTTGTTCCACAGAGCAGTTTGGCATACAACGCACAAAAACCTAAAATAAAATTTAGCAATGACATGCTGCATTTCTGTATTTGGGGGAAATAAACCCGTATTCGTTTTACACAGAGCAGTTTGGCATGCAATGCACAAAAACCTATTTTAAAATTTAGCAGTGACATACTGCATTTCTGTAGTTTGTTGCAATAAACACTGGTTTTGTGCTACATAGCAGATCTAAGGCCTAACCTGAATTTCAGTCATTTTAAGTAGCCTTTTGAACTCCGCATTTACATAGTTGGTTGCAAACACACAGGTTTTGTGGTAGATAGCACATTAGCGTTGTACGCTGCATTTCTGACAGTCAAATTAAACCGTTAACTTCTGCTATTACTTTGTTGGTTTGAAAAGTAAATTTTTGGGTGATAGGGAAGTAATTGTGTTGAATTGCTCCGTTACACTGTTGTGTGACCTAAAGAAATGTATTCTGTTTATGACACGGGCACTGCCTTACTGTTCCTGAACTTAATTGTTGACTATTGGCAGTTAAATTGACACCGGAGATAAACCATCTGTTAGTTTGGTGGGTGAACGTAAATAATGAGGAGAACATCAAATAAGGGTCGTGGGCATGGTCGTGGTGGTGTTGGTGGAGCTCTTGTTGCTGGGAGAAGACGTGGCCGTTCAGCGCTAACTACAGGTCCAAGTGAAACACCTTTCTCAGGTGTGAGTAGGCGACAGAACCTGCAGCGTTATTTGGTAGGCCCGAATGCCGCTCTCGAATGGTGAGGCCAGAACAAGTACAGGCGCTAGTAGATTGGGTGGCTGACAGTGCCTCCAGTACCTTAACATTGTCTCCCACTGCTGAAAGCTCAGAGTTGGCACCTGCAGCCAAGCAATCTGAGCCCCAAGTTATGCAGCAGTCTCTTATGCTTTTTGATGACTCTGCTGGCAGGGTTTCCCAGGGCCATAACCATAGCCCAGCCCCAGAAATGGAAGAGATTGAGTGCACGGATGCCCAACCACTTAGGTTTGAGGATGAGGTCATGGGAAGACCATCGCAGCACGTCTCTAATAATGACGAAACACAGGTGCAAACTGCTGCGGCGTTCTGCAGTGTACAGACCGACAAAGAGGGCAGGGGTAAAGACTGGGTTGAAGATGATGTTGAGAATGATGAGGTCCTACACCCCAAAATATACCACTTAAATCCATGTTATTCATGGGTGGTGAAAAAAATCTTATTTTTAAAGGCCAGGAATTACCTTTGCAGCCTGCGCTGCATATGTACCGAGGACAATAATATAGTTAATCCGTCTAGGAGTTCAGGGGTTGACATATTCCAATTTTTTGCTGCCAAGTAACCCTGCACTGCATAGGTGACAGGGACCGAAAATTGGAAATATCTTCTTTTAAATTGTGGGGAGCAAAATTACCATTTTTGCCAGGTACAAACCCCTGCTCTACATTGGTGACAGTGACCGAAAATGCGGAAAATCTTCTTTTAAATTGTTGGGTGAAATATTACCATTTTTGCCAGGTACAAACCCCTGCTCTGCATAGGTGACAGGGACCGCAAATTTGAAAAATCTTCTTTTAAATTGTTGGGTGCAATATAACCATTTTTGCCGTGAATAAACCCCTCCTCTGCCTGGGTGCCAGGGGCCTACATTTAAAAAAATCATCTGTTCTATTGCTGGGGTAACATTAGCCCTGTTTTGCTGTGAATTAACCCCTCCTCTGCATGGGTGCCAGGGGCCTACATTTTTAAAAATCGCCTGTTCTATTGGAGGGTGACATGAACCCCATTTTGCTGTGAATAAACCCCTGCTCTGCCTAAATGCCAGGGGCCTACATTTTAAAAAATCGCCTGTTCCATTGGTGGGTTACATGAACCCCGTTTTGCTATGAATAAACCCCTCCTCTGCCCGGGCTCCAGGGGCCTACATTTTTAAAAGTTGTCTGCTACATTGGTGGGTGACATCAACTCAGTTTTGCCGGTGAAAAGCCCCTGCTCTGCCTAGATGCCAGGGGCCTACATTTTTAAAAATCGTCTGTTCCATTGGTGGGTGACATGAACCCCATTTTGCCGTGAATAAACCCCTGCTCTGCCTGGATGCCAGGGGCCTACATTTTTAAAATCGCCTGTTCCATTGGTGGGTTACATGAACCCCATTTTGCCATGAATAAACCCTTCCTCTGTCTGGGCGCCAGGGGCCTACATTTTTAAAAATCGTTTGGTAAAAAGTCTGTTAATGATCGAAATATGTGTAACTACAAACGCATGCTGGTAGATGCGCGGCTGATGGCTGATTCCCACCTGACGCCTCCCGAACCTCCAACTCCACATCCATTTCCTCCTCCTAGATCAAGATTTAGAGTTTTAATTTTTATTTATTTTATTTTAAATCATTTCCCTATCCACATTTGTTTGCAGGGCACTTACCCACATTTTGCTGCCTTTTGCAGCCCTCTAGCCCTTTCCAGGACTTTTACAGCCATTTTAGTGCCCAAAAGTTCGGGTCCCCATTGACTTCAATGGAGTACAGGTTCGGGGTCAATTTCAGGTTAAGTTCGGATCCCGATACCAAACTTTTTTGTGAAGTTCGGTCGAACCCGAACTTCCAGGTGTCCGCTCAACTCTTGTCCTTTACAAGGTGCCTGTTCAATAAACAGACTAAAAAAGGAGGCTGAGCCTGAGAGACCTGAGTATGTGTGGACACCTAGTTAGATGAAGTCCATGCGCATCATAGATCGCTGGATTGCAATCCCAAAAACATTAAGGCTGGGTTTCTACTCACAGTTTTGTTGTGGGGGACTTGATGAGTCTGATGGTTGCCTGGGCCGCAGATAGCGAGGGTAAGGGGAGTCAAAGGACCACAGATACAGCCATCTCTTGGTTATGAAGATGGCCGTCTACACTTCGCTACCACTCCATGTGCTCCTGATCCGCCAATATAGGCCAGCCCACACAATATAGGGAGGACAACTTTATGACAGGCAGCACCAGGATTAAGGAAAACCCATGTAGTGACTATTAATTCAGGCACCAATGTAAGATCTTTGGTTGATGAGCCACATCACAGTGTTGGAGCTAGGCTCAGGTGGCGTAGGCCGCAAGTTATCCGTATTTTGTCAGGATTTGTTGTTTCCAGAGATGGCTGTGCATGAAGTCTAACCATGTAAAATAGCAAATGCCTTAAGTGCTGTATAAAATATGTTAACACAATTAGTTTAATTAGCTGTTAATAAAAAGAACATTCTAAATGATTCCCTTTATTATAAAGTGAATACAAGTACTTGTGCACTTGGTGAGCATTGCATGTACAAAGCATCATGTTCATGTGTGTACCAGCAATCAATCATAACAGACTAGAGTACAGCAGTGTCTTTCAGCTTTATTAGGTTTTATTTTTTCCATTTTTGCTGTTATTGGCGTCCAGGGAATAAATGAAACTCTTGCAGTTTGTATAACTGGTTAGCTGCTTTTTCATCATTGTTTCATGCTTTCATTTTTTGACAGGATGACTTATGTTCTCCAGTTTTTTGGCATCTGTGACAAAGCTGTGTCTGATTCTTTTCCATAATTACTGTCTCTAAGTGGTGGCGAAACAGAATGTTACACTCTACATTTTTCATCTCCATTTTTTATGGTTTGCTACATTGATTTGTTTTAGCCTAATTGTAGACATTTTTGGAATTGCTATAGTCTCTAGCACATATTTGTATTGTACTAGTTTGTTTTATTAAAGGGGTTGTGCCCCTAATAGCACTTATCCACTATCCATAGGATAGCGAGTAAGTGTTTGATAACTGGAGGTCAGACCAAAGGGACCCCTAGTGATAGCAAGAATGGCCACCAAACTGCCCCATAAGACTATAGCTGTGCTATGCCTGCTGCTTCATTCATTTTTATGGGACTTCCAGGAGTGATGTAGTCTGAAGTCCCGTAGAAATGAAGAAAGCAGTGGACATAGCACTGCTGCATTCTCATGGGGCAGTTCGGTGGCACTTGTGGACCCCCATTCTTGTGATTGCCGTGGTGGGACCTCCAGAGATCAAACATTCATCCTCTATCTTGTGAATAAGGAAGTTAAGTATAAGTATTTTTAGTGGCTCAACACCTTTAGCTATATGTTTTTGGTAGATTAAAGTTCATTGTTATATTATTTTTAGCATTTAGCAATAGTCTGTATGAATACAAGAGGCTTTGTAATATAAAGTATCTTGCACGCTGCAACCTGTAGTCCTGTAGTCATCCTTTCTCTCCAACAAAACAGGTTGCAGTTTCGGTCTCTTTGACTGTAAAATTGCAGACTGAGACTACAAGTTGCAACAGAAGTGGGGACGTTTACTGATTGCTTCAAATTCCACTAGCTTCATACTAGGAAGAGTATGTTCTTTCAGCAGTCATGAGGAGAAAATATGAGTTTTAAAAAGAAATGCAACAGAACAGGAAAGCTGCTTAAAGAGAAACTATCATCTCTTCTTACATTACTGTTATAGTAAATACCCAATTTCCCATTTAAATAATAATTCTTGAAAACACTTTCTCAGAATTCTAGATTTTTGTTATTCTTCCTGGAAATGTATGAATAAATTGAGTCAGTACAGACAGTGTCTAATTTTGTAAATTAATTTTCTGGAGTAATACTAAAGGAATGATAAAATTCTGAGTTTTGAGAAGTATATGAATATGAGAATTTCCTTGGTCAAACAAATGTTATGTCCCCTTAAAGGGCATCTGTCAGCAGATTTGTACTTATGAAACTGGCTGACCTGTTGCATAGGCAGTTGGCAGCTTAAGGCATCTGTGTTGGTTCCATGTTCATATGTGCCCACATTGCTGAGAATAGTTTTTATATATATAAATGAGCCTCTAGGAGCAACGGGGGCGTTGCTGTTACACCTTGAGGCTCAGCTCTCTCTGCAATTGCCGTTCCCTCCACTTTGATTGACAGGGCCAGGCAGTGTACATGTGATCATGCCTGGCCATGACTTCTCCTGAAGTCTTGTGCTGCATGGTGTGCTTCAGTATCTGGTGCAAGCACATTACAAGAAAGAGGCATTCAGTACAGAAGAGGATGCCTTCTATGGGTTGGTCTATAGGTCTAGAACAAAACAATTTATTCCCTTATAACCCAATTGTATCACTTTTTTCAATCATTTTATCTTATGTTAACAATCATTCTAAAAACGTATTAAAGTATATAATAAAAAGTAACATAACTATTTTATGGTTAAGAACGTTTCTTCTCCCCTTGACAAAGAGACAGACAAATTGTGGCAAACAGTTTGTGACTATAAGGAATGGATAATATGCTTTAAATACTAAAATGCTCTGCCTGGTGAGCTTAATATATTGTTTCAGTTTTATACAATGCATTCATTGAATTTTTTTTCCTTTTAATTTAAGTCTTCTTTTGGAAATGTATTTTAGTCTCAACACTTCCATTTTTGAGGTTATAAAACTGTAATATAATTTTGTTAGCAAGAGGTCGTTATGCTGTTTCAGACTTGGAGAGAAATAATTATACAGTTATTCTCTAGGTGAGAGGCTATTATGCAGTTCTTTCATTTACTTATTAACTCTGTGTTATGATGGTGAACATTTATTTGCAAAAACACAAATATATGAAAATCAGAATAGCATTAGGTTAATCTATTTCTCCCGAATTACCTCCGGAGAATGTTTAATCTTGATGGGATGCAGCTAAAGGACACCAGAAATGAACTCCCCTAGAGTAAAAGATTCAAGAAAACATGCTAATAAAACAGGCTAGCTCAGATTTACTAACCAATTTGGATTTATTATTTTGTTTGGTTTTGGATTTGTTGTGATTTCTAATCTTGGTTTAGGGAAACATTCTGCAGACAACCAACAATGCTAGGAAAATCTGTCTTTCAGTTTATATTTAATATAGTGTGGGACAATTATGTTAAGCATTTTTGTATTATACTTGATTAGGTAAAGTTGCTCTTTGTACTAGAAAACACGGTGTAAAGAGTCTTCTTAGCTGAGCTCTGAGTGTTGCCAAGAAGAGCCTGTCTTCAGTTCTACTGAGCACTGAAGAAGCCTGCGTGTAACATACAAGGCTTTCAGCCGGCCTCCTGTCACTAACCCAATGCCTGACTATGTACATTTATCCTAACTATCACTGCCCATCGTGCTGCCTGTTTGGTTTGACACACAGGCATCTTCAGAGCTCAGTAGAACTGAAGACTGAAGACAGACTCTACTTAGCAATGCTCAGCTAGATCTTTGCTAAGAAGACTCTTTTCATTAAGTTTTCCAAAACAAATAAATATTTCCTTATTATAGTATGTTCCAAAAATATTTAACATCCCTGTCCCTATACAATATTAAAAATAAACTGAAATGAAAGTTACACTTTTAAGAGTCATTGTATTTTCGCATAATTTCATTTAGTTTAATAGAAAATGCTGTAACTAGCAAATTTCTAAATCACTTGATTAAAAAATTATGCCTGCATCCACCTGAAAAAAGCTGTAAACTCATGGGCACTAGCGGTCCATATAATTTGCGTCTTACTGCCTGTTGTAAGGCATGATTCATTCCTAGTAACGAAGACTGAGAAGACAGCTCAAAGAAATGGGACATGATAGAGCTAGCTGAGATCTTAAGCCTGATAAAAGAACTGCTTATACACAGCTTTTGAAGATTATTCGAGTCTCTTGTGTGTTTGTAAATCTGTGTTTGTAAGTAAGATTTTCCCCTCCTTAACTGTTCTGTGAACTTTGGAGTTGAAAAAAAAAACATACTGGAAAGTAAGGGAAAGGATGTCACAGCAGTACAGTGCTGGAAAATTTCACAGAAAGGATACACTCCCTCCTTCTAAATGAAATGCATCTACCTGTGCAGCTGAAACAGGGAATGCTATAGCTGAAAGAGACTTTAGGGAAGTCCAAAAAACATAAGTTCCTTCACAGTTATGATTTTACAAAAAAGCACAGCCATTTTGCAAACTTTTATTTTGAAAACTCAGGTACACTTTAAGTAATAAAAAGAACTTTTCATGGGTGTTAGAAACTGACATGCTTACCAGGTAGGGCGGCCCCTACAGATAGAAGCACTTTTTTTTCTAAAATACCCCTCCGTACCGCTGCTGTGTCCTCAGCTGTTTTTGGCGCCTGAAATGTTAATTTAGACCATCGGTACAGGGAGGACGAGATATTTGGTTTTCTTAATGGGCGTCTCCTTCTCCCTGGCTGTAGCGCGGTCTAATTGCAACGGAGAGCGTCACAGCCAGGGAGAGCTGTTTTTTCTCTTGTCCCTGGCTGTGACGCTCCGCTGTGATTGAACCGCGATACAGCCAGGGACAAGGAGACGCCCATTGAGAAATCCGGCCGTCTCCTCCTCCCTGTACCATTGTCTAAATTAATACATCAGGCACCAAAAACTGTAGAGGACATAGCGGTGGAATGGAGGGATATTTTAGAAAAAAGTGCTTGAATCCATATCCGGTAAGCATACCAGTTTGTCCCATGAAAGGTCCTCTTTAAAGAAAGAGTGTCCACAATCATAGTGTACGATTCATTTATTGTTTGGTTTTACCATTATGGTGGGACATCTGTGGCCATCAGTATTAAATCTTCGGCTGGTGCCGGTTGTAACAGAGCCTATTACAATATATTATAGCTGACACTCACTGATGTCGAAGGCAAACATCCTGTGCCATTTCCATCCATATGCCATATATTTACAGCATGGTATGGGATATGGGATATCATTGTAAATGTATGGCGTGATGAACGGCATTAAAGAGACTTTCAAGTGAAGAAACACTTTTTAATCTAGAAAGCATATAGAGCATATATCAAACTTTTTAAAATGTATCTATGGATTAATTAAAAAAATAATGCTGGTTTAATGAACTCTCATACACATTGGGCTATATTGAAATTGAAATCATGTTTTCCGTGTATTAGGGAAATAATTTTGTACTTTTGAGACAATGGTCATCCTTTTCTTTTTCCATAAGGTATGTAACTGCTATCAGTATTACTATTTTTACAATCCATCATTATCCATAATTCATCTACATTGGAAAGATCCTTCAAAATATAAAGTACACTATGTAAAGTTTTCTTGGATATTTGCATACTTTAGAAGCGCTTTACTTATGAGAGTACTGAGAGTACTGTGCCTGCTTGTAGGAATTGTGGAAAATGGCTATGGAACATACAGTTTTGTTTTCAACACAAGTAAGAGGGTCAGTTTGCTTGTTTGTCTGAGTCTAACCTTAAAAAAAACCTATATACAGTAAGCCATAGTGTGCAGAATATCTTCACTTACACCCTATTGCTGCGCTTCAGAGGGAAGATTTATCATCTCTCTGATGAGTGAATAGAGCTTCTCAAGGATGTAGCAGGATACAGTTGCAGGCATGGAAACAGACACTTCATCGTAGATAGTATGATATGATCAGTGCTATGGACATAAAATGCTAAACATGACCACAATAATGTAAAGAGTTAAAGGAATAAGTGTGTCATGGACATGATACAGAGCTTTGTAGCTCTGGCATATAACATAAAATTGGAACTACTGACAGCAAAAAGGAGAGAAGCTAAGGTCAGTCTTATGCAGTTTAATTGAAATTTTTATTGTTGCACCTAAATATATGCCATTAATGATAAATGATAGGCACTATATAAATAGAATCTGCTGCAACTTAATAGAGCTTGAGGCTGTCTAAACATTGTAATACCTAAAGCACACAGTTCATCATGCCCAAGCAGGTACCTTGCCAGTACTTTTTTCACTATATATCCGAGCTACAGATGGCAACATGAGAATAAAGTATAATAGAGAATGTTAATAGCATGGCATGTATTTAGTTCAAACCAAGCTGATAACAGTATAACAGAAAATAGTGCTGATCAGCAGAGCATTTAGAACACGTTGGAGTGTATAAGTGACTGCAGAAACAGCTACAAACTAGATTTACATTGCATAATCTGTTTCTGTATGCACAACCATGAGACAAGATGCCGAGACAATACCTGTCCCCAAATGCATTTTTATTTAAAGCATACCTAACCTTTTAACAAACTTTGCATTAATCAGTAGTAGTGATGAGCGAGCTCCAAGGTATTTGGGTGTTCGGGCCGAACACATAGCTATGTTCGTGTGCTCGGCCGAGCACCCGAGTATAATGGAAGTCAATGGGAGACAACCAGGCACCCCCTGCTCTGAAGAGGGAAGGGTACCTGGTCCATTGGAAAGGTCTGAAAGTGACAGAAACACCAGCCAAAAGGATTGGGAACATCATGGGGACGATGTCTGGATTCCCAGGTCGCTGCTGGGAACCATTTTGTCTGAGTTGTACGCCACTTTTACAAAAAACAAACAAAAAAAAAACAAAACTATTTTTCAGGAAAAAATGTTAGGAAACATTCTTTCCTGTATATTCAATTGTATATAAAGTGCAAGTGCTGCCAAAAATTTCAAGCAAGAGGCACTCCAAAACAGCCTGTATATCTCATAAAGGAGGGCCCCGTTCACATTGTGGTACAATTGTTCAGGTAGTGAGACTCCTACACTCATAAAGCCTATGCACTGTGAAAGGGCTGCCAAAAATTACATGGAATCGGCACTACAATACACCCTTTATTACACACAAAGGAGGGCATCATACACACCCTTAAAAAAAAATATGATTGGTGGCCTGCTGGTGACCCTCAAAAACATTTGGAGCAAGGGTCTGCTGGTGACCCTCTAAAACATTATGGTTGAGGGCCTGCTGTTGAGATGACCCTCTAAAACATTATGGTTGAGGGCCTGCTGCTGAGCTGACCCTTTAAAACATTAGGGGCGAGGGGCTGTTGGTGAGCTGACCCTCTTAAACATTATGGTTGAGGGCCTGCTACTAAGCTGACCCTCTAAAACATTAGGGGCGAGGGGCTGCTGCTTAGATAACCCTCTAAAACATTAGGGGCGAGGGGCTGCTGGTGAGCTGACCCTCTAAAACATTATGGTTGAGGGCCTGCTGCTGAGCTGACCCTCTAAAACATTAGGGGCGAGGGGCTGCTGGTGAGCTGACCCTGAAAAACATTATGGTTGAGGGCCTGCTGGTGAGCTGACCCTATAAAACATTATGGTTGAGGGCCTGCTGGTGAGCTGACCCCCGAAAACATTATTTTTGAGGGCCTGCTGGTGAGCTGACCCTCTAAAATATTATGGTTGAGGGCCTGCTGGTGAGATTACCCTCTTTAAAAATTGTAGTGGAGGGAATATATACAATCTGGAGGAGGAGGAGGAGAAAACAAGATTCAACCATATACACTTTTTGTGGTGGAAAAGGTGCATGGGAATACACTACAGTAGACTGAGTACATTATAAACAATACGTTGAAATTGCCTTTATGTTCATCAACAGCTCAGTTCTCCTCTGGTGGAGTTGAGAAGTCAGGGGCCTTGTAAATTTTTATCTAAGTCAACCTGTCAGCATTGTCAGTGGACAAGCGGATACGCTTATCAGTTATAATGCCACCAGCAGCACTAAATACACGCTCAGACAAAACGCTGGCAGCATGGCAGGCTAGCACCTCCAAGGCGCAGAGCGCAAGTTTGTGCCACGTGTCCAGCTAGTTGCAAGGCACTGAGGGATCATTTAGGACACTGACACGGTCTGCGATGTATTCCTTCACCATCTTCCAAAACTTTTCCCTCCTTGTCCCACTAGGCCGTGCTTCAGGGTGAGGTTGCTGGCGGGGTGTCATGTAAGTGTCCCATGCATTGGAGAGTGTTGCCCTGCCTTTGTTGGAACTGCTGTGTGTTCCCCTTGTCTCCCTTCCTCGTTTGCCTAAGGAAGTATGGACTCTGCCGGCCGCATTGTCAGATGAAACATTTTGGAGAAATCTCTCAACAAGTACCTTCTGGTATTGCACCATTTTACTTGTCCTCACCACCACTGGAATGAGAGATGAGAAGTTCTCTTTGTAGCAGGGGTCGAGAACAGTGAACACCCAGTAATCTGTGTTATCTAAAATGCATATAACGCAAGGGTCGCGGGAAAGGCAGCCTAACATAAAGTCAGACATGTGTGCCAGAGTACCAACAGGCAAGACGTTGATGTCAACATCAGGATGACTCTCCATCCCCTCAACCTCCTCCTCCTCTTCTGCCCATCCACGCTGAACAGATGGAATTAAAGTTCCATGGGTACTACCCTCTGTAGCAGAGGCAACTGTCTCCAGCTCCTCCTCTTCATGGTCCAATTCGTGCTGAGAAGACGAACTATGGGTGGTCTGGCTATCACCCTGTGTAAAGTCCTCCCCCATTTCCTCGTCTGCCACATTCAGAGCGTTGTCCTTAATTGTGAGCAGCGATCGTAGACACAGCAGTGGGATGGTTATGCTGATAATAGTGTTATCGCCACCAACCATCTGTGTGGATTCATCAAAGTTTTTAAAAACCTCCCAGAGGTCTGGTCTGACATCAATGACAACTCCTCGCTTATGAATAGTGGCAGTTGACTGGAAAGGCGACGACCATGTTGCAGCTGGTATTCCACAATTGCCCTCTGCTGCTCACAAAGCCTGGCCAACATGTAGAATGTAGAGTTCCAGCGCGTGCTCATGTCGCACAGTAGTCGGTGAGCTGGAAGCTGCAAGCACTGCTGCAGCGTTGACAGACCGGCTGAAGCTGTGGACAACTTGCGGAAATGGGCACACACGCGGCGCGCCTTCACTAGTAGCTCTTGCAAATTGGGGTAGGTTTTGATAAACCTCTGAACCACTAAGTTTAAGACGTAGGCTAGGCATGGGATGTGTGTCAGGTTGCCAAGCTCAAAAGCTGCCCCCAAGTTACGTCCATTGTCAGACACAACCATGCCTGATTTTAGGTTAAGTGGCGAGAGCCACAGCTCGGTCTGGTCCCTTTTACCTTGCCACAGCTCTGCGGCAGTGTGCTCTTTGTCCCCTAAGCAGATCAGCTTCAGCACCGCCTGTTGACTATTACCCACAGAAGTGCTACACTGCTTTCAGCTAGCGACTGATGTCTGACTGCTGTTGGAGGTGGAAGTGGTGGAGGAGGCGGCGGAGGAGGAGAAGTGTGGGATGGAGCCAGTAACATAGCTGCTGGCCGAGACCCTGATTGACGTAGGGCCCGCAATCCTGGGCATGGGTAGCACCTTTGCAATCGCAGGGTACAACTCACTCCCGGCATTCACAGCATTCACCCAGTATGCGGTCAAGGAAATGTAGCATTTCTGGCCACCAGCACTTGTCCATGTGTCTGTGGTGAGGTGGACCTTCCCACTAAGTGCATTGGTCAGGGCACGGGTGATATTGTGGGACACATGCTGGTGTAAGGCAGGCACAGTACACCATGAAAAATTGTGGCGGCTGGGGACTGTGTACCGAGAAATGGCCGCCAACTTCAGGCTGTGGAAATCCTCAGTGTCCACAAGCCTAAATGGCAACATTTCAAGGAACAGTAATTTTAAAAGTTGCTCATTTAGTGCTATGGCCTGTGGGTGGGTGGGTTATCGACATTTGGACGCTGTGCTTGGACAGGGAAGTGGATGTTGTTGCTGACGGTTCACGCAAAGGTCCAGGTGCAGGGCGAGGGGCATCCGGGCCTGTGCCTTCGACAGGGCATTGGCCAGCAGTGCTTAACACAGTGTGACCCACAGACCCAGATTGTGGACCCAGGCGTTCATCCCACTTATTAGGCTGCTTGGATGCCATGTGGCGGATCATGCTGGTGGTGGTGAGGTTGTTAGTGTTCCTGCCCCGGCTCATTTTGGTATGGCACAGGTTGCAAGCTACCATGCTTTTGTCATCTGCACTTTCCTCAAAAAAGCGCCATACTGCGGAACACCTACCCCTTGGCAAGGTAGATTTACGCATGGGGGTGCCCCGTGTAATGGTTGCGGGACTGTTTGCTGTGGGCTGACCTCCCTTTTGCAACCCAACTGCCTCTTCCAGTCTGTTGCGGTGCTGCGCCCCCCCTCTCTGTACTGCTTTCCTCGCTCGGCTTTTCACCTCCCCATGTTGGTTCAGTGACCTCATCGTTCACCACCTCCTCTTCCACTTCCTCACTCTGCTCATCCTCCTGACTTGACATAACCACAACCTCAGTGACAACTGTGTCTCATCATCATCCACCTCGTGAACGAATGATTGCCATTCACCACCGTCATCTTCTTGAGACTGTGAAGGCTCAAGAGGTTGGGAATCAGGGCACAATATCTCAGGTACCTGTTCAAGCGTGCTTGACGAGAGAACCAAACCAAGTACTGGCGATGAAAAGAGGTCATGTAAATATCCGAGTGTGGGATCATTTGTTTGGCTAGACTCGACATGGTGGGAGGAAGGAGGATCAGAGTGAGGATTCTGTTGACCAGACTCTTGGCTACGGAGACTGGACTTAGTGGAAAAGAGGGTGGTGCTTAACCGACGGGAAGCATTATCTTCAGCAATCCAACCGACCACCTGTTCACATTGCTCTGACTTGGACAGTGTTGTCCTGCGCTGCCCAGCTAAGTTGGACAAAAAGGTGGGTAAGGTGGATTTTTTAGTTTTTTCTGGTGCACTGGCAGCAGGCATAGTTTCATTGTGCCCAGAGCCATGGCCTCTGCTTGCACCATCAGCATCACGCCCACTTCCCCGTCCCTTTGTGCCCGCCTTCTTCATATTAATGGTTTTGTCTGTAGATGTGGCGCAGATTGTTTTACTCTCCACTAAAGACACCGTTTTCTGATGCAGGACAGTATTGGTTACAGAAAACCACAGATTTTGGATACCATTATAGGCCCAGATTAATGGAAGTTGTAATATAGACAGTGTTTTTAGATGCAGTTCAGTATTGGATACAAAAACCAACAGATTTTAGACACTATACCGGGCCCAGATTAATGCAAATTGTAATATAGACAGTGTTTTTAGATGCAGTTCAGTATTGGATACAAAAACCAACAGATTTTGAACACTATACTAGGCCCAGATTAATGGAAGTTGTAATATACACACTGTTTTCAGATGCTGTTCAGTATTGAATACAGTAACCAACAGATTTTGGACACTATATTAGGCCCAGATAAATGGAAGTTGTAATATACATACTGTTTTTAGATACAGTTCAGTATTGGATACAAAAACCCACAGATTTTGGACACTATACTAGGCCCAGATTAATGGAAGTTGTAATATACACACTGTTTTCAGATGCTGTTCAGTATTGAATACAGAAACCAACAGATTTTGGACACTATACTAGGCCCAGATTAATGGAAGTTGCAATATGCACAGTGTTTTCAGATGCTGTTCAGTATTGAATACAAAACCAACAGATTTTGGACACTATACTAGGCCCAGATTAAAGGAAGTTGTAATATACACAGTGTTTTCAGATGCTGTTCAGTATTGGATGCAAAAACCCACCGATTTTGGACACTACACTAGGCCCAGATTAATGGAAGTTGTAATATACACAGTGTTTTCTGAGGCAGGACAGTATTGGTTATAGAACATCAGAGATTACGGACACTGTATTAGGACCAGATTATTGGAATTTGTAATACTGACAGTGTTTTCTGAGGCAGGACAGTATTGGTTGTCAAACACCACCGATTTTGGACACTATATTATGCCCAGATTATTGGAAGTTGTAATACAGACAGTGTTTTATGATGCAGGACAGTATTGGTTACAGAAAACACCACCGATTATGGACACTAGATGTGACCCAAATGATTAAAGAGTCAGTCTGCGGAAGATGTACACTATATGTCACTAATGGTTATAAAATAAAAAGTTCTTGCTGCTGTGAAACACACATAGTAACCCTTAAACAGATTTTGGGTTTTATGAAAAGCTTTTGGTATTAAATACAGCAAATTTCTCTCCCTGCACTATCTGTCCCTTCCTTAGCACGGATGTCCCTAAAACTGCTGTTAAATATATTGTTGATCTAAAACACACACAGTAGTCCATAAATGTACTTTTGGATCTTTGAAAAGCTTTCTCTAACTAAAATCGCTGAAATTCGCTCCCTCCTCTGTCTTTTCCTATATAGCACCCGATGACGCGTTCCGGCCAGCCAATCACTGTAATGCCAGCAGCCTATATGGCTACTGGCATTACAGTGAGGGCAGTACTTACCTGCACCTTTATTGGCTGCCTAAAACCCACGAAACGTGTGGGCGGAGACTCGAGCATTTCTCTCGAGCACATGTGGTACTCGGCCGAGTACCGCCATGTGCCGAGCATAGCGATGCTCGAGCCGAACAGATATTCGGCCGAGCATGCTCGCTCATCACTAATCAGTAGTGCAGTGTGTGTACATAAGGAATAACAGAATTTCTGTCCATCAAAGGGTTTGTCTGGATTCAGAGCTGAATCGGGACATACCCCTATTTTCACCCCTCTTGCCCCCCTTATATGAGCATCGGGGCATTTCATGCTCCGATGCTCTCCTGTGCCCAGCGCTGTATAGGGCAGGGCAAGGGCTGTTTGTTTATGTTTTTAGCACAACTAGGCGGAGGCTTCCACTTAGCAGTTTTGCCGGTGACGTCACCAGCACTGATGAGCGGGCTTTAGTGCTGCCCTAGCTTTTTTACAGCCTAGGGCAACGCTAAAGCCTGCCCATTAGTGCTGGTGATGTCACTGGGCTCAGTGCTAGGCGGAAGCCTCCATCTAGCTTTTCCCATGGAGAGCATGTTACGTCAGTGCAATTCCTAAAAAAGCCTTTGCCCTGCGCAATTCTAATATAACCCGAACCCAAACCTTGTAAGCCGAACTTGAAAACAGAAGTTTGCTCATCCCTACTGATGACCTATCCTTTAGACACACCTGGGATCACCACCAATCAGCTGTATGAGTAGTACTACGGCCTTAGTGGCTGTGCATAGTATCGCGACTCAGTCTCATTCACTTCACTTCTCTGTATATATTGCAGTTCCCTCAGATCTGGTGGGTGGAGACTAGCTCTTGCTCACTCCCCCCCCCCCATCCATAGACTTGTATTGGATTATGTAATCTGATCCTTCAGTAAGCAAGCAGCCGCCTTGGTCACATAGATTTCAGTGGCAAAGTCAGAAAAGGGGGGGCAGCTCATAAGTCTAGAACAAGGAATTTTTCTCTAATAAGGTAACATTTCTTATAGTCGCCTATACTATTGATTTATGTAGCCTTGTGTGAAAAGTTAGTGAACATTTAGCCCCTTAAGAATCTAGCCAGTTTTCGTTTTTTTTTTCATCCCTGCCTTCTAAGACCCAAAACTGTTTTACTTTAGGGCTACAACGAGTACTCGATTAAATTGAGTAATTTGACACAAAAAAATCCTTGATGCAAATTTTTTGCTTGATGGCACTGGGATGGGGGAGAGCTGATGGCACTGAGTGGGGAGAGCTGAAGGCACTGGGGCAGTGGAGCTGATGGCACTGGGTGGGGAGAGCTGAAGGCACTGGGGTGGGGGAGAGCTGAAGGCACTGGGGGAGTGGAGCTGATGGCACTGGGGTGGGTGAGAGCTGATGGCACTGGAGGGGACGAGAGCTGATGGAACTAGGGAATACGAGAGCTGATGGCACTGGGGAGTACGAGAGATGATGGCACTGGGGTGGAAGAGATCTAATGGCACTGTGGGAGTGGAGCTGAAGGCACTGGGGTGGGGGAGAGCTGAAGGCACTGGGGGAACGGAGCAGATGGCACAGGGGGGAGCTGATGGCACTGGGGGATAGTGGAGCTGATGGCACTGGGGGGAACGGAGCTGAGGGCACTGGGGGGAACAATGGGTGTTTAGGACTGATGGCAGGAGGTCTGATAAGTTTTTATAAAGGAAAACAGTCTATTAATTCATTTTTTCTTATTAGAGTATTCGATTAATCATAAAAATAATCGGTAGAATACTCGATTGCTAAAATAATCGTTAGCTGCAGCCCTATTTTACTTTTCCGTTCACATAAACTTATGAAAGGTTAAAGGGAGTCTTTCACCCCCCCAAACCCCATTTTTCAGTACTCACATATTCCTGTTCTAAATTGCCCCCCCATTAAAAAGCCTCTTACCCCATTGTTTCACAGCTTACCTATCTTCATAAAATGACTTTTATTGCAACTGTCAATCACAGCTGAAGGTGCCCAGGGGCGGCGTCATAACGGCCGGTGCCCAGGCTGCGAGCTCATCTTCCTAACTGTCCACGCCCCCTTTCACCCAGACGGCCCGCCCAGTGTCTTCTGCTTGTCCTCCTCCTCAAGTGGCCAAATCCTGCGCCTGCCCTGAGGATCCGGCAGTCCGCTCTGAACAGCCGTCCGATGCAGCGCTTCCAGGAGTATCGCTGTACGGGCCCGCGCCTGCGTACAGGATACCCCGATGCTTGCGCCAGTAATCGGGAAACCAGTGCGCAGGCGCGGACTGCTGGATCCTCGGCGCAGGTGCGGGATTTAGCCACTTCAGGAGGAGGCCAAGCAGAAGACACTGGGCGGGCCGTCTGGGTGAAAGGGGGCGTGGACACTTGGGAAGATGAGCTCGCGGCCTTGGCATCGGCCATTATGACACCGCCCCTGGGCACCTTTAGCTGTGATTGACAGCTGCAATAAAAGTCATTTTATGAAGATAGGTAAGCTGTGAAACAATGGGGTAAGAGGCTTTTTAATAGGGGGGCAATTTAGAACATGAATATGTGAGTACTGAAAAATGGGGTTTGGGGGGTGAAAGACTCCCTTTAATGTCTGTAGGACAAGGTGTAATGAAATCTTTTAACTTATATCTTGTATGTAAAAAAAATTCATTATGGTTTTTTGGGTTTTGTTTTTATACGTTCACTATGCTAAGCAATCTGATTGCGACAATACCACATTTACTGTTCATAATTTTTATTTTGTTTTACTAAGTTTTGAAATTAAAAACCTTTGAAAAATTTAAAATTTGCTTTTCTTTGCTATAGTCTAACTCCCATAGTTTTTGTGTGAAGGCTTATTTTTTTGCAGGATGAGCTATAATTATTATTCGTACTATTTTTGGGTACATATCTTTTGTTGATTTTTTTTTGGGGGGGGCAAGTTGACCAAAAATGTCAATTTACACATTGTTTTTTTTGTTATGGCATTCAATATGCAAGAAGAATATATTTTAAAGCGGTTCTTTAGGATTCTCATATTGATGGCTTATCCTCAAGATAGACCATCAATATGAGATCAGCGGCGGTCTGACCCCCAACACCCCGCTTATTAGCTGTTTTAGGAAGCTGTGGCTCTCACTGGAGCTCCACTGAGCACTGTGAACTCCTTAAAACTTACTAAACATAGAACCATCTATTGAATGGCGGCTGTGCTTGGTATTACAGCCTTATAGGCCTCACTTGAATGGGAATGAGCACCTTTCAACAGCTGATCAGTGGTAGTGATGGTAGTTGGATCACCATCAATCATATTGATGACGTATCCTTAAGATCTAAGCTAAATATAATGATACCTTTCACTTACCGATTCGTTGCTTAATTCTGCAAATAAGTACTTTTAATTATTATGCAAATGAGCAGTTAAGTGCACTGAGGGCGAGCCCAAGCTACTCTTTGCAACCCTATTCCTGCTACTTCCTTTGCCAGCCCCTTCCTCAACTTCTCTATTTTTGTTTGTGGCTTCCACTCAGCATTCTCAGGTCTGAGAATATGCCAGTAGGCAGTGTGTATATAAACCATGTTACTGGCTGTGAAAATCATGAACACAAACAAGCCTCTAAGTTGTTCAATTAAATGCAATTTGTACCCTAACTATTTTCTCACATTCATATGACATTTAAAACCTACTTTCTGCTTTCTAGCATTTTAGCAGCATTTTAGACAATTCTCTAAATTCTATGAAGATAAATATTTCATTACTATTTAGATTCCTGTTATGCTAGTTAATGCCTCAGAACTCATCATAAAAGCTGTACATTACATATATGTCAATTATTCATAACCTTGAAACCAATCTGAACAGGATTTTAATTACCTTTGGAATTATGAGCCATATAAAAGATAAACAGTGATAATTACACTTTAAGTAATATAGACCTATTTTGGACTTTCCATTTCATGTTTGGAGATGCAAACTTAGAGGTATGCTTATTGCAAATGAAAAAGGAGGTGAGAGATCACCATGTTAACGCTCTTATTCCTTTCGGTGCCGTACCATCAAACATTACGAGACTATAATAAGGTTATTACCTGCTACAGAATAAATTATTAGAATAAAGAAAAAAAAAAAAAAAAAGGAAAAGAAATAAGGAGAGAAGAAAGGAAGAAAAATAAAAGTGAAGTAAAAAAAAGAAAAACGGGTCCTAAGCAAAACAGGCGGTCAACAGACTTGTCGCTGTCATAAACAGGACAGAGATCTGCAGAGGCTGTATAAAATTGACCAATTTTTTAAATCACAAAATATAAATAGAAGAACTAGACAAAAGGGAAGCAAGATTCCATGCCCAAAAAAAATACTGCTGGTTTAAGATTGGAGGAGGAGGCAGTGGATGATTACGCTCACAGTGGAGACTGAGAGAGGGGGCAAGAAATGGATACTTCTAGTGGGGAGCTCTCTCCATTAGAGGAGATTTTAGCCACGGTCAAAAATAACAGAAAAGTGATACAAGATATTGCAATGCAGCCGGGGGCAGTCCAGTCCAATGTCTCCTTTATTAGAGACAATGTAACAAAGATACGAGACTGAGTCACCGCCATAGAAAAGACTGTTGGCTCTATGGAGCATGAAAGGAAAATATTAAAATCTGAAATCGCCATGTTAAGAATGGAATAAAATAATCTACAAAAAAAGGCTGTTGATTTGGAAGATAGGTTGAGACAATCTAATGTGAGAATTCTGGGGCTTCCTGAGGGTGCAGAGGAAAAAATTCCCGTGGGAATGATACAGTCCCTGATCCTTGTAAAGACGTCTTGTCTTTATTTTTAGTAGAGAGGGCCCATTGGATCCCCAGGGGTAAACTAACTCCTGGAATGCAGCCTCGGTTACTCTTGGCAAAGATTCTTGTTTCCCGGGATAGAGACATGATCTTAAAGAGGGCCAGGGAGTGTCCTCCCATTATATACAATGGCAGTAAACTGTCCTTCTTTCCGGACTTTTGGAAAGAGATTCAAGAAAAGAGACACATATTTTAACTGTTAAAAAAACGTGTACAGGCCAAAGACATTAAGTATTCCTTTTGTATCCAGTTAAATTTCGGATAATATTTAATGGAGCAACTCATTTTTTTGATACTCCGGCTCTTGTCTCTGATTGGCTAGACCGGAGCAATGTTTGAGTAGTGTTGTATTTTTTTCAGTTTTTTTGTATTTTTGTGATTGTTTTCTTTATTGGCGGAGGCAGGACTAGTGGGGAGGGGGAGGGATGGTCTGAGTAGAGAGGTCTGTTTCTTGATAGTGACGGATCATGGGGTTTTGGGGGTAGAATAAAGTTTTGTGGGTGGGTAGCGATGAGTCTATTAGGATGGATAATGGGAGGGATTGGGTTTTTAGGGGTTTATTTTTGAATCTGCCTAAATGATTATATGACTATAAGAATTTTGACCTGGAATTTATGGGGACTTGGGGACAAGTTAAAAAGACAGGCAGTGTTTGACCTAGTTCAGAGACATTTACCAGCGGTTGTTTGTCTATTATAAACCCATTTTACTGAAGAGACAATGGTGCGGATCAGTAAGAGATGGGTATTGCAGGCATATCATTCCACTTTCACAAGCTACTCTAGAGGTTTTTTTCTCCCAGGCTGTGAGCTCTGCTCTGCAATTGGACAGCGCTACAGCTTGGGGGAAGGAGATGCCCAGGACAGAAAGGGCAGACTCCTCCCAGTAGAACCAAGTCACCGAAGATACCGGAGGACATAGCTGGAAAACAGAGCAGCGCCAATAATAGTAAGTGCAGTGAGATCCCTGGGTGCCGCTCTCCATATCATGATACTTAGTTCATTCCTTTTTTTCACATGAAAGGTCCTTTTTAAGCTTTTATCAAGGATGCTGGCCACAAGACTCTCAAGGGTTATTTCTGCAATCATGCACCCAGATCAGAGCGGGTTTATCCCTGATAAAGGTACACACCTTAACCTTTATTGACTGTTTGCAAATCTACAGTCTCCCCGGGGAGACTTCAGCTCCATTCTGTCATTAGATGCCTCCGAGGCATTTGACAGGCTGAATCTCAACGGTAGTTTGACTTCTAGCTTTATTTTGACTAGAGGTACTCACCAAGGTTGTCCGCTTTCTCCATTATTGTTTGACATCTATATGGAACCCCTGGCTCTTATGGTTAGGCAATATACAATGATTGAGGGGTTTGGCGCATTGGGTTTAGAGGATCGGATCTCTTTGTATGTGGATGATGTGTTATTTTTTATAAAACACACCGATATAACTTTACCAAGAATTATTCGTAAAGTTAACTCCTTTGGGAAAGGACTAGATATTTATTGGTCAAAAACTATCCTTATGTTATAAGATAGATTTGAATATGTTAGCAGGGAGATTCTGGGGATATTAAAAGTTGTTGAGTCATTTGAATATCTGGGCATGACGATATCACCCAGGATTGATGACTTTATTTATCTCAACCTGACTCCGTTGATAAGTAAATTGAGATAAAAAATTACGATATGGTTATGTTTAACCCTACCTAGAGCTGATATAATATCTTTGGTTAAGATGGTGATCTGACGCCAACTTCTTTATATCCTAAGAAACTCCCCAATTTGGATCGATGATAAGTTTTTCAAACTCATTGAGAGGATGATTAACGAATTACTGTGGGGAAGAAAGCGAGTGAGGTTAAAGCTGAGCTATTTTTATAAGCGGTTGGAGCAGGAGGGGGTTTAATCTCCCCTACTTTAAGGGCTATTTTTATAACTGGACAGCTGTGGTTATTCTCTCAATGGAATAAAAGTGCTTTGTGTAATATGATAATATATTTACTCTGCTGGAATCTGGGCGATTAATTAATGTCGAACAAGAATATAGAAGGACTGGAAATTTATTTTCTAGATCTTGGACCACCATTATAAGATATTTGGGGATTAAGGGTTCTCTTGTGCACTCCTCTTTGGAAGAATTTTTATTTACAGGATCTTGATAAAATAGCGGGAGATTATTAGGGTATAATTCATAAGTTCATCACTCAAAAATTGAGGATAGCACTTCCGTTTACAGCTGAGTGCTGGAAATTGGGGGATTTATCCAACGTAAACTGTCATAAGTATAAAAGGATCCTTTTCATTAGAATTATGTTTTTATCTAGACTCTTGATTACTCGAGTCTGGATGTCAAAAAATACTCCAAACTGTAAGGAGTGGCTATACCTTGTGAATAAGGTTAAGAGATATGAGAGGGTCTTATTTAACCAGAGACATTCTGAGGAAAAATGGTCTAGGATATGGGGGTTGTGGAAGTGGTAGTTTTCCTCCTGATTCCCCCTCCCCCCATTGTCCATCTTTATTATTATTACTATTATTATTTTTATTATAGAGACGCATCGCTAGGGAGGGAGGGTAAGTTGGTCTGGATGGGTTGATGAGGGATAAAATAGAGAGATGACAATGGAGGATGTCATTGTTTAATTATGTATTGTTATAATGTTGTGGTTTTTTAAATAAAAATAATAAAAAAAAAATAATAGAATAAAGTTTGTGCAGTTGCTACGTTTCCAGCTGCTTTGACATGGAATCCTGCGGGAATACTTTTTTTAAAAATATTTTCATTATTTTTCCTTGTTCCACAACAAACCAGGTTAGGTTTTGACTGTAGTTCCCTTGTATGCTTAAAGGGGGTTTTCAGTGTGCATGAACATCCTTTAAAGGGGTTGTCTTGCTTCAGCAAAGAGCATTTATTATGTAGAGAAAGTTAATTAAAGACACTTACTAATGTACTGTGATTGTCCATATTGCATCCTCTGCTGGCTGGATTCATTTTTCCATCACATTATACACAGCTCGTTTCCATGGTTATGACCACTCTGCAATCCATAAGTGGTGGCCGTGCTTACACACTGTAGGAAAAAACGCTGTCCTATACGTACTGCTGCAGTACCAGCCACCAGAGAGGTTGGCACCTTTTCCTATAGTGTGCAAGCCCTGTTTTTGCAAACAGTGTTTTCCCACTAGCCTGATGTTTTTCCCCTATAGAGAAAGTTATGTGAAAATGTCCCAAAACACAAAAAATACAGCACGCTACATTTACCTTCATATAACAAGTGTTTTTACCACAAAAAAGTGCACCAAAAATGCAGGTGCAGAAAACCCCACAAAAAAGTGCAAACAATAAATAAATACATAAATAAAGCTTTAAAGCATATGGTACTAACTTTTCACTTACAGGAAAACTTTATACTGAGTTACTAAGTAGTTCAAGGCCTTATAGAAGAGGCCTATATATATATATATATATATATATAGGTAAATGTATATAGTTATATAGATAGATACATAGTTGTATATATTTGCAGTTATAAATATAGAGACATTAGTTTCGAATTCATGACCATCAATGAAAAGAAGCATTTAGTAGGGAAGTGAAATCTATATTAAGGATATACTGCTTGTACGTCAAATATTTCCGTGCTTTGGTTACCAGTCAACAGCAACATCTTACTAGGTCATGCATCCTGTTTTATTTTGAGTCTGTTGAGTTTCTGTATTTAGTACTTTATTTTTCTTCATTTTTATTCATTCCCATCCTAGGCTCTATCAGCATATTGAAGCTGGATTGTATGCACACTTTCTCCCTTCACCGCTATCTGCGAATGTCTGCATCGTACATCAGGCTGAGACATAATGGGGACTACTCAGGTACTATTTGATCACCTTCCATGGTTAACCTGCTCTGCTTTTCATGTTTGCCACCTCCATTAACTATTACTTGATGTTCCTGTTTAAGGAAATCCTCTGATCTACAGTGCATTTAAAAAGTCTTCAGAGTCAGACCCTTTCACTTTTTTCACGATTTATTATGTTGCCTTCTGCTAAAATAAAAAACACTCCAAATGTTTCCACTTTTTCTACTCTTAACCCACTAGTCCATAATGAGAAAGTGAAAACTGAATTTTAGAAATGTTTTCAAATGTATTAAAAAGGAGAACAAAAGAAAAGAAAATTGAGACCCTTGAGAGGTTTCTACACCATGATTTGAGTCCACCTGTGGTAAATTCAGTTGATTGGATGTGATTTGAAAAGAAAAATCCCTTTCTATTTAAGGTCTCACAGCTGACAATGCATATCAGAGCACAAACCAAGCCACGAAGAGGAAAGAACTGCCCGTAGAGCCTAGAAACATTTTTTTGTGGAAGCACAGTTCTGGAGAAGGGTACTAAACATTTGTAGGTTTTTTATAGGATTATATCATCTACAGGTAACGGGAGCAGCCTCAGGGAGATTCCGTTTTTGCAAAACAATACATATGGAATCAGCAAATTTCTTAAAATTCAATACTAGTCCAATTCGGGCAAATTGCCCATCCGATTCAGGTCTGAATAAATTCAAATCAAAACTGCTCTTATTGCCTGGAAGACTCTCATTTCAGATTTAGTTTGCTTCACATATGATTAAGCAGATTTATACTTGTCACTGTGCATTCCTGGATTCTAGGATTGCTTTGATATAAATCCTGTAACTTTTGACTGATTTCTTAGGCTTCGTTCACATCATCGTTCAGCCTTTCCGTTCTCCTGCTCCGTTTAGGAAAGGACGGATTCGGCACATAACTGAGCCCTAACTGAGCCAAACAGAGCCTAAAGACCCCATAGACTATAATGGGGTCCATTAGGTGTCCATTCAGAGGATGATTTTTGAGCGAAGACAAAAGTAGTGCATGTAGAACTTTTGTCTCCACGCCAAAATCATCTTCAGGAGCAGGAGCAGGAGAACAAAAAGGCTGAATGGTGATGTGAATGAAGCCTTAGCCAGAAATCTTCAAGATGTCTTGGCTTCAGACACTGTGATTGCAAGTGAGAATTAACTATGGCAAAGTTAATTAAGATGTGATGGTAAAAAGTTGCTTGTATTAAATAGGATTTTGGATCTCCCTTCTAAATACCTAGTGTATCCACCATTGTTAATAATACAGTTCAAAAAGTTATTGTTTTAAGATTTTCAGCTCAACCTAGTATCCCACAGTGTTGATCCAGAGAAAGGCAAAAAAGAAAATTTTCTTAATCTTAAGGAGAAATTCCTTCCCCACTCCAAATTTGGCAAAATTAGAATAAATCTCTGGATCATCTTTCTCCAGGAGTCTAGTAACTACTGTATAACTTGTAATCAGGGCCAGTGCAAGCATTTTTGCCAATACAAGCGAAGCTACATTTTGGCGCCACCAATTAGGAAGCTCACCTGGCCCTGGTCCCGTCTGCAGCAGCTGGCTTCTCCTCTGTGTGGTCCTGGTATCTTCGCTCTGCTTCAGACAATCGTTGGATTGAGGACCATATTTTTTGCCCTATAAGATGCACCAGCCCATAAGACGCACCTAGGTTTTAGAAGAAGATGATAAGAAAAAAATATTTTCCATTACACCTCGGGTCAGACCAGCATTAATACCCCTAATGTTAATCAGACCTCAGATCAGACCCCCAAAGCATCAGATCAGCCCCCCATGTCAGCCATCATGCCCCCCCATGTCACATTTCTCCCCCTCCTTTTTACATAATCCCCTCTGTCACATCACCCCCCATGTCACATTTCTCCCCCCTCCCCTCCATGTGACATTTCACCCCCTCCATGTGACATTTCTCCCCCTTCATGTCAAATCACCTATGTCACATTTCTCCCCCTCCATGTCACATCACCCCCTCCTTTTTACATCAACCCCATGTGTCACATTTCTCTCCCCCGCCTCCCCATGGCACATCATCTCCCCATGTCACATTTCTCCCCATAACCCCTATTGTGTCACATTTCTCTCCCCCGCCTCCCCATGGCACATCATCTCCCCCCATGTCACATTTCTCCCCTTCCATGGCACATCACCCCTTCCTTTTTACATTACCCCCATGACCCCCTATTGTATCACATTTCTCCCCCAGCACATTTCTTCCCCTCCCTGGCACTGGCACAGACTAGAGACAATAATCCCCTCCCATTAATATTGTGTAAGTAAGTTACAGTAATAAACATTATGCGCTCTGCGTGCGCTCATCATCACCTACCAGTCGGCAGTCTGGGTGTGTGTGAGTCACAGCATGAGTCACCAGCTCCCTCCAGTCCCAGCTGCTGCTGCCCGCCGCCGCGGTCCGCATCGCCACTCGCCATGACAGTCACCCCCCTGCCGACCACGTGACCGTGCTCACATGCTGCTCTGTGAGGGAGAGCTGCCACTGGGGCCGCACGGCACACACGCACGCAGTACTCGCAAGAGATTTATTTAAAAACTAAAAAAAAGGTTAATCTTTCCGCCCACCCATTCTCTGCGCCAGGTGCGCCCTAAGGTAGCTGCTTGGTCTGCCTTATGGTAGCGCCGGGCCTGCTTGTAATATCGGTACACCCAAGATAAGCTAATTTGAACTTTTAGTGAGTTCATCATCACAACCTCCTCTGGCAGAGAGTCCAATAGTCTCAATGCTCACACAGTAAAGAATCCCCTTCTATGTTGGTCTACAAATCTTCTTTCTTGTTGATGTAGTAGATGCTCCCTAGTTAAAGTCCTGTGCAAGTACAAAGCTTTTAGCTAGTTATGTGCTAACAGGTTTTTATCTAATTATGTAGTTACTAAATGGGGGGTGTTCTAGTGTGGATAGTGCAATAATTTAGATGGTAAGTACAATATAGGTTCTCCGGAAAGAATAGTTTTTAGTTAATGACAACAGCCTGACTCAGTAAGCAGAATATTCATACTTACCTGCTCCTTGCCACTCTATCCATGATGGTTCTGGTGTGTCCATGTTCTGGCCTCCTGGTTTTACTTCTAGTGCAGCATGTGTATAGTCACATGCTCCACTGCAGCCATTGACTGGTTTCTGAGGTGACCCTTGTGGCAACGTCACCACTGAAGCCATTTATTGGCTGCAACGGAACATGTCACCATGCCCATGCTGCACTAGAAGTAAGCAAAGCTGGAAAGTGGAGTACGGACACAGTGGAGCCATTGTGTAGGACAGGAGCCGCGGGGAACAAGTAAGTATAATTCTTCCTCTTACTTAGGCAGATTTACCAAGTGTCATTTGTTTCTCCTGTTGTCTTTTATATTCTACTGCACCATCTATTTAATCAGCTCTACCTTCCACCTCTCCTGTACTTAGACTTTTACAAACTTTGGGGGTTATTTATCAAACTGGGTTAAAGTAGAATTGGTTTAGTTGCCAATAGCAACCAATCAGATTCCTCTTTTCATTTTTCAAAAGAGCTGTCCAAAATAAAAGGTGGAATCTGATTGGTTGCTATGGGCAAATAAGCCAGTTCTACTTTACACCTGTTTGATAAATGACCCTCTGTACCTTTGGTAAACCGGGCAGATGTTTAGTTACTTGGTCTCTTGCTGAGAGGCAATAGAAACCAAAACAAAATCAAAAGCCCTGCACTTTGAATTAACCCACACAGTTTTCCAAAACGCAAAGGAAAGCAAGTAAAGCGAAGCTATTAACAAAAAATGTATTACAATCTGCAGGCAGCATATTATAGAGCAGGAGGAGCTGAGCAGGTGATATATAGTTCAAAACTGCCCCTTTATCTATTATCAGTAATTTATAGCATTATTTGTGTGTCAGTAACTAATAAGACACTCCCCATGTACAACTAAATTGAAAAAGCACAAACTTCCTGCCCAACAAAATATAAAAATATATGAATATTTTATTAATATGTTATACATATAAATTCATCAAACAATCAAAAACATCAGTAAGACGGAGAAAACATCAGTGAAGAAAGGTGCCAAAATCAGCAGACCGCTGCTGCAGTGACCCCCATACCATAATACATGTCCGGTACAATTCTTAAATGTGAAAAATAGAGCAAAACAGCATAGACCCCAGAGGATGAGAGCTCCTAAACACCACTCATCTATGCAGACAGGCCACAGCAATAGAGGCACCTAAAGGATAACACCAATATCCCTAATATAAACTGTACATACCACAGGACATGATGGAAGAGGACCCAATGCAGCGCAGGTCAGCAGCAAAAACCTTGACATGCGTTTCGCACTGTTTCATCAGGAGGCGGCATAGACTTAAAGTCTATGTACACCTTTGGGGACAATTTTTTTTTATTATTGCATTGTACTCATTATGAGCTAAAAATAATTTTTTCTGTTGTTTTTTTTATTACAAAATATGGATTATTTTTCTCTGTACAGAGCTGAGATGCTCTACTAGCAAAATCTGAATTATCTCTCTGCTCTGTCAGATAAGTAGCTGACTGGCTCCTTATCTCAGCTCTCTGACCTTATAAACACTCATTATAGCTCAAACTGTATCTTACTGGTAAGAATGTGACTTAAATAAGTGTTTATGACCTCTTAGTAATTTAGAGATAAAGGTTATTAGATGACCAGCACAAAGTGAAAGTGAGAGTAGGATTCACACAGCTAGAAATAAATGTTACCCTTTGTGACAGAATGGCTTAATAAATTTAAATAAAGACCAATTGAATGATTTTAGCCTAAAATTAGTAAAATGCAATAATAAAAAATATTGTCCCAAAGGTGTACATGGCATTTAAATGTATAAATTACAAGTGTTACTGTATCCTTTCCTATAAATATACATATACCTATATATCAGTCTGCTCAGTTCCTCCTGCTCTATAACATGCTGCCTGCAGATTGCACTGCATTTCACGGAGACAGCTTCTCTTTAAGTGACTTAAAATGAATACCCTGCAATACCTTCCATAATAGTGCCAGACACACAGTGCAACCATAACAGTGCCAGCCATAGATAGCTCTCCATAACAGTAGAAGCAGCACAGTGCATTAATATTGCACACTGCATCTCTTCCCACTGATATGTTAGATGCGTATAAGCAGCCACCAGAAATCTATGATCAGGCAGAAGAACAGTGTACGTACATTTGACAGCCACGTCTGTCTTTCTGAATTGTCATAGGCATGTATGTGACCTGATGGTCAAGAGTCATACAGAATGGCAATGCGCCACAGGTTGTGAACCCACACTTCAAAGTATATATTATGTGTATAATACTACAGTACTCACCTGTCCCGCTGCGTTGCAGTCTGTGTGACTCTTGCTCAAACCTGTCTCATTCCTTTTGCTACTACTTGTGTGTGCTGTCATAGAGTGTATGGTCTCTCCAGCACTTCAAGGGCCAAGAAGTGCACATATTAATCAGTCCCCAGCCACTTAAACCTGTTCCCTGGGATATATATGGCACCTTCCCCTATGAGAGGTGTACTGAGCTATATGGTTCTTAGCTTTTCTAGTTCCTGTCAATGTACTCCGCTATAGTTTATTCTGATCTCTTATGTTGTCCTGACCTTTGCCTGATAACCATATGGATCCTGTCCTGCCTGTGTTGACCTCGCTTGCCCTCTGAATACACCTCTGCCTGTCCTGCTTTGGTGTCTCTTAACCAGTCTTGGTCAGCAGCCACTAAGCAGAAACTACTCCTATAGGTGGCAGCCTGGTGACCCCCTGCAGCAATGTCCAGTTTCCAGTGGGGGAGGGGTAAAACAGTGACTAGTAGGGGAGCACTTAGTCAACACCTTCAGGAGTAAACCCAAGTTAGTCCATTAAGTGGCACAGTAGTTCCACACCCGCTGCCTTACAACTACTTAGTAGCCTATGGTTCCTTATCATAACTTTTATAACCTTTCACGTTTAACTAACAACTCTTCTTTTTATTTTATACCTTACAATGTTTTTTAATCATCATTGTTTCCAGCTGTGAGTGTAGTGCCTTTAGCATATTAAATGGGTGTCCATGCATGAAAGTAGAGAATCAAACGTCTTGGTGGTGCAATGATTTGTCACAGAATCAAAATGATACATAATAGAATGAAACCATGATTATATCTGATAAAATGATTCATTCCTTCATTCTTTCATTGAAATGAATGGGTTATCTGTGTGCAGTCCCTTTTAAAACTGACCAAAGTCATTTTACTTTATACATTTTGACCCTGATTTATCATGCCTTTACTCCAGAATTCTGGCTTCAAAAAGTCGCAAAATAGTGCCTTTGTGACACTTGTGAAAACGTTTTGCGACTTACATTTTTACACCACTCACTCCGGTTTTGAAGTGTGGGTGGAAAAGTGGGCGTGGTTAGCTATGTTAATAATTTTCTCTCCCGATTTATCGTTGAGACTTTTTAAACAAAGTTGCAAAAAATAGTCGCAATCTCAATCTTGCAGGGGGGTGGAGTAGGAAAACTGAAGTAGCTTTTCTAGATAAAAGTTTAACCCCTAGAGGACCAGTGGCGTATCTATCACGAGGCAAACAAGGCATTTGCCTAGGGCGGCACTTCCAATGGGGCGGCGCCGCAGCAAGATGCCTTGTTTGCCTCAGTGACAGATTTTTTTTTTTGTCCGGGCTGCGCTGCTGGGGGTGCGCCGGCGCCGCTCCTCCCTGCCCAGCGCCGTTGTAGGTAATTTATTCACTCCACTTGCCTGAGAGAAGCGCTGGAAGACTCACACAGGCGCACTGGCAGAGGCATTGAAGTGCGCATGCGCCTGCCTGTGAGTCTTCCGGCGCTCTCTCAGGCAAGTGGAGTGAATAAATTACCTACAACGGCAGCTGGGCAGGTAGGAAATCTGTGGAATCGGATGACACTGGGGGGAGAATCTGTGGATGACACTGAAGGGGGAATCTGTGGATGACACTGAGGGGAGAATCTGTGGATGACACTGAGGGGGAATCTGTGGATGACACTAAGAGGGAGAATCTGTGGATGACACTGAGGGGAGAATCTGTGGATGACACTGAGGGGGAATCTGTGGATGACACTAAGGGGGAATATGTGGATGACACTAAAGAGGGGGGAATCTGTGGATGACACTGAGGGGGGGAATCTGTGGATGACACTGAGGGGGAATCTGTGGATGACACTGAGGGGGAGAATCTGTGGATGACACTGAGGGGGAATCTGTGGATGACACTAAGGGGGAATATGTGGATGACACTAAAGAGGGGGAATCTGTGGATGACACTGAGGGGGAATATGTGGATGACACTAGAGAGGGAGAATCTGTGGATGACACTGAGGGGGAATCTGTGGATGACACTAAGGGGGAATATGTGGATGACACTAAGAGGGGGAATCTGTGGATGACACTGAGGGGGGAATCTGTGGATGACACTGAGGGGGGAATCTGTGGATGACACTGAGGGGGAGAATCTGTGGATGACACTGAGGGGGAATCTGTGGATGACACTAAGGGGGAATATGTGGATGACACTAAAGAGGGGGAATCTGTGGATGACACTGAGGGGGATCTGTGGATGGCACTTAAGGAGGGGGATCTGTGGATGGCACTTAAGGGGTGGATCTGTCTGTGGATGGCACTTAAGGGGGGGATCTGTGGATGACACTTAGTGGGATCAAGGGAGGGGTGTGAGGTGTGGCTGTCGTTATTCACTTTTAAATACAGGAATACAGGAAAGGATGGAGCCTAAAAGGAAGAGCGGGGTTTACAGAGAAAGGGGTTTGGCCTTGACAGGAAGAGGCGGGTCAAATTTATATTAGGGGGTGCCCGAGTTTAGTCTCGCCTAGGGCAGCACAAAACCAAGATACACCACTGTAGAGGACCCTGTGATTTTCCGTTTTCGCGTTTCACTCCCCACTTTCCCAAAGCCTTTTTTATTTTTCCGTTCACATAGTCGTATGAGGGCTTGTTTTTTTGTGGAACAAGTTGTACTTTCTAATAGCACTATTTAATAGTGTATATGATGTAGAGGGGAGCAGGAAAAAATTCCAAATGAGGTGGAATTGAAAAATAAAACACAATTCCACCACAGTTTTATGTTTGTTTTTTTTTTTTTTACAGTGTAAAAAAGACCAGGCCATTTTTAGCAAATCTGACGTGTCACTATATGTAGTAATAACTTTAAAACGCTTTTACTTATCCAGGCCATTCTGAGACTATTTTCTCGTCACATATTGTACTTCATGACAGTGGTAAAACTGAGTCAAAAATTTTCATTTTTATTTATAAAAAAATACCAAATTTACAAAAAATTGGGAAAAATTAGCAAATTTCAATTTCTCTACTTTTATAATAGATAGTAACAACTCCAAAAAATAGTTATTACTTTACATTCCCCATATGTCTACTTCATGTTTGGATCATATTGTAAATGCTATTTTATTTTTTGGGGACGTTAGAAGGCTTAGAAGTTTAGAAGCAAATCTTAACATTTTTAAGAAAATTTCCAAAACCCACTTTTTAAGGACCAGTTCAGGTCTGAAGTCACTTTGTGAGGCTTACATAATAGAAACCATCCAAAAGTGACCCTATTTTATAAACTACACCCCTCAAGGTATTCAAAACTGATTTTACAAGCTTTGTTAACCCTTTAGGAGTTCCACAAGAATTAATGGAAAATGGAGATGAAATTTTAGAATTTCACTTTTTTGTCAGATTTTCCATTTTAATATTTTTTTTTCAGTAACAAAGCAAGGGTTTACAGCCAAACATAAATCAACATTTATTGCCCTGATTCTGTAGTTTACAGAAACACCCTATATGTGGTCGTCAACTGCTGTACGGGAACACGCAGGGCGCAGAAGTAAAGGAATGCCATAGGCCTCTTTCACACGGGCGTCAAGTTTGATGCCCATAAGATGCGGGAAAATGTGCAATTTTTCCTGCGCGAGTGCAAACTGTTTTAATGCGTTTTGCACGCGCCTGAGAAAAATCAACATGTTTGGAACCCAGACCCGAACCCGGACTTCATCACTGAAGTTCGGGTTTGGGTTAGGTGTTATGTCAATTTTATTATTTTCCCTTATAACATGGTTCTAAGGGAAAATAATAGCATTCTTTAATACAGAATGCTTAGTAAAAGGACAATTGAGGGTTATATATTTTTTTTTTTAAACTCACCTCCTCTAATTGATCGTGTAGGTGCCGGTCTACTGTTCCCTCTTCAGCTGTGGGTAAAGGACCTTTGGTGAGGTCACTGAGCTCATCACATGGTCCATCACAATGGTGATGGATCATGTGATGGACCATGTGATGAGCTCAGTGACATCACCACAGGTCCTTTACCCACAGCTGAAGAGAGAACAGGAGATCGGCACCTACACGATCAATTGGAGGAGGTGAGTTAATTTATTTTATTTTTAACCCATAATTGTCCTTTTACTAAGCATTTTGTATTAAAGAATCCTATTATTTTCCCTTATAACTATGTTATAAGGGAAAATAATAAAGATCGGGTCCCCATCTCCTAGCAACCATGTGGGAAAATTGCACCGCATCCGCATTTGCTTGTGGATGCTTGCGATTTTCCAGCAGCCCCATTCACTTCTATGGGGCCTGCGTTGCGTGAAAAACGCAGAAACTAGAGCATGCTGCGATTTTCACGCAACGCAGAAGTGATGCGTGAAAATCACCGGTCATGTGCACAGCCCCATAGAAATAAATGGGGCTGGATTCAGTGCGGGTGCAATGCGTTCACATCATGCATTGCACCCACACGGAAAACTCTCCCGTGTCAAAGAGGCTATACAGTTTTTGAAGGCAGATTTTGCTGGATTGGTTTTTTAACACCATGTCCCATTTGAAGCCTCCCTGATGCACCCCTAGAGTAGAAACTCCAAAAAAATGATCCCATTTTGGAATCTACATGATAAGGTGGCAGTTTTATTGCTACTATTTTAGGGTACATATGATTTTTAGTTGCTCTGTATTACACATTTTGTGAGGCAAGGTAACAAAAAATAGCTGTTTTGGCATGGTTTTTATTTCTTGTTATTTACAAGTTGAGCTTGTGGATGTGCGATTCTACCTATTTCTCTTTCTCCGTTTTTTTCATATGTATAAAAAGGTCTGTCCAGGATCAGCACTCCTCCCACACAGTGCAGGTGTTTTTAATTAGCCTGAGTAAGTATATATGAGTAAGGTCCGCTTTGACACGGGCGAGTTTTCCACGCGGGTGCAATGCGTGAGGAGGACGCATTGCACCCGCACTGAATCCGGACCCATTCATTTCTATGGGGCTGTGCACATGAGCAGTGATTTTCACGCATCACTTCTACGTTGCGTGAAAATCGCAGCATGTTCTATATTCTGCGTTTTTCACGCAACGCAGGCCCCATAGAAGTGAATGGGGCTGCGGGAAAATCGCAAGCATCCGCAACCAAGTGCCGATGCGTTGCGATTTTCCCGCATTGTTGCTTAGCAACGGGACCCAATCTTTATTATTTCCCCTTATAACATGGTTATAAGAGGAAATAATAGCATTCTTAATAAAGAATGCATTGTTAAATAAAGAGGAAGGGGTTAAAAATAATAAAAGTTAACTTACCTTAGCCACTTGATCGCGTAGTCGCGATCTGTCCTCTCTTTCCCTGCAGCATCTATGATCTAAAGGACCTGTGATGACGTCACATCACATGGTCCAATCACATGGTCCATCACCATGGTAAGATGGACCATGTGATTGAACCATGTGATGTGACGTCATCACAGGTCCTTTAGATCATAGATGCTGCAGAAAGAGAGGACAGATCGCACTACGCGATCAAGTGGCTAAGTAAGTTAACGCTTATTATTTTTAACCCCTTCCTCTTCATTAACAATGCATTCTTTATTAGAATGCTATTATTTCCCTTATAACCATGTTATAAGGGAAATAATCAATTCTCAGTAGACCCGAAACCGGACTTCAGTGATGAAGTCCGGCTCGAGTTAGGTACCAAACATGGCGTTTTTTCTCATGCGCGTGCAAAACGTGTTGCAAACGTTTGCACCCGCGCGGGAAAAACGCACATATTCCCGCAACGCACCCGCCTCTTATCCGGGCGTCAAACATGACGCCCGTGTGAAAGAGGCCTAAAAGGGTTTTACCAGCTCTCAGACTTAGCTCCTGAGAGCATATTATAGGTGAGCTTTACCAACTGTTCACATGGTGCAGTACTGCGTGGCGGCCATTGTTTGCTGCGGCGCGGCGCTGGGGGGTTGGCGGGACCCAGTGGCATTGCCAGACAGCAGGGCTGCTGTTTGGCCGCTGGAGCCCGCTGGTGCGGTGCGGCGGTGGTCGCCGGGCGGTGCTGCGCCAAATTTAGAGTGAGTGGGCTTATGCCTTTTGATCAAAATGTACACTAATGCCTCTTTCATAGTATAGGGGGCAGTACAGTAAATATTGCGCCGAGAGGCGATATTAATTTTGCTGAGAAGCAGTTAAAAATCAGAAGCTGAGCTTGTGGATGTGCGATTCTACCTATTTCTCTTTCTCCGTTTTTTTCATATGTTATTTACAATGTTCATCTGACAGGTTAGGTCCTGTAGTATTTTTATAAAGCAGGTTGTTGCGGACGCGACAATACAAAATATGTGTACTTTTTTTGGTTGTTTGTTTCAGTTTTACATAATAAGGCATTTCTGTAAAAAAATCATGTTTTAGTGTCTCCATATTTTGAGAGCCATAGTTTTTATATTTTGTCTTAGTTAGCGTCTCATTTTTTGCAGAATAAGATGATTGTTTGATTGGTATGATTTTGGGGGTGCGTATGACTTTTTGATCGCTTGGTATTACACTTTTTCTGATGTAAGGTGACAAAAAATTGCTGTTTTGACACCATTTTTTATTTTTATTTTTTTATGGTGTTCACCTGAAGGGTTAGGTCATGTGGTATTTTTATAGAGCAGGTCGTTACGGACGTGGCAATACTCAATATGTGTACTTTTTTTTATTTATTTAGGTTTTACACAATAATACCATTTTTGAAACAAAAAAAAATCATGTTTTAGTGTCTCCATAGTCTGAGAGACATAGTTTTTATATTCTTTGGGCGATTGTTTTAGTTAGGGTCTCATTTTTTGCGGGATGAGGTGATGGTTAAATTGGTACTATTTTGGGGGGCATACACCTTTTTGATCGCTTGGTGTTGCACTTTTAGGGATTTAAGGTGACAAAAAAATGGGTTCTTTTACATCGTTTTTATTATTTATTAATTTTTTTTACAGTCTTTACCTAAGGGGTTAGGTCATGTGACATTTTTATAGAGTCGGTCGATACCAACGCAGCTATACATAATATGTCCACTTCTCTTTTTTTTCCTATTTTTTTAAACTTTATTTTGGGGAATGGGCGCTTTTTCTTTTTTTTACTTAAAACTTTTAATTTTATTTTTAAACTTTATTTTTTTAACTTCTTTTTTCACTTTATGTTTTTTCCCACTATGGGGCTTCAAGATTGCAGGTTCTGATCCCTGTTTCAATATAGCACAATACATCTGTATTGTGCTGTATTGAACTGTCAGTGTCTTACACTGTAAAACGCTAACAGTTGCCTAGGAGACCCAGCCCTGGGGCTGGATCTCCTGGGCTTCCGTAGCTGGCAGTCCCGATGCCTGTTCAAGGCATCGGGGCTGCCATAGCAACCATCGGGTCCCCGTCACCACAGCACGGGGACCCGATGGGGATGTAGAAACTGCCGCAAACTTCCTGTATGCCGCGGTCAGCGCGAACGCGGCATACAGGGGGTTAATCCGCCGGCATCGGTGTTTTCACGATGTCATGTGAATAAGACCTTTCTCTAATCAAATATCATTTGTATATTTGGAATTAACCTCTTCAGGACCCTGGGATTTTCCATTTTTGCGTTTTCATTTTTCACTCCCCGCCTTCCCATAGTCCTAACTTTTTTTATTTTTCCATTCACATAGCCTTATGGGGGCTTATTTTTTGCGCGACAAGTTGTACTTTCTAATGGCACCATTTACGGTTACATACCATGTAGTAGGAAGCAGAAAGAAAATTCCTAATGTGGTAGAATTGAGAAAAAGCGCAATTCTAATAAAGGTTTTTATTTTTTTTTTTTACACTGTACACTAAGCTGTAAAATTAACCTGTTATCTTCATTCTCCAGGTCAGTAGGGTTACAACGATACCACACTTGTATAATTTTTCTTGGGTTTTAATACTGAAAAAAAAAAAGAAAGCCTTTGGGGGGGGGGGAATGTATAACCATATTCTGACTCTTATAACTTTTCTTTGTAGTTCTGTTCTTTTCAGTGATACCAATTTGAAGTGTGTCTGACTTTTTGATCACTATTATTGGGTAGTTGAAGTGACAAAAAAATGGTAAATTGGCTGTTTTTATTTATTTTTTCCTGTTACGCCATTTGCTTTCTGATGTTATAAACACTCATTATAGCTCAATCCTTATCTTACTGATAAGAATGTTGCTTAAATAAGTGTTTATGATCTTTTTGTAATTAAGAATTAAGGGTTATTAGATGGCCAGCACAAAGTGAAAGTAAACGTGCAATTGCCACAGCCAGAAAAACAGAGCATCTCAATATTTTTAATAAAGACCAACTGAAAATATGATTTTAACCCAAAGTGAGTAAAATGCAATCATAAAAAAAATTGTTCCTGAAGAAGTAAATAGCATTTAAATATATGGACTTCACACTGACCATAAATGCAACAGTGTGATTGAAGCCCAAGTATAAACTTGTCTTCAAAGGGAGATCCACTCTAGATCAGGATTCTCTCCTCTGTTTCCATCAAAGTAGCAATGATTTCTAGAACAAAGGAGAAGGGAGACATTCGTAAACATTTCCTTAATCCCCACTTTTTTCCTTTGCAAGAAGGAAGAGATTCTCCTGCATGCAATGTGAAAGCAGCCCAGACTGAAACCCTTACTGAACAGAGTTCTAATCATACACCCTGTGGTTAAAAAGTGTATTAGAATTATTATAAATTTCAATGAAATAACTCACATTTTCTATTATCTGCTTTCTGACATTATTTCCATTTTGAAATGTTCTTCTCACATCTACAAATTACACCCACTGATATGCTTAAAATACTTTTTTTAGAAGTAAGAATAAAAATCACAATTTTGTTAAAATGTGTTTGAATCGTGACATATCAATTCAAGAAAATGTTCTGCCAAGTTTTGTCTTAACCTCCCTATAAAGACAAATTTAGCAGAGTGTTGCATCTGCTGCAGAGACTCCTGAGATCTATGTAACTTTTATGAGCGAGTGAATCTATAACTTGGCTTAGAATGTCTTATGCTGGCTATACATGGTATGATGTTGCCACCTTATTTAAAAGGTAGTATGAAGTACATACTCTAGCAAATATTGAGCAAAATCATTTGTGCCCATCCACTATGACAAAAGTGACTTCTTTTTGATGGGACTCTACTCTATGACGACTCCTCTCCTTGTGCTAGTAAACTTAGGGAAAATAGGACAAGGATTGGAATCATTTTAGAGTAAGGCCTATTTAAAAAAGGTCACTTTGTCGTGCTGGGTGGGCACAAATGATTTTGATCAAAATATATTTGCTAAGTACCTCATTCATTTATATAGAGTAGGGATGCCCAACCTGTGGCCCTCTAGCTGTTGCAAAACTACAACTCCCAGTATGCACTAATAGCTGTAGCTTTCCAGACATTCTGGGAGTTGTAGTTTTGCGACAGCTGGAGGGCAGCAGGTTGGGCATCCCTGATATAGAGAAAATCAGTAGCAAAATCTACAATCCATATATTGAATGTTTGCATTGTTTTTTTGCAAAAAGGCAGTATTTTTTCAGGGTTTTGTTCCCTGTAGAGAAGATGGAAAATGACCTGAATAAAAACACCATTAGGTCAACATGCTGCATTTAAAAGAAAACACCAGAAACAAAAACAGACACCACATTGAAAAATGAGGCCTCAAAAAACATCTGACTTGACCATTTTTTGTAGCTTTGTTGCATTTTGTGGATTTTTTCTGATATAGAGCACCAAAAAAGCACCAAAAAATACAAAAGCCCTCAAAAAGGCCAAAAAAAAATGTATGAACACACAGTGTCCTTTTTTTTGTGCGTTTTTAGGCTCAAAGCATTTTTTCAAAACACAGCATGTTTTTAGCCTGGCGTTTCAAGTGTTTTATTATTTTGAAAAATACATTTTTTTTGTGAAATATAAAATGCACAGCAAACAGTGCTTCTTGTTTGTGTTTTTGTTTTCTTCACTTTTGTTGCATTTAAAGAGGACCTTTCACCGGTCCAAAGTTTGTTAGTGAAAGGTATGTACATGCAGAGCGGCACCCAGGGATGTCCCTGCACTTACTTGTATCCCTGGGTGCTGCTCTGTTCGCCTGCTGTAGCCCCCGGTACCGGCGCACGTGCTGAGGCTAATTTAGCCTTGGGCGGAGACATTCTCTTTTGCCCTGGGCATCTCCCTCTCCCTGGGAGGTTGCAGGATATGAGCTGAGCGCTACGATTGGCCAGCGCTCCAGCCTGGGAGAAGGAGACGCCCAGGGCAAAAGAGGATGTCTCTGCCCAAGGCAAAATTAGCAGCAGCGTGTGCGCTGGTACCGGGGGCTACAGCGGGCGAACGGAGCGGTACTCAGGGATACAAGTAAGTGCAGGAACATCCCTGGGTGCCGCTCTGCATGTACATACCTTTCCCTAACAAACTTTGGACCGGTGAAAGGTCCTCTTTAAAATTAGTTTTCACTGTGTTTTCCTAAATTAAAAAAAAAAAAAAACATAAAAAGAAATTTTCTGGAAAAATCCTTGCAAAATGCACCTGAAAAATGTCTGAATAAAAAATGCCATCTAAATACTTGTCAAAAAACATGACATTCATGGTTTTGCAAGTAAGGGTAGGTCTACACGATGACATTTGTCGCAACAATTTTTATAGTGTAAGGCAAATTTATTTGCCGTATTTGTGAGGGGGGAGGCGGGGCTACACAGGCATATGTACATATATACTTGCAGCTACCTGGGTCAGCAGTCGGATGCCTGATCTGACCTCCTCGTCACTTCCGACCATACAGGTGACAACTCACGGCAGCACTTCCTACAAGCACGGTATCGGTGGCTTAGCGGAAAGTCATGTCCCACAGAATAGGACTATCGGCGCGCTCCAGGGTATCCGCTCTGTGGGTAAGAGGGGGCGGGTGGTGGTTAGCGGTTTTGCGGGCTGGTTCCGTGCAGCGGCGTGCGTGCTGCTGCTTTTCCACTCTCCTCTGCCTTGTTGTACATATTGTCCGGGGTAAGAGTTTCTGGGGCGCCATCTGCTGGATGTTTCGCATGGCTAGCGTCCCTCTACTCAGTACAAACATGCTGTAATTCAATTTGTCTCAGCTCACATTAGAATATTGCACTAGGGTGTCTGCTTGTAGTATTGCATTATTGCATTAGGGGGCACAGTAGGTGCTTCTGTTTAGTTCATATAAAAAAAAAAAGTAATTGTGGTCATAAGTTGTTGGTGCTTCCTACGGTTTGTCAGTGTTATTTTTTCTGTAGTGCGGTTAGCTACGCCAGTTGGGCGCTGCAAGTCTCACCTTGACAGGCAGTCAGAAGGTGGGTATGGTCCTGCTACTTATGGCAGGGTTATTTCAGTCATGAAAGGGTTTTGTCTCTCCAGCATCACTACGTTCACAGGTGTCGCTCGGTTTCTTTCAGGCGATATACTTACGAGTTTACATTTATCATTCTGGGTTTTTATGCCTACAGTCTTGTCCCACTGTATTGCATCACTGAGCAGTTCATACCAAGGCTTGCTGGTAAGCTACCTGTTGAGATATTTAAAAAAAAGAATAATAATATATATATATATATATATATATATATATATATATATGATACATATATATATAGTACGTTTTACAATTTCCGCAGGGGTCAGCATATTGTCCTTGTATGTTGCAGAACCACAGGTATGCTAAAAAAAAAAAAAGTATTAGCCGATCACTTCTTTAGTCTCAGTATTGTTATGTTTGTCACAACTACAGACCCGATGCAAAGTCCTGTCACGATTACAGTCACGGTATTGCTATGTCTGTCATGACTACAGACCCGATACAAAGTCCTGTCACGACTATAGGCACCACATTGTTACGTCTGTCACGACTACAGAGTCGCTTTCAAGTCCTGTCCCGCTTACAGCAGTGGTTTAAATCTACCATGACTGCAGGTAACCATAAGACCTGTCACGTCCACAGGCTCGGTTTGCGGGGTGTCACATGCTTGTAGACCATTGTTGTACTTGTAAGTCCTGTCACGACCCCAGGCTCGGTAAAGTTAAAGCTTTTGATTCTAGGTCATATGAATCCAGTCACAGGGACAGGTGGTGGGTGTCTTTATGGTGGCATATTTCTATGTATGTACAAAGTGGTTGATTTAGGTCATACGTATGGTGCTATAGCGCTTTACAAATGCCACCGTTCGTTCTCGGCCAAAGCAGTGGCTGTGTTTGCGCAGTGTCAACATACCGTTGATTGGTTCCAGCTCTGTTCCAAGTCCATCAAGGAATAAGGTAGTCTCCGGGGTGGTTAAGGTAGTCTCCAAGGTGGGTCGCCCTATTAAATATTTAGGCAAGTCCCAGATATGTAATAATTTCTGTTATTCAGCATGCCACTACAGCCAGTGCAGACTGTTGCGTTTGTGTGCTGTTTGTTTTAGGGCCCACCCCGTGTTGCTTGGCCACAAAAGAATCAGAATTCAGCATGACTAAGCGTGGTAAACGTAGAACTCTTTAGTTGTCTGTTAGCCACTCATCCAGACCCAGACTGGGTACAGTTTGTCCTTAATGGATAGTTAACGGTTTTCATACAGGGTTCTCACCCTTCCTCGGTTCCCATATGAGTGCAGGAATTTGTTGTCAGCATCAAAGACCCAGAGGCCATTTCTCAGTTAATTGAGATGGAGCTAGATAGGGGATATTTAATAGGTCCTTTCAAGCAGCCCCCTTTTGAATGTTGGAGGGTTAATCCTGTCGGGGTGGTGTCTGGCAAGTTTTCAAAAAAATAAAAAATAAGTGCGCACTGCATTGGGTTTGTCTAATACATTCCGCATTAATCATGTCATTCATTACCTCAACCATTTTCTCTCTATTGAACCCCCCTCTCAAGAGCCTCAAGACTTACAGGTCTTGCATACAATATTTGAAGATCTTAGTGTACCAGTAGCTCTGCATAAGGTGGAAGGCCTAGTACTTTATTCAGATTTTTGGGTATACGTTTAGATACAATTAACATGCAAGAAAGCCTTCTGCTAGACAAATCGAGTAGGGTTAGGGGAATCGTGCATAGATTGGCACAGGTTAGGGTTACTACCAAGGTGGATCTCCAGTCTCTTTTAGGTATGCTAAATTTTGCCATGCGCATTATTCCGCAAGGGAAGTCAAGTCGTTCATTACTAGACTGTTGACTTTGCTACCTCATGCCCAGGATCAGTAGAGTCCAGTTCATTGGACCAAGCGGCTGTTGCTGATTCATTAATGTGGGTCAGATTTTTGTCCCAGTGGAATGGAGTCTTGTTATTTATTTCAGTGGCGTCTAATCAATCACCGGTAGTTTATACAGATGCTTCTTCGTCAGTTGGTTATACCGCCATATTTGGTGAGCATTGGTTCGCTGGTCCCTGAAGTGATGTTTATCCCCGGCTTCTCTCAGTGTTCCCCGTTGTTCGGAAGTTATCCCACAGTGGGGGCAGCTTTAGTGTGGGGTGAACAGTGGAAGAACCATACGGTGTTATTTCTGACAGATAATTCGGCAGTGCCTGATATTCTTATGAAAGGCAGGTCTGGTTCAAAACACGTAATGGCATTAATAAGGAAGTTTGTCTTTACAATATAATTTTCATTTAATTTGCAAGCATTTTAGTGGACATCGTAATGCCGCTGCAGTGGGCATCTGTCCTGGCTTAATCTTCAACTCTTTTTCAGGTTTTCCGGAGGCAGATCGTTTGCCGACTGGAGCCCCTCCTCATGGCCAGTTTCGGATGGATTAGTTCCATATCTCGCTGTTGCTAGAAGTCTTATGGCCAAATCCCTATCCAATAATGCCCTGAGGACATATAGCACGGCCTGGCAATTGTTTAACAAATTTAAAGATACCTACCCGCCGGCGGGTGAGGGGCCTATCACTTACCTCCGCGCTTTTGCTGCCTTTTGCCACTTTCATGTTAATTTGGCTTATAGTAGCATTAAACTGTATCTGGCTGATATTTAGCATTATTAGTACATCCAGTATTCTGATTAGCCGTCCCTGTTCTCAGCCATCCTATTATTGAAGGTATTCAGAAGATGACCGTTAAAAGACAAATAACGGGCCACTAGGTAGCTTTTTACTGGCAGTGTGTTTAGGTCCTTATTAGACATATTGCAGTATAAACCATTCGATCTGCATATTAACTTGTTAATTAGAACAGACATGTGTTTAGCTTTCTGTGGGTTCCTCAGGCCGGGTGAGTTTACCTGTGCCAAGTCTTCATCTAATTACTTGTGTAAGAGTCAGTGGCAATGGACTTATTACGTCCTTACTTTGAGTACATGCAGGACCACCCGGCCTGTGGAGCCAGTAGAGATCAAGTACTTAGCCACTGGTAATAAGTGGTGCCCAGTGACTGTTTTGCATGAATGGTTAGTTTGTTAAGGATGATCCCACTAAATTACCTTTGTTTACATTGGAAGCTGCACCTTGGAATATACAGACATTTTGTAGTGTATCCATATGATGTTGCCTAATCTAGGGGTCAAACCTCTTTCTGTTTCAGGACATTCCTTTCGTATAGACGCAGCTTCTGCTGCTTCTAGGCACAATGTACCAGTCTATGTCATTAAAAATTAGGTAGATGGAATTCTTCTTGTTATACACGTTATGTACCTAACTCGCATCATGAAATGTCACTTGCTTTCAGAGACTTGGTCCTGTAATATACTAAAATATATTTTCCTGTATCTATGGTCTGTGTCTTTTTGGCCCCTTTAGGCTACTCTCCTACAGCAGTTCCGTCATACTGCTATTAGGTAGGGACAGGGTAGGTAGGTTCTTACTATGAGCCGATCCGAACACAGATGATAGTCTATGGTGTCGCACTGCGACATGCGACATACTGCGACTGCGCAATGCGACACCATAGACTATGATTATAAAAATTGTGCGTGACATTGGTGCGACAAAATGTCACGCGACATATGTTGCAGTGTAGTTGTGCCCTATGTGTCGCACGACTTATTGTCCCATGACACATGTTGTCTTGTAGACCTAGCCTAAAGAAAAGGCCACAACAGACTCTGTATGAAGTGTGCCTCAAAGTTACTTTTTCAATATAAAATGAGCTGAAAGCAGAGGTTTTAATTAAATTAATGTATAGCAGAACATTTCTTTTCTGGATTATATTTTTACAGTGAGTTCCTTTTTTTATAATGTCCTAGCAACTTTGTGTTTGCTGCAGGTTTATGCTGAAATACAGCAGTAGGACAATTTTAAGAGATTACACTAAGCAGTAAATGTATTTTAATGGAAAGCTATGTGGAATTGCCTATAACCATTACAAGAGTTTGAAATGCGTAAAAGAATAATAGCTAATAAGCCACTCTTGAAAGCTGCTGAATAATAATTAACATTTATGTACTAATAAACTTCAACACTTACAGCAGATAATAGAGCAAATTTGAGAAAACTGCCATTAATTTTATTAGGCTTTACGTTTCTCAAACACATTTTAACTCAGTCCTGTATTGAATTCAAAAAGAACAGACAGAAGGAAGCGATGCATCTGTTGATGTAAGTGATAATTGTGTCTACAAATACAGAAGCACCTACTTTTCTGTTTGCAGAATACGATTTTTACAAACCAGGCAATTTGGTATAAGTTCCACATATAACCTTCAGGGGGTTGTGCAAGAATGGCAGGGGGTTGGCAAACCCCTCTACTTAGCCGGACCTGTAAAGAAAAGATGACCTACTGGCTTCCAGATGTCGTCTCCCTGCTCCAGGCCTGCAATGCTCTTCTGGGCTCCATGGGACTCCACCATGGTAAGTGTTTGGCTGCGACAACGTCAAACCGCATGTTGATATCGAGGAAGCTCAGCGGAGCATCACAGGCCTGGAGGAAAAGGAACGGGGAGCCATTGCCAGGAAGTAGGTAAGTCATCCTTCCTTTACAGGTGTGGCCAAGTAGTGGTGTTGGCTAACAACCCCCCCCCCCCCCCCGCATTCTTTTACCACCCCTTTAAAGTCTATCATTCAACAATATTTTATTTAGTTTCAGTTAGAACTACAGTGAAGTTTCCATTATGAGAAGACCACCCTTTTTGAGAAGACCCCCCCCCCCCAACTGATGTAGTTTTTTTCCGTGATGGATTTTCCCTTTATTATACTGTGTGGATGCAGACCACACCTTATTCTGACCAGAGACTAATTTTCTGAGGAATTATTTCAGTGGGGTCCACTTTGAGAAGACTACACATTAGACTTACATTCACTGTGAATCGTTCAGACAGGGAATGTGCTGAGACCCATCACCACACCCGATCAAGCAGGAGACTTAAAAGGGACTCAATAATAAAAAAGATCCCATGGCACTAAACGGTTATGTATATCCAATTTTTTTCATTTTAGAAAATAAATTGGACTAACGCAGTGAGTGCCATGGGATTTTCTTTCGTATTTGATTACGTGTTTGGAACTTCTTTACCTCTGAGAATCCCTGATGTGTGATGCAGTACATTTGCCTGAGGGGCCCCGCTGTCCAGGATGACATGTGAGGAGTGCCTTCTTCTTTTTGTGGGACGTCAGGGAAGAGAAGCTGCCAGCATCACTGAGCATCATAAGAGGAAAGAAACTGTAAGAGAAAGAGAGGGTGCAGCATATGTCATGCTGTAATAAACAGCCCTTGCAATTTCTGGACAATGGAGCCCGCAGACTGCTACTGAGGTGTCAAGGTTAGCAGGGGAGAAAACTGACAGGGGAGTCTCGTTGGGGACTAGAAATAAAAGAGGAGCCATGCTCAGGATTACGAATGAGCAGTGGGCCATACTGGGGACCAGGAATGAGAGGGAGAGCTATGCTAGGGACCATGAATCATAGGGAAGCCACGCTGGGGATCAAGAATGAAAACAGTCATGCTGGGGACTAGGAATGAGAGGGGAGCTATGCTGAGGACAAGTAATGAGAGGTCAGCCATACAGGGGACCAAGAACAAGAGCCTTTGAGACGTCCAGGATATAATGGAACTATTTGTACTGCGTTTCTTGACTCGTTTAGGAGACATGGTGTTACAATAAGATAATGCCCGCACACGCACACTGCCCATGCCACCCAACATGCTATTCAGGGTATCCAGTAGCCCTCCTGGCTAGCTTGATCTCGAGATCTCTCCATATCCATAATGTCTGGGACTGGACGAGGTGATGGATTTCAATGCACAGCAGCAACAACTACCTTGTCTGAACTACGAGTCCAAGTAGGAAGAGCTTGGAAGGACAAACCACAGGAGGATATCCAGCATCTGTATGACCGTTACCAGGCCGGGGGGGGAGGCCTGTATCACAGCAAGGGTAGATCACACCCAGTATTAATGTGAACCAGCCTCAACATATATATTGCTGCAGAGGCTGAAATAAAGGGTGCTTCAACTTGATTGTGTGATCATTGACCAAGCGCCACTGGCAGTTTGTACTTTGTCATTCTCAGCTCAATCACAGTACGTTTTCCAAATCTTCTTTTTTCATTTCCCGGTAGTGTATAATAACCATAGATCTTTCACACAATGAGACATTATTGGCCTACTTTGTCTGTCCAAATAGTTTTGAGGTATTTTGCCATATAGATGTTCCACCAGGGCTTTCTGAGATTTACTGGCGATCTCACTTTTAAAAAAAATTTTTAATTAAAAGCTGAAATCTATGCTCTAGGTCTTCCCATTCTTACCCGAGGGCTTCTCACACATGTGTAGCCATTGTATATAGAAATGAATGAAAGCATCTTGGGCAGCTCAATCTGACTGCTCAGCAGTTACTTGGATTTGGGCTCCCCTTTCTCATTAATGGAGTGATAATCAGAGGTCAGGCCCCCACTCATACCTTGATACATCTAATTGACAGGTCGTAAATAATAAAAAATGGTTATTGTAGGAGAGCTGTTTTAATGACACTATATTGCAGACAAGGAATTACTCTAATGCCTTGCTTATGTAGTACACCTTTGTCTAATACTTGACACATTTTGTTTTGCCTTTTAGCTAAAACATGAGATCTAAAAAGTATTTAGTTCATATTTCGGCTTCACAGTGTGAACAAAGCCTAATAAAGACAAAAAGAAAATGCACACAGAAGTTGAATTTATTCACTCATTACAATAAAATGTCAAAATGTGTCTTAAATGTCTTTAATTTGTATAGAATGTATAAATGTAGTAATTCCACATGTTCAGATCATAGCAGGATTTACAGTAGTATTAATTTCTCTTTGCTGGGTAGTTGTTGCACACCACCCACTGATATCCACAGAAGATCTGATGAAATGTGTGCCTATTAAACTATATTGAAAGTTTCAATGAGCTATTTTTTAAATAAATGTAATACTTGGTATTTTGTCCATTTTTACACAAGCTGTCTGGATCTTTGTATCCACAATGGGATCAATTATCCCTTTGCTACTTTCCATTGCCGCTCCCTACACAATACGTTCAGAAAGCTCCTTGTGCCAGATAAATGCTGCAAGGAGTCAAGTGAGAGAAAAAAAGCACTTTTGTAATTGTATTTGAATTTTTATCATAGATGATTTTCAGACATTGTAACAATTGTATTAACATTAGTTCTATACAACACAATGGTGTAATGACAGGTTTAGATAGTAGTTGTTGTAGATAATCGGGCGGCACTGCTGTTGGATGTGGGTGCACGGTCAGCGGGCGTCGCCCCAAAAAGGGCCCCCGACAGATGGTATTGTCCACCGTTAGTAAAGGCACCTTTTCTTGCCTTAGTTGCATTCACTGTTCTAGCATAATAAAAGGCCCCCACATTTCACATCCACATACTGGGGAACAAATCCAAATAAAGGGGCATTTTACTTGCAACAGCACATTCATTGTGTATTTGTTGAAGTGTCCTTGCGGCCTCTGCTATGTGGGTGAAACTATGATGCGCATAAAGGACAGCTTCGCAAAGCACAAATCAACAATTCGCAATGAAAACCTTTTATTGCCTATTCCATTGCATTTCCATCAACAGAAACATAATGTGTCCCAGCTTCTCTTCCAAATAATTGAAGAGGTTTTGCCACCTAGAAGGGGAGGAAATAGAGTTGCGATGTTACTCAAACGCGAGGCTTACTGGAATCACCGCTTACAGATGATGACACCCAAAGGGTTAAATCGAGAGTATGCGGTGACCAGTTTCCTCTAAGGTTCTATATTTAGCAAAAATGCACTATTGCTCTATGTATTTATTCTCGCTGCCTTACTTATGTAACCTGAAACTTGTTACGTGTTGCCGCAGTGTAAGGCTCCATTCACACGACCGTATGTTGTCCACAAAAAAACGGATCCGTTTTTTTGCGGATTAGATGCTGTCCCATTCACTTCTATGGGGCCCTTTTCTTCCATTGCACAGCTCAGCAAAAAAAGTGAAACACGTCCTATACTTGTCAGTGAAAATCAGGACATGACCCTATTGTAGTCTATGGATCAGCAAAAAAACGGAATGCAATCCGTTTTTTTGCACACATGCTGAACTGTCCGCAAAAAAACGGATCCGTTTTTTTGCGGACAACATACGGTCGTGTGAATGGAGCCTAACTGAGACATTACTTTATCACGATCACCGAGAAGAATCGAGGATCATGATTATCACTTGATTTCTGAGTTAAACTGGTGATAGTGTTTGTAAACTATCCTAGTTACCTTGCCGACATGATGTCACAATCACATGACGTGATCTGCCCTGGTCATGTGACTGAGGGCGGGCTATTTAAATACATGCCTATGTTCTAAGTTATGTACTCTGCTGCTCTATATGTGTTTGACAAAGGCTCTTGTACGTGCCGAAACGCGCGTCACTTTCTTCATGAGTGGCGAATAAAGAATCATATCACAGCAACTGAGGAGTGCCGGTTTTCGTTTCCTTTGAAAGGTTTAGATAGTAGGTGATTGAGAAGGAGATGAATGAAGTAAAAGAGATTGGGTTAAAAATGTAATAAGAAAGTGAGTCTACGAGGGATTACTGTTAAGATCTGTTTGTATGGATAACACTGGACATAACTTTGTATCACTGCGATTGTTTGTGTATTTTGTAATACAGAAAAGTAATGAGAGTCTTGAAACAAAGCTGCTCCGCCTACAAAAAAAATCCTATAATAATAGCATAGCAAAGGTTTATGATACTGTACATAATTATAATTACAATTCATAATCACAAAATTAACAGTTTCTACTGCAGATTCCAAAGACATGCCTCTGCACACTGTTAGCAGAGAACATGTAGGATGTACAGAAGGTCTAGAAATGAGCAAAGGCCGTTGTTTTTTTTGTAGTAGAAAATGTTTAATGCGTTGTTGTTATATGTTGACTATCAGTCTAAGACTATGTTCACATCTGCATTGGTTAATTCTATTGTGTTGCTCCATCATAAGAGCAAAGCAAAATAAGTAATGGTAGTGTCAGATCAGCTACGTGACAGACTACAACAGTGTGAGACAGACCCTACTGACTACAATGCAGTCCACAGGGTTTACATCGTGGTGTCCATCATTTTACCGGAAAAAAATAGCACTGCATGCTGCAGATGTGAACACAGCCTTGCTTCTGATATATCTTAATATATATCAATATAATATATTAACATATTAACATATGAAAAGCTTTATTTGGGTAGAAATCTTCTTAAATTCAGGTTGCTGCACTAGTCCAAACTGTTTTGAAACAGGAGATTGTTTAAATGTCAGTGCCCCCTTTATGTTAGACCAGTCACCACGGCATCATGTTATATAACAGGAAGAGCTGAGCCAAGTCATGTATAGTTCTATTTGAAAAGAATTAGCCCAACATTATTATACATTTAAAGAGGACCTGTTACTAAATAAATAAAAAAATTAGTTCCATATATAGCCCTGTTGCCCACGCTGCCCTGAGCATGGCATTTTGGAATATGGAATATTTTTTCGAATATTGGTCCCCCGTTGTAAAGTTATATCCCCCTATAATTTCTGTGCCACAAATGTCAATCACAAGTGACTAGCCACAGAGGTGTCTAGTCCGTCCTCGTTTTTGCCCACCGCCCCTTTACACTCATACGTGAGAGAGACGCTGGGAAGAGTGCAGCCAAGGGGATGAAGAGAGAAGTTTGCTGCGAGTGATAGACTAGACTGAGATCTCTCCTACCTCAGATACCTCCCAAACATGTCTTCATTGTTACACTTTGAAAAAGTACAGCAAGAGAGTAAATAAATGATGCCAATTTATTACATAGATACAGTTGTGTTCAAAATTTTTCAACCCCAACTAAAATTGAGTGTTTTGGCCAGTTTGACATTGATTTTGATCTTTTCAGTCATCTTGTTTACAATTAAATCAAAGAGGCACTTGTAAGTCAGACAAATATAACATAACATTTATAATGAAATAACCACAAATGTCTTTTCTGTGCTCACATCATTATCAGTTTTATTCAACCCCCAAGTGACATTCAATCTTAGTACTTAGTACAACATCCTTTTCCAGTTATAACAGCTTTTAAACGTGAAGCATAGCTTGACACAAGTGTCTTGCAGCGATCTACGGGTATCTTCGCCCATTCTTCATGGGCAAAAGCCTCCAGTTCAGTCACATTCTTAGGCTTGCGCGCTGCAACTGCTTTCTTTAAGTCCCACCAGAGGTTCTTAATCGGATTTAAGTCTGGTGACTGCGATGGCCACTTCAACATGTTCCAGCCTTTAATCTGCAACCATGCTCTAGTGGACTTGGAGGTATGCTTGGGATCATTGTCCTGTTGAAAGGTCCAATGTCTTCCAAGCCTCAGGTTTGTGACGGACTGCATTACATTTTCATCCAATATCTCCTGGTACTGAAGAGAATTCATGGTACCTTGCACACGCTGAAGCTTCCCTGTACCTGTAGAAGCAAAACAGCCCCAAAGCATGATTGACCCCCCGCCATGCTTCACAGTAGGCAAGGTGTTCTTTTCTTCATAGGCCTTGTTCTTCCTCCTCCAAACATAGCGTTGATCCATGGGCCCAAACAGTTCTAATTTTGTTTCATCAGTCCACAGAACACTATCCCAAAACTTTTGTAGTTTGTCCACATTACTTTTGGCATACTGCAGTCGACTCTTCTTATTCTTTGGATACAGCAAGGGGGTGCGCCTGGGAGTTCTGGCATGGAGGCCTTCATTACGCAGTGCGCGCCTTATTGTCTGAGCTAAATCTTCAGTACCCGCATCTGACAAATCTTTTTTCAGTTCCTCAGCAGTCACACGGGGACTTTTCTCCACTTTGCGCTTCAGGTAGCGCACAGCAGTCGAAGTCAGCATCTTCTTTCTGCCAGGTAGTGTTTCAACAATGCCCTTTGCCATGAATTTGCGAATGATGCTTCCTATGGTGTCTCTTGGAATGTTTAACATCTTTGCAATCTTCTTATAGCCATTGCCCTTCCTGTGAAGAGAAATCACCTCTTCTCTTGTCTTCCTGGACCATTCTCTTGACTTCACCATGTCTGTAAACACACCAGTAAATGTCTAGAAGGAGCTGAGTATCACAGTCATTTTACATCTGCCTAATTGGTGCTTATTATGCTTGATTGCTGCTCCTTGACATCCACAGGTGTTTTCAATACCTGATCGAAAACACTTGAATGAACCTCTGTTCTTAAGAGTGGTCGTCTTTAAGGGGTTGAATAATTGTGTCAATGAAGAAATCACAATAAAAAACATTTAATACTGTATTACAAAAACAATTGATGTCATTTTAGTTGCATTTGGTTCTTTAAAAAGTCCTTGTAAGATTCCATTCTGAACACAATTACAAATGTACACTAAATTCCCTAAAACCCCTTACAGCATTGGGGGTTGAATAATTTTGGACACAACTGTACATTTGCCTCCGAAATTGAGACATGTGGAAATATGCAAAATATGCACTCACTCGCATGTTAGTTTATGGGCAGTGCTAGGAATAGAACCCTATGTAAAATCTATAATATAGGTTGTGGTGATTGAAATACAGTATGTTTATTTAGTATAACTGTTTGTTTGTGCTGCATAATATGGATACAATCAGACTTTAAAGGGATTTCTCTATCTCAGTGATGGCTAACCACCAGCACTCCAGCTGTGGTGAAACTATGACTCCCAGCATGCTCCATTCATTTCTAGGGAGTTCTGAGAACAGCCAAGCAAGGGGGCATCTTGGGAGTCGTAGTTTTACCACAGTTGGAGTGTTGGAGGTTAGCCATCCCTGCTCTATCATTACTGCTAAGTTTTAGGTATTGGCTTTGTTGCTGGATTATTTGGGTCCCTCAGGATAGGTCATCAATATCAGAAAAGCAGGGGTGCTACCTCTGGCAGTCCCATTACTGGGAGCAGTACTGCAGAAACCAGGCACAGTGGTTGGAGCTGTGTAGTTCTGGTGTCTAATTCTGGTAATAACAGTAGCTTGGTGGTTGTGACAGGAGTCGGATACCCTCTAATCTGATATCGATTACCTATCCTGGGCTTAAGTCATCAATAAGTTAGTTGTGGAAAACCAATTTAAAGAAGTCTTTAGTGTGGGGCAGCAGTATTTTTTTTATTAAATGTGATGGGGGAGGGGCATGTATGAGAATTATGTTGCATATATGACAGTATAGCATCTCCCTGCACCTTGGTGTGCTTGCAACTAAAATGTTGCAGAGTGTTATGCATGCAGCACACAATGACTGACATATCCTAAAAAACATTTTGTGCTGTAAACAACATAAAAATGTCACAAACTGCTTTTATGGTTATGGCAGAATGATGTATGATCAATTATAAAGCCTGAGTTATGACATTTTTCACAAGTGACACTTTTTATACACGAGCCTCAGAGTGTAATTGTTTCAGATTCATGAAATAACTACAGAAAGTCAAAATGGCCAAAGGCGGCAAAAAATTGCTACGAAGGCCAGGGTTCTGCTAGTTTGGGATGCTGGGATTAAATTCATCACAATAATGTTTTAATACTTGCTGTAATTAGCCATTATTTTAGTTCAAACCCAAAGATATAATGCTGCCATGTCCAATTAAGTAGCACTTACCAGAAAAAAATTGGGAAATTGTGACATGAGAGATTTATACATGGCTAATATAGTAGGTAGTAAAAAAAAAACTTTAAATAAAAAGTTTCAGGGTTATTTCAATATTTTAGTTCACTGTATGTGTAACTTTCTGCAGAATGTAGCTGACTGGGGCAGTGAAATGAATGAAAGGCGTGTGGAGGCAGCAGCTTTTAGCTGTGGGGATGTAATTAGTTACTTTTATTAGGACTGCTGTAGAAAAAGAAAACAAAGGAGAATTAGAACAGAGAAACAAAGGAAAATGAATACCTAGAAGACAATCCAGGCGTTAAAGGACCCAAAGTACTTAGATACTAGGTGAATCATCACAGCTACATTTTTATATATGGAAACATTTATGATGAACTTCTGAAAAATGAAGGAAACACTTAAGCATCACAGTATAGACCCATGTCTTACGTTAGTGCAGTGGGCCACGGGTTCCTCCTGGTGCAGGGCAACGTTTGGCCTCATATGGCAGGAGTATGTAGTCAGTTTCTAAATGATGAAGGCATTGATGCCATTGACTGGCCCTCGTGTTCAGCAGACCTGAATCCAATTGAGATATTCTGGGACATTCTGTATCAGTTCATCTGACAGTGCCAAGTAGCACCACAGGCTGTCCAGGAACTCACTAATGCCCTAATCCAGTCCAGGAAAAGATCCCTCAGGGCACCAACTGCTCTCTTATCAAGGGCAGGACTTAATCCCTTTTTCATTTAAATTTTTTTACACCCAGCCTTCCCAAAGCCATAACTTTTATGTTTTCTATTCTGATAGCTGTATGAGGGCTTGTTTTTTGTGGGACAAGTTGCACTTTCTAATGGCTCCATTTATGGTTGCATACAATGTAGTGGGAAGTGGGAAAAAGGAAATTTTTGTATACTGTGCTGTGTGAGGGCTCATTTTTTGCAGGGCGATTTGTACTTTTTATTGATACCATTTTGTGTTATCAATGTGTATCTATGAGTGTGTATGACTTTTTGATCACTTTTTATTACATTTTTTGTGGTAGGGGAAGTGACCAAAAAATGGTGACTTTGCCATTTTGACTTTTTTTCTGTTTGCTGTATGGGGAAAATATATTTATATTTTAATAGCACAGGTGTTTTTGCTCACGGGGATCATCATGATGTTAATTTTTTTCATTGTTTATGTATTTTTAATTTTGGGGAAAGGGGGGTGATTTGAATATTTTTGAATATAGTTTTACCAGTTTGATAAATATCCCCAGTATTCCAGATGTGGCCTCACTAGCACTCTATACAGTGGGATCACAATCTCTGTCTTCATACTGGTTAAACCTCTAGCTATACAACCAAGCCTATATCCATCTCCATGTAATGTCCACTAATGCCCCATAATAACAGTCTGGACATGCAGGTAGTTGTAGTTCTCTCCTCTATTATTTATTTATTTATTTTTTATTTTATTTTTTAAACCACGCATCCAAACTTTTCATCTCCAGCAGCATCTGACTACTGTTCTTTTATCTAGCATCTTCAGGATGCCACTGTATGCTCATAAGGGGGCTAACTATACATCAGGTTGCCTCATCTAAGTACTCCAAATCCAACACAGGAGCATCAGCCTTTGCACAGCCAACAGGTCATGCAGCTTCCAGGCACTGACACTGAATGAGGCTCTCAGCCCTGTCTTTATCCCCACAGTTAGGAGCCCAGAAGCTCCATTCAGGGGAAAGTGTTGTACTGGGATGGGGAGGGAATGACACATCCCACTATCAATGCCTACCATAAAAATCCAGCCCATTAAATAAATTGAAAATTCCCCAGCAAATTAGGCTTTGCGGAAACAACACAGCTTTTTGGTTTCTTTTTACCTCACCCAGCTGAGCATTCTGGGTGATATTTACACCCCCTCCATGTGCATTTAGCTTAGTTATTTAGGTAGTCAGTGTGTAATTTAGTCAATGTTAGTTAGTGTCAGTCAGTGTCAATCAGTTAGTGTCAGTCAGTATCAAACAATTAAGTAGTGTCAGCCACTGTCAATGACAGTCAGTGTCAGTTCGTCAGTGAGTGTCAGTCTAACAGCAGTAGTCTGTCAGTATCAGTCCATCAGTGTCAGTCAGTATCTGTCCACCAGTGTCAGTCTGTCAGTTCATCAGCGTCAATCCATCAGTGTTGGGGTCCATCAGCATCAGTCCATCATTTTCTGATATTAATATAGGGGGTAATCCGACACCGGATTACAACTGCTTGTCCCATACACCTGACGAGTCAAACCCTCGACGATATACTATTGATCAGTTATCCTAAGGCTCATTGATATCATTATAGCATCAATATGGCATCATTATACAGAAAATTCTTTTATAAATGGTGGCTTTAGAATATATTCCTTTTTTTTTTTGATAATTTTTTGGTGTGGATTTTTTTAGGACTCTTATTAATTTCAAATCAGAATTTCTACATGGAATCCAGGGGCGGATTGGCCATAAACTTTACTGTGAAATATCCTGGAGGGCCAATGCTCAGGAGGCCGACCAAGCCCCCATCTCTGCCACTGGCTGGATACATAATAAGCTGTCAGTGGCAATTAACTCTATGAGAATCAGGCACTCATGTACACAGCTAGCGACATGCCCTCCTGAATTCAACTATGTCCCACATCTCACCTCCGAAACCCCTGCTCCATATCTTAATAAGGGACAACTGGAAGAGGAGGAGAGAAAATAGCCACAAGTAATGGCTAACAAAGAGGGACAGCTTTTGGGGCAATACATTGTGCGGCACTGTGGTATGTGGTATTTTGCGCTATGGTATTGCTGACCCCCTACTTTTGTTGCCCTGCCCCCTGTCAATTTATACCCTCCTGAAATATGGGGCTACTTTTAGGTATTTTTAGGTTCCCAATTCACTTCTGATGGAATCTGCACCAAGAATTAATATATTTCTTTTCTTTTCTTTTTGTTATAGTGTGGATCATGTGTGGAAAAAAAAACCTTAGTTAGTTGGTGAAATTTAAATCCCTTTTCTGACTATGATCATACATTTGCATAACCCTAGTAATACTTATAAGTGATGTACCATTTTTAGAAAATAATGATTCCACAAAACACTAATCCTTAATTTAAGAGTGAAGCTGTTTATCATCTCAGCAGAGAGATTGTCCTGGTAAAAAGTTTATATAACCCTAAATGTTTGAGCTGATAATATACACTCAGGTTGTCACACAGGTTGAGGGGGCAATGAAGGGTTTGTGCTGTATCTACCCATGTGCCTTGTTTCATTGTAATTAGTATATGTCTATAAATACTGAGTCTCAGCTCGTGAGAACCCTTTTGTGCATTTCGTGCAGACCGCACTGAATTTGATGGTTCCTGAAGCCTGGGGAAAGTAAAAGAACAGACAAATGGCTCAAAAGCTAAATACAACTATGTGTAGTTCAACTAAATCAAGAAAAGGATATACAGTTATATCTGATTTAAAAAAAATGGCAGCTTTATTCAATTCTGATCAAAAAGTGGAAAATGATAGGTTCTGCTAATACCAAGCCAGTCAGATAGAGCAAGACGGATTTTAGATATACATGTAACTGCTAGGAATATCTGTCAGGATGCAAAGAAAATCCCACAGGCAATACGCCAAACAGCACCTACAGAAGCCTCAAGACCAATGTAACAACATTATTTGGAGTGATGAGATCAAAATTGAACTTTATGGAGACTTTATGAGACAACCACAATTGTTTGGAGAGGAGCCAACAAAGCCTGTGAAAATAAATTCACTATCCCTTCAAATCAAAATATTGGAGGGGAATTTTCATTCATAAACCCTGAATCAGTGCACAGAGGGCCCCTGGACTTTCCATCATAACAATGATTCCAAACATAAGGCAAAATCATCCTTTTAAGTTCCTAGAGCAGAAGAACCCTATGAATGATTTTTAGTGATAAGCGAGCAAGGTCGGCCGAATATTTGTTCGGCTCGAGCATCGCTATGCTCGGCACATGGCGGTACTTGGCCGAGTACCGCATGTGCTCGAGCGAAATGCTCGAGTCTCTGCCCCGCACGTTTTGCGGGTTTTAAGCAGCCAATAAAGGTGCAGGTAAGTGCTGGCTGCTGGCATTACTGTGATTGGCTGGCCGGAACGCGTCATCGGGTGCTATATAGCACCCGACGACGCATGTTCAGCTCAGACGTAGACAGGGAGAGCATTGTGTATTAAGGGAAAGACAGAGCAGGGAGCGAATTTCAGCGATTTTAGTTAGAGAAAGCTTTTCAAAGATCCAAAAGTCCTTTTAAGGACTACTGTGTGTGTGTGTGTGTTTTAGATCAACAATATATTTAACAGCAGTGTCAGGGACATCCATGCTAAGGAAGGGACATATAGTACAGGGAGAGAAGTTTGCTGTTTTCACTGCCAAAAGCTTTTCAAAGACCCCACAATGCCTTTTAATGACTACTGGGTGTGTTTCACAGCAGTAAGATATTTTTATTTTGTACCTATTAGTGACACATCGTGTACATCATCCGCAGTCTTTAATAATCTGTCTCACATCTAGTGACCATAGTGTGTGGCTTTGTGTAAAAAATACAGTACTACATCAGCAAACAGTGTCTGTAGCACAAATTCCATTAATCTGGGTCTAATAGTGTCCATATTCTGTGGATTTATGTGACATACTGTCCAGCCTCCACAAATAGTTTCTGTATTTAAAATTACATTAATCTGGGCATAACACACTGTCCATATTCTGGGGGTTTATGTTACAGATAGTGTCCGGCATCTGAAAACAGTTTCTGTATTTAAAATTGCATTAATCTGGGCATAATATAGTGTCTATTCTGTGGGTTTATGGACATATACCGTCCAGTATACAAAAAAAGCGTCTGTATTTCAAATTGCAACAATCTGGGTCTAATATAGTGTCCATATTCTGTCGTTTTATTGGACATATACTGTCCATCATCTGAAAAGAGTGTCTGATGCGCAAATCTAAATAATCTGGGCCTAATCTAGTGTCCACAACGTGTGCCTCTCTGTATCAAATACTGTATAACTATTGAAACCAGTGTATTTTGGGGAAATGTACATTATTTGTGCAACATTTAGTGTCCACAGCATGTGCCTTTCTGTGTCAAATACTGTACCACAGGTGAAACTAGTGTATTTTGGGGAAATGTACATTATTTCTGCTACATTTAGTGTCCACAGCGTGTGCCTCTCTGTGTCAAATACTGTACCACAGGTGAAACCAGTGTATTTTGGGGAAATGTACATTATTTGTGCAACATTTAGTGTCCACAGCATGTACCTCTCTGTGTCAAATACTGTACCACAGGGGAAACCAGTGTATTTTGGGGAATTGGAGAAATGTACATTATTTCTGCTACATTTAGTGTCCACAGCATGTGCCTCTCTGTGTCAAATACTGTACCACAGGTGAAACCAGTGTATTTTGGGGAAATGTACATTATTTGTGAAACATTTAGTGTCCACAGCATGTGCCTCTCTGTGTCAAATACTGTACCACAGGTGAAACCAGTATATTATTTGTGTAACATTTAGTGTCCATAGCGTGCGCCTTTCTGTGTCAAATACTGTACCACGGATGAAAACAGTGTATTTGGGGGAAATGTACATTATTTACGGCCACCGCCATGAGGCTGAGGAAAGCTCAGTGTCCACAGGCCTAAATGGCAACATTTCCAGGGCCAGAAATTTTGAAAAGTGCGCATTTAGGGCTTTGGCCTGTGGATGGGTGGCTGGGTATTTGCAATTACGTTCAAAGGCCTGGGATAAGGACATCTTTATGCTGTGCTTGGACACAGAAGTGGTTGTGTTAGCTGATGATGCTTGCGAAGACCCAGCTGCAGGGCGGGAGTCATCCAGGCCTGCGTCTAGGACAGAGGCTTGGCCAGCACGTAACACAGGTGTGGAAGAGGAGGCAGTAGTGTGAGCCACAGACACTGATTGTGGACCCAGGGTTTTGGGTCACCTGTTATGGTGCTTTAATGCCATGTGGCAGATCATGCCGGTGGTGGTGAGGTTGCTAGTGTTTACAGTGTACTCATTTTGCCTCCAGTCTACTGTCTTCCCCCATTATGTTCCCGGGTTTGAGTTTTTATTGTTATGGTTTGAGTTAGAGTTAATGGATGGGATGTAAGATATGTTATGGTTATTTGTTTATATATTAGTTCTTATTTAGGTATAGCACAGTTAAAATTCTTTTATCGTCCCCACTTTCCTCAAAAAAGCACCAGACTGCAGAACACCTACCCCTTGGCAAGGGAGATTTCCGCAAGAGGGAACAGTTGCGGGCCTATTTGGTGTGGCTTGCCTTCTCCCTTTTGCGACCCCACAGCCTCTTCCAGCCTGTTGCGGTGCTATGGATCCCTCCCTCTCTGTCCTGCTGTCCTCGCTTGGCCTGCCACCTATCCAGGTTGGATCAGTCATGTCATCGTCCCCCATCTCCTCTTCCACTTCCTCACTCTGGTCATCCTCCTGACTTGTGTTGACCTAACAAGACCCTCACTCATTGACAACTGTGTCTCATCCGCATCATCCACCTCATGAAACACTACTTGTCATTCCCCACCGTCATCTTCTGACTGTGGATGCTGAAGAGTTTGGGGATCAGTGCACAAGATCTCCTCATGTTCCTCTTCAGGGAGGGTCAGCTCACCTGCAGGCTCTCACCTACAATGTTTTACAGGGCAATCAAAAAATATTGTTAAAATTTCAATAAAATTTTTTCGTAGCTGGTGCTGACCACCATTCCCTGCACTAACGCAGCAATGTAACATTACCGCAATCAAAAAATATTGGTAAAATTTCTATAATATTTTATCGTGGCCAGTGTTTTTGATAATATTTCTACAATGTCCTTGCACTGGCAGCCGGGGGTGACGTAACTCCTTAGCACGGAGGAATCTCGTTGGTTATCGGAATGAACCACACAAATCGTCTCGATCCACCCACTCACAACGGCCATGCTACAACACCCACAGAATCGAGAAAGAGGTATCAATCTGTCAATCCTTTCAGTGTCTGGGCCGGGTAAGGTTTCCCATGTGGAATCAAATTAACCGCACGCTCCACTCCTGGTGGTTCCCTTCCGTCAATTAGTTTAAGTTTCAGCTTTGCAACTATACTCCCCTCGGAATCCAAAGACTTTGGTTTCCAGGAAAATGCTCGGCGGGTAATGGGAATAACGCCACCGGATCGCGTGTCGGATTGTTTTCAAACCAGGATACAAATTTAATCTTAGATTAATGAAAACATTCTTGGCAAATGCTTTCAGTGTGGTTCTTCTGGCGCCAGTCAAATAACAGGGCAATACAGATACCTCCAGCCTTCCATCTTAATCATGGCCCTAATTCTGGAAAAAAACTAAATTTTTGGCAGCACTTGTACTTTACATACAATAGAATATACAGAAAAGAATGTTTCCAAAAAAAAATTCCGGTAAAATTGATTTTTTTGGGGTGGTTTTGGGCGTGTATTTGTCAGTAAGTAAAAGTGGTGTAAAACTGAGACAACATGGTTCTCAGTGGCGACTTGGGACTCCAAGATGCATCCAGACATTGTCCCCATGCTGTTCCTGGTCCATTTCGGTGGTGTTTCTGTCACTTTCTGACCTTTTCCAATGGACCAGGCACCCTCCCCTCTTCAAAGCAGGGGGTGCCTGGTTGTCTCCCATTGACTTCTATTATACTCGGGTGCTCGACTGAGCACACGAACATAGCAATGTGTTTGGCCAGAACATCCGAACACCTTAATACTTTGGTGCTTGCTTGCTCATGACTAATGATTTTCAATTTGAATCTCGATTTTTTTTTTTTTTTTATTAAACGGAAAAAAATACCAGGACTATATAGACTGGCAATGCAAGGTTTAGTGCAGGGGTTTATATATTATATTAAAAATCCCACTATGAAAAAAAACCTGTGTGTTCTGCATTTCAGAACTTCCATAGACTTTCATCCAGCCTGCCCTGTGGGGAGGATTTGAACAGTGGCACTAGAAGGAGAGGGGGAAAATAGATGCGGATGGGCCTAGTGACACAGCTGGCGAGCAGGCTTAGTGATGTGGCGGGGGGAAGGGCTTAGTGACACGTCGGGCAGGTCAAATCCATTTCACGATTCTGTTTTTTAAAGGCTTCAGAGGTGAATTAATTGAATGGATTCATTCAATCTCTCAGCCCTTGGTTCTGGAGGGGCTATGCTGTGCAAGCTAGCTGTGCAAACTTTTTATCTGGACCATTTAATAATTTCCTTTATTCCTATGGTTTGTTAATCATTGAGCTATTTTTTGATGCATTATGTTCTAATTAGAAACACATTAAAATGTGTTATCTGGTTATTAATCTTTTCTCACTAAATGGTACACATCTCACAAATTCTGCTAGTGGTATTTTGACTCATAACCAAATGTGAACCATCACTTAATCATATTTCCTAAATCACGTGGTTACTAAGGCCTGTTTTACACTGGCATTACTTGTTCCTGCAGCCTGCTGGATCCGTAACTATAATGTGAAGTCGTGCACTGCTGCAGTGGTCTTTGTCTTGCCACCTCTCAGCATATTTGCCTTGCTGTGGCCGGATTATAATGAATGGGGTCGGCCAGGCTTCCAGCAGTGCACAGCTGCACACGGTAGTTACGGATCCGACAATGCTCTGTTCTTGGTTATTTTCTTAGGTTGAGAAATTTTGGTACCAAGCGGCATGATCAAGATAACATCTGAACTAATAGAATGTCCTTGAAAATGGCACGTTATTAAAAATTTTCTGAGCTATTGGTAGAGTTTCTACATTTTTTGTGTATTTTGAGATAAGATTACATTACTGCTATGTGGCATTTCTGAAAATATGAGGCAATTTAATAAAAATATGCTTGGATCAAGAAAAAATAGGGGTAGATTTATTAAGAAAGGTGTAAAGCAGGGATGGCCAACCTGAGGCTCTCCAGATGTTGCAAAACTACAACTTCCAGCATGCCCAGACTGCCTACAGCTATCAGCCTACAGCAGGGCATGGTGGGAGTTGTAGTTTTAGAACAGCTGGAGAGCCGCAGGTTGGCCATGCCTGGAAAGGAAAAGGATGGCTTAGTTGCCCATCAGATGATCAGATCCAAAGGAGATCTGCAAAATGAAAGGTGGAATTTGACTGGTTGGGCAGCTAAGCCAGGTTTCCTTTACAACAGATTTGATGAATCTCCCCCGTAGTCTTTATCAAGGGTAATTAATAAAGTTTTGAAATCTACATTCAGTTTAGAGCATCTTATATGACAGCATTTTCTAGTGGCTGTCATGTTCTGAGATAAAATCGAAAGCACTTTTTAGACTCCTTTGTTTGCCCTCCTGAGGTGTCTGACTGTTCTAAAAATGAGTTGTGTTCAGACGGAGTCTCTCTATCAGTTCACTTGATGTTCTGATAACATTCTTTAGAGACCATCTTGTGAGATCCATATTAAATTTCTTCCTAAAAAGTCTGGCAGATTGAACAGTAGCTATTTATTCTGGCATCTCTGTGTAGTTTGCTGGTAGGATAAAAAAAAAGATTTATTTTTGATTGCCTATTGTAAGGCATTCATATTGTCAGTGTTTTTTCTAATATCACAAACTCATGAAAACTTTTTCTGACAGTATGACAACTTTATTGACTTTGTTAGACAAAATTAAAATGCTAAATTGATTTTTGTGTTGAAATGTCTATAGTAACCAAGAGAGATACAGTCAAAGCCATGTACACTTATGTGAACACATAGACTCTGGGCACACTGGCTTCAAGATTTAAATTTTGGCTGGAGCCATATGTCAACCAGTTATGAGCAATATGACATCATGTGTTTGTTTGTTTTTTATCCATACTACATTCTGTACTGCAGAATACTATGCTATTTTGAACGTAAAAAGCAACTGAAGCCTAATGGAAATTAAGATCTAAGACTATGTTCACATGGGCTTCAGAGAACTCCTTTAGGATTACAACTGACACCTTGGTGGAACTGTAAATGGGTCTATTTTTAACTTCCGTTTCTCAGAAAGGTATCTGTGAAAAATGGACAGTTTATCCGTTTTTAACAGACGTTTATTTTCACTCGTGTGCATGTAGCCTAAGGCTATGTTCACATTTGCATTCTGGCTTCCATTTGTAATGATGATAATTGAAAAGTTGATATCTGTGACAGAGGGACCTGATGGAACCTTCGGACGTAGATGTGAACAGAGTTCAAAATTTTTAGGCCAGCCTATACACCGAAGAGGTAAGCTTTTATTCAACCTTTTAAGGGTTTGGAGGTTTTAGGAGTATTGGGTGGAAAGAGGGACAGAAATTTAGAAGATGGAAAGGCAGGAGAGAAGTATGAGAATGTTTGTGTGTGTATAGAGGGGGTTGTCATTGGCAGAGCAGGGGCTAACGGCTCATGGGCCCTGGTGCAAGAGTTCAGCTTGGACCCCCTTACCTCAGTGCTTTGTGGCCAGGGGCAGGGAAGCACATAGTCTTCGTGCTGTCTGAGGTAAAAATTGAAATGGCACCCCTCCCCCATGCCAAATTCTTGACCTAACCCCTTCACTCCAGCCAGAGGTATAACATGACCAGCTGCACTTTCTATAATACATGTGTCTTCTTATGCGGCACAAGGGTCTTTGGGTCCCCTCAGGCTCCTTGGCACGGTAGCGACTGCTACCTCTGCACCCCCTATAGCTACGCCCCTGGAGCAGAGGTTGTGTAGGATGGTATGTATGAATAAGGGCTCTATTACACCAAGCCATTTCAGGAACAAATTGTTAATAGAAACGCATATTCCTTTTAATTGACTCATATAATCATGCACCGATCGGCCGATAAATAAGCAAATGCTGGTTTGGTATCTGTCATCAGGATGAAAGATGCATGACTATCGGGCAGGACATCTCTGTGTGTAATAAAGGATGTGCAGCCAATAATAGAAATTAATGAGGGAGCAACAACTGCAATCATAGCAAGTTGTAGCAATCATTCAAGTTGCATCGGCCTAGGTAATAGGCAGTGCAAACGAGCGCTGATAGACAGGTTTCTTAACCATCGGCACTCACACCCCGACATTGGGCAGTGTAATAGAGCCTTTAGTGAAGAAATGTCAAACGGAACAGAAATGGTTTTGCTTTTTAGGCTTTGTGAGGATATAAGGATATTAAATTGGATTGCTTTTGTTTCATGGGCAGTCAGTGAAGGGACTGACAAAAATGAATAGCATTACCAGATAAAGAGAAGTAGAGGAGTCAATTAAGAGTTAAAAGAACCTGCCACTACAAAATGCTAATCAATCTGCAGGCAGCATGTTGTAGAACAGAAAGAGCTGAGCAGATTGATATCTATATATGTTTGTGGGGTAAAAATTATGTAAAACTTGTAATTTATACATTTATATTGCATGTTTTTCTGATTTAAGACCACCCTGTGAAAAGATCTCAGCACAAGGAGGAGGTGTTATCAGTGACTGATAGCATTCTCTGTGTAAGTGTGTATACATAGATAGCTGTCAGTCACTGATATCTGTGCACGGGAGAGGTGTTATCAGTGACTGATAGCATTCTCTGTGTAAGTGTGTATACATAGATAGCGGTCAGTCACTGGTTGTTGTACACAGGGGAGGTGTTATCAGTGATTGATAGTATTCTCTGTGTAAGTGTGTATACATAGATAGCTGTCAGTCACTGGTAGTTGTACACAGGGAGGTATTATCAGTGATTGATAGCATTCTCTGTGTAAGTGTGAATACATAGATAGCTGTCAGTCACTGATAGTTGTACACAGGGAGGTGTTATCAGTGATTAATAGCATTCTCTGTGTAAGTGTGTATACATAGATAGCTGTCAGTCACTGATAGTTGTATACAGGGGAGGTGTTATCAGTGATAGCATTCTCTGTGTAAGTGTGTATACATAGATAGCTGTCAGTCACTGATAGTTGTATACAGGGGATGTATTATCAGTGATTGATAGCATTCTCTGTGTAAGTGTGTATACATAGATAGCTGTCAGTCACTGATAGTTGTACACAGGGGAGGTATTATCAGTGAATGATAGTATTCTCTGTGTTAGTGTGTATACATAGATAGCTGTCAGTCACTGATAGTTGTACACAGGGAGGTGTTATTAGTGATTGATAACATTCTCTGTGTAAGTGTGTATACATAGATAGCTGTCAGTCACTGATAGATGTACACAAGGGAGGTGTTATCAGTGATTGATAGTATTCTCTGTGTTAGTGTGTATACATAGATAGCTGTCAGTCACTGATATCTGTACATGGGAGAGGTGTTATCAGTGATTGATAGCATTCTCTGTGTAAGTGTGTATGCATAGATAGCTGTTAGTCACTGATAGTTGTACACAGAGGAGGTGTTAAAAGTGATTGATAGTATTCTATGTGTAAGTGAGTATATATAGATAGCAGTCAGTCACTGATAGATGTACACAGGGAGGTGTTATCAGTGATTGATAGTATTCTCTGTGTAAGTGTGTATACATAGATAGCTGTCAGTCACTGATAGTTGTACACGGAGGAGGTGTTATCAGTGATTGATAGTATTCTCTGTGTAAGTGTGTATATATAGATAGCTGTCAGTCACTGATAGTTGTACACAGGGGAGGTGATATCAGTGATTGATAGCATTCTCTGTGTAAGTGTGTATACATAGATAGCTGTCAGTCACTGATAGTTGTACACAGGGGAGGTGTTATCAGTGATTGATAGTATTCTCTATGTAAGTGTGTATACATAGATAGCTGTCAGTCACTGATAGATGTACACAGGGAGGTGATATCAGTGATTGATAGCATTCTCTGTGTAAGTGTGTATACATAGATATAGTTTTGGCATGGTGGACTTGGATTTCTGCAAGCCTCATTCACATAAATAGGACAGTTCTTCAACAGATCTGCCCTGTGTGAATGTAGCCTTATTCGTCTCTGATGTGAAGGGTAACAACATCCAAAGTATTTGTGCAGAAGAACTACAGTAGAAATAGCACTGACAGTGATGGTAAGTTTTCCTGTTACATAACATCAAAGAAGTTTTAGCCATTTTATATTGTTCTTGCTCATACCATGTCTGTACACAAATGTCTACAAACATTGAAAAGGTTATGTATAATGAATGCTCAAACACTGCTAAAACTTCTGTAGATCTCAGACACATGAAGAATGCTGCCAGCATTTCAGGTCGGAGAACAATTCACTTGTGAGCAGTGAGATGACATGAAGCTGGAAGGAAAGCAGCAGGCCACCTTCAGTTACCATGGGATTGAGACTCCCACAAATTAAGTCTCCACTGCTTATTTATAGGCATGAAAAAAAAATTGGTATCTCTCTGAAAAGAGAAAATATTTTTCTCTTTCTATGAAGTCTGATGTGCTGCATGATGCAAGCCTCTTCAGAGTCCATCTAAAGTGTATTTGCAGAGTCCTTAGGTTACAACTGAATGTAGATGTTACATGAATGTACATAGATTATTTACCGTTGTGAAACCTAACCTGTGGATGGGGACTGACGTTATGGAGAGATAAATCACTGAGAGAATGATAAGAAGTCACATTGTGTATTTCACAACCTTAACTGCAGATTAACAACATGGAAAGTGTTCGTAGGTTAGTTCACTTATCAGAGATCCTTGTATCATACATCCATCCACCATTTATTTTAATGTTACATAATTTCTCTCTAATAAACAACCCCTTGTAACTTAATAAGTCTGTTTGCACCATATTGATTGGATTTGTGGTCATTAAGCCAAATGCAGATGTCTCAGTAAATCTGGTCCTTTGATATTAGCATCTCCAGAAGTTTAATTACACAGATTAAATCAATAATTTATATTACCGAGGCATGCTCACAGTATTGTTCTGGTTTACTCTTTTTCATCTACTGTGCTTCCTGCTGTCAGAACAGTTTGAATGATAGACAGAAGTAGGGAAGCACATAGTTACATAGTAACATAGTTGATAAGGCTGAAAAAAGACATCTGCCCATCCAGTTCAGCCTGTTATCCTGCAGGTTGATCCAGAGGAAGGCAAAAAGACCCCTGTAAGGTAGAAGCCAATTTTCCTTACTTTAGGGGGAATAAATTCCTTACTGACTCCAATCAGGCAATCAGCACTGTCCACCTTTTCTGTTACCCGACAGCCCAGAGTGCTCATTATCTCAGGACGCTTAGGCTTCGTTCACGTTACCGTTCAGCCTTTCCGTTCTCCTGCTCCATTTAGGAGCAGGAGAACGGAAAGGACGGATTCGGCACATAACTGAGCCCTAACTGAGCTGAACGGAGCCTAAAGACCCCATAGACTATAGTGGTTTTGGAGATGATTTTGGAGCGGAGACAAAAGTTGTGCACGCTGGACTTTTGTCTCTGCTTCAAAAATATGTTGTGTTTGGCATAGTTATATATGTAACAATTGTATTATCTCTGTTATAAAAACTGTTCTTCTTTTTCAAAATTAATAAAAAGATTTTAATAAGAAAGAAAAATCATCTTCTGAGCGGACACCTAACGGACCCCAATATAGTCTATGGGGTCCTTGGCTTCGTTCACATCACCGTTATGTGCCGAATCCGTCCTTTCCGTTCTCCTGCTCCTAAACGGAGCAGGAGAATGGAAAGGCTGAACGGTAATGTGAACGATCACTTACCAGTTCATGAATCTGTATACACCTGTAGGAAATTCAGCTTACTGGGTAAAATAGGCGCAAAGGAAAGATGTGCAAAGGGGTTTTCCAGTACCTTTGGAAACTACAGTGGAGATGGAAAAGACGACACTACCCTCCTTCTAGAGAGTGCCCAGTAACTGACAGGCAGGAATGACTGAAAATACTGTACACAGGGTATGCTGATATTCAGCTTCCGACCAGTTGTCCTGCCGGAATGAAGCTTACAGTAGGCACACTACCCCAGAAACCGGACAGAACCAATGTGTAGAAATGCAGGGATGACTTCTATTAGTGAGTCTTACCATGTTAATTGTATTAAATCTGTAGGTGTGAAGCTGTAAAGTGGGATTAAGCTGCCCCTGGAGATGTGTTAGCACAGCATTGTAAGTGGCAGACAAAAGATTTAGCACCCCCTCCACCTCTATTCAGTCTTGGTTTCTCCAATTTAACATACTGTAAATAGCTGCTTTCACCCCTCTTTTGAGCCAGTCCTCCTCTATGTCTAAGATGCAGACCTCACTGTCATCAAAGAGTGTCCTTTATCCTTAAGATATAGATACACAGCTGAGTAATGACCACAGGTATTAGCTTCTCTGTGCTGACCCATTAATTGGTGTAGCTGCTGTTATGTTTTCCCAGTGTACAATACCAACGTCACCTATCTATCACAATGGATGAGATATAAAATAACCCGTATGGTGCTCCAAAGGCTCCATCCAAACATTATAGTTGTAGGAATAAGAGGCAAGCTAAAATTATCATGTATTAAGAATAATGCACTGTAAGAAAAAAACGCCTACTTCATAATATACCTGATGATGCTATTCACCAGCACCTCCTGTGTCCCGACGCGCGTTTCGCCCGCACTGGCTTTGTCAAGGGATCATGCATGATTTTTTCTACAGTGCATTATTATTCTTAATACATGATAATTTTAGCTTGCCTCTTATTGCTACAACTATAATGTTTGGATGGAGCCTTTGGAGCACCATACGGGTTATTTTATATCTCATCCATGGTGATAGATAGGTGTCGTTGGTATATTGGATGTGCTCTGTGGCCCATTTAAGCCATAATTAGGCTATTGGGTTTAATATTTAAGAGATGGTGGAGGTCTCATTTATTAGGCACAAATTTGTACTAATATATGTTTTAGCACCTCTGAAATAGATGAATGATTATTGGGGCTGTTATTTGGTGTGAAAATATGTATAATGTGCTAAAATATGCATAATTACTTATTTGGAATATATTATGGCCTATTCAACAATTTATACATATTTGATTGGTCCAATATACAGTTCTCTATTTAGAATATTAAACAATCCACCACTGCTTACAACATTTCTTTCTTCTTCAAGGTTTTACCTGGGATTCTGCAGAAGCATTGCTGTATTTTGCCCGACAGGAACACAGGTAAAGAAAATGCTTTTATTTTTTTAAATCATTATTCAATAAAATCATTATTCTATGATGTTACTACATGTATCAGTAGAGCAATGAATATGCACTGGGACTAAATTATCAAGTCCTGCAAGTGCAACCCATAATAATTCTAGCTTCAATAAGTTGCAAAACAATGGTGTCACTTGGCCAAAAGTTTTGTGACTTTTTGCATTTCTACATCACTTACATTTTAACAACACCAATTTAATTACCGGGTTAATAATCATATTATTGAGGCGGACTACCAAAAACTTCCGATTGAATACCAAACAAATTTGTAACACCACGCCTCCATATAAAATTGTGTACTTTATTAGTTGAAATACAAATACATATAAATATCAATACAAGATACATAAGTTAAATAAACAACAGAACATTGCACAGGTGAGCAACAGAAAACTAAAAGGGGGCTGAAGGATCTGCACACATAGGGCATATTGAGTTAAAAAGAGAAACCACACTAACTCCTAGAATATAGAAGTATAAGGTACCTGGACAAAGTCCAAAAAGTAATAAATAGAGAGAGACAGTGTGGAAAGTATATAAATAATAATACCCTCCAATGTGCGCCAGTCCTTCAGCTTCCTCTTCCCTACGTCGTTTCGCCAGATACACTGGCTTTTTCTGGGGAAAAAGTGCGGATAGTTACGGTAGCTATGTTTATGAATTTCACTAAAGATTTCTCACTATGATTTTGTAGGCGGTGACTTAAAAAAACTAACAACTTTTCCATCCAAAAGTGTAAGGTTTAAAGAGTGACAAATTTAACCAACAATGTGTGCTGTTTGATCTGGTACAAAAGCCGACTCAAGCAAAACTGACTTCAAGTATTATCCTTTTGATAAATTCCCCTCAATGTAGGCATGTGGTAAGTGGTCTGCTTTGCACATCAGTTTTCCTCATGGTTTTATGGACTTATTTCTTCATTGGATGATGAATGAATACTGAATGTTGCTTAATTGGGCAATACAGCCTAACTTCTCCCATATAAAACCATTCTGCTTATGTGAATAAACAGTGGGAAAGAATTGTTCACGGCAAGATGTCATGTTCGGTGAACACTAAAGAAGAGTTTGCCATGTTAAAGAGCCTTGGGGTTAGAGAAAGGACACATTATTAAGAGTGCCTTAGATATACAGATCTTTTGTATTTTCGCTATGGATTTCAGAATAATTGTTGCAGAAATAACAGAATAAAATTGTCCTCAGTACTTGCATCTACTGTACTAATGCTTTTGTGTTAAACATGTGAGGCGTACACTGACTCAACAAGTTTCCAATCATGACAACCTTTTTTTGTAAGAGCATGCTCATTATCTTGTCAAGGGTGGCCTCCTGACTCTTGACTGAGTTACTGATAACTATCAGTTACTTTTTCTTGTCACTGCCTCTTGTATGCAGATTCCTTCATTACCCTGCCGAAATAATGACCCAGCATTCCCAGCTAACCTTCCTGGATTTTGTTTTCTTTCTTGCCCCTTGGATTTATCGTGTTTCCATGTATCCCTCCAGTTGTGACTCCTTGCCTGGACGTTCTCTTTCTGGATTTGCCACTCCTGTTTTTCTTTACTTTACTTGGTGCTAGACTGGTTTCAAAGAATGCTTTCCTAACAGTAAAATTCTGAAAAAGACATTCTTTCTCATATTAAATCCCATTCGAATTTCCTAACTTATAATAAAGCATGATAGTCTACAGTGTAGCCATGAAAATTCTAAAATGAGCAAATCTGATATTTTTGACTTGTATTCACTAACTAAAATGTAATAAATGTTGAACTGAATTCTATTTGCCTACTATAAATACTGTAAATGTAGATGTTTATATATATATATATATATATATATATCGGGTATCAATTGATAATTAAAACCTTTAGTGTCCAGTCATACAGCACTGTAAATGCCTCAAAATGCCTGAGTGAGGAAAGCAATAGGGTTCCCTGTAGTCCTTTATTATGCCACATATAATACATGTGGTATCACAAGGTGTCGACTGACAATGCAAAAAAACTTGATATAGCAGAGTGCCAATGACCAGGGCTCGACTGGTGGGCCAATGCCCAAGGGGCTGCCTGAGTCCTCACTACCGCTGTCTGGGTACATAATGGTCTCTGGTACATGGTATATGATGCTCTCAACAGTAATTAGCACTTGGAGAATCAGGTACTAATGTACCTGGCTGGTGTCCGCAGATACAGTTTAATTCAGAAGGGTATCATGGTCATCAGAACGGTGATACTGATAAATACTGCAGCATGGCACAGTGCAGGGGCACTGGTGGCCTGAATCTGTGATGGTGACTTGGAACAGCACTCAGGTATTTTATTTTTTTCTTCTTTGCATGGCCCTTTGGGAAGCATATTACTGGGGCGCTATATGGGTCATTTCTTGGGTAAGCATGCTGAAGGTAGGGTGGTTTGGTGCTGTAGCCCACATCTCACTTCCTAAGCCCCTGCTACACATCTTAATTAGAAATAATCAGAGGAGGAGGACATGACGTTCCAGCTATTGATAGCCACAAAAGAGGGGCAGCTTCTCGGGCAGTTTATTGTACTGAACTGTGATATTTGGTTCTGCTTGGATGGTATTTTTTGCTGCACTATGGTATTGCTAACCCTGCCTACTTGTGTTGCCCTGTCTCTTGTCAATTTGAAAATGCCTACAACATGGGGCCACTTTATTTTTTTCCAGGGCCACCTTAACTTCCCAGTTCATTTCTGAGAATGACTTACGGATTTCTGTTATAGACATACTCTTTTGGGGAAAAAAATCACATGTAAACTGTGGGCAAGACTTGAATAATAACATTCGAAAGCTGCAAAGTGATACTAATGCTACAATTACATAGCTTTGTGTCATTTTTGTATAATTTTTACTTTTTAATTATGTACTGACCTGTTATCCCTTTCATGAGCATCTGTCAGCATGGTCAATGCTATTAAACCTTGCATAATATAGGGTTGATCATGCTGATAAAATGAACACCTTGATTATGTATTTCTGTCGGCCCCCACCCAAGAAAAGTACATCTGCCAGAGCCCTTGGAGCACCAGTTAGTAAAACACCTACAGCTTTAGTCCTTCCTCTGGATTGACAGGGCTAGACATCTCCTCTAGCCCTGTCTTCATGTGCTGCGCCATACCTACGTCTTGGTGCTTGCGCAATGGATCTGCTGCTGCTCTGGAAGCAGAACAGATTCCAACTGGGCAAGCGCCGAGCTCTGTCTACTCGCCATGTGTCCCGGTCTTGGTGCTTGCTCATCAGTCAGTATTATGGCTTCCCATCTCATATAGCTACTTGATTGTCTAAATGTCATTTCATATGTATGATTACAGAATACCAAAAATATGATGGGATACAGTGCTTTAAAAAGATTGAAAAAACCATTAATAATAAAGGTAATCACTAGCGTAGAAATATTGCTTTCTCTTTCTATTTGGATGTACATATATATATATATTGGCTGTTTAAATCGCTTTCTAGGAGTTGTTCAGTTTGGATAATCCCATATTAGAATTGTGATCCCTTGAGACAAGCTGATTGTGGGGATATGGCTGCTGGGATTGTCCATAAACTACTGTTGTCTCTGGGAAATTATAGTATAAATCAATTGTCTCCATTGATCTTGTGGTGTGAACAGGATTTTGGGCTCAGGCTAATGGGCTAATGTATGATATATCGCTGTGTTATGTCTAACAGAAGTAGGTTCCACCTCTGGGACTGGCTCCTATCTCCTAGAATAAGGTCCGCATGCACCGCCACTTATCCATTCTCAGCAGCCAGAGAACAGGGGTCGACGGACTCGCATTATGCACAGGTCCCAAAAACATTTATGGTATTGCCTGTGGAAATGGCATACATTTTTAGGATGGGAATAAATCGTTTTACTATTGGATGGATAAAATAAACTAATCAAAATGTATAGTCCATTAAGACAGTCGCATAAACACTAATCACTAAAAAAAAAGAGTTCCCTAAAACATAGATTTTTAACCCCTGAATCACAGCTTACAGGTGGTTAGCCTCCATTGCTGGCACCCAGCTCTCACTGCCAGGATTAGAAATAACTATGATTCCAGCAGTTTAATCCCTCAAATGGTATGGCCAATAGAGACTGTGGCATCTTAGAGATTAGAAGGGAATTCCTTCTGTCCTTCAGTCAGCACCCTGCAAATGCAGTCATGGAGCGTCATGTAGTTGTCATAGCAGCTGAGGGCCTTCTGAAGGCTTCAGACCTGCCATGTCCCAGCCGCTATTGCAAAGGGAACTCCTATTGGAATCACTATGTAATACTAGTGTGTAGTACAAGTGATCAAATGATCACAAGTATAAGTCCTTTCAGGGGACTATAAAATATGAAAACACTATAATAAAGTTTTTAAAAATTTGTAAGAGAGACAATTATTAAATATTCAAAGATTCAATTCCCCCCAATGATAAAATGATTGCATTATTTTACCTGCATGGTGAACACTGGGGAAAAAAGTCCCAAAAATGTGGGGAACAAAATGATTAAAATGTTGCATGCATCCCAAAAAAAATGAAATGTTATGGATGTTAGGTTATGGCAACATAGAACAAACTTTATTTTATTTAATTTTTTTAAACATTAACTTTTTAAATGTAGAAAAACATAATAAAATCACTGGAGCCTTAAATACCTAAAAGGGTTACTAGAACCATTAAAACCAGACACAAGCTATCAACAACGACAAGAAACGTTAATAATGCACTTTTCTCACAATGGAATCAAAACTGATCAATTTGTTGCAATGCCCTGTGTATAGAGTGCGCTATCTGCCCTACAACACTGCACTGAACAGTTGTATTTTCAGTCCAGAAATATCTGTCCAAGGATATCTGTCTGATAGCTTGTAAATTCCAGATAGTGGGGGCAGCACAACAGAAGGCTCTGGCTCCAAATGATTCAGGCTAACTTCACACTTGCAGCAAAGCTATTCGACAGGCTATTCCGTTGTTCTCCGGATCCGGCATAGACAGAAAGTATCGCATACCTGCCGGACCCCATTAACTGTAATGGGATCCGTCCACTTTCTGACGCCACCTCCTCTTCAAACAGCTGATCAGCTGGGGTGTCAGGAGTTGAACCTCCACCGATCAAATATTGATGACCTATCCTGAAGGAAGGTCATCAATATGTACACGATGCTCAACCCCTTTAACCTGGATCCTGGGTGTAGACAGTTTATTCATGCTTACTGATCTGAGAGGATGGCAAGGAGTCCGCAGTTATTTTAAGTAACCAGGGCCTAAGTTGTTTATTGCTTTGAAGGTCATCAGGTAAATTTAAAAACGTATTCTACATTTTAAGGGCAGTCAATGCAGTGAGAGAAGCACTGGTGTAATGAGAGCTTGTTGAGGTTTTTTGGTCATTATCCTAGCCAACTGAAGGCAGTGTATGGCTTTGTCTGAAAAGCCTATGTGTAGGGAAATATAGGAGTCCGGCCATGAGGTTGTGAAGACATGTACCGAGGTGGATAGACCTTCTAATTAACTCTTACAATGTTCCTCAGGTGGAAGGAAGTATGACGATTTCATAATGGTAGATATCAGAGACCGTTCTCCATCAATAACTGCACCCAAATCGACTGCATTGTCCACTGATGGGTTTGTCACCTGAGCAGACACAGATCCATTGGTAACTGACCGTTCTGACCAAATTTCATAATTAAATTTTATGCCTTAGGAGGGGATTTTAAGCTCTAACTGCTATAAAGCTGTACCATATTAAGAAATAAATCCATGAAAAATGTAAAACTAAGGCCTCATGCACACGACCGTTGTTTGATTCCGTGTCCGTTGAGCCGTTTTTCGTGCTTTTCTGCAGACCCATTGGTTTTCAATGGGTCTGTGGAAAACTCGTCAAAGGCACCGTTTGTCCTCCGCGTCCGTGGTCCGTGATTACTGTCCGTCAAAAAAATAGAACCTGTCCTATTCTTGTCCGCGAAAAATGGTTCGCAGACCTATTCAAGTCAATAGGGTTGTGAAAAAATGCGGAGGCACATCCGACTGTCATCAGCGTCCGCGTCTGTGACCTGCATATATATTCCATTATCCTGGGTGGAGATATTAAAATTACACTTTTTTTTTTCCTTCCTTTTTTTCTGGCGGACCACGGAAACACAACGGAACCAAAGACGGACACGGATAACAGAACCACGGAACCCCATTTTGCGGACCGCTAAAAACAACTGTCGTGTGCATGAGGCCTAAACGGTCTTGAAGGATGGAAATTCTTTTACACCCTGATGATAATGAAGAGACAAGAAAAAGAAATATATGGGAAATGTGTATAAAAGATGCATGCTGCCAGTGGATATGTTTTTGTGCCTTAAACCAGGCTGTCAGCCCCAGACAGAAATATGATATATAAAGCATTTCATGAGATCATGATTTTTTTTTTAACAAGGGCGCCAACATGGTACTGAACAGTAATTCAGGTGTGATCATGGCAGTAGCTTCACATTTTTGACACATAACTGCATAAAGGCAATTATATTGTTTGCTTTAATTACATTTTATAATGTACAAACTGTCTATGAAGTAAGAAACATCTTCCACGATCTAAGATGGTAACAGTTTAATTTATTGTTTATTATAGTGCAAAATCTGAGTATTACTTTTTATTTTAAAAAAGAACACTCAGCCAATCACTGTCATCTCCCACAACCCACTAGCCTGGAAATCAATAGGTACTTAAACAGCAGCTTTGGAAAATGATTTATATCACATCACTGGATGGTTTGTGCTCTTTATATGTCATTTATTTATAGTGACATTTTAATTTAATAAAAGAAAACCTACAAGATGTGTTTTTTCTTTGCATTTGGGACATGTATGATGTGCATGTGTAGTCAAACAATCTTCCTTAAAGGGGTTTTCCCACTTACACTACTTACAACTTATACACAGGGATTAGCGCCAAATGATATACTCGTCACACATGCGCACACTGCTTCCATTTTGGTAATCACTGGGGTAGTCTTTCTGGGAAAAATCTTTTAAAAGTCAAACATCTATGGTACTATTGACAGATTACAGAAACATGACTGACTTTAACAGAGAAGTCGTAAAACTGCCTTCTCATAGCAGGTGTATAGTCAGGCATTTTTTGACCTACGGATAAGATTTTGTCTCTGTTGCAGGCTCTCTGTTTCCCTCCTCTGCCACTTTCTAATTATACCACCCTGTACCCGGAGCACACATTCTATCTGCCCCTCCATCCCCAGCAATGACCCTGCCTCATAAGTTTGTGTTTCAGTATGCCACCATCCTTTTCTGTTTGAATACAATGGGGACTTGTGAGGACTTGTGAGGAACAGGTCATGGTCATGTTTGAAGAATGCATGGAAGACATGACTGTGTTTCATGTGCTGTAAGTAACTAAGACTGCTATTACTATTTTATGTTATATTATTACTGCTGCTGTTATATCACTTGGCTATATGGACAAGTGCAGAGTAATTCCCATACTGAAAGAGTTTATCCACTCTTAAAGAGATGTCCATGAGAAGGATCTGTCAAAGGCAAAATATCTTCATTTTGTCAACTATTTAGTGAGTATTTTGCATGCCAGGAACTAAAGAATCTGCTCTCTTTATTTGTGGAGTGAATAAGAGAACACACTTGATCACTGTATGATACATTCTATGTAAAATACATTTTGGACTAGGGCTTGTTACATGTCTGTTCACTGTTCACCATAGTATTCCATGGGGCTGGTTGCTGTACATTGTGGATGTGTTTCTAGGGCCAAGTGTCTGTGCGGCAGAGCACTTCCGCCTCTGTTTTATGCGTACTGGCTGCAGACACTTGTGGGTGTGAACTGCACCCCTGTGACTTGTATCTCTTTCTTCACTGTACGCCATTGTATTCCTTGTGGGCTGATTGACATACATTGTGGATGTGTATCTAGGGCCATGTGTCGCATGTTGTTTGAGTACTGGCCTCGGATTAGTTGTGGGTGTGAATAGCTCTCTTGTGATGTGTGTCTCTGCAGTCTGGTTCTTCCCAAGTCAGTGTCTGAATCAGCACTTGTTGTCTATGTGCTTGTTTGTCCTGCTATTTCGTTCCTAAGATTTGTCCGTTTGTGAAAAAGTTATATCTGAAGTGTGTGGTTAGACCCTGGCTGTGCAACAATCTCTGTTCTTGTGCAAATGTGTTTGCTACTGAAGTCTGATGCCTGTTCCTGAAGATTTGCCTTGCATCTGCCTGTTCCTTTCTGGTGTGTCTGTGTTCCAGAAGTCATCCGCATGTCTGCTTGCCATTAATGGTATGTTGTGGTCCAGAATTTACTGCCATGTGTGCACCTGCTCCATGCAGTTGTTACTGGCCGCCTTCTGTGTATGCCTGGGTTCCTGAGTCATGATCCAAATCTGAACAAGTTCTATTTCCATGTCTCTGTTTGTCTGGGTTCGAGAAGTGTTATCCAAGTCTGAACAAGTTCCAAGTCCATGTTTCTTCTTGCCCTGCACTGTAGGTCAGCTGCCTTCCAGTCTGGATTCCATCCTTGCAGTGTTTTCTATTTTTAGGCACTGTGGTATAACTATTTGTGTAACAGGGCTAATTGGTATGATGCTTTTCTAAATGTCCCTATACACATTAAACTATTGTTGGAAAAACAGTTTGGGCAGCTCCTGACTGTTCCCTGACAGATGATCCATATTCTTATCACTTTCTTATACATAGGTATTCTGTATGTGACCCAGGCCAGCATATTCATTTGTAGATACTCTCAGGACCATAACTACTGATTAGTGGGCCCCATAGCAACATTTTTAATAGTGCTTTTCTCAAAAGTACACATTGCCTTTCTCCATCCTTCTGTCGACTCAAGTCTATAATGCGATTTGTATCATATAGTAGTGGTACTTCAAAATGGTGACATCAAAAGTAAAACATTTCCCACATAAAACAAGTCCTCATACAGCTAATGTCGTCAGAAAAAATATTTTTTTATGTTTTTGCAGTGTGGAGATGAAAAAACTAAAATTGCTGAAGCCTTAAAAGGGTTTTCCGAGATTTTAATATTGAGGATATATCCAGAAGATAGACGATCAGTATTAAAATCTTGGAAAAAAACTTTAAATACCCAAAAGGTTTAGTAGAACTATTAAAACCAGAGCACAAGCAATTAACAATGACAATAAACAGATCAACAATGACAATAAACATTAGTAATGCGCTTTTCTCACAATAGACTCAATTATAGATCGGGAGTAAACTGATCAATTTGTTGCTATGTCCTGTGTATAGAGTGCCCTAAATAACCACATTGAACAGTTGCATAATCAGTCTAGATGAAAATGTGTCCAAGGATATCTGTCTGATAGGTAATGAGTTCCAGATAGTGGGGAGAGCATGACAGAAGGCTCTGGCTCCAATTGTTTTAGACTAACGTCACACTTTTAGCAAAGCTATCCGGAAGTTATTCCAGCAGAGAACAGTCTGCCGGTGTTCTCCGGATCTGGCATAGTTAGATAGTACCGCATGCTTGCCAGACCCCATTGTCTATCAATGACCCGTCTACTCCCCTGCGCCACCTCCTCTTCAAACAGCTAATCGTGGGGGTGCCAGGAGTCAAACCACACTGATCAAGTATTAATGACCTATCCTGAGGATGGTTCATTAATATGCATTGGCTGCACAACCCTTCCAACCTGAATCCTGGGTGTGGACAGTTTATTCATGCCCACTGATCTGAAAGGATGGCAAGGAGTCAGCAGTTCTTTCCGAGAACTAGGGCTTAAGTTGTTTATTGCTTTGAAGGTCATCAAGTAAATTTTAAAAGTTATTCTGGATTTTAAGGGCAGTCAATCCAGTGGGCGAAGCACTGGTGTAATGAGTGCATGTTGAGTGTGTTTGGACATTAACCTAGCCACAGCATTTTGGACTAACTGAAGGCATCGTATGGCTTTGTCTGGAAGGCCTATGTGTAGGGAATTATAGTAGTCTGGCCATAAGGTTGTGAAGACATGTACCGGTGTGGATAGACCTTCTAATTAACTCTTACAATGTTCCTCAGGTTGAAGTATGAAGATTTTATGATGGTAGATATCAGAGACAGAGGCCTATTTGTAGGGAATTAGAGTAGTCCAGCCATGAGGTTGTGAAGACAGACACAGTACCTCCATCTATGGGTGTTGACTGAACTTCATTGAAATCATAATCTTTTTTTGTATATAACAGATGATTTATGGAACTTTTGTTAAAAATAGTTTGTATTAAATTGGATTGGATATCTTGGAGAATTGCAGAATTATTTATGGAATGATAAATGGTTTGGATAAAAGTAAAATTGCTTTTCAGCAATATAATTACCTGTTAGTCTAAAATACCAGTACTTATTGAACTCTTAAAAAGCTATTAGGCTCTAAAGCTTTTTCACCTCCACTGGATAAATGATAAATATTGGATAGGTAGGTGTCCAGCTGATGGCTATTTTCGTCAGTGCAGTAGACTTTGAGTTGAGCAGCATGGAGCATGATCAACCAACATTGCTATTCAAACTGCTTCTAGAGAGGGTCTTTTAGAAGAGTAAAACATTAGACCAGGGTTCCCTGTGCTGGCAAATAGCATTGACACCCACCTATCTAGCATTGATCACCTATCCAGTCAGTAAGGGCCAATTTCTGTAGCATGCCCTATTTAAGATTCTCATGCGGCACCAGCTGCTGTCACATTGTATAACTGATATATCACATTGTCATCTTTGAGTTGCAAATATCAGTCTTGTATGAGATACAGTACTGAAATCTTTCCCACTGGCGCTGTGCAGAATGTATAATTTAAGAGTTCCTGTATGGATAGTCACATGATATTACAGTCACACTGATTCATAAAACCCAGTTCAAAGGATTTGAAGACCAGAGATTCGGCAGTGCATAGTTGCTGACAAAACATTTCTACTTGTGCAGGACCTTCTCAGGGTTTCATTTTAAACATATTCGGTGTTGTCCATTTCCCCGATATATTATTGAAATAATAAAAATAGATTATATTGTGTTCAGAGAAAATGCTGCTCTTAACATGTATATTCTAATGCATTTCTACAGATGACTTTAGGCAGATCTAGGTTATTTTGCTTGCATTTTTCCTCAGCAGTATTAATGACTGTTATGCATAACCTTCCACAACTCCTCTGAGATGAGCATTTTACAGTACCTAGGCTAATAATCACTAATCTAGTCTTAAGACCTGAAGTGTAGCTCCTCTTCCACTTCGATCTGTTGTGCCATTTACTCCTCAGCATTAGATGACAAGCTGTCACTTTCTTAACATCTGTTGTTAATAAGTGGCAGTTTGCTGCCAGATTCAGAGGAGCAACTGTCAGACCTTTAATGCCATGCGGCAAATCTCTGGAAAAGCAAAGTTATGCTTTAAAATGTTAAACAGTACATGGACATAGTCACTTACTGTAATGTCGAGATGATTCTAAACCCCCTTTTCTTTTCAATAAATCTGTTTCATCATGAAACAGAAGGAAATTAGTAGTTGGATAGCAGTTGATCAGCTTCCTGTTGCTCCATGATGAAGACTGCTGGAGCCTAGATGAAGGCAATTTATTATTCAAAAATTCAAAGAAAAGGTAAAAAGGGTTCATCAGTTCCAATAAAATATAATTCAATATATTACAACCCTTGACAGAGCAATAACAAAAATGATTTACACCTCTGAGCACACACCCGAAGTCTCCCTAGCTAATGGCTGGACTCCTAAGGTAATTTAAAGCACCTTCCCCCTAGGGGAGGGTACCTGAGCTTTTGGTTTCTAGCTTGCTAGTCTCTAGCGAAGGTGTACTGTTCTCTTTGTCTGTCCATGTACCGATCTCTGCCCGGTTACCATATTTGACCCTCTGTTGCCTTACCTAAAATTAGCCTGTTTGCCGTATTGACTCTTTGTTGCTTGCTTTGACCTCAAATGAGTTTCAAGAATTCACATGAACTCTGGCTGTCCTGACCTCAGCCTATTTACTGAGTATTTTCTGCACCTTCAGTGCTTTGTACAATTATTCCAAAATGAAGAGAAAAACGGTCCAGCTTCACTGAAAAAATACTTGAGGCTTTATTTAAATCCCGTGCAGATAAAAACCAACATACAGCAATGCAAAAAATCGACCGTTTTTTTTTGGCACATCATGACTAAGGGCCCGCATTTATAGTGATCCGAAACTGGTCGATTTTTTGCATTGTTGTATGTTGGCTTTTATATGCACGGGATTTAAATAAAGTCTCAAGTATTTTTTCAGTGAAGCTGGACCATTTTTCTCTTCATTCTGGGATTTGTTGTGCGCCAAGGTTCAGGGCGAGGTCCGGGCTCCTGGCTTCCTGTGGATGAGCGCGACACCCTTCAGCGTTGTTTTAAAGTTTGTACAATTATATGTGACCCCAGTGGGACAGCTGCCAACCACACTAAGCACAGGGTACCTCAAAATTGTGACTATGGGGTTTCATGAGCTGTAATCCATAATCATCCAAATTATAACAAATAAAGGCTTGAAATATCTCGCTTTGCATGTAATGAATCTGTCTCATATATTACTTTCACCTTTTACATTGCATTACTGAAATAAACGAACTTTGTACGATATTCAAATTTTTCGAGTTTCACCTGTATATCCCACTCTTTGACAAGTACCATTGTCACAAGATAACCATTTTTATTCACTTCACCAGACAGTGGATTTAACGACATGGCTGCCAGTTGTAATGTTAGGTTGGCATTATACATTGTACTGAAGGTCAGTTTGTGACACATCATTTAATTCTGTTTTAACATGAAAGCAATGTCCTTAGTAATCATGAACAGGATAAATAAGTCTAATACTTCTGAAAATAAAGCTCTCTTGTCTCACAGTCAGAGTTTGAGTATAAAAGATTTTACAAAGATGATAAAGTGATTAAAGGGGTATTCCCATTTTAATGATCACTGTTAAATCTGTTAAAGGGATTCTTTCACCCCCAAACCCCAATTTTCACTACTTACATCATTATTTGGTAAATAGTGCCCCCATTATATAGCCACTTACCCCATAAGTTTTAAACTTACAGATGATGAGAAAACGAAGTTTATAATACCTGTCAATCAATAGTGAAGGAGCCCAGGGGCGGCGTCATACCAGCCGGAGCCCAGGCCGCGCGCTCATCTAACTTTTCTACCACGCCCCCTTTCACCCAGGCGGCCCGCCCATTGTGATGCGCTCGGCCTCGTCCAGAACTGGCCAAATCCCGCGCCTGCGCCGTGGATCGGGCAGTCCGCGCCTGCGCACTGGATTCCCGATTACTGGCGCAAGCATCGGGCTACCCTGTGCGCAGGCGCGGGGCCAGTACTGCGATAGTGTACCAGCGCAGGATCGGAGCCTCAGGAAGAGTCGTGGGCGCTGGAGCTGGCTGTCACCCTGCCTGCCTCCCTCCCTCCCTCCCTAGGAATTTCACCAAATACATTTTCAAAGCACAGTATGTGTTTCTCATACATTTTTATGCAATACAATAAAAAGACCCACAGTACATAATCCACGGCGCAGGCGCGGGATTTGGCCAGTTCTGGACGAGGCCGAACGCATCACAATGGGCGGGCCGCCTGGGTGAAAGAGGGCGTGGTAGAAAAGTTAGATGAGCGCGCGGCCTGGGCTCCGGCCGGTATGACACCGCCGCTGGGCTCCTTCACTATTGATTGACAGGTATTATAAACTTCGTTTTCTCATCATCTGTAAGTTTAAAAATTATGGGGTAAGTGGCTATATAATGGGGGCACTATTTACCAAATAATGATGTAAGTAGTGAAAATTGGGGTTTGGGGGTGAAAGAATCCCTTTAATGATTTAACAGTGATCATTTTTCTAAATATAATTAATTAACTAATTCCCACCCCTTAGAAGATAATTAACATATACTTACCTGATTGTTGTCTTCCGTCTCCCCTGGTTGCGGCCACCGCTCTTCTCCGGAATTGCAGTGGCCGCGCTTGCGCAGAAGACTTCTTTTCTCCTGGCCGGACCGTGCGCGTACTCCCGAAAGCGCACGCCGGCGCCACGCATGCGCTATGATGACTTCTTCCTGGCCAGTATAGTATACTTGCCAGGAAGAAGTCACCAGGGCGCATGCGCGGCGGCGTGCGCGTTCAGTCCAGCGCGCGGCCCGGCAGGGAGAAAACTGCAATCAAGAAGGATCCCGCCCCCTGCCGAAATCAGGAAGTGAACGGCGCGCCGGGAGCAGGTAAGTATGAAAGACGCAAATGGGAATAACCCTTTAAGAATGAAAAATAGAGAGAAATATTTAGAATACATGTTTGGAGCACTCCGAACCAGAGAAACAGAGGCTTAAGGCCTCTTGCACATGGGCGTCATGTTTGACGCCCGGATAAGAGGCGGGTGCGTTGCGGGGATCGCCACGATTTTTCCGCGCGTGTGCTAACGTTTGTAGTGCGTTTAGCACTCGCATGAAAAAATCTGCATGCTTGGTACCCAGACCCGAAGTCAGTCTTCATCACTGAAGTCTGGTTTCGGCATGAGTATTCTGTATATGTAATTATTTTCCTTTATAACATAGTTATAAGGGAAAATAATCGCATTCTAATTACAGAATGCAATGTTCCCCGGGCTATAGAGGGTTAAAAATAATAAAGAGTTAACTTACCTTCTCCCATTGTACGCGCAGAGCCCCCGAACGTCTTCTCTCTTGATGATTGTTTGCTTCAGGACCTGTGGTGACATCACAGGGTCACATGGTCCAATCATAGAAGCATTTGAGTGGACCATGTGACCCATGTGATCCTGTGACGTCACCAAAGGTCCTTCATCCAACAGATGTTGGATGAAGGACCTGCTGTGATGTCACAGGATCACATGGGTCACATGGTCCACTCAAATGCTTCTATGATTGGACCATGTGACCCTGTGACGTCACCACAGGTCCTCAAGCATCCCAACCATCAAGAGAGAAGACGTTCTGAGGCTCTGCGCGTACAATGGAGAAGGTAAGTTAACTCTTTATTATTTTTAACCCTCTATAGCCCGGGAACATTGCATTCTGTAATTAGAATGCGATTATTTTCCTTATAACTATGTTATAAAGGAAAATAATAACGATCGGGTCCCCATCCCGATTGTATCCTAGCAACCATGCGGGAAAATCGCAACGCATCCGCACATGATTGCGGATGATTGCGATTTTCCCGCATCCCCATTCACTTCTATGGGGCCTGCGTTGCGTGAAAATCGCAGAATATAGAACATGCTGCGATTTTCACGCAACGCAAAAGTGATGCGTGAAAATCACCGCTCATGTGCACAGCCCCATAGAAATGAATGGGTCCGGATTCAGTGCGGGTGCAATGCGTCCTCCTCAAAAAAACTCGCCCGTGTGAAAGGGGCCTAAGAGTTGTGGCTTCTTTCTCAAGCAAGAGACTTTTAAGCTACCTACACGTGCTGCAGATTAGGCATGTTTTTCCGCACAGTACAGTACCAGCAAAGGGTATGAGATTAGACAAATCTCTTGTACACTTTGCTTTTTTATTCCATGCAGAAATTCACCTACTGTGCAGATTTGGAAAGCCGCAGCATGTGAATTATGTTTGTACTTTTTGGTGTGGATTTCACCTTCCATAGCAAAATAAGATGGGGCCACCTCCACCTACTGTAAGAAACAGCAGCAACAGTAGCAAAAATTAAAGGTATGTGTAATGGCTCAATACATCAGAAAACATACATTATAGCAGGGGGTGGGAAGGGGGCGTGACCATCTGCTCCCAACAAATTTATCTTCAGTTACGCCAGTTTTCTAGAAAAAATGAAGCTAGAAATCTTTGGCAGCTCTGAGCTCCTTGTTCTAAATTAGGGGAAAATCAGCAGCGGTGGTGTGGGGACCAGGAGCGAGGAGCCAGGTAAGTATATTCATTGTGAGGGACCCGGGCATATGGGGGGGCATTTTATAGTCTTGGATAACCCCTTTAATGTGCTCAGACATTGTTAAAATTCTATTGTATTGTATTTTATTTACTTCAGTATTTAAAATTTTGCAATAAAATAACAATGATAACATCTTTTTTTGCTTTGGTTAGAACAAGCAGAGTAGTGAATCAGGAAAGTAAATTACGGAACATACAGTGCGGATTCTCATGTGGAAAAAACGCAATCTAATACAGTACCAGCAAACTGTATACTTTACTTTTTCCTTCTGTGCAGAAGTTGACCTGCTGTGCGGATTTAGAAATCTGCAGAATGTCAATTGTGTTTGTGGTTTTTGGTGCAAATTTCATCCTTTTTAGTGAAAGAGTGACATCTGTGCCAAAACCCGGAAGTAACACATATCTCTTTTGGTGCAGTTTTACTGCGGAAATGCACAGAAATGAGTGCAAATCTTCAGCATGTTTCCCCGCTCCCACGTGCGGGTACCTTAAATGTAACACTGTTATTTAGATTTAGCAAACAGACGTTCTTTATTGGACTACTTCCGGCTGCTTGTCGATGTGCGTTTGCCTAACACAAAGGAAATTGGATCCCTTGAAAATTACACTGATGAAATAAATTATTTAAAGCAGGTATAGAAAAGGACTCCAGCAGAAGGCCCTGTTCTTTAATTTCCACTTTCATTAATGAAATAAATGGCTTGGACTGGTCTTGAATAGATTTTCCATCAGTTTTATTTAGCACTTTTGGCACACTGCGATAAATGCTGTGCTGCTTAGTATTTCCTAAATTCTCAACATGGGTGTAAAACATATAATAAAAATGGATTTGCTAATTCAGAAGAAGTATAGTGTCATACTGTGTATTCGGTTGTGTGCTATACGTAAAAATAGTGTTCTGTAAAGCTTAGGGGGGCCGAAAAACTGCAGACTTTGAGAACGCATTTATTCCATTTCTCTCATTAAAGGGGTTGTCCCATTACAAACGCTTCTCTGGATAGGGGAAAATTGTCTGATCGGTGGTGGTCTGACAGCTGGGTACCTCGCCAATTAGCTATGTCTGGCAGACCCAAAGAGCTGAATGGAGCGGCAGCATGCATGCAGAGGAACACAGGACCCTTCTTCTTGTGATCGGGATAGTGTATGTGAAACCTAACGTACTTTTGTATACAGGCACTGTAATTGTGATTATCTGGACCTCTAACAATGTGGTGATGGCCACCCAGCTTGGCTGAGGTCAAGGGATACCATGTTCACACTGTAGTGTTCTGCCACAATGGTTGCAGCCCAGTCTAGAGTGCCTCATCGTCATTCAGCTATTGTATATGGCAGATTGCTGAGTTGCTGGGAACACGGGAGCACACATAGGTCAAAACTTTTTCCTATTGTGTGCCAGTACGACCACCGCTGCTGGATTGCAGGGTGGTCGTAACCCTTGGATACAGGCAGTGTATAATGCAATGAAAAAATAAATCAGGCCAGCAATTGAGGCAATATGGACAATCACAATACATTAGTAAGTGCCTTGTATTCATTTTATCGACATGATAAATGCCATTTGCTGAAGTGAGACAACCCCTTAAAGGACAGATATTATTTTTCCTCTTTTTTTTTATAATTCACTCCTGGATTTGGCCTCCAAAAACTGCATCAGAAAACCTGAACGTATGGCTGTATCCTTCCTTACAAAGCCACAAGATAAATGCACTGGGACGATGAAAAAAAATTTGTATGCGCAAAGCCTTCAAGGAGATCTAGACAAAATGAAATAAATGGAGCAGCACTGTAATAAAATGCACTTGAAAGAGTAAGTGCAGAGCTTCAATGACTAGACTCAAAGGTCGGCACAGCAGTCCAACCACAATAGAAATGAATGAAGCAGCACTCCAATAGCTTCCAGCCAAGTATAGAATATATTCACCCACAGTTCACAGCACAACATTCCACCTGTACCTCGTGGAGCCATTTTGAACCTCTTGGACTATAAACAGTGCCCATATGGATCTGTTTGAATGTACTGTCTATTGAGAAAAAAAAGACTGACATAAAAAAAGCTTATAAAAAATTGGAATGTGTATTAATATAAAGGTATTGCCAACTTTTTAAATAAAAAAGTTCAAATTACCACAAATGTAATAATATGCAACTGTGAATGAGCCCAAACACTGACTAACACATGGGTTCTTTCTCACATGCATATTAAGGATATGTATCAATTCTATTTTTTATTGACTGCCAGTACATTTCAATAGCGGGACCAGACAATTTTCCATTTTTTCATTTTTAGTTTTTTTACTCCCAGCCTTCCCGAAACCATAACAATTTAATTTTTCCATACAATGTAGTGCAAAGTTGGAAGACAAAAGCCAAATGGTGTGGAATTATAAAAAAAAAAAAGACTTCTGCCACAGTTTTATGGATTTTGCTTTTACAGCGTTTCCTATGTGGTAAAACTGATTCTCCGGGTCAGTATGATTACAACAATACCACGTACAGTATGTATAGGTTTTTTTGCATTTCAATACTGATAAAAAATGAAAACTTTAGAAAAAACTGATTATTTATTTGCACCGCCAGATTCTGACTCCCGTAACTTTTTGTAAGTTATTTTTTGTGGGGCGATCTGTAATTTCAGTGATACCATTTTGGGGTGTATATGACTTTTTGATCACTTTTTATTAAATATTTTGTAGAAGATGAAGCAACCAAAGAATTATCTATTTTTACTTTTTTTGCCGCACACTACAAACAAACAAACAAACAAACTGGTACTCCTTTAACAAAACATGGAACAAATATGGATGGAAAAAAAGAACTCATAATAAGATTCCAAAAGAAAAAACGGATACAATATGGGACCAAAAGTAGATCAAATAGTAAAAAAATCCATACTGTGCATCCGTATTGGGTCCTTAATGTGAATGAGCCCTTACACTGACAATCTGATGCTGATAATTTGATAAACTGACCCTGATGCACAGACAATCTAACTGACAAGTCTGATTGGGGCAGACACACAGTAACTATATATTCTACTATACATAGCTATCTATATGTTTACTTAAGTAGTCATAAACCTAAATACTTAAAGGGTCCCAGAATTTTCAAAAAACTTTGGTGGTCTGAGTGCTGAGATCTCCAATGATTGCTTGAATGAGGGGAGAGAGATAAGCACTCACATAGTGTATTCTCTCTCCTCGCTACAGGAGACAGAATCTAGACTGGCCCATAGACGTTCTGTTGAGTCTGTCTCACTTTTTCTCCTACAGTGAGGCAAAAGAGCACCAAAGGCAAGTGCTTTTCTCTCTCTCCTCATTCTAGCGATCGGTGGGGGGCTCAGAGCTCACATCCCAACTGATCAAAACTTTTTATATGTCTTTGACATATCAAACGTTTTCTGAAAACTCAGGGACCCTTTAAGTAGTTTAGGGCTGCTTAGATATACATATAGATAGCTATGCACAGTAAAAGAAACGTAGATCAGAGCAGCACCATCAATTTCAAAGTAAACAGAGTGCCAGCGGTTCAGATGTATCCCAACATCAAAGTATAAAAAAAGCCACAGCACATCCAGGTGGTGAAAAAATCTGTTGTCCTTTATTCACCCATATAGCGACGTTTCAGTCCTCTTACTGGGACTGTTCTCAAGCTAAGAGGACTGAAACGTTGCTATATGGGTGAATAAAGGACAACACATTTTTTCACCACTTGGATGAGCTGCGGCCTTTTTTCCTTTTTTATGCACAGTAGAATAAATAGTTAATAAGTGTCAGTCTGTCACCATCATATCATGTCAAAATTTTTCTGAAAACTCAGTGGCCCTTTAAGTACCGAAGCTTCAACTATTTTAGGTCAATTTTTTGCATCAGAGTTTTGTAAGACAAAACTAGGAGTGGAGTCTACACAGAGAGTGCACTGGAAAGACGAACTGGGAACATATTTTCAGCCTAGCAGTCCCACAGACACATGGACCAAATATGGATTCTTCATGGACGTCTTCTCGGATGAACCACTGACCATCTTGTCACAGATGTCATCCCGGACATGTGAATGAGACCTAGCGGTTTACTTAACAGTTTATGCATTGTGGCCTAATTCTTGTTAAATAAAGACACAGTGTAATTTGTCATGTGATGTATTATTGCACATAGGAGGTCGTATACCAAGACCAAAGACCAAATTTGTTTATTATGTCCTGATATGTAAAAACATACAATTCAGAGAGGTGGTATGTTGTTTTTCTCATGACTGTATGTTGCACAGGTATTAGTTTAAAGGGGTTCTGTGAGAATGATTTAAAATGGCCACCAGCGATCGGTCCTAGAATGTGAGCAGGACTGGTTGCCTTCACTTGCAGAGCAGCCTAAGGGGGAAGGTGGTGAGGACCAGGTCCTCACTGCACACTGTGCTCTGGCTCTTGCATATACTACATATTGGTGAGATTTCCTGTCAGGCTGCTCAGCCATGATAGCGTATTATAGGCAGGATCACATCGTTGCCATCTATTGTAGTGCAGCATAGTGAGGTCCCACCCTCTTACCCCTCTAGGCAAATCTGCAAGTGGAGCAGGCATCCAGCCCTGATCACTTTCTAGGACAGGTTGCTGATGGACACTTTAACTCATTGCGGCAGAACCCCTTTAAGAAAAGACAGATGAGTCACCTGTTACCTTGAGCGTTATTAATAGTAGATAAGTATAACCATATGTTCACACAACGGATTTGGAAAATCTGATTACAAAATTTAGGTTCTGTGCAGTTTTTGACGCATTTTAATGCATTTTCTACGTGTTCATTTTTACTTTGTTTACTTTAATACAAAACTGCATTTCCAGCTCATGATTTTTGGCGTGGATCTGTGCCAAAAAGTAGACATATATGTAACATTTCTTTTTCTTGACAATTCACATTCATTGCAATGGGAGATTCCACACAGATTCCATTCCAGGATAGGGCATGCCACATGTGGAAAAAAGGCAAGTACCGCTTCCAATTGAAATTAATGGGAGGCTTTTTTGAGGCTTTTTTGGTGCTGATTTTGAGGTGGAAATACACCAAAGTCAGCACCAAAAAATTCTGTCTGAACAGGCCCTAAGACGTTCTGGATACATATTTTTGAGTACCTACATTAAAGGGGTTATCCAATGACTAATATGAAAAATGAAAATCAGATATCATATAGTACATAACAATCTCTTTCTAACAAAGCTGGAACCAGCCCTGTACCTCACATGGATCCAGAGATCTCCCCATTCATTGCTCTGCTAGATTTATATCAAGCCGGCAGCTCAAGGGGAGTGTCTCTTCTGCTGCAGCTCAGGAGGCGTGTCTGACCTCTCCCTATCACAGCTCAGGAGGCAGTTTAAGGATGAAACTGAGCATGTGCGGCCATCTCAGTGAGCAGGTCAAAGGAATAAGAAAAAAAACAAAGAGTAGGTGGCGCTATACAGATACATTTTATTGAATAACTCAGTTTTCAATTACATGCAATTACAAAATTATTCAGACCCAGGTGCTGGTTTGAAAGCTGTAGAATATTTTCCGTGGGACAACCCTTTAATATTTGAATTAGCAGAGTTTTTGTTAACAACAGTTGCAACCAAAGTGCCCCTAAACCCCCCCCCCCCCCACCTGTAAAATCCAGAGCCCCGTAAAAGTCCCAATATATGCATATAATGGTAAGAGCCACACTGTAATTGTCACCGTAGATTAAAATTGATGCTCCAGGCGCTATACCGATGACAGTCACAGTGTGCCCATTATGATAGTGCTAGCTATAAGTCCCTATTATGTATAAGTTATATACTTGAAATTAATGGATGACAGTGATTTATGTCTTTTTTCAATTGTATTTAACAACGTAACTATAATTACAGTAAACGAGTAAAATGCATCTTTGTCAGGTTTTAAAGGAAAAGCAAGGCGTCAACATTTAGTGAGGAATCGCTGAATGTGGAATGCGTTAACCTAGCCCAGAGGTTGCTGTGCCCTTAATATCAGCATTTTGAAACAATATTGTAAATTGCAGGTATACGATTTCTAGCTTAAAACGAGATAATTATATCTTTTGCTTCATCAACTTAAAATAGATGCAATGTAGGCAGAACAGATTTAACAATTTGTCAAAAACAGCTGGGGATGATAGCATTATGATCATAGACTGAAATAAAGCAGCCAAGACATTTACCTCTAATTGCTGGATACCTCACTTAGCCGTATAACTCAATTATCGAGAAGGGTACCTGTGCCAAATGTCTTTATATAAACCTGCTAGAGCAGCCTGAACTATGCATTCATGCTTTTCACCCTCCTATTGTGGTAAGTGCTATTGCCGCAATACCATTATGAGTGTCTCTGTGAGTTTTTTTTTTAGGAGAACAGGTGGAATTTCAGTTCCAGAAACTGAACTTTTAGTAAATCGTAAACCCCTGTGGGTCCAGATTGAGTTGGAAAACCCATAAGGCATGAAACCAACTACCCAAAAGCTTCCCTGGATCAGCATTCAAAACAAGAATTCTACATAAGCTTTGTGGCATATCCATTGCCTTTTTCAGAACTCCCATAGAAGTAAGTGAAGAAAGCTGTGCATGGATAGCCAATGCTCTCTATTTGCAGCAGCCATGAGATGGGGCCCTATTCTCAAAATAGGTGGGGGTCTCAGAGGTAGGCCACAAACCCATCAGACATTTATAACATATCCTGTGGATGTGCCATAGGTGTTCAAATGGGAATATCTCTTTAATGGGAATATCACACTCTTAGTGTGTTCTGAAGGCATCTGCTGATACTACTGTAATAAAATCTGGAAGTAGGCTTTTCACAGATTCCCCCTGCCTCACTAGCTCAATTACTGGGTAATCCAAAGCAGTTCTGTAGTGTAAGCACCTTAATACCAGAACAACCCGTATAAATAGGGTGCAGGAGCAGCTTGAAGCAAACCTGTTCTCTCTCCATATACATGTTCTACAAAATATTTAAATTCCCCATGAATTAATTATTTCTCTTTCCCTCGTTGCATTCTTTCCTATTTCCTTGCTCCTTAGTTTCTGTCTCTTTCTACTCTCTTCTATTTACCGTTCTTTCCATCTTTTTTTTACTTGTTCGGTCACAGGGGTGGACTGAGAACTTAAAGTGGTTGTCTGGCCATATATATTGACCTATCCTCAGGATAGGTCTGCAATATCTGATTGGCAGGGGTCTGACACCCAGCACCCCCACAGATCACCTGTTTGAAGAGGAGGTGGTGCTTGTAATACAAGTGCTCGCTCCATACACATAGTGTAATGAACAGCTGATAGGCGGGGGTGCTGGGTGTCAGACCCCCACTGATCAGATATTTATGACCTATCCTGTGGATAGGTTATCTGGCCACAACCCCCTTTAAAGTGGCCCTGCAAAAAAAAAAAAAAAACTAAAAGTAATTCCATATTGTAAGTGAGTTCAAACTGAAAGAATTTGGGAAACACAAGTCGGCAGGGACAATAGAAGTAGGAGGTGCCAGCAATACAACAGTGCAGTACAAAATACCCACGCCCCCGATACAGTATTCAACTGTATCACAGTCCTGAGAACTTGAATTCAGGAGGGCACATGTGGCCACCAGCCAGGTGCATAAGTACTTGATGCTCCTAGCATTAATTAATGCTGAGAGCATCAGATTGATATGTAACTGTGTGGTGCACTTAGAACAATGAGGAACATTGATCAAACCTCATTTATTAAGAGGCAGATGCACATTCTTAATAAACATGCACATCTCTGCCCAGATACGGAGGTCTACTCCAGCCACAGGCCGCTGTAGACTTCAACTAAGCCCCCCCCCCCTCGCTTTTTTTGGCAATTCTTAAAGTGCTGAGAAACTTAAAAAGTCGTAAATTATGCTGCACATATGACCTGCTCTATAATTTGTGAGTTATTTACGCCACAATGGTATAAATACCTTGATAAATGCCTGTTTGAGTTGTTCCATATCCTCGTAAGGGTCTTATACAATTAGTTTTCACCTACTGTTAGCCGTATACACTATGAAGAAGGTCTATGCATACAGTGGCTTCTGTCACCCATAGGGTGCTATTGCTTTAGTACTGTATTGGACATGAAGTCTGCTGCACTTTCCTTAAAAGTTGAGAAAATAGCTTTCCTTTGGCCTCTATCTAGTGAATGGCGGCCTATGTAAATGTTAGCATATAAACTAGGAGCTTTTCCCGGTATATATTTTAGGCTAAGTGAACAGACGCCATGTACACTTCATCATATTCTACCCGTAAATGTTATTATTTTATAGTGAATACTAGTATTTATCAAAGCAATCATGTGTGGATGTCAGACAGTTTTGAGGTCATTTATCAAAGACTGGTATTTTACGCTGAGATCATTATGTACACTTCTGCAGCTGTGAGGAGGGCTCGGGCATCGGCCCACCTGGAAATTTCCCTGTAGGGTCTATTGAGAGTTCCTGCTTATTGGAGTCTATTTCACTCATCATTTATACCAGTTTATTGGCATAAATCATAGTAAATTTGCAGGGGCTGATGTCCCTGCCCCTGCCACTCTCCCACACCACCCTCGCAACTCCTCCACACCACCCCCACCACTTCTCCACACCACCTTCGCCACTCCTCCACACCACCCCCGCCACTTCTCCACACCACCCTTGCCACTTCTCCACACCACCCCCACCACTTCTCCACACAACCCCCCGCCACTCCACACCACCCTCACAACTCCTCCACACCAGCCCCGCCACTTCTCCACACCACCCTTGCCACTCCTCCACACCACTCCCACCACTTCTCCACACCACCCCCGCCACTCCACCACACCACCCTCACAACTCCTCCACACAACCCCCGCCACTTCTCCACACCACCCTTGCCACTCCTCCACACCACCCCCGCCACTTATCCACACTACCCTCGCCACTCCTCCACACCACCCCTGCCACTCCTCCACACCACCCCTGCCACTCCTCCACACCACCCCCGCCACTTCTCCACACCACCCCCGCCACTCCTCCACACCACCCTCGCCACTCCTCCACACCACCCCTGCCACTCCTCCACACCACCCCTGTCACTCCTCCACACCACCCTCGCCACTCCTCCACACCGCCCCCGCCATTCCACAGTGTCGAAAACATTGTAAAAATTTTAGTCGCACAGCTGGTAAACTGGTAAGGTTACATTCACATCTGTCAGATTTGTTGCAGAAAACAGGTGCATGCTGCAGAAACAACACTGTTCAGAAGAATGGAACTGATTTTCAGTTACAGAAATGTATGCAACAGACCTGACCTGTGTATCCCCCATAGAGCATTGCTGAAAAGTAGTGATCTATGTTTCATTGAAACTCTATCACACAGTTCTCATAATCTCATGCATTATGATAGCTGGGAGATACTATTTTAGCAAATTTTACATTTTTAAGTTTTTCTTTTTAATATCTCCTATCACAGCGAGAAGAAATCACATTTCATTTCTAAAACTAGATTAACGATTGGTAACTGGATTCAGTTTTTTTATATAGCAATACTGCTAACATGGTGAGAATTCATTTTAAAATGTCTGGCGGTATCATTTTCATAACTTTATGGGATTGTGCCTTAGTAATGTATTAACGTCTGTATCTGTAATTACAAGGAATCTTGGGTTATTCCCTTAGGGGCTTTCGGTGCGATGAATCTAAATTCATTAATAGTGTTCTTGGAAAGGTCTTGTCTATGACATAAGCGGAGATGAATACATTATCTTGTAAATTCTGACTCTTCTTTTACGATCTTTGTATTCAGGAAAACATACACATGTTTAAGGCACAGGTTTGCCTTAGTTACAAAGAAAATATATAGACATTAAGGGGGGCATTTACTATAAATACCAGTTGTGGCGTATTAAAGTCACTGATTTTGTTGCACGCAATTTGTTCTGTAAAACTTGCAACTTTTCCCTGCTCATCATGCAGGGTGTGGTGTGGGCTGGGAAGCGGTCAGGCCAACAGTCAAGGCTCATTTATCATTTTCCACATTGGTTTTTGGCATGGAAAATTGCTTAAATCTATGCCAGCAAGAGGGCTGGTGTAGAGTTACGGCCTGCTGGACGAAGCGCCAAACATATGTAGAGGCCTTATCACAATGTGCTCTGTGCGTGGTTCCAGGAGGCAGGCACGGCCGAGGCACACTCATGTCATCAGCGCACCTGGCGTCGCCTGTTCCCGTGGGAATCACACTGGGGCTGAGTGCCGAGCTGATCACTCAGCGCTCGGCTGTATGGGCTGCATTAGAACTCAAGAGTCATGTGACGCTGGCCACGTCACATGACTCCACTAGTGCACTATTTAAACAGGCATCTGCTGGCCACAGATTGCCTGTTATTGAGGCCCTTCCTGCATGATACTCACCTGGTTTGTTTGTTCCTGCTTGGCTTCCGTTTTCCTGTCCATCTAATCCTCTGGTCTTGGCGTGCTCTCCTGGTTTGACTTCGGCTTGTCCTGACGATTCTCTGCTTGCTCCTCAGGTACCTTTTTGCTCTCGTTGGTTTTGACGCGGCTTGTTTGACCTTTCTGTTTATGTGTTGTTTGTCTTCCCTGCACTATCCTAGCTAAGGGTTTGTCGACCAGTTGTCCCTTGTCGCTAGGACTTGCGAGGCAAGTAGGCAGGGACAGGGGTGAGGGTGGAGTTCAGTGATCACTACCCCACCCCCTGTGTGTGTGTGACAGGCCGCTACATTACTTTAGAGCTTTCTCCGGGCAGGAGGGACTTGAGATCAGTGTGGAAACGCTGGTCTTAATGAATGTCCCCCTAAGTATGTACTTATCGCGAATATCGGCACTTCGAGAATTCGCGAATATTTTGAATATAGTGATATATATTCGTAAAAATGAATATCGTTTTTTTTTCCATCTGAATCCATTACCTAGTATACCTACCTGCTTCTTGCTTGTGGGCCAATGTGAGAAGGCTGCAATATTGTAGTCTGTAGTGAATTAGAATATTCTTCATTATTTAATTTATTTTCTCTTATGCGAAAAATCGGCAATGTAATATTCGCGTATTGCGAATATTCTTAAACCCAAATACATAGCACTATTGAATATAGTGCTATATATTAGTTTTTTAGAATATTTGTCATTTTTTTCCATCTGAAGTCATGATTCCTCCCTGCTTAAGTTGCTTCTTGGCCAATGACTGTTCACACTAAATTGGAAAAAATGCCAAATATTCTAAAAAATGAATATATAGCACTATATTCTATAGTGCTATATATTCGTGTTTTAGAATATTTGCATTACATGAATATTACACAAACCTTTCTGTCTTTTGCGTGCAGCTACATGGGCCAAAGACACAATGTAGAGGACACTGTTGACTTCTATGGGAAGGTTTACTAGGCATGGTCACTGAAGGAAGATGCTGATACGCTGTGATATCATCTATTGTGAAAAGTGGATCCTGTTTTACCTATACAAAGGTATTACTTGTCATTGTAATGCTGCCTGTGGTGACAGGATACCATGACCTAGTTTCAGACCTAGTGGCCAGTGTGAAAATTGCAGGATTATACACATTTTATTAAATATAGACCGTGACCTGGAACATTTTTTTTTTAAAAGTCACCAACAATTCTTTAAAAATATGTGATTTAAACAGTAGGTAATTTACAGATGATACATTCCCTTTAATTGCCCAATATAATAATATTTGATAGTATTTTTGGAGTTGTGTGTTCTGTGTAACCCACACTTTGTTAGTGGCACCATGTTTGGAAAAAAGATGAGTAAGTATCCATGAAATCTTCTTAAAATGTGTCTTCTCTTCCCCCAAGCTTAAAAGCATAGGAAGAAAATTTTGGAATAGAGTTGATCCTGATGAGTTAATCAATTCCTTATTTGTGTGCCTCTGTTGCTGCGTTCACAAGATATATAACTTTTCATCCATATGTAAATTAGGATTTAGGTGCACCGAGGGGCAGCCCGAGCACCAGAGCGCCTCTGCCATGCAACTCTTTCTACTTACCTGTCTCCCTGATTGAACAGGGCTAGACATCTGACCCTGGAATCTCACACCTGTCCCATACGCTACACAATCAGCACCAGAGCAGTGCCTCTCTCTGCTTCCCCAATGACATCATCCACCACCTGAACCAAGTCGAATCTCTCTTCCAGGGTGACATAATGAGAGAATGCCTAGTAGCCATTTGCAGTGCTGGGGAAGACTACATGTAGACTATGACACAAGAGCAGGGTTACAGGGCTAAATGCCTGGCCCTGATGATCTTCAGGATTAACTCTATTAGCCTCTTGGTGACCAGCCTGTTTTGGGCCTTAGTGACCAAGCCAATTTTTTTTTTACCTTTTATTTTTCTGTCAATAAAGTATCATATGAGGGTTTGTCTTTTGCAACTACAATTTGTAGTTTTAAGGATGCCATTTTGGGGTACACATAACTTACTGATTAACGTTTATTAACTGAGGGGGATGGAAAAAACAGCAATACTGCCACAGGGTTTTTACATTATACATTTTTTTGCATAAATAACATTGTACCTTTATTCTCTGGGTCAACATGATTACAGCAATACCAAATACATATACCGTACTATAACACACACTACCACACCCCCCCCCCCCTCAAGGCAGGTTAAAATGGCAGAGCATCTTATGGTGCGAATGCCAATGACTGCTTTCATTTCATGGAAGCGGTCATCAGTATGTAGGAGGGACGGGGAGCGGTTATTGTAGCACTGATGGTACTCACCAGTCCCTGAACTTTTTCCGGGCGCTGTATTGTATGTGTTCTGACTGCGCACAGCATCAAGATGTAATGCATGTAGGGGTACACTATGACCTGAAGCTGATGGAGCTTGGGGGTCTGATCTGAGGTCTGAAGAGAAATGGAGGTCTGATACAGAGGTCTGATAGAGTCTGATCCAAGGCCTGAGGAGGAATGGGGGTCCTGATGAGGGTCTGATCTAAGGTTGGAGGAGGAATGGGGGTCTGATACGGAGGTCTGATGGGGTCTGATCCAAGGCCTGAGGAGGAATGGGGGTCCTGATGGGGGTCTGATCTGAGGGCTAAGAATGAACGTGGGTCTGGTACAGAGGTCTGATGAAGCTTAGGGGTATGATCTGAGGTCTGCTGGAGCTTGGGGGTCTGATCTGAGGTCTGATTCTTATTTTCCTCCTCTGTATCCCAGGTGCATCTCATGGTGCAGTGTGTCTTATGGAGAAAAAATACAGCAGTTTGTTTTAAGTTTTACCACTTTTACTTTTAGTTTTTGCATCACCGACTCCCAAGATCCGTAACTTTTTAATTCTTCTTTCTACAGAGCTGTTTAAGCACTTGATTTTTGTGGGCTGACTTGTAGTTTTAATTGGTATCATTTTTGGAGTACATAACACTTTTTGATCACCTTTATTTTGTTTTGTTGTTTGTGGTGAATTAGCAAAAACAGCAATTCTGAATTTTTTTTGGGCATTCACTGTGTGGGATAAATTACAAAATAACTTTGTAGTATGGGTTGCTACAGATGCAGTAATACCAAATATGTTAAGGGAATTTCATTTTTTTCTAGTGAAATGCATTTTTTTCCAATAGAAAAAGGTGTATTTTTTTAACTTACAGATTTATTTTACTTAACTTTTCTTTTAATCGTTTACTAGTCCCACAAGGGGACTTTTAGAGGCGGTCATCTGATTGCTTTTATAATACACTGCACCGCTTAAAGTATAACTGTCAAATTTTTTTTTTTTTTACTATTGGATTCTGGTGATTAATATTACCTTGTTGGCCCTGTTTTAATTTCCGATTCTTAAATAAATAACCCCTAAAAGCCACCTAAAAGTCCCCAGTATTGGCTATTGTTACCTGAGATAAAATCAGGTTGCTATGCTCCTTCCGTCTACCAGATAGAGGACTGAGCAGCTGTGTGCACTGGGAACTGATAGTGAGTCAACATTGTAAGGGAATGTATAAAAAGCCAGGTTCTTCCTGACAGGAGATAACAGTGCTGGGCTGTGTGTGTGAACTTCTCCATATGCCTGTGCTTGGCAGACACTCCCTTAGCAGTGAAGGACGATGTAGAGCCCAGTGTATAAACGACAGCCTTATCTGATAAGAGGAGAGCTTGTAGAAGGACTACAGGCTTCAGCCAGACCTGGGACTTTCACTGCAAGACCCCCCCTATACAGAGCTGGTCTTCACTAACTTCACTGCAGGCGTCCTATGGATTAGCCTCAGGGCTGGGGGCGGCCATCTTAACAGAATAGTGAAATTTCAGTTTTATGCAGACTGGTTGCTAAGGGCTGAATCTTATTAAATAAGGGGTAAGTAAGTCTAATAGTTATTGATTCAGGAATATTATCATATTAGTAACTACATATATGAAAACTGAAATTAGGGTCTAAATGTGACAGTTATCCTTTAAACCCTTGGCTACCATGTGAAGACTTCGGCACCCTGTGGTCTAATTTGCAGGGTACTGATGCCTGATAAAGGAAGCCCCCTCCCTTTAAAACACTTAGAATACCACTGTCGCTATTGACCACAGCATCTACGGAGTTCAACAGCCCGGATCAGCGCTTTTGCAGATCTGGGCTGTTAAAGCAGAAGCCTGGCTCCTACTCTGCTGCATGAGAGATCGGTGCAGTACTTAGACTAGACTGCCGCGGTGGCCTAGCCTAAGGCCCGGCTGTTAAAAGGTGCATTATGTCTGGTTTAACAGAGTTGATCCTGATGTTAAATTACGCTTTATGTGGCTTATATAAGGCTATATTCACATCCAGTATTTTTATGGTGTATTTAAGGGATTTAATAGATATCTGTGAGAAGAAAAATCTACATACACATCATTTTTATTTGAGGTGGATAAGCGGTGCATGTTTTTTTCAAAACATAGATGCTGTGTTGATTTTTCTGGTGTTGTTCCTATAAGGTGCCTATATTGTGCCATTCCTATTTTTCCTACTATAAGTTTTTATGTATAGCCAGGCTGCAATAGAGGTCCATTTGGGTGTTGCCAGTTGGAGGTGTCCCTGCACAGTCTGCCCACTGGATAGTGTCAGACTGTGCAGTGACAACCCCCCCTCCCCAACTGGCAACACCCAGATGGAACTCCATTGCGGACTGCTGCCCATTCATTTATAAACTTCTAGAAGGAATAATAGGGGAATGGCACAACATAGAGTTATATGGAGAATAGATGCTCCAGAATTGTTATTACATGGGACCAGGATCCAAGTCCTCTTAAAAAAAAAGGCTCACAAAATTGCATATTACTAATAAAACAAATAAGTAATAAAGTAATAAAAGCACTGGAAAACAGCGGGGGTTATTTACTAACCAGAAATATGCCTATATTAGGCATATTTCTGGCGCAGATTGCGGTGCAAAGTTCCTTTGCAGTGCTATCTGCGACTTTTGCCCGCTCACGCCAGGTCTAAAAAAGTGGGTGCGGTGTGGACGGGGAAGAGGGCCTTCTCATTTACCTTTTTCGATGTGTGGTTCAGGTGTGGAAAATGGTCTAAATGTACCACAGCTAGAAAGCTGTTTTACATTTAGAAGCAGTGATGGATCCACTGAAGTTATGTGGAGGCCGGCGCCTCTACATAACTCCAGCGGATCCACCGAAAGCTATAGGAGATATTAAGATGGGCATCTAGAACGCTGGTCGTAATAAATGACCCCCAATGTGTGTGTAAATGAACTCTTAGAATAGCCTGAGTTTATAAAGGTTCATGTGGGAGATTTATCAAACTGGTGTAAAGTAGAACCGACTTAGTTGCCCATAGCAACCAATCAGATTCCTCCTTTAATTTTTACAGTTCCTTTGGAAAATGAAAGGAGGAATCTGGTTGCTATGGGCAACTAAGCCAGTTCTACTTTACACCAGTTTGATAAATGACCCCATTAGTCTTTTAGACAGAAATGATCAAATTCTTACATTCATGGAACCACATAATGTATATTTGCTTAGTTTATTTGCAAAACCTAACAATACTGTACGGGTCAATCACACTAACAAACAATACAGCAATACAGCATCTGGTATTGTAATCGTGACTGAAAAGCACAAGCCTCTATTGTAAGTTTCATAAGGATGTCCTTATTCTCATTGCCCTGCATTACGTTACAGCAACCTATCGATTTGAGTAAACAAGTGAAACCATTTCTGTAGAATTTGGGATACACCAGTACCCTGGAGGTTTAGGGAAGGACTGCCTGGCTCTATGACCTCTTCGTCCTAGTGAAACCTTCTGCTTGACTGCTTTAGATAAGCCGGCAATCATATTCTGCAAGTCTTCTAATATCTGCTTCTGAAATAGCACTTCAAAGTCACTGGTAGCTGTTGCTATATTTTCTAAGGACCTGGACAGGCTTTCAAGTTTGAGTTTCTCCTCTTCTGCCTCTTGTATCATCTCAAGCAGGCGATTTTGCTTTTTTTTGCAGTCATTTATCGCCAAATGAATTTGCTGTCTGTACTTCAGGGCTGCTGACTTCACATTTTCTGTCTTATGGAGCTTCCGTGCCGCGTGCTGGAGAGCACAGCTAGGACACAATAACCTTGTGAGGAAAGAAACGTAAAAATGTTATCAGGATTAAATGTACTTTGATGTGACTGTACCGTACATTTAGCAGGATGTTTCTACACTAAATACTTATTAATGACATGTACATTTAAAGAAGAACTCCCGCAAAAAATGTTATTCTCTGACCTGTTAGAAAGGTACATAATGTAATCTGTAGTGAATGTAATTTTCTTACTAGTGTCTGTATTTGTGAGTTATAACCTCCCTAATGCTTCTCATCTGTGTCATGAGACCAGCAATCAGACTCTCCAACTGACACAGCATATGTGTGGAAAGGAAGTCAGTTTCTCTATGTATTCCTATGGGAGCCTGACTCTCAGTCTCATAGGAATGAATAGAGAAGTAACTGACTCCCTGTCCTGTGTCAGCTGGAGATCAGAGAGTTGGTCACATGACACAACTGAGAAGTAGAAGGGAGGTTATAACTCACAAATACAGTCACTGATGAGACGATTACATTCACTACAGATGACATCATGTGCCTTTCTAACAGATCAGAAAATAAAATGTTTTGCAGGAGTTCTACTATAATAGAAGTTGGAATACTTTGCCAAACTAGACATTTTTTTGAACATTTTGTCATACAACATAGCAGATTTTTTCTTTCTTCTTTTCTTGTTCTTTATCTCCAGATCCCCACCTGTGGTTTTAAGGGGGTGGTATAAACAGGTTAAATGTGGTTGTTGTATATGATATATATGCAGTGTTATGGTGATTGTATTTTGATACCTTGATAAAAAAAAAACAAAGGGGTTGATTTATGGAATCGGATATGTCTGTTTTATGGCATAAAAAAATTGCAAGTCATGACAACTGCAACGTTTCCATGGCAACTACAACATTTTTGCGACATTTCATGATCCTTGCCGCTTTTCAAAGTGGTCTATCTTTAAGAGCTAAAAGTGAGATTAGACCCGGATTATGGCTCATTTACTGTGTGCGACTTTTGCAAAAGTCACCAAACAACGCTAGGCAACCCCCTGGTCTACTTTTACACCTAAAGGTGTAAACTACATTACATGTACGCCACATATATTATTAAAGGGGTTATGTACCTTTTGATTATTGATGATCTATACATTGAATAGATCATTAGCATATGATCGGTAGGGGTCGATACCCGGGAACCCCGCAGATCATCTGTTTGAGAAGGCATCATCACTCGCAGCAGCCTTCTTTCAGCAGGCCCAGCGACGTCACTACTAGTGTTGAGCGAATTGAAATTCACAAAGTGGACTTTCAGACAAAATTTCTAAAAAAATTTGATTCGCTGTGAAGCCGATTTTACTGGTAAACATAAAAAAAAATCATACTTACCTCATCAATTTTAGCGCGAAGAGGCCGTTTGTGTGGGGTGACGCATGGCGTCACCACGCCGGCTGACGTGATAACGTCATCATGCGCCACGGGAAATGCAAGAGAGCCGCAGCTCCCCTTTGTAATCAATTGGATGAGGTAAGTACAATTACATTTTTTTAAATTAGTAAACACTAAAATGCTTTAATACGGATCTTAGATACCGCAATCAATGATGAATGTGGCATCTGAGGGGTTCAATGATGTGGGGCCACGTAATCGCCGCAGAGGATCTGCTAAAGTTCTAAAGAGGCCAGCGTCTCTTCATAACTTCGGCGGATCCTCCACCAGTACTAAATGTGAGACAGCTTCCGAGCTGTCTTACATTAGACCATTTTCTAGGCCTAAAACAGGTGTAGAAAATGGTAAATGAGAAGGCACAGATAACCATCTGTGCCTGGAAAATACCTAATATAGGCTTATTTCAGTATAATAAATGACCCCTTCTATGTGTAATACTGGCTTAAAGGGGTTAGTGTCTTTAGATAACCATATTGGAAAAGAGCATCGCTTCTGTTAGCTTGAAGCCAGAGCAGAGCCCAAGGCTTCAGTAACATTAATGAAGTATATTAAAATATAAACTTTTGATGAAATCATCTCTGTGATAAAAGTATGATATAGTAAATCAGAGTTCAGATGGAGCCATTCTCAGAAAATTTCAGTGTAAATGCTACTAAAATCAGGATAGTATGCACAAATTGCGGCAGAGTATGATTACTGGCTGTTTTGGGGTAACTGGTTGACACAAGACTTCACTTTTTATGCTAGAAAATAGAAATATCTTTTTATAGTTGTGCAAAAATGATGCATTTGACATTTGTATTCTAGAATCAGTAACTATATGGTTTAAATATGGGAACCTGTCGGGAAATCTGTTGGATATAAAACTTAATTTATGATTAGGTGCACTCCTCATCATACTGTAAATGCCTTCTCTGCCAGTCTGTGCATCCCATCCTTGCCATGCCCCATTTTCAGAAATTGAGGACTTGAGGGTGTTTAGGTATGGGGGGGGGGGGTGATAGATCCCCTCTGCCCATTATTTTTTCAAAACGTTTTTTTCTGATTACGGTTATTATTTAATTTTACTCTGCTTTCTGTATATGACTATGTGGGCAGCCATCTTGCCGGAGCTGCTCTTCTGCTGAACAGCAGCTCAGAGTTATGCTTTACAGCAACCACACAGGTATAGGAAACTCTCACCTGGTAATGACTTATTGGCTTTTATGGCACAGGTTTGAGTGCATGCTTTGTGACCTTTGCAGAGGTCACTGCACAGAGAGGGGGAGGTAAGGTTAGTCTATCACCAAATGTCAATGTTTATTTTGACTTCAGATTTATAGTAGAGATGTAATCTTTCATTCATTCCTACCTATGATGATAATGAGGTGACTGCTGAGAAGTAGTCTTTACAGAAATGGAAGTATCAGTGTATTGATGTGCAAGATAAAACGCTCAAGCTTCTTAATAAAATCCACAAGCTTTACTGAAGAGAGAAAATTACACCATGGAGCACAACACAACATGTCTGGCATAGTGATAGCACAGTGGACATTTTCATGGACGTGAACATTTTAAGAGTTGTGCCAAATCATTAATTTATCCCCTGTCCATGGGATAGGATATAAGTATTTGATCAGATAATAAAAAAATATATTAACCCATAATACACTTATTATAGGTTATTAATTTTGGGATAAATGTATCAAGATAAACATTCCAGGTCTGGTGAGGGGCGTTATTTGAGATGAGAAAAAGATGATGAATTGATATTTCTTCATCTTGATTTTCTAGAAAGCTGAAGGAGAAGAAGGAGCATTTAGCTCATACACATCCTGGGAAAACCATGGGACTCTATGGCTCTCCCAGGCCAGGAGTTTGGAGGGAGAAGATTAGGGGTTCCAGGACAGAACTTTAAGGAATATCAAAAGAGAGAAGGCAAGATGAGGAGGTGAGTGTGAGACACTGACTAATCAGTTGGTGAGATATGAGGAGATCCAGGAGAGGGTCAACTCTGTGAAGAGCGTTTGTTACAGGAGAGAGTGGTCAACTGTGTAAGAGGTGGGAGGAAATGTTGAAAGAGTTTGAATGCAAACAGGAGTAATGAGACGTGGCAGTAGCTGGGCAAAGAGGATGGCTCAGGGTTGCTTAAGAATAGGGTTTTCGAAGATACTCGTTGTATGTATAGAATATTTTTTTAAATTTTATTACAGTTGCAAAACTACATGGTTTGGCACTGGACAAGTCCCTTTGTCAGAATGAAAACACGTGTATTAGAAATAAAGCACTGCATATTAGAAATGGAAAAAAACATAATAGGTCAGACAAGTTGGAGGACACAAGTAGAGAGGACATCCCATGGAATGTCTTTCTCACCGCCAATTACCCCAGTCTTATTCTGCTTCTTTATTTCATAGTCATTACAGGGAGAATATACAATACTTTTAATAACAGGCCTTATAAAAAGGTCTCCGTACAAGTCTAAACTTGACATTTCTGGTCTATCTGATTTGTTATCATTGACATTTTTTAGTCTTATTTAGGATTATAATGTCTCAATTTATAATTAAATTGGAAAGCAGTAAAAAGGCCTGTCATAGATTATGGCAACACTACAGGTCTACTCTGCAGTAGTAGGTAGTTCATATCAAATAAAAGCCTCTAAGGGGTTTTCTGGGAATATACATTGGTGACTTTTCTTTATGAAAGGCCACAAATGTGTGATCATCGCAAATGTAGTTGTGCTGGCACGGCGATTTAGCTCCATTTAAATGAAGCATCACATCCCTTCATGCTGATAAACACAAGCTGCCCAGAGGCTGGACCCCACAGATCACAGTTTCATGAGCTAGCTTCAGAAAGAGAAGAGTTGGCATGTGTAAACTGGTGATACTTATCTGCAGCTATTTTTCTGTTGAGCCCTTCACAAAGAGAAGGCAGGGTGGCACAAAAAGGTCCTCCTGGTGTGATACTAGCTGAGCAATAGTTCTCTCTGCGGTGCCCGTAACAGGAGCAGGTTCTGCAAGCGCTTACATACAAGCATTAAATGTAAATCTGTATACAAAGAACGCACCAGTTACGCGATTACTAAAATAAGTAGCCAAATCTACAGAACAAATATTAGAACTATGTAATATATCATTATTTTTATTTTGATATGATTTTAATGTGCTATTTACTATGAATGTGAGTGTTGAGTAGCGATAGAGCACAAGGGGTTAACACACTTTATACTGCAAACATGACTTACATGAAACTTCAACCATCCTCATTAAAAAAGATTGACACGTTTTCTTCCCTATTGCAAGGTTCTTTCTGTGGCAGATTTCCAGCCGCATCCAATAGCGACTATCTTACCTTACTGTTCCTTGCTTTCAATTAAAAATAATGATTTACACCCCAGCAAGTCTTTTCTGCAGCTTCAAATACAAATCATTGGCTTTTACTGTCTAGCCAGATTTTGAACCTTGCATATGCAAAATCCACTGCATCTAGTACTGTCGGCCTGCATGAATATGTATTATTGGGAGACAGATATTTCATATACATGTATACGGTACATTTTATCAGCTATGCTTCATTCTAAAATTCAGCATGGTGACATAATTCTTGTCCACTGTGATGTTTCCTTACATGAACCGTACGTAGTCATCACAAGTATTACCAATGTATTACAAACCTTTGACATTGATAGCAGAAGAAAGTCATAATTTCATCTTGATGTTTCTTGCAATATTGTTTACTTGACTTTTCTTCGGTTATAAAATTAATTATGGCAAAGTTGTCAGACAGACGAGAAATACACCAGACATCAAACATCTCAGTTGTTTGGCGGCAACTTGGACATCTGAGAGGTGGGATGTGGTCTTGCATTTCCAGAGGTAGGCCTTTGCTGAAGAGTTCTTGTAGACAATTCAGGCAAAATGTGTGGCCGCAACATAAAACCTTTGGTCTTCTGTCTGTCTCGTTGTATTTCTCAGTACAAATTGTACAGTGTAATAAACTGTATAAGCGTGAAGACATGGTGCTGAACCTCTGATGCTGGTAGCCTTCAAGTCTGTGTCTCTTGTATCTGAACTACTCCCTGCTTATCAAAGAACAAAGTGTGTGAAGGTGCTTAATATTTCTGCTACTGTATCAAGGCAACAGACTTGTCACAACCTGTATGTATTTGTATATTTACTGCTTGGCTTGTCTTCATAGTGAACTTGATTCTTTTGGGCAGACATGCCATTGTGATCTTGTTCCTGGCATGTGGTTCTCATTTGTAATTACAGGACTGTGTTGCGCATTTGGACTCATTTGAAGACCTTGTTGGACCTGTAAAGGTCTAATATCCTTTTATTTTAATGTTATTCTCATTTTTCTTGTCAATCATCTACCAAATCTAAATCACAATGTAATGTACCGTATATTTGTCCAATCTTTTTTAGCTCTAATTTTGTTAATGGGGTTCTCCAGGAATGGTATAATCATGGCCTCCAGCAATCCATTCTAGAATGTGACTAGTATGGGATATCTCCACTTGTACAGTTGCTTTGAGGGTGAAGGGGGGCATGTTACAGGGCACTCGAGCACTGCTTTTACTTTACACTGCTGAGGTTTGCTTTCTCATGTATGATTGCTCCTTTACTATCTATTATAGAGCAGGAACTCTGCTCTACAATAAATAGTAACGATGCAATCCTGTGTGATAAGCCATAATTTGAGTAGTCTCCGAGGATTGCTCCTGGTTAGCCAGAATCCTACTCCGCACTGATGAGGGGCAACACCCCAAAACAGCTGTCTGTGGATGGATAACTGGCATAGGTTTTCCCCGTCACATCCTTAAAGCTTGTAAAAAAGCGGGGTCTTGACATAGGGGCCACTTAATATGGTGGATTTGGTGATCTCTGTAATGGAGACACTCCTTTGCTTGGTTTTCCTTCCTTTGAGGGATATCTGGCTTTTATTGTGTTGTAGACCCATAACTGGGGCTCCACATTTATTTAGTATATTACTGTTTGCCAGGGAACTTTGCACTTTAGATTGCTGTGTTGAGACTCTTAAATGAGGCTCCGCGGTGTTTCTTGTAGCTGGTCTCCCTTAGATCAACTATTGTTTGAGTAGCCACATTTTAGGATGGATTGCTAGAGGCCATGTTTATACCATTCCTGGTGAACCACTTTAAGGACTTATATTCATATAGTTGTCAATCTCTGATAATACCTCCCATTTTGTTATTGAGCTAAGAAAGAGCATAGATTTAAATTAATAAATTACGGGGTATAGTGAATCTTTTCCCCCAAACTATATATCAATCTGCTCAGCTACTCCTGCTCCATAACATGTATGATGAAAGGTTCTCTTTAACTGGGCTGTTCACTCATTTTAAATTGATGGTGCACAAGTTAAATTAATTACTTAAATTAGGTCTTCCTCCTGCAGACCATATCCAAAAAATGGTGACAGTAACTCCACCCCAAATGCAGCAAAATGTTGTGATCTTCAAATGACTTAAGAAAGTACCTCAATGTGGCAAGTCCACCCTGCCACACCACCAAGAAAAGCAATGATATTACTGAAGATGCAGACAATAAAAAGAAATTAAAGAGGATATCCCACTATAAGAACTTATTTACAAGATAGGTAATAAGTATCAGATTCTTGGAGTTCTGGAATCCCCCAAAAAGGTTTAAAAGAATGAGATCCTTGAGTCCACTGAGTAAATTATGTCATGGCCCTTCAACTGTATGGAACTGCTGAAGAGAAGCTGAGTGCAATGCCTGGCTATCTCCAGCAGTTCCATAAAGATGAATGGCGCAGCAGTGCACATGCGTGACCATTGTTCCATTCACTCTGAGGCTCAGGGACTCATTCTCCTGGGAGTCCCAGCAGTAAAACTCTGACCAATTAGATACTAAACATCTACATGCAAGATAGGTCATATGTATCTGATTGTTTCAGATCCCACCAATGAGATATGTATCACCTAATCTATGGATAAATTAAAAGTTCTTGGGGTGGAACAATCCCTTTAAGGCTTTAGCACATACCGTACTTCAGTAACTTCACAGTCAGCTATCACGCTAGCACATTGGATGTCACCAAAAGACTACCTTATCCAGGCCAGATTTCTTGTGACAGATTTTCATTTCCTCCATATATTATACATTTTTTTTGAAAAGACCACCCCCTTAGAGGATCACTTTTCAATGGGATTTTGGGTGTCCATCTCAAAGAGGTTTCATTGTATATTAACTGTTAGCTGAAAGAAGATAAAGCAGTTTTAGACAACCCAAGATTTTGCTTTATTTTCCAAGTCAACAATAGATGTAACGCTTATATACAGGTATGTGTTAATAGATTTGTCAATGGGATGGCACAGAAAAGCCTTCAGAATAGCATCTTGTGTGACCATCTGTTATCCTGAACTTGGCACCATTACCTTAGTTTATAATGTGCTGCAGCAGAATACCCTCTGATGTATTTTCTGAAATGATTATTTTTATACTTTTAAATGAGGTCTGCCACCATTTGGTCTGTTCATGTTCACCATAATTTTCTTGTTATAGTTCCTTGTGCTAGCCTATGGATTGTTGTTAAACTTATACATTTCCGGATGAACTTGGATACATAATAACAAGTACAAAATTAGAAGTCGGCAGTATAGACAACTAAATATTTCAGGAGCTGTCATATGTAATATAATAAACTCAGTGTGGTGTGAGATGCTGAAAATGCGGGGTAGTGTACTAAACGTTTGTGCTGGAAAGGGAAGAGTTTCTCTTTTGGCTGCAAGGCAGATTGTTCATATCAGCTACATGTAGGACACACGTATTTAATCTCATAAAGCCAGATTTATTGCTGTGTACAAACACTGGTTTGGAATAAAATGAAAACTACTATTAATATGACACTTGTGGCACTGTTTCTCTACCCACTGATAAAGCAGGGAGATGAATTATTGAAGTCTTTCTATGGCTCTATCCCAATGCCCATATTTTGTCTCAAGATTCTTCCCATACTGTACATCCCACACTGAACAGATGACTACTAGATGCATTATATAACACTATAAAAACATGCCGTTCATTTAATCAGCCTAAGTGTTTCTAATGGAGAGAAAAACCTCATCTAATCAACATTTAGCATTCAGCATTGCTAAAATGCATGCAAAAATGGTAAAATGACTAAGAAATGGGTTTCTGGCACTATCACACATTAAGAAATGTACCATTAACTGGGCTGTGCGCTTTAAAGGGCATCTGTCAGCAGATTTGTACCTAGGAAACTGTCTGACCTGTTACATGTGCACTTGGCAGCTGAAGGCATCTGTGTTGGTCCCATGTTCATATGTGCCTGCATTGCTGAGAAAAATTATGTTTTAACCCCTTAAGGCATTATGCACCAGGAATTGTACAGAGCGGGCTGCTGCAGTGAGTCCGCTCTATACACGGTGGGTGCCGACTGTATAATACAGCAGGCACCCGGCCGCAATGATGGGGAACAGCGATCATGCCAAACCCTGTCATTTAACCCACCGTGTTCAAAAGCTCCCTCTGCCTCCTGATCAGAGCCCCCGCAGTGAAATTGCAGGGCTCCGATTAGTTACCATGACAGCCTGGGTGCTCCTGAAGCTTCCCAGGCCTATCATGGTAAGCTTCCTGCCAAGTGGTGCACAAGGCACTGCTCAGCAGGTAGCATGTCAGATTGCTGTTCACCCTAATAGATCTCTATTAGAGTGAATAGGGCGAGGGATCAAATGATCCCAAATTCTAGCCCCCCAAAAGGGCTAAAAGTTTTTGTGAAAAAAGTAAAAGAAGTTAACAAAACCCCATAAAAATATTAAAAGTTTAAAACACCCCCTTTCCTTATTTTACGTATAAAAATATATAAACAATAAAAAGATGTCTGAACTATTAGAATATTTTTCCTGCACAGTGAAAACTGTAATGGAAAAAATAACTCTATTGTTCTAATAAAAAGGAAACTCTTTTATCTCATCCTTAAAGGACATCCGTCAGAAGGATCAACGCTATTAAACCAGCCTGACACTGCTAGATAAAATCATTACTTTCTTCTCTCAATCTGTTGCTGCATTTATAGGTTGTAAGTGGTTTTAAAAATTTGCAGTTTTGGGCTTAAGCACATGGAGGATGGGTCCTAGCCACTCGGTGCACTTCAGCACTTGGCCTTTAAAGTTAAAGGGGTTGTCTGGGTTCAAAGCTGAACCCAGACATACCCCCATTTTCACTCGAGCAGCCCCCCATGATATGAGCATTGGAGCATCCTTTGCCTTGCGCTGAATTGCATAGGGCAAAGGCTTTTTTTAGGAGACCCGGGGGACTGCTAGGCGGAAGCTTCCGCCTAGAAGTGAGCTTGGTGACGTCACCGGCACTAATGGGCGGGCTTTAGCGCTGCCCTATACTGTAAAATGGCTAGGGCAGCAGTAAAGCCCACCCATCAGAGCCGGTCACGTCACCAGCAACTCTGCTAGTTGGAAGCCTCTGCCTAGTAGTGTTAAAAACATAAACAAAAAAGCCCTTGACCTGTGCAATCCAGCACAGGGCAAGGGAGAATTCATGCTCCGATGCTAATATCAGGGGGGCCGTACGGGTGAAAATGGGGTTATGTCTGGGTCTGCTGTCTGGTTATGTCAGCTCTGAACCCGGACAACCCCTTTAAGGACCGACATCAAACACAATTTTATTAATTTTTTTTTTCCTGTGGACTGGTAATGCGTTTCAGGCATAGGTCATCCAGTAGAGGCATAATATGAACTAACTTCAGGCTATTCTAAATTGAACCCAATAATTAGAGACAAGGACATTTCTTTAAATGTATTTTGGGTCTAATTCTACCAAAGTGGAAGATTTTATTTTATTTATATATAAATTCTGCCGAAATCAAAGTGCTAATATTGTCCTGAAAAGTTGTGGATAACACTCTGAAGTCTACTAGGACTAAACCCTTTTAAGATTTTGCAAAGACAGCAATACAAATGTCAATGTGACAGGGACATACATGACTTTGGGTAAGTGCATGGTTGACGGTGATAGCAAACAGCCTGTTTAAAAACACACTGCACTGTCGGAGTCGTTATTCTTTTCAAAATAAAATGAAACTCTAAAAATTGTCTCTTATTGGGGACCTATGTCAGCCAGTGTTTATGCACATGCAGTAGTATGGGAAGAAACAATGGCTTATTCTGAACAAGCGGTCCAAAAATGATCCCTTAATTGGGTCAGACATCTGATTTATTTACAAAAAGTTCAACTGGACACAGGCTGCAGCAAAAATATCAACTGACCATGACCCTGCACGTTATGTCCAGTCAGGTTTAGTACACTTATAATTCAATGAAAAAACTGTGCAAGGCTTATTAAAAAACATGCACAATTGGACACAGTCTGCAGCAAATATATACATTGACCTTGATGCTGCATGATACGTTCAATCAGGTTTTGTACATTTATAATTAAAGGAGCTTTGCAACAGACTTTTGGGTAAAAAATGCGCAATTGGATACAGTCTGCAGCAAAAATATACCGTGACCATGAAGCTGCAAAATTTAAGAAACTTTGCAACAGCTGTGTCCAGTGTCCAATCATCAGCGAGTGCATCACTCTGAAGGGCCCTTTACACGGGCCGACAATTGAACGGATCATCGATAAGCAGCGTGGCTAGTAACGCTCGTTAGCGATGATCTGGCGGTGTAAATCCACTGCCGATTACCCAATGAACAAGCAAAACACTTGTTCATCGGGTAATTGTGTCTAATTGTTTTTGCAGCACAAAAGATCATCGTTTCCCGGTGGCAGATCGAGCTGTGTAAACACGATCTCCTGCCTGTATGGGGAAGAGCGATAGCATTAGTGATCGCTCCTCCCCGTACTCTGGAGGAGATCACTGCACGTAAGTGCACCGTTCTCTTCTGCTAGCGATCAGCAGATTGTCAGGAAGGAATGCTTCCTTCCCAACATACTGCCTGATCGTCGTCCCTTGTAAAGGGACGTTTACTCACTCTTTCTCTATCAATTAATTAAATCAGTCAATGTAACTGAATCCTTAAAACTTTTCATATAAGATCCTGAACTTGCCTTTAGGTTATGTGTCTGAAGGTAACTTTCCTTTCTGTATGTGTGGCAGACACATCCTGCTTAGTGCTTATGTACGTCCAAGCTCAGAATGACAGAATTTCCTAATTTGGGATCATAGTACTTATGACACACCTCTATATCATCCCTCCTGATTAGCTGAGGCTGACCACAAGGCATTTTATGTTAGCCAGGGCCATTTCCAGGATCGTGGGATCCTCTATCCTCATCTTCTCTGGCCTGCTGGGCTCACTGCTGTACTGTGATGGTGGGTGTTATTTTGGGTGCTTTGTACGACCTGAATCCTAAAAACTTTGGCTTTGCTTGAAAAACAATCTTTGGTAAATTCTAAACTGATTTGCTTATCTCTTATCAATAATAAAACCATATGCCATAAGCTCCAAATTTCACCCTAGTGGCCATTGAAGGTAAGCTATTATTTTTTATGGCTAAACAATCCTGGCCTTCTTTATTGAAATATAGCATTTATCATATTATAAAAGTCTTTCTGCGTTCAGACAGAAATAAGTGAAACTTACATAGGGTTAGGACATTCCGTTTTTTTGCTGACTCATAGACTTCAATAGGGCCATGTCCTGATTTTCACTGACAAGTATAGAACATGTTTCATTTTTTTTGCTGAGCCGTGCAATGGAAGAAAAGGGCCCCATAGAAGTGAATGGGACAGCATCTCATCCGCAAAAAAAGGATCTGCATTTTTGCGGACAGCATACGGCCGTCTGAATGAGCCCTTACTGCATACTTTTTACACATTTAGGGTCCATTCACAAGTTCGCAACTGTTTTGTGGTGCGCGAATTGCAGATCCGCAAAACACGGACACCAGCCATGTTCGTTCTGCATTTTGCGGACCGCACATGGCCGGAACCATAACAGAAATGCCTTTTTTGTCTGCGGATAAGAATAGGACACGTTCTATTTTTGAAAATGAATGGGTCTGCACCCGTTCCACAATAATTGCGGAACCAATGCGGATCCATTTTGCGGACGTGTGACGTTGTGGACCTAAGGGTCCATTCACACGTCCGTAGTGTATTGCGGATCCGCAATACACTGGGCCGGCACCCCTATAGAAATGCCTATTCTTGTCCACTATTGCGGACAAGAATAGGACATGTTCTATTTCTTTCGGGAGCCGCTGCCCGGAAGTACGGAGGCGAGGACCAGAAATGCGGATGCGGACAGCACAATGTGTGCTGTCCGCATCCTTTGTGTCCCCATTGAGAATGGATAGGTTTGCACCTGTTCCGCAGAATTGCAGAACGGATTCGGACCCATTCTACGGACGTGTGAATAGGCCCTTAGGCTGAGTTCACACTTCAGTGCAGGTCAAAAACACAGAACAAGTACAAATCTTTCCATTACACCTTCCATAGTAGGCTTCACTACTGGTTTTGGCTTACAATAACTGATGGAAATAACTGAAGTGTGAACTTGGCCTAACAAGCCAAAAAGAAGCTGTTAAAAATCCTGTGTATTACCATATATAAATGTAAAAAGTAGCACTCCGCTGATATACAGCAATGTTATGCAGGCAAAAGTGCTGTGCTATTAAACTGTTGCAAGAGATGCTGCTGCATAGAACACACATCATATTAAAACATAAGATCAAAGCTCTGATCCAAAATTCGAATATCATCTAGAGCTCTTTTGACCCTACATTATTTCCTGTTGACTGAAACTACTGAGAAAATGTGAAGAGCAGCTTAAATGGGCTGTCTCATTTTAGCAAATGGCATTTATCACGTAGAGAAAGTTAAAACAAGGCACTTACTAATATATTGTGATTATGCATATTGCCTCCTTTGCTGGCTGGATTCATTTTTCTATCACATTATACACTGCTCGTTTCCATGGTTACAGACCACCCTGCAATCCATCAGCGGTGGTCGTGCTTACACAATATAGGAAATAGCATCAGCCTCTCTGGTGGCTGGGACCATGAGAGCGCACATAGGCTATTTGTGGAAAACTATATTGTGCAAGCACGACCACCACTGATGAATTACAGGGTGGTCTGTAACCATGGAAACAAGCAGTGTATAATGTGATGGAAAAATGATTCCAGTGAGCAAAGGAGGCAATATGAACAATCACAATACATTAGTGAGTGCCTTGTATTAACTTTCTCTACATGATGAATGCCACTTACTGAATCGAGAAAACCCCTTTAACCGCCTGCCGACGCCTAACGCAGGGATGCGTCCAGGCGGCAGGTCTGTTCCTCTTTGACGCGGCGGCGCATTATCTCGCGAGAGGCGAGATTTGCTGTGAACGCGCGCGCACTTGGGAGTCTCAGGAGTTATACTGCAGCCTGCCAGTGATGATCAATCGCTGGCAGGCTGTAGATTTAAAATAAAAGGCATCAAACAGGTATATTAGACGCTGTTTTGTTAACAGCGTCTGATATACCTGCTACCTGGTCCTCTGGTGGTCCCATTTGCTGGGATCGACCACCAGAGGACCAGGTAGCTATGTAAAGTAGCACCAAGCACCACACTACACCCCCCCCCCCTGTCACTTATTAACCCCTTGTTAACCCCTGATCACCCCATCTAGATTCCCTGATCACCCCCTGTTACTGGTCACCCCCTTGTCATTGTTCACACCCCTTGTAAGGCTCCATTCAGACGTCCATATGTGTTTTGCGGATCCGTGGATTCACGTATCCGTGGATCCACAAAACACGGACACCGGCAATGTGCTTTCCGCATTTTGCAGATCCGCACATTGCCAGAACTATATAGAAAATGCCTTTTTCTTGTCCGCAATTGCGGACAAAGAATAGGACATGTTCTATATTTTTCTTGAGCGGAAGTGCAGACCTGGAAGTGCGGATCCGCAATTCCGGATCCGAGCGGGACAAAGTCTGTCCCCATAGAAATGAATAGGTCCGCAATTCCGTTCCGCAAACAGAATTGCGGACGTGCGAATGGGGCATAAGGGTCCCTTATCACCGCCAGTTAGTTAGCTACTTGTTAGGTAGTTAGCGCCCAGCCCACCGCACCGCAGTCACTGATTTTGGCAGAGATTTTTTCATCCACATTGATCGATGCGAATGAAAAAATCTGTGGCGTTCATTTTTTTTTATTTATTTTTTTTTATATTACCCGCATGCTCAATATAAGGAGAATAGCAGAAACTCCTAATGCTGGCCATACATGTAATGATTGCGGAGACCCTCAAATGCCAGGGCAGTACAAAAACTTCACATGTGACCCCATTTTAGAAAGAAGACACCCCAAGGTATTCCGTGAGGGGTATGGTGAGTTCATGTAAAATTTTATTTTTTGTCACAAGTTAGTGGAATATGAGACTTTGTAAAAAAATAAAAATATCAATTTCTGCTAACTTGTGCCAAAATTTTTTTTTTTCTGTGAACTCGCCATGCCCCTCACGGAATACCTTGGGGTGTCTTCTTTCCTAAATGGGGTCACTTGTGGGGTATTTATACTGCCCTGGCATTTTAGGGGCCCCTAAAGCGTGAGAATCCAAATGCGTAAAAATGGCCTGTGAAATCCTAAAGGTACTCATTGGAATTAGGGCCCCTTTGTGCATCTTGGCTGCAAAAAAGTGTCACTCATGTGATATCGCCGTACTCAGGAGAAGTAGGGCAATGAGTTTTGGGGTGTATTTTTATATATACCCATACTTTGTGTGAGAAATATAGCTGTAAATGACAACTTTTTAAATTTTTTATACAAAGTTGTCAATTTACAGAGATATTTCTCTCACCCAACATGGGTATATGTAAAATACACCCCAAAACACATTCGCCCTACTTCTCCAGTACTGGCATACCATGTGCCACTTTTTGCAGCCAAGATGCGCAAGACCTAATTCAATGAGTACCTTTAAGATTTTACAGGCATTTTACGCATTTAATTCTCACGCTATAGACCTAAAATGTCGGGGCAGTATAAATGCCCTACAAGTGACCCCATTTTGGAAAGAAGACACCTCAAGGTATTCCGTGAGGGCATGTCGAGTTCACAGAATTATTTTTTTTTTTGGCACAAGTTAGCGGAAATTGATATTTTATTTTTTTTATTTTTGTTTTTTTACAAAGTCTCATATTCCACTAACTTGTGACAAAAAAAAAAATTAAATTTTACATGAACTCACCATACCCCTCACGGAATACCTTGGGGTGTCTTCTTTCTAAAATGGGGTCACATGTGGGGTATTTATTCTGTCCTGGCATTTTAGAGGCCCCTAAAGCGTGAGAAGAAGTTTGGAATCTAAATGCGTAAAAATGCCCAGTGAAATCCTAAAGGTACTCATTGGAATTTGGGCCCCTTTGCGCACCCAGGCTGCAAAAAAGTGTTACACATGTGGTATCGCCGTACTCAGGAGAAGTAGGGCAATGTGTTTTGGGGTGTATTTTTACATATACCCATGCTGGGTGTGAGAAATATCTCTGTAAATGACAACTTTTTAAATTTTTTTATACAAAGTTGTCAGTTTACAGAGATATTTCTCTCATCCAACATGGGTATATGTAAAAATACACCCCAAAACACATTGCCCTACTTCTCCTGAGTACGGCGATACCACATGAGTGACATTTTTTTGCAGCCAGGGTGCGCAAAGGGGCCCAAATTCCAATGAGTACCTTTAAGTTTTACATGGCGGCTCACAATTTAGCCCCACCCAAAATGCCAGAGCAGTAAACACACCCCACAAATGACCCTACTTCGGAAATTAGACACCCCGAGGTATTCACTGAGGGGCATAATGAGTCCGTGGAAGATTTTAGTTTTTTTTGTCAGAAGATAGCAGAAATGGAAACTTTATTTTTTTTTTTTTCCTCAGAAAGTGTCTTTTTCCGCTAACTTGTGAAAAAAAATGAAATGATACATGAACTCATCATGCCCCTTCGCGAATACTTTGGGGTGTCTTCTTTCTAAAATGTTTGGGGGGTATTTATACTTTCCTGGCATTCTAGCACCTGAAGAAACATGACAGGCGCTCAGAAAGTCAGAGCTGCTTCAAAATGCCGAAATTCACTTTTTTGCACCATAGCTTGTAAACGCTATAACTTTTACCCAAACCAATAAATATACACTTATTGGATTTTTTTTTATCAAAGACATGTAGAACAATAAATTTAGAGAAAAATTTATATAGAAATGTAGTTTTTAAAAAAAAAATTACAACAGAAAGTGAAAAATGTCATTTTTTTGCAAAAATTTCGGTCATTTTTGATTAATAGCAAAAAAAGTAAAAATGTCAGAAGCAATGAAATATCACCAAATGAAAGCTCTATTATTGAGAAGAAAAGGAGGTAAAATTCATTTATGGGGTAAGCTGTATGACGGAGCAATAAACGGTGAAAGTAGCGTAGTGCAGAATTGTTAAAAGTGGCCTGGTCATTAAGGGTGTTTAAGTTAGGGGGGCTGAAGTGGTTAATAGCTGTATATGAATAGAGTTTACTTTACATACATTCTTCTGATACACAGGTACTTTTGGCTCGTTAAGATGGTAGTAAAAGTTGTCTCACAAAATTTAGTTGGAATAGTTGGGTTCGGACAGGTCATTAGTATCTGATCAGTGGGGGTCCGACACCCAGCCCCCCCCCCCCCGCCGATCAGCTGTTTGAAAAGGCACCAGCTCTCGCATTAGTGACACGGTCTTCTCCCTGCTCATCAAGCACAGCACTGTCCATTTGATAGCAGCTGTGCTTGGTATAACCATTCAGAACCTAGGCTAGTGATGGCTATCCTCCGGCACTACAGCTGTGGTGAAACTATGACTCCCAGCATGCTCCATTCATTTCTATGGAGTTCTGAGAATAGCCAAGCAAGTGTACATCTTGGGAGTCGTAGTTTTACCACAGCTGGAGTGCCGGAGGTTAGCCATCACAGACCTAGACCATATGACCGGTGAATGTGATGTCACATGGCCTAGGGAAAGTTGAGAGAAGGCCTCTGCACTACTGCAAGCGCCAATGCCTTCTCAAACAGCTGATTGGCGGGGGTCTTGGGTGTCAGACCCCCACTGATCAGATACTGATGACTTATCTGATACTGATGACCTGTTCTGAACATCAGTTCAAAAATCTTGGAAAACACATTTAAGTCTACATTGGTCCAACATTCTGTATTCATTTCTAATAGGGGTTTTCCAATAGGTTGACTAATAGCCTATCCTTAGGGTAGGTCATTAATATCAGATTTGGCACAGCGTTGTACAGTTGTAGAGGCTTTAGTGAATGGAACTAAGCTTCAGAGAGCTGCAGTACTAGGTACAGCCACTACAAAGATGTACAGAAGCAATAAAGGGAATGTTTCGTTCGCCAGGGCACTGCATCTCCTTTAAACCTTTCACCCCCGGAGGATTTTTCATTTTTATTTTTCACTCCCTGTCTTTCTGGGGCCATAATTTTTTGTTTTTCCATTCACATAGCCATATGAGGGCTTGTTTTTTGCAGGACAAGAATTCTACTTTCTAATGGCACCATTTCATATTGCATACAATGTACAGGGAAAACTGGCAGTTTTGTTTTTACAGTGTTCCTTATGCAGTAAAACTGACCAGTTACCTTCATTCTCCAGGTCAGTATGATTACGGCGATACCACATTTTTTAGTTTTTCTTGTGTTTTACTGAAAAAAATAAAAACTTTAAAATAAATTATTATTTTTCTTTTCATCACCATATTCTGACCCCTGTAACTTTTATGTAGTTATGTGTACGGAGCTGTCCTTCTCTCATAGACTTCAATGCATTAGCATTGGAGTCTTTTAGAAATTCACTGTGTTCCTATGAAGCTCTGTCACAGGGACTCCGAAGGATCATATCACTGGCAGCCTCGGATCATTCAGGAGGACTGAGATTGCCACACAGAATATCCGGCTCCCTCAATACCCGCTAGCGGGAGCCATTGCAGTCCCAGGTGCACACGCTCCTGGGTTTTTTAGGTCCCAGATGGTCACATTTGACCATGGCATCTGGGGGGTTAAATGTCTGCGATCAACGCTGTCGTCGATTGAAGACATTAGCCCCAGGTTTCCTCTGTTTAAAACAGCAGGCAGCCGGCGGCTGGATATGGAACAGGTGCCATTTTAAAGACCCACTAAGTGTACAGTGCTGGGCAGGAGAGGATTAATTTTCTGATTGGTAGAGGTGCCCTTACTGATCTGATATTGATGACCTATTCTAAAAACCCAGTTGGAGATCTGTTTTTCTGATGCAGATCCCCAATTTCCCTGCATAGTACAATGTTAGAAAATGTTCCTGAAAAAGTCCTGGCTTTCTCCTTAGTTGTGGCTGTAGGAAAACTAGAATTTTATAGCTTTTTTATATGTCTATACAGGGAATGTGTATTAGAAAAATGGGTCTCCAATCAATATAATGGCATATTACATTGATTATGTATTTTATACATACAAACGACAAGGTGTTAAAAGGTGGTGATTGACTTCAAGTTATCTTGCCAAAAAAGGTTAATTGGTTGGGAAAGAAACCTCTACTTGGCTTGAGACCATTAAGCAAATTAAGCAAATTACCATACCATGGATTGCAAGTGCATTATATTTCTTCAAATATGAGAAATGGGCAACACGAAGCGGCCTTCTCAATAAGCATGTCAGTCTATTGTTAAGAATTGAAATGCATCCTGTGTCATTACCCAGAACTGCAGATTTCATACAAAAGTTAAAAGGATTATCCCAGGAAAAATATTCTACATTTTTCAAACCAGCCTTTGGATCTGAATACTTTAGTAATTGCATGTAATTAATAATTTTGTATAGCCAGTTCACTAAAATCTGTATGTATTTCTTATTTCTATTTATCTTCCCAACTCACTATGCTCAGTTTAAATCTTCCACTTGTATCAGCTGAAGGACACATCCATGAGAAAGGACACACCCCCTACAATAAATCTAGCAGAGCAATTGGAGCAATGAATAGGGAGATCTTTAGATCCAGGTGAACTACAGGACTGAGTGTAGCATTAATAGAAAGAGATTGTCATGTACTATACATTGATCATGGGATAATTGACATCAAACCCAGCACAATGCCTGGCAGCGTTGCCTCAGCAAAATTGATACATAACTTTTTCCCTAATCTGCAGCATCATTTCAGAGAAAAACCTACCTGTTCAGCCAACTCTTAATTAGTTCTGGCTAGTTCCTGATACTAGTTAGTGATGTCGCGAACATAAAATTTTCCGTTCGCGAACGGCGAACGCGAACTTCTGCAAATGTTCGCGAACATTGCGAACCGCCATAGACTTTAATAGACAGGCGAATTTTAAAAACCAAAGGGACTCCTTCTGGCCACAATAGTGATGGAAAAGTTGTTTCAAGGGGACTAACACCTGGACTGGGGCATGCCGGAGGGGGATCCATGGCAAAACTCCCATGGAAAAATACCTAGTTGACGCAGAGTGTGGAAGTTGTAATCGCAATGCGATTAATACAGGTTATATTAATCGCATTGCGAATTCAACTTAGAGCTGGGTTCCTAATGGTTGTATTGCTAGAAATTCTAGCAATACAACCATTAGGAACCCAGCTCTAAGTTGAATTCGCAATGCGATTAATATAACCTGTATTAATCGCATTGGGATTACAACTTAGATCTAGTTCCTAATGAGTTGTATTGCTAGAATACAACGAAGATTGAGAATATAGCGCTAAATTCTCAATCTTCGTTATATTCTAGCAATACAACCATTAGGAACCCAGCTCTAAGTTGAATTCGCAATGCGATTAATACAGGTTATATTAATCGCATTGCGATTACAACTACTAACACTGCAGCTTCAGAATGAATCTAAGATGGATGCCGTCCTTGCTTTTTGATAGGAGGTGGGAGGGTCTGGGAGGGAGACTAATGTACTAGCCCTAAAAGGGCTTTTTGGGAGTACTGTCAGGAGGCTGTCCTTACAGCAGAGATCTGATGAGTCTTTCAGGACTGGAGTGGACACTGAATACACTAGCCTAGCTATCGATTTCCCTATTAAATCAGCAGCAGCTACACTGTCCCTCCTCTCACTAAGACTGCAAATTCTGAATGAATCTAAAATGGATGCTGTCCAGGAGATGGGAGGGTCTGGGAGGGAGGGTATGATAATTGGCTGGAATGCGTCTGCTGACTGTGATGTAGAGGGTCAAAGTTTACTCAATGATAGGGGTGGACCTAACATTGCATATGTTCGCCCGCCGCGACGAACGCGCACAAGCTATGTTCGTTGGGAACTATTCGCCAGTGAATAGTTTGGGACATCTTATTTGCGAATTCAACTTAGAGATGGGTTCCTAATGGTTGTATTGCTAGAATATAACGAAGATTGAGAATTTAGCGCTATATTCTCAATCTTCGTTATATTCTAGCAATACAACAACCATTAGGAACTCAGATCTAAGTTGAATTCTCAATGCGATTAATATAACCTGCATTAATCGCATTGCGAATTCAACTTAGAGCTGAGTTCCTAATGGTTGTTGTATTGCTAGAATATACGTTATATTCTAGCAATACAACCATTAGGAACTCAGCTCTAAGTTGTAATCGCAATGCGAATAATACTTACAATTATTAATCGCTTTGCGAATCCATTTGATGCCTCTATTTGATTGTATATGACGGTTGACTATGACTACGACCAACGTGCTGCTGCCTCCAAAGCAAGATATCTGAACCCCCAGGGGCCATTTGGGCGTTTTTGATAAAAACGCATCAAAACGCATCTGCGTTTTTATAATTTTTCATTTTCTAGTTTATTTTTTGTGTATTTTGCCACATTTGGTTGCATATTTACATTTGGTATAGGCAAATATGGTAGTCTAGATCATGCGTCTATACCAAAACCTAGGATCATTGTTTGACAGCATATTTTCTAAGCCATGTAGCTGAATATAGATTTGGGCAGAGTAATGATCTAGACTACCATATTTGCCTATACCAAATGTAAATATGCAACCAAATGTGGCAAAATACACAAAAAATAAACTAGAAAATGAAAAATTATAAAAACGCAGATGCGTTTTGATGCGTTTTCTATCAAAAACGCACAAATGGCCCCTGGGGGGTTCAGATATCTTGCTTTGGAGGCAGCAGAACGTTGGTGGTAGTCATAGTCAACCGTCATATACAATCAAATAGAGGCATTAAATGGATTCATAAGCGATTAATAATTGTAAGTATTATTCGCATTGCGATTACAACTTAGAGCTGAGTTCCTAATGGTTGTATTGCTAGAATATAACGTATATTCTAGCAATACAACAACCATTAGGAACTCAGCTCTAAGTTGAATTCGCAATGCGATTAATGCAGGTTATATTAATCGCATTGAGAATCCAACTTAGATCTGAATTCCTAATGGTTGTTGTATTGCTAGAATATAACGAAGATTGAGAATATAGCGCTATATTTGTTATCTTCGTTATATTCTAGCAATACAACTATTAGGAACTCAGATCTAAGTTGTAATCGCAATGCGAATAATACAGGTTATATTAATCGCATTGCGATTTACAATTACTATTACTGCAGCTTCAGAATGAATGTAAGATGGATCCTATCCTTGTGTTTAGATAGGAGGTGGGAGGGTCTGGGAGGGAGGGTATGCTGATTGGCTGGAATGTGTCTGCTGACTGTGAGGTACACGGTCAAAGTTTGCTCAATAATAAAGTATAGGGGCGAACGCGAACATCGAATATGTTCGCCCGCCGCGGCGGACGCGAACAAGCTATGTTCGCCGGGAACTGTTCGCCGGCGAATAGTTCGGGCCATCTCTAATACTAGTGACTATTCAGGTGGGAGGTCTCTACCACTCAGTTTTAGTGGAATGTCCCCTTAGCCACTGACACTGAGCCATGGGGACCACCCACTTGACTATTCGCTAGTATCCATTGTCAAAACCAATATACTTTAATATATTATTTCTTCTTTTTTTTAACCATGAAGCCAGCTGGATAAAATCATAAGACTGGGAACATAACTTGGTCTGATTCTGCCCCTGGACTTGAATTGTAGTCTCTTATTTTTCTATAGCTGAAAATACTTGTGTTCCTTCCATAAATATCATTGCAGTAGACTACGTGCAGTCCGTAAACTTCTATTCCAAATTACTTACATAGACAGGAATTTGGACTTCTCATTACAATGGAAATCTTTACAATCTTTAATTAGGCTTGATCTGATTGTCGCCTCGGCTAATCCCTGTCTGGATCTGATTCTGAAATATTATTAGGCTCTAAACACATTTTTTAATATTAGCTGTTTCAATGTAAATAAGTACAGTATTAAATTGATAGATATTCCCTATAATCATTTCTATACAGGTACAAATGATATATTAGCAAGCAGGAGACTATAGTATAGGTTTATTTTTAGTGAAATCTATTCTGGCAACCCACCTTGATCAAGTCTAAATTTTTTTATGTTGGATTTCTTTTATAATTTTCTTTATGTTCTCTTCAAATTGGCTGATTATCGAGGAACATAGGTGCAAGAGACCTCATTGTATAGATCCAAAATGTGCCTCTTGCTCCTATCGGTGGAATAACTGAACGCAATCCAGGCAAAGCCATTTAGTTTTGTCTGCGATTGCGTTCAGTTGATCATTTTTTTCCGTGCGGGTGCAATGCGTTTTGATGCGTTTTTCACGCGCGTGATAAAAAACTGAAGGTTTACAAACAACATCTCCTAGCAACCATCAGTGAAAAACGCAACGCACCCGCATTTGCTTGCGGATGCAATGCGTTTTTCACGCATCCCCATTCACTTCTATGGGGCTAGGGCTGCGTGAAAAACGCTAAATATAGAACATGCTGCCATTTTCACGCAACGCACAAGTGATGCGTGAAAAAAAACGCTCATGTACACAGACCCATTGAAATGAATGGGTCAGGATTTAGTGCGGATGCTATGCGTTCACGTCACGCATTGCACCCGCGCGGAAAACTCGCTCGTGTAAAAGAGGCCTTACAGCAAAATATTTTTCTACAATAGTTGTAACAGGTAGACCTAATTTAATGTGTTTAAGGCCACAATATGTAAGATTCTGACATAACAATGTTTTTTAGCGTTTACTGTTTATACTATTTATCCAACACAAAATTCTATTCTTCTGGACCAGGCCATTTTTTGCAAATCTGACATGTGTCACTTTATGTGGTGAAAACTTTAAAACACTTTTACTTATCCAAGCCGTTCTGAGATTGTTTTCTCGTCATATATTGTACTTCATGACAGTGGTAAATTTGATTCAAAATATTTCAACTTGATTTTTAAAAAATACCAAATTTACCAAACATTTTGAAGCAATTTTCAAAATTTCTATTTCTCTGCTTTTAAAACAGATAGCGATACATCCTAAAATAGTTATTACTTTACATTTACCATAAGTCTACTTCAAGTCTGGATCATTTTGGGAATGCCATTTTATTTTTGGGGGACGTTAGAAGGCTTAGAAGTTTAGAAGCAAATCTTGACATTTTTCTGAAAATTTCCAAAACCCACTTTTTAAGGACCAGTTCAGGTCTGAGGTCACTTTGTGAGGCTTACATAATAGAAACCACCCATAAATGGCCACATTTTAGAAACTACACCCCTCAAGGTATTCAAAACTGATTATACAAACTTTCTTAACTCTTTAGCTGTTCCACAAGAATTAAAGGAAAATGTAGATGAAATTTCAGAATTTCACTTATTTGGCAGATTTTCCATTTTAATCCATTTTTTCCAGTAACAAAGCAAGGGTTAACAGCCAAACAAAACTCAATATTTATTGCCCTGATTCTTTAGTTTACAGAACCACCCCATATGCGGTGGTAAACTGCTGTATGGGCACACGGCAGGGCGCAGAAGGAAAGCGCTGGCTGTAAGCACACTGTGGTCCTCAGAGTGCCGGATGAAGTGCGATTGTTAGCCTGAAACGTTGCAACTGATATACCACCTACTCCGGCTGAAATAATATGAAGTTAAATAAAACCATTAATTATCATCACTTAAGGAGTGCTGTCTAAATATTTGTGTGATACCTACAGTTCTTGAGGTGAAGCTACAGAACACAACCCGGACGTGCACCCACCCTTGCCTTTTATTGAAAAGTGCTGTGGCCTATTACTTGAAAAGGCAGAAGGAAAGGAACGCCATATGGTTTTAGGAAGGCAGATTTCACTGGGAAAATTTTAAGTTGCCATGTCACATCTGGACCCCCTGATGCACCCCTTGAGTAGAAACTCCCAAAAAGTTACCCCATTTTGGAAACTACACCCCTCAAGGTATTCAAAACTGATTTTACAAACATTGTTAACCCTTTAGGTGTTCCACAAGAGTTAAAGGAAAATGTAGATGAAATTTCAGAATTTCACTTTTTTGGCAGATTTTCCATTTTAATCCATTTGTTTTCCGCTAACAAAGCAAGGGTTAACAGCCAAACAAAACTCAATATTTATTACCCTGATTCTTTAGTTTACAGAAACACCCCATATGTGGTCGTAAACTGCTGTACGGGCGCACGGCAGGGCACAGAAGGAAAGGAACGCCATATGGTTTTTGGAGGGCAGATTTCACTGGGATAGTTTCAAGTTGCCATGTCACATTTGAAGATCCCCTGAGGCACCCCTAGAGTAGAAACTATAAAAAAATGACCCCATTTCGGAAACTACGGGATAAGGTGGCAGTTTTGTTGGTACTATTTTAGGGTACACAACATATTTGGTTGCTCTATATTACACCTTTTGTGAGGCAAAGTAACAAAAAGTAGCTCTTTTGGCACCGTTTTTATTTTTTGTTATTTGCAGTGTTCATCTGACAGGTTAGATCATGTTGTATTTTTATAGAGCAGGTTGTTATAGACGCGACAATACCAAATATGACAACTTTTTTTGGTTGTTTGTTTCAGTTTTACATAATAAAGCATTTTTCAAAAAAAAATATTTTTTAGTGTCTTCATATTCTGAAAGCCATAGTTTTTTTTAATATATATTTTGGGCAACTGTCCTATGTAGGGGCTCATTTTTTTCAGTATGAGATGACAGTTTGTTGGTACTATTTTATGGTGCATTTGACTTTTTAATCACTTGGTATTGCACTTTTTGGGATGTAAGGTGACAAAAATCATGTTTTAGTGTCTTCATATTCTGAGAGCCATAGTTTTTTATTTTTTGGGTGATTGTCCTAGGTAGGGTCTCATTTTTTTGCGGGATGAGATGACGGTTTGATTGGTATAATATTTTGGAGTGCGTATGACTTTTTGATCGCTTGGTATTACACTTTTTGTGATGTAAGGTGACAAAAAATTTCTTTTTTTAAACCGTTTTTATTTTTCGTTTTTTACAGTGTTCACCTGAGGGGTTAGGTCATGTGGTATTTTTATAGAGCAGGTTGTTACAGAAGCGCCGATACCTAATATGTATACTTTTGTTTTACACAATAACGGCATTTTTTAAACCAAATAAAGGATGTTTTAGTGTCTCCATATTCTGAGAGCTATAGTTTTTTTATTTTTTGGTTGACTGTCTTAGTTAGGGGCTCATCTTTTGCGGGATGAGGTGATGGTTTGATTCGTGGTATTTTGGGGGGCATATGCCTTTTTGATTGCTTGGTGTTGCACTTTGAGTGATGTAAGGTGACAAAAAATGTTTTTTAGCACAGTTTTTATATATATTTTTTGACGGTTTTCACCTGATTGGCTAGGTCATGTGATAGAGCCGGTCAATACGGAAGCGGAAATACCTAATATGTCTACTTTTCTTTTTTTCCCTATTTATTTATTTATTTATTTTTTCATTTACTTTATTTTGGGTAAAGGACATTTTTTTTCAACTTGAAACTTTTTATTTTCTTGTAAATCAGTTTTTTTAACTTTTTTTTTTTGTTTACTTTTTTTTTTGTCCTACTCTGGGACTTCAAGTTTTCGCCACTGATTCCCTTTACAATGCATCAAAATACTTCTGTATTGTAATGCATTGGCTGTAATTGTATTACCACTGTAAAACACTTACAGCTTCCTACCTGTGAGATCCACCGATGCCGGCGCATACAGAAAGGGTCCGACTATCAGACCCAATCAGCCCGCCATACATGTTATGGGTACCATCATTTTTGTCCAGGACAGTGTCATTTGTTTGTTTTTAAAAAATTATTCTGTTAAACCACAATTCAAAAGCAATGTCTGATTTTCATGAGTTCATTTTCAGTAAGTGTTTATTATTACTTTTATTAGTTTCAAGTTATTTCAGTGACCATTGTGGGTTTTCCTTTCTTTAACGAAAGGGTGCTGTCAATGTTGTCCATGTGTATGTATTCTATAATGTGTAATCAGTTCTGTAATGGATGACACTACTTTGGGGGTGATTTTGCAGAAAGCTGCCATTGATATGCGGGATGTATGAAAGGCATATGGAAAATTGATATCCAGCAAGCTTGTAATTTTTTTAAGAACTTCCTTATTCCAGTAAAAGTATGACGTGACTGGAAATACTCTTGCTCTACTGAAATTACATTAATTGCCATGTCTGTATCTTTTAATAAAATGAATATAGTAAGAAACCGTACTCTGTCACTTTCGGTGAGCTTAATAGATCAGATATTTACTGACTGGATTTATAATGAACATCTTTATCTGACTGTGCAGGTTGTCTCTTGCTGTAGAAGTGACATGCTGCTGAAGTAATGTGTAGCTGAATACATATGGTACTTACTGTCATATTGCTTTTCCAGTGGAAAGCCATCATTAAATCTTTGACTAAGCACTCTTATTTCTTCAACTGACTAATATAGGTTTACAGTCATTATTTTACTCAAGCCTCTGGTCAGAGAGAACACGGAAACCGATTTTGCGGAACTAACTTGTTCAAGTATCCAATAGATCATTAAAGGGGTTGTCTGGCCTTTAACATTAAAGACCCTTTGGCAGGATAGGTCATTGATATCTGATCGCTGAGGGTCCGACACCCGGCTGTTTGAGGAGGAAGCTTACTTTTCATTGCCCTTCACTTTGTCTTGGAAGTGCAGTGTAATACGAGTACTCGCTCTATTCAAGTGAATGGAGCGAGTGCTTCTAATTACACTACGACACTGCTTCACATGAGACAAGGCATAGTAAGAAGACCTCCTCATCTCACGGCTGATCGGCCGGGATGCCGGACCCCCACAATCAGATATTGATGACCTATCCTGATGATAGGTCATGAATATTAACGACTGGACAACCTCTTTAATAATATCTAGAAGGTATGGTTTATAAGTAGTTATTGTGCTTTAAAATTACTTTTTTTGGAGATAGCCGAAAAATGAAATACATTTGTGAACTCTGTTTATCAAAGTGTTAGTGATAGGCTACATTCACACGCCAGTGAAAAATGGCCTGTTGCCTGGTGCCAGTTGAGACAGCTGAGTCCCTTAGGAAACATAGGCAGTAGAGTTAGTGCTGCCGGGCTTGAAGAGAAGCCGATGCTATGGCCCATGCCTGAGCCTTTGGGAACGCTGAAGGAGTGGGAGAATAGATGCCCTGGAGAAGTGTCACAAGCTCCAAGTAAAGAGGGGCTAGGGCACTTCAGGCCTAGAGGGCTGTAATTCACCCCTGGATCAGGAAGGTTCACTTTGGGAACAACAATTTTGAAGTGTCATGTTTGATACAGCATTTTGAACTACTATGTAAGTATGTAGTCTAGAGTAAAGTTTTGCATGTCCTGCAAATTTCAGTGTGCATCCATCTTGCTTATTACTGCGCTATTCTGTATATAAATAAATTTAATAAAAAGTGATCAAAAAGTCATACACACTCCATAATGGTATCAATAAAAACTATGGATCACCTCGTAAAAATGAACCTTTACAGAGCTCTGCATACAAAACTTTGTAAAAGCGAAACCTAAAAAACAAGCCCTCCTACAGCTAGCTATATAAATGGACAGATAAATAAGTTATGGCTTCAAGGAGACCTGGAGTAAAAAAAGGAAAAGGTAAAAATGAAAAATATCTCAACCCTTGAGTTTAAATGTTGCAAAACTGACCTGAGACTGATTTATGATGCAGGTTCCAGGAGCTTCCTGAGCGTCCCAATCCTATCGAAGGGTAAAATTCTGTCAAAACTATTGTCTTTAATGCCCAAATGTGGGGTGTAGACCTCAACACAGAAATTCTATGACCTCTTTCACACATGACGCCTGGATAAGAGGCGGGTGCGTTGCGGGAAAATGCACGATTTTTCCGCGTGTGTGCAAACTGTTGTAATGCATTTTGCACGTGCGTGAGAAAAATCGGCATGTGGTACCCAGACCCGAAGCCGGACTTCATCACTGAAGTCCGGTTTCGGGTTGAGTATTATGAGGCAATAGATGGCTAAAAAAATAAAAAAATAATTAACTCACCTCCTCCAATTGATCGCATAGCTGCCCGTCTCCTGTTCTGTCTTCAGACGAGAGACATCCACTGGCCATTTCCATTCACAAACTCTCTTTATGTGGCTACTCTACCCTCTGTATGTTGTAATGATGTACTGTACTTTTCTCTCTCAGTAGAAAGCTGCCCAGTCTTTTTTCTTGGATTCCCTTGGAAACTAAATGTGGCCGCTGCAGTGTCTGTTTTAACTGCTTACACTTCAGCTACCAGCATTACTCTGACTTACACCAAATGAGGCCAAGGCCCGGGGGCTGGGCTCAACCTTTCCTGACAACCTCTGGGAAAAAGAATTAACTCCTAAACCAGCCTTCAGGTACACCATGTTAACATGAAGCACACCATTGTATTTCTGGCAAAATTCTTTTCACCCACCTACCTCCCCATTAAAAAAAACTGAAGTTCAATCCAAGATGGTGGTATTCAAGATGGCCACCATATTGGTGACTTGGACTAGCAGGTTTTCATCTTCCCCAACAGCTTGTATCTAAAATTAGATCACCGTCTGCCAAACCTTTTCATTTTATATTGGTGTTTCCTTACTTTTGAGAAATCTCTTATAACCCCTATTTGGCAAAAAAATCAATCTAATACCCATCAACGTGTTTACGCCGCAATAATGGTGTACAAAAACTTTTTAAGCTTCTTGGCACTTTTTCAAAGTATCGAAAGAAGGGGTGGGGCTTAACAGGAAGGTCAGGTTTAGCGTGGCCTGTTGATTTATTATAACTTTCACCAGAAAGTAACAGAAGTTATTGTTGAAGTCTTTGCCAGCCCCTGGCTGATGTAGATTTCAGTTTCTGGCGCACGGCACAGCAGAGATGCGTCTGACTTGTTAAGTAGCATCTTCATCACGCCAGTGCAAGGAGATCAAGACTGGCGTATGGGTACTGTACGCCAGTCTTGATAAATGTCCCTCATTATGTTTATTTAAGCATTTTTCCTGACATTCTTCCCAGCTGGTTTCAGATGTTTGCTAAATGGGGTAATAAAAACACATTACAAACAATGCATTTTTTTTCCATTTGTGCCATTTTTCTTCATGTTTGGGTCATTGGGGGACATTTATCAAAACCCATATACTAGTCTTGATCTCTCTGCACTGGCATGGCATGTGCCTAATTTATTAAAAGGCAGTTGCCTCTGCGCCAGAAATGGAAGTCTACGCCAGAAACAAAGTCTACGCCAGGGGGGCTCCTGACTGTAGCCACAATAGTATTATCCTGACATCTAGTGTATAAAGAGTGGTGTAGCAGCTTTTATAATAGAACTGACTACAATCTCTGTCGGACTGTGTAACGTAGTATGCACAGATCTCTATTGTATGCAGTTAGTTTCATCAACTTCACAAATAAATAATCAATTCATTAATCATTTACTGTTTGTACCCCAATCAGAACCGAAACACAAGCTATGTTTTTGTTGTAATAGTGTATAATTATATATCGGGATGTAGTCAATTCCATTCACAGAAATAAATATATAATTTAGTAATTTGAACAGTAGCCAAAGCTCTCAATTTATCAACCCTAACCCAAATAGAAGCAGTAGCTTGCAACAGTAGATAAGAACATAGCACTGTAAAAATACAGGGGGAGATTTATCAAAACTGATGTAAAGGAATACGAGCTTAGTTCCCTATAGCAACCAATCAAATTCCATCTTTCATTTCCAAAGGAGCTCCGAAAAATGGGGAATCTGATTGGTTGCTATGGGCAACTAAGCCAGTTTTCCTTTACACCAGTTTTGATAAATATTAAATGGTATGAATTCAGGGAACTATTGGTATATTTCAGGCAAACTTGGATCTAAGTACTGTTATTACTCCTTTGTATTTATTTAATTATTCTCCTTATTTATCTGATTAATGTTATGATTTTTAAATATTAATTTAGTTACAAGTTGGACTATCACAGATGGACTTACTACTGATTATTTTATTATTTTAGCCAAGTCCAAAATGTTATTTTACTTGTTCCATGTATTTTTTTTAACATGGGTTATCTGTGTATAAATGTAGCATTTATTTTTTTTAAACACAAATCAAACAACGCCCCCCCCCTCCCGTTAAACTTTGACCCCTGACTGTGTTTTTGCACATTAAGAGGTAAGGTTTTAAAATTAATAAAATGTCTTCTGTATGTTTAACTTTGTGCCTGACGACTGAATCGTCATTGAAACGCGCTGCCTTTACGTTATAGATAACAAATACTATTTATTACACTGTGGACTCGAAATCGAACAAAAAGCTTGGGTGACAGCGCCATATTGTTTCTGATGTTTATACTTACCTGTCTTTGTGTTAAGACGCACCAGGTAGTGGAGACCAGTGGGGACTCATTGAATGTCAGAACGGATTCAGCACGGGATCGATGGAGTTGAGTATGACTTATTTTGCTTTTTGATGCCACTTAAAAAATAAAAACACAAATAAAAACAATGGCTCATTTGACCAATCCATGGAAACAATGTCAATGAGAGCATTGCAGAGTTTGTTAGAAGCTGTCAGGTGTTTCAATACACACATAAGATAAAAATAAATCTTGCACTGCTCTTTCAAAAAAACTGTCAGAAATGTTCATAAAACATCACAGTTTTTCCAATTCTTGCTAGTTCGTAGTAAGCTTGTATTGTTTCCCTGTTGCTTTCAATCAGATCATGCTGTTGCCAGTGGTAATGGCTAAACACCCTTCTTCCACATCTCTTACAATACTGTAAAGAAGGCAAGAGACATGCACTTTGAATAGTCAAACACCACTGCAGCAGGATAAATCCTCCACACAAGGGTTTTATTGTACTCACAAAATGACAAGTATAAAGGGGCTTTCCGAGATCTACATATTGATAGCCTCTCCTCAGAATAGGTCATCAATATGAGATTGGCGAGGGTCTAACTGCCGGGGCCTCCACCAGTCAGCTATATGGAAAAAACGCAGCGCTCTGTAATTGTCTAGGCCTCTTCCTAGGCCATGGGACATCACGTTCATCGGTCAAATGGCCTAGACACAGTTCAGCCCCAGTGGAGCCAATCTGCAATATCAAGCAGCCACCATACAATGCACAATGCTGTGCTGCAAGGAGGCTGCGGTGCTCACTGGAGCGCTGAAGTTTCCTCCACCAGCTGATCCGCGAGGAGTTGGACCACCGCCAATCTTATATTGATGATTATCCTGCTGTAGCTCTCTCCCTCAGATCATCTATCAGTAGATGCAATGTGTAGCACTAAAGATTTAAACTGAGTATGTGCGTCCACTGTAGTGAGGTAGACGGGAAAAATAAGAAAAAGAACAAACAGCAGGTGGCGATATACAGATACCTTTCATTGAATATCTCAGTAGCTATACAAAACGTTTCATTACATGCAATTAGTAAAGTATTCAGATCCAGGTGCTGGTTTGAAAAATGTAGAAAAAAAATTTGTGGGACAACCCTTTGTAAATTGAAAAATGTATTTTATTTGTAATAGCTTAATTTAAAATGTTCAGAAAGTTATTTTTCTCTATGGAATTCCTGTCTCAGAAATGTTGAAGTAATATTTAACGATATTCTTAGTAGTCAAATACAAATGGTAAGCATATGGCCTAAACCACCATGGATGCCAGATGCTTTGCAAAGATCTTTCTATAGTCCTCAGAAAACATAATCATTTTTCAACCAAATTACATCTTATTTACTATGATGCTATCCCTGTAATATTCTATGTAAATGTGGAATTGTATGCAAGGCTGATTTTTGATTATATATCGTGAGAGACTTTTTTATTATTTCTTTACATAGAAATGTACACTTTTTCTGATAAAAGTGGTGTTGCAGATGGTAGGGAATACTGCTGTGGAGGCAAAAACGACCTGCAGCTCTGCCTTAAAGATGGCTATGAAACTTGTATGAATTTCTGCTAAACCCATCAGGATTGACTGACCATCTAATATGTATCCAGTGACATGCAAAAGTTTACGCCACCCTGGTCACAATTGCTGTTACTGTAAACGGTTAACAAGTTGAATATGAAATATCTCCAAAAGGCATAAAGTTAAAGACGACACATCCCACAAGCTATTTTTATTTTCATATTTTACATTTTCAAAATAAAAAAGATTAAAAAAACTTGGTTAGTACCTAGTTTCACCCCCTTTGGCAAGTATCACAGCTTGTAAACACTTTTTGTAGTCAGCCAAGAGTCTTCCAATTTTAATTTGAGGAATTTTCATTGATTCTTCATTGCGAAAGGCTTTTAGTTCTGTGAGATTCAGTGGGCAGTGTTGAATGCACTACTCTTCTGGGGTCTATGGTTAAAACCTTCAGCTTGGGCCTTTTGAGGTAGTCTGTTGTGGATTGTGAGGTGTGTTTAGGATCATTCAGCTTTTTACAGTTGATTTTATGTTTGCTTCCAGAATTTTCTGGAATTTCATTGAATTCATTCTTCCCTTTACCCATGAAATGTTACCTTTACCATTGGCTGCAACACAACCCCAAAGCATGAGTGATCCACCCCTATGCTTAATGGTAGGACAGGTGTTCTTTTCATGAAATGATGTGCCCTTTTTTTCTCCAAACATCCTTTTGCTCATTGTAGTCAAAGAGTTCTATTTTAACCTCATCAGTCCACAGGACTTGTTTCCAAAATGCATCAGGCTTATATGTTCATTTTCAAACTTCTGATGCTGAATTTTTTGGTGAGGACGTACTGTAGGAGAGGTATTCTTCTGATGACTCTTCAATGAAGGCCATATTTGTGCAGGTGTTGATGAACAGTAGAACCATGTACCACAACTCAAGCAGGAGCTCTGATTTTCCTTTGTAGCAATCCTGTCAGCAGCTGTCTCTAAAAATTTTATTTTATTTATTTTTTCTTTTTACCTCCATTGTTCCTGTTAAAGGGGTTATCTGAGAGTATAAAAAGCCCCCCCAAATGCTGGTTCCCCCGCACTCAATATACTTACCTGACTCCCAGCTCCCTGCACCGCTCCTGGTCCCCACGGTTGCAGCTTCTATTGGTGCGCGGGTGAAAACATCCGGTGTCGGGGGGGGGGTGATTGGGGAGGCAGCCAATGGCAGTCAGGGGGGGACACAAGCCTCCCTAGCATCGCGGATGACTCTAGAGAGGCTCGTCACCATCCCCGCCTGCCATTGGCTGCTCCCCCCTGCCATCGGATGTTTTCATCCGTGCACGGGGAGAAGCTGCAGAGGCAGTCTGGGGACTAGGAGTAGCGCGGGGAGCCAGGTAAGTATATTAAGTGTGGGGGGCCAGGCATATGGGGGGGGAGGGCTTTTTATACTCTCAGAAAACTCCTTTGCGTTTCTTACCAGTATCACGGTGTACCTGTCTTATTGTACAGTTGGCCACAACCAATAGATAGATTGATACATATGTGGCTTTATCAATGCGGACTGTTTAAACTCCTTCTATTACTCCGGGATCGCTGAGGCTTGCGGTCCATCCCAGCGCTAGTGCCGGCACTTAAGTTATCAGGATGCCAAGGTCTGCCATTCATTCACTTTGCAGTATGTATCTGTTTTATTGATTTTTTATTTCTTGATTTTTATTTTATTTTTATATTTATTTTTATTTTTCATCTTTTATGTATTTTTTGTGTATTTATATTACTAGTCTTTTCTTCCTCTTTTAACCTCTTACGTTCTTTTTTTTTGTCTCCAGTAGTAAATGCCCAGATAAGAGGGCTGTCATTTACTTACCTACTATTTAAATCGCATTTACACTGCACTGATGAGGAGATAAACGCTCCTTCCCAACAATTGCATGCTCGTCGGTGGAAATGAAGAGCTGCATCTACATGCAGCGATCGCTTTCACTGTATGTATGTCAGCACTCATCCCTATACAAATTCATTGTTTCTGGGTGGCAGACTGCTATTCACACAGCACAATCTACTGCCCAGAAACAATGATTGACATGTCTGTGCTTTACTCATTCATTGGGTGATCTGTGACACCTATACAGGGGCAGATTAGGGACGAACGTTCGTAGAAATGTTCATTCACGATAATCTGCCTGACAATCGGGCAGTCTATATGAGGCATCAGAAAAAAAAGTACAGTGATTGTTGAATAATGTAATCGACCTTGTCTCACACCTTATGTTAAGCTCCACACTTAGGTTGCCTTGCAAACATATAATATTTTGGTTGGCGTCCACTTAAAGGGAGTCCGTCACCATATTTTGACATTATAGCCCGCTTACATAGTGCTGTAGCATAACTGTAGATGATTCAAATAGTACCTTTGTTGTGTTCTTGTGAAGTTCACCCAAGTCAAAACGGACTTTTATTCGTATGGTGGCATTCACTTCGTTGAAGCCCAGGCTTCTCTGCCTCTTTTGCTCATATCCCCTCCCCAGCCTCTGCCTCTGCCTGCCCTTCTCTTCCCTTGCATCCTCCTTCTCTCCCAGCAAGATCCTGCGCCTGCGCTCTCCCTCTCTGGGGCGGGACATGCACACTGCGATGCCCATTGTGGGCATGGCATCAATGTAGCTACTGCGCATGGCTAGTAAGGCTAACCATGCGCAGTAACTACAGTGATGCTGCGCATGGCTAGTAGGGCTAGGTTTACATCTTTGCCAGAGGTTCAGTTAGGAGTCTCAGTTGCATATTTTGGAAAACAAAAGTGGAACAAAATATCTTGCATGCAGAGGTATTTTGTCTGGAAAAATGATATACAACATATCCCAAAGGATTCCGTTATAATCAGTGCGGCCTTTGGGTACCATTAGGGATCCATTTGCTGGATCCAGTGATTTTTATTTTTTTTGTTTAATTCTTATACCGGAATAGAACAAAGGAAGCTACATAACATTTAAGCTAGCCTAAGCCTAATAACTAATACTAAAAGTAAAAAAAACTAAAAAAAACTATGGGGGTTATTCATCAAACTGGTGTAAAGTAGAACTGGCTTAGTTGCCCATAGCAACCAATCAGATTCCACCTTTCATTTTCCAAAGGAGCTGTCCAAAATGAAAGGTGGAATCTGATTAGTTGCTGTGGGCAACTAAGCCAGTTCTACTTTACACCACTTTGATAAATGACCTCCTATGAATTTTGCTTTTCATAATGTTCTAGAATGTAATCAGATACTGTAAATTCATGCTGTAAAGAAGAATACTATTATCTAAGTTATTCTGCATAGAAAATCATATTATAGATAGTAGTGCAGTCTTTGGCTCACTATTAGTGTTTTTGTCTCTGATAGACAAGTTTGAGTTCCGTCTGACACCAGGTTAAAAAGAGAGCATCCCCTGAGCACAGTCGGAGTGTAAGGTGGGCCTCTCTTTTAAATCCAGTGTATGTGTCAGCAGATAATAAAACAACATAGCAGTATCCTGGATGTCGGTAATTTATGGTTTCTGGAACTCCCTCTTACCTCTTATGAGAGCCCACACGGTGAACTGGGAGGTTTCCAATTCACTACTACAGTGGCCTGGGGCCTTGTCAAGTCCCCTTGGCTTGTCAAAGCAATTTACCTGTTAGACCCTGCTCTCGGCGTGGCTTAATAGGTAGCCTGTCAAAATCCAAAAGACTGTAGTAGAATTCTGTTGCAGTCTATGGTACAATAGACCACAAGATCACAAATTCAAATCCATTAAGGAGACAAAAACTTGCTGTAAAAAGTTTTTTTTTAAAACTAAAAATATAAAAAATTAAATCACCCCCTTCCCCAATAAACAATAATTAAATAAACAATTATATGAGATGAATTTGAGATGAACACCATAATGGGAAAAAATTCAAATGACCAATTTGCTGTTTTTTATTCACCCTACCACCCTCAAAAATTTATAAAATGTGATCAAAAAGTGTGCACTCTAAAATGGTACTAATAAAAATACAGTTTGTCCCACAAAAAACAAGCCCTCAGACAACTCTGTAGACAGAGATATATAAAAGCTTTGGGTGCCAAAATATGGTGATGGAAAGAAATTTGGTATAATTGTAATCGTATTGGCAAAAAATTAAAACTGGCCTGGTTCTGAAGGGATTAAAATATTGTCATGCTTTCTTTAATCGCATATTAGCAGTCTGTATGTGAATATTATATGTAAATGTTTTATTTATTTTATTTTCCACAAAAAAAAACTGGTGGATAGTTTTTTGTATATCGTTTTTTGAAGTCATACTCTATTACTACTATTTCACTTTCTACCTTGGCTCTTCATTTCCTCCTTTGTTTGGAGTTTTAGCACAGCAAACAGCCTCACTTGACTTTCTCACTCATTACACTGATAAGAGCAATGCTCTTCTGTGGGCATCTTTATCAAGGCCTGTAAAGAGAACAATAGAGCTGTCAAATTGTCATCCCAGTTCTACAAATCTACTATATTACTAACGGATAAAATCTTTCTCTGGCAGTAGTAAATAATAGATTACCTATCTATATAGGAATTTCATCTCTCTGTGCTGACTGCTACAGAAGGACAATATTTTGCATTTCTTTTTCAGTGGCACAGTGCTGCTGAAACAAATAAAAAAAACAGCCGAGAATTCTTTAAAAATTGTTTCTTATGAACGAATATTGCATTTAAAAATATCTCTTTCTGCAAAAAGTTTCCCCTTTAAGGAGATTTACTAAGCTGCAAATAACATAACACTTCAAGTAACACTTTATTGCTTAGACTCATTTTCTGTAAGATTGGCTTAAATTTTATACTACTTTAGCAGATGCATTTACATTCTTTTTCTGCCAATAAACTTGCAGATAATATTTTATCTATTATATATGTGCACACATTCTTAAGCACAGCTGTTGCACTGACAATTTTTTAATTGCAAAGCTGAATATTGAAAACCTTTAAGAAAATCTTAAAGGGAAGCTGTCACCAGTTATTAGCTGTTCTAAGGGCAGAATAAACTACTGTAGTGACAGGTACCCTTAGGAAAATACTGCATCACTTTCTTTAAATGATGCAGCCATTTTGCTGCCTCATCCTTGCCAATCTAATAACAGTGTTTTAGGCAATTTGTGTGTAGCTGTCTTACGCCTGGGACATTTTTTCAACTTACTGTTTGATTGGTTATCAATCCTTTAAATATTTAGAGTTGCTGTGCTTCTTTGCTGGTGTAACCAAAGATCTTTGCATTTTCCCAATTTCTTTCATCAGTATGTATTGTATCAGTGTGATCCTGTGGCTCTACTGCCTATCACTGCTGCTAACATAGAAGCTGTGTTTGTTGTGGATTCAGTTTTTTGCTAGCTGTTTAGTTTTTATTTTTCTTGGCTGTCTTGCTGGGTCATATTGGAGTTCCGCAGAGTCTTTATTTCTTCTGTCATTCACCACTGTCTATCTAAATCATATTACCATCTTCTGGACTTCTATCTCTATCTGTTGTGATCATTATTCAGTTGCTGTCATCTATTGGTGAGTTATTACTGTGTATTTGTCGGTTTCCAGTGTCGATATATGCTTCATATATTTTCTTGGTACCCTCTGAATATTAAGCAGTTCTTTCTTACTGTAGGTCTGGGGGTATCAGAGTACCAAGAGACACTGTTAGTAATAGGGAATGGTGAGATGAGCGAGTCGAAGCATCCGAAGTGGAATTCGATCCGAAGTTTAGGAAAAAATTGATTCACAACGAATTCTAATTTCCTTGCACTTTATGGTAACAATGTCACAGCCCTATAAAAGTCTCATCTCGGGGACGGCTGCTCCACTTTTGCACCCTGCTCCCTCTTTTGCTGTGCTGTTGCCACTGAGCCCAGGGCTGGGTATAAATATGTAGCATAGCACCCTCAATAATTGCTGTATTTCGAATATTTAACACCACCAAGTTCAACAGATTTCCTCCCTAATCTCTCCCTCACAGGAGCAGCATCCTATCCCTACACTAAGAAGAGCAGAGTGACATGCGGTGCTACGTGACTCCAGCTTAAATAGAGGCTGGGTCACATGCTGCACTTAGCCAATCACAGCCATGGCATTAGTAGGCATGGTTGGGATGGCTTCTTGGAGCAAATTAGTGAAACGCTTGTTGATTGGCTGCCCTGCAGCCTTTCAAAAAGTGCAAAGAAATCGCCGAACAACGAACCCGAACTTTTACGGAAATGTTCGGGTCCGGGTGCGAAAAACCGTAAACTTCTGGATAAACCCGAACTTTACAGTTTGGGTTCGTTCAACTCTAGTGGCAAGCACTAGGGACTGTGTTTCAGACAATATTGGCCTGCTGCAATGTAAAAATTGCTAAAATCAACCACTTTTAATCATAATATACACTGTAACAAACACATAATTTTTTTTTACCTGGATGAAGTAAGTGTAATCCAGGAAGTGCTGTGGCCTGAACAAACTTAGTTGTTAAGGTTGGTAGAAGGAGCAACCGTTCTGTTCCTTCCAGGCCAGTTTGTTGGTATGCTCTGAAACACCTGAAGGCAGTTAACCTCGTTAGGTTGCCATATACAGGGTTCTGTGGCTCACTTGGAGAGAGGCCTGCAAGCTATGAACACTGAGGACCAGTGAGCAAACTACATGCTGTGTGAACTACAGCCTACAACTGTAGCCTAGGTGAGACAAACTCTTTGTGTTATTAGTTAGTCCCAGATGGGAAGTCTTTTGTTTTTATGATTTGTTACTGCAATCCTGAAAATCCTGGGTTCCATTAAAAAGCATGTGTTGATATAAACCTCCTGAAATCGGACCCTAATAAAAGTGGCGTGAACTTTGTCTTCTGTGCCTCCGTACCTGTACGCTACCCCAAACCAGCCCACCCCCCACAGCCTTACAATTGGTGGCGGATACAGGCGTAACGGTTGTTAAGGGCAACGGCACAGAAAATAAATAAATTTTCAAGCGCTAATATGGAAGCGGCCATAACCCAGTTTGTTAAATCGCAAGCCAAGGCGAACCTACGCCAACAGGAGACGAACTTCCTTTTGTTGGAACAAATGGCCGCCAAAGTTAACCCCGGAGGATGATATTGAGACATATCTAACCATGCTATGGTGGGGCATTTGGGGACAGAAAAAACCCAGGAGAGAATTCTCTGGCGTTTTTTTTGGCCTGGGCTCTATCGAGAAGTAAAAAATTATTGTGACTCTGGCCCCGTGTCCCAATTGAGTGCACCAGTGTCTCATTTCAGGAGTCCCCTGGTATCGCTACCGATTATCGAAAATCCTGGGTTCCACTAAAAAGCATGTGTTGATATAAACCTCCTGAAATCGGACCCTAATAAAAGTGACATGAACTTTATGTCATCTGTGCCTCCGTGAGTGTCCATAACCGTACGCTACCCGACCCCCCCACCCCCCACCCCTCAGGCTTACAATAGTCACAGTCCCTCCTTTCATACTCATGCAGAGCTCACGCATAATTAGTATAGATGTCAATGATGATATTCACGCATGAGCTCCGCATGAGTATGAAAGGAGGGACTGTGACTATATAACAATTTTATGTTGTTGGTAGTTTTATGTAGTTGTTACAGTGTAGATTATAATTAAAAGTGGTTGATTTTAGCAATTTTTCCTAGCAGCAGGCCAATATTTGTATTTTTTCAAATGCTAGGTGGTATAGTAGGCCAGGCTATACTGCGGTGAGCGCTCAGATTAGTTGTATAATTGTAGTATATTGGATAGCGAGAGTGCAGGGACAGTGTAGGGAGATTGTAGGGAGAGTTTTTAGACACTGTAGAAAGCGCATGGGGAGACTGCAGGGAAAGTGCAAGATGAGTGTATACGTCCTGTGGATCTTGTTCAACTGCTGCGCCATTCATACTTAATCTATTCTATTATACATAGACTTACTGTGTGTCAGACTTGGTGTCAATTGGAGGTCTAATATGTAGGCACGTTTATTTAGTTCACCTAATGCGCCATTAATAATCTGTTCTGTTATACATAGGCTTACTGTGAATCAATCTCATCAGGCGGTCTAAGATATAGGTGAGTTTATCTAGTTCACCTGCTGCACTACTAATACACTAAGCAAAAATATAAACGCACCACTTTCGGTTGCTCCCATTTTGCATGAGCTGAACTCAAAGATCTGAAATATTTTCTACATACACAAAAGACCCATTACTCTCAAATATTGTTCACAAATCTGTCTAAATCTGTGTTAGTGAGCACTTCTCCTTTGCTGAGATAATCCATCCCACCTCACAGGTGTGGCATATCAAGGTGCTATTTTTGTTCAGTGTATGTTCTGTCATGGATAGGCACATTCATTTATAGATAAGCAATTCTATTATGCCATCATTCACAAAGTGGGGTAATACACCTGTCTCATTTTACTGCTTGTGGTGTGTCTACATTGATATTTAACTGCTTCTGTTAGCCAAACAGTTATTGTGATTTAGTGTTACAGACCGGTCTTATTTAATACCATGTAGGCAGTGCAAATAAATTGGTTCTTCGCATAACGGAGTTGCCCATGAGTTGATTGTCGTTTTGTGTTGGAAAAATTATTTTTTTAGCGAAAACATTAGTCTTTTAGCAATTTAGCAAAAAAAATTAGGGGCACATTTATTAAGACCAGTCTTAATAAAGAACTAAACTGGAGGGTGATCCACCATAGTTATGAAGAGGCGTAGGCACCCCCAAAATGCCCGGGCACCCTCATCCCTCCTCATGCCTGCACAGCTGCCGCTGTATCTCCCCATCATGCGGATCAAACCATCCAGCAACGGGTGGGGTGGGTGGAATCATAGGGGGTAGCCAGTAGCAGTCTGCGAAGGAAACAAGCCTCCCTACTGTCACCTGCAATGCTAGGGAGGCTTGTCCCCGTCGCAGGATGTTTTGATCCGCATGACTGGGAGCTGTAGTGATGGGCATGTGGGCATCAGAAGCGACACGGGTGCCAGGAAGCGAGGTAAGTATAATCTGTATGAGGTGCCCAGGCATTTTGGGGGGCATTATAGGGGTTGGATAACCCCTTTAATAGTATTTTGCTTTCAACATGTATTTTCATTAAAACCAGATGAGCTGAACTTGCAGGATGGATCAAACCTGGCAGCTGGATTATTGCCATAAGGAGGAGTGTCATTGGTTATCTGAATGAACCACACAAATCATTCCACCAACTTGATCCAAATTCTTTGTAGCTAATACGTTCTTTTAGTCATTGTTTGCATCAGTATTTTATCAGAATTTGTAATCCAAAGGCAGGAGTGGGTTCAAAACACAGATGAGATGCAAATAATTTGGACCCACTCTTGTTTTTGGCTTACAATTACTGATCAAATACTAATGCAAAATACTGACCGTCTGAAAGAGGCTTTATGAATGTTTAAAATACAGGATTTTTTTTTGTTGTTCTTTTGATGGATCAGAAGAATGAAAACATAAACTGCAATGTTGGCACAGCCTTACTGCCACTACTGCTGCCCCCCTCCCCACTCTGTCATGGGGTCACTATTGTCACTGCTACTGTTGCTTGCACCGTCCCACTCTGTACCCATCTCTGCAGTTTAAATTCCAAGCCTTCACACTTAGATTGGGCCATCAAGTGGGATGCATATGATTAATATGAGTGGTCTGGGTATACCAGATTTATCATAACCCGTGACCCGTGACAAATTAATTCGTAACGAATGAAATTTCTTGAAGAATTTCGGCGAATCGCCTGAATTGAATTTTTCCAAACTTCATCATCTCTAAGAGTGTTATAGGTGAAGAGGACCAGTTCCATAGTCTTTTGAACAATTGGTATCATAACAGAGTCCTTATGTTTATAAAGGACCAAGCTTTCCTGACCCCCTGCTGCTGCTTACTGTAGGAAAAAATACGTAATTCAGCAGTGGTAAGGTGGTTAGAGCCGTGTCCTTATGAATATCAGAACTTATTAACTCATGCTTTTAGAAAGTGCACAGCTTCAGCTGTAAATGGCAAGTGATTAAAATGCTGAGTATACAATCTTTAATTGTTTTATTATATTTAGTGACTTTCTTGGACCTTTTGACATAAATCAGACAAGCCTTTTAATTTGCAACATTATTGTATAATCAATTTAGGTTGTTCATGATCAGCTCTTATAATAATAATAGCAGCAATAATAATAAAATATTAACAGTAATGAACAGTTTTCATGCTACTAATCATGCTTGCAGATGTCTTGAAAGAGATCTCCTTATCGTGAAGACATTTTTAATACATGTATTCAGTTGATATATTTCAAGAAATTGATAATTTTACTTTCACATCAGAATTACAAATCCTGGAACAAGAAAGTCTCTTTAAACTCAACATTTCATCATTACTGGAATATATAAGTTCCCAGAAGGCAAATAGGACATTTTGACAGAAACAAAGTATAAAAGTTTTCTTAGAAGGTTGACAGTACCTGTCATGAGTTAAGCTTTTGCCTGTTGCCCAGGAAAAGAACAAAGAGATCTAATAGGCATACAAACAGTAAAAAACATAATCTCCCTTTAAGCATAGTGTTCACAAGTGTTTCTCTTCTTATAATACCGACATTCCAAATACACCCGCACCAAACATTTACTATCTCATTAAATCAGCATATAAATACACTCCTCGAGATTAAAATTGCAACACAAAGAAGGACCAGCCGTAAGGTTAATGCATATTGAAGAAGTAGCAGGTGTATCTAAGATCTGCAGATAATTACATTTTCAAGCACCTAACTCCAATCTGTGGCATGTGGGGGGGCATAAAAGTCAGATTGAAAGGATTTTTTTTTTTAGCTTCGCTAGAAAATGCTCCAGTAGTCAACATGACATATAACTTTTCGAATAGTTTTTATTCTATTTTTTTGTACCAGATATGGAAAAAACAAATTCAGGCAAGGGGAAATTGACATGTGATCCTTTGATTGCTTACATAGTGTAATACCTTGTATAACTATGTACTACAGTGTGTTATGCTGTCAGTAGAAATTTTGCTTCTGGCACAGATTAAAGGTGTTGTCTCACTTCATCAAATGGCATTTATCTTGTTGTGATTGTCCATATCGCCTCCTTCGCTGGCTCGGTTCATTTTTCAATCACATTATACACTTCTTGTTTCGTGGGGTTACGGCCACTGCTGCAATCCAGTAGTGGTGGCCATGCTTACACGCTATAAGAAAAAGCGCTGACCTCTCTGGCAGCCTGGACCATGAGTATGCGCATAGGCACTCAAGCCCAGCAGCTCCTGTCCCAGCCACCTTATATCTACACTGCAGCGGTGGCCATAACTCCTGGAAACGAGTAGTGTGTAATTCAATAAAATAATGAATCAAGCGAGAAAATGAGGCAGTATGGACAATCACAATACATTAGTAAGTGCTTTGTATTAACTTTGTCTACATGATAAATGCCATTTGCTCAAGTGATAGACATACAAAGAGAGCAGAGCTAGTGGCCTTCACTGGACCCTCAGCTGCCATGTAGTGTGAAAGCATTGGCACCTTGCAATCTCATTTCCTGTGGTGCCGAAGGATGACAAAGGGAGCTACCTCTCTCTAAAACCACTGAATGCCATCCCTTCCCTCTCTGACTGCAGTGAGGGTCTGACTGAGAAAATAAAGTTATTCTATTTGCCGTGCTAAAAGTCCAAATAAAAGGGAAGTTAAAGAGCTAGGGCAGGAGTGATTTCAAAAATGTATCCAGAAAACCAGGTACCTGTGAATATTCACATATTGTTAGCTGGAAGTGTCCCTTTAAGGACGTTCAGTTGAAATCTTTTTATCCAAGCCACAAGAATACACGAAACTGAAGATAAAAGACTATTGTGGTATCACCACAGCAGAAAAATAAAGTAAACGAAACATGTCAAAGTGTTCCTGGCACATCTGAGCCCGCAGAGAAGGCCATTTGAAGATTAAAAGGCAGGGAGGTGTATAACAACACATAAGCGATGCCATATTATGCCATTTGACAAGATGATAAACATTATACGTTGAATTGATAGTGCAGGACAATAAAGTGGTGTAACTGTGCGCTCTTAGTACAGAAGGAGGAAATATATGATAGGCGGCTTATGAGTTTATTTCTGACAGTCAACTACGCAAATAAAACTCAACAAGATTGAATCATGCTTTATATCTTTAGGAAAGATCTGATTTTGCAAGCAATAAAACCAGACAAATGTTTGCAGTGAAATACAAGTCTTCTGAGAGCAAGTTTTAGTTTTTGCGCGGTAATTGGGATTTGGGAGCATTAACTGCTGTTTGTGAACGAGTTGTGAATGTCAATCAGTACTTAGATTCTGCAAATGAATCCATGGCACTGCAGGTTCAGAAAAGCACTGTAATCTTGAAATCACAATTTATATAAATATATCACTTCAAAGCTTTTTTTCTGAAACTTAATAGTTTGTGCAAACCTCCACTTTGAAATGATTAGTAGTGAAATTGTAGTGGATTATAAGGTGCCACGACATGAGCAGTACTTTAGTCTAAATGCAGCATAAATCTGTGCTATGGTATAATATTACATATTTACACAATATTAATCTCTCTACGTTTGAGGCGACTTCTCTGTTGGCTACAGGCTCTATCGTAGGTATGGGCTGTACCTCAATGGGGAAGGGGCAGCTGTGTTGATTGAGAAGATGGCTAGAAGGTTGGAGGAGTGTTTAAACTAGGGACTCGGGGGAGGGTAATTACATTATAGGATGGGAAGATAGTGCAGATAGAAACCTGGGGCAAGGTAATGGAACTGGGGGAGGAATGGAATGAGGGACTAGAACAGTTCAGAGGAAAGGTGTAGGGTTAAAAATATACATAAACTTCTTAATTGTATGTATTCTAATTCCAGAATCCTGACTAATAAAACTGGTGAACTGAAATTAAAGATGTGTGAGGAGGACTATGACATAGTGGGAATAACTGAGAAATGGCTGGATGATAGCTGTGACTGGGCGGTTAACGTACAGGGTTACAGTCTGTTTAGAAAGGATTGTCAAAACCAGGGGAGGGGGAGGATCTGCCTTTATGTAAAGTCCTGTATAAAGCCGATAGTCTGGGAAGATATAAGTGAGGGAAATGGATATGTGGAGTCACTGTGGGTAGAAATACATGGAGAAAAAACAATGATGAAATACTAATAGGAGTTTATTATAAGCCACCTAATATCCACAGAAAATCTGCTTCTAAACAAAATAGACGAGGCAGCAAATCATAATGAGGTGGTTATTATGGGGGACTTCAACTACCCAGATATAGACTGGGAAACTGAAATCTGTACATCCCAAAAAGGAAACAGGTTCTTGGCAATAACCACATACAATTACCTTTCCCAACTGGTTCAGGACCCGACTAGAGGGATGGCCACACTGGACTTAATATTAACCAATAGACCTGACAGAACAACAGATGTGCAGGTTGGGGGAAACCTGGGAAATAGTGACCATAAAGTAATAACCTTCCAATTCAAGAGTGTTTCTTCAGTGAGGAACAAAAAAACCAAACTTCAAAAAGCAAAATTTAGCCAACTAAGAGAGGCCATAGATAGGGTTAAACGAACCCGAACTGCATAGTTCGGGTTCGTACCGAATTTTGGTGTGTTCGGGACTTTTCATAAGGTTCGGGTTCGGTTCGGGTTCGAGTCCGTTGTTCGGCGATTCTTCCGCACGTCAGTCTGCTGATGTTAGCCTAGGGAAAGGTTGCTGCCGGTCCCTTAAGGGACAGGATAGCACAGAAGTCTGTAGAACCTGTCGTACTTTAATCCAGAAGATACAACAAATAGAGAGGGAGGGAGCTTCAGCAATCCTATATTTCTGTGCCCAGCCACTGCCAAGGATTTTTTTTTTTAAATCTATCAGTTACAGAGGTGGGGGTCAGTGGCCATTATAGCCACTGTAGTGTACTGCATGTCTGCCAGCCTGGCAGGGACCAGGGACATCAGCTTAATCCTTTTTGGTAGCTCAGTGAAGGAGAAAATGTTTTTTTTCTAGCTGCTCAAGTCCCCTACATTACCTTTTGTATAATTAAGGGGTGACGTAGTCCATTTGTCTAGTCTGGGACCTGTGGGGCCACAGAGCACTTGTGTATACAATGCACTAAACCGTATATTCAATTTCTGCAGTATTTTTGTGATAAAAAGCTGTGATCCTGTTCCCCAAAGCAGTTTGAAATACACCGCCCAAATACACTTTTGACATTTCTGCAGTGAAATAGTGAATAATTTTTTTTTTGTGGGAAGAAAGCAATATTCTTGCTTCACAAACCAGTTGTGCATACAGCGTACAAATACATATTTAATCTTTCTGCAGGGAAATAGTGCATCATTGTGTTTCAGGGAAAAAAAACGTTATTCTTGGTCCACAAAACAGTTTGAAATACACCGCCCAAATACACATTTGACATTTCTGCCGTGAAATAGAGCCTCAGTGTATTTTTGGGAAAAATTGAAGTATTCCAGGTCCACCAAGCAGTGTTACAAACACCGCCCAAATACACATTTGACAATTTCTGCAGTGAAATAGTGAATTCATTTTTTTTTTTTTGTGGGAAAAAATCAATATTCGTGCTTCACAAAGTAGTTGTGCAAACAGCATAGAAATACCAACTTTTCTGTGTTTTATATAAAAATCCTTGTTCTGGGTCCACAAACCACTTTTGCATAAACCGTAGAAATAGCTACGTTTTATTAATAGCAGTGAAATACAGATTTTCTGTGTTTTATTGAAAAACTCCTTGTTCTGGATCCACAAACCACTTTTGCATAAACCGTAGAAATACCAACATTTTATTAATAGCAGTGAAATACCGATTTTCTGTGTTTTATTGAAAAAATCCGTGTTCTGGGTCTGTAAACCACTTTTGCATAAACCGTAGAAATAGCTACGTTTTATTAATAGCAGTGAAATACTGCTTTTCTGTGTTTTATTAAACAAATCCTTGTTCTCGGTCCACAAACTACTTTTAAATAAACTGTAGAAATAGCTGTGTTTTATTAATAGCAGTGAAATACTGATTTTCTGTGTTTTATTGAAAAAATCTGTGTTCTGGGTCCACAAACCACTTTTGCATAAACTGTAGAAATACCAACATTTTATTAATAGCAGTGAAATACCGATTTTCTGTGTTTTATTGAAAAAATCAGTGTTCTGGGTCTGTAAACCACTTTTGCATAAACTGTAGAAATAGCTGTGTTTTATTAATAGCAGTTAAATACAGATTTTCTGTGTTTTAATGAAAAAATCTGTGTTCTGGGTCCACAAACCACTTTTGCATAAGCCGTAGAAATACCAACGTTTTATTAATAGCAGTGAAATACTGATTTTCTGTGTTTTTATTGAAAAAAATCCGTGTTCTGGATCCACAAACCAATTTTGCATAAACCGTAGAAATACCAACGTTTTATTAATAGCAGTGAAATACCGATTTTCTGTGTTTTTATTAAAAAAATCCTTGTTCTGGGTCCACAAACCACTTTTGCATAAACCGTAGAAATAGCTACGTTTTATTAATAGCAGTGAAATACTGCTTTTCTGTGTTTTATTAAAAAAATCCTTGTTCTGGGTCCACAAACCACTTTTGCATAAACCGTAGAAATAACTACGTTTTATTAATAGCAGTGAAATACCAATTTTCTGTGTTTTATTGAAACAATCTGTGTTCTGGGTCCACAAACCACTTTTGCATAAGCCATAGAAATAGCTACATTTTATTAATAGCAGTAAAATACTGCTTTTCTGTGTTTTATTACAAAAATCCTTGTTCTTGGTCCACAAACCACTTGTGCATACAGCGTACAAATACCAATTTTAAATTGCAGCCCGAAAATAGTGCTTTACTATGTTTTACTGAAAAAAAAAACGTGTTCTCGGTTCACCAAACAGTTGTGCATACAGCGTACAAGTAAATATTTTACATTTCTGCAGTAAAATTTAGAATCAGTGTGTTTTAGGCAAAAAAAAACTTTATTCTTGGTCCACAGAGCATTTTTATGACACGGGCACTGCCTTAGTGAACACCACCACCACCTCTGTCACCATCACCAAGCATCTCCACCATGTCACAGGCAAGCTTTCAGCTGTCCATCTCCCAAACACTGGAGAGAAAGAGAAAATACCCACCTACCCACCCTCGATCCCTGGTCCTGAATGCCAGCATTTCAAAATTAAATTGCTGGCCTTTGAAATGCTGTCATTCCGTCTGGTGGAGACGGACTGTTTCAAACAGCTGATGGCTGTACCACAGCACGTAGTTCCCAGCCGCCACTACTTTTCCAGGCGAGCTGTTCCTTTCCCTGCACAACCAAGTAGAGGATAAAATCAAGTGTGCGCTGCGCAATGGCATCTGTGGCAAGGTCCACATAACCACAGATACATGGACCAGTAAGCACAGCCAGGGCCGCTATATCTCCCTAACTGCACACTGGGTAAACGTAGTGACGGCTGGGCCCGAGGCGGATAGCGGTTTGGCGCATGTCCTTCCACCACCGAGGATGGCAGGGCATTATTCTTTGTCTCCTGTTGCCTCCTCCTCGTACTCTGCATCCTCCTCCTCCTCTTCTACCACCCCCACATCCGGTCATCGAAAGAACCTCACCCCTAACTTCAGCACAGTCAGGGGTAAACGTCAGCAGGCGATTTTAAAACTCATGTGTTTGGGTGACAAACCCCACACCGCACAGGAGCTTTGGAGGGGCATAGAACAACAGACCGATGAGTGGTTGCTGCCAGTGAGCCTCAAGCCCGGCCTGGTGGTGTGCGATAATGGGCGAAATCTTGTTGCAGCGTAACTTCGGCCTTCCAGCTCACCGCCTCATATGCGACTTGCCCACCAGGTGGAACTCCACCTTGCATATGCTGGAGAGACTGTGCGAGCAGCAGCAGGCCATAGTGGAGTTTCAGCTGCAGCACACACGGGTCAGTTGCTCTGCGGATCAGCACCACTTCACCACCAGTGACTGGGCCTGCATGCGAGACCTGTGTACCTTGTTGTGGTCTTTTGAGTACTCAACCGACATGGCCAGTGCTGATGACGCCATTGTTAGCATTTCAATACCACTTCTATGTCTCCTTGAAAAATCAATTACGTCGATGATGGAAGAGGATGTGGCAGAGGAGGAGGAGGAAGAGGGGGCATTTCACAGGGTTTTAGGCCGGTCATTCCGATGTGGCTCAGAGGGTGGGTTCCTGCACCAGCAGAGGCCAGGTACACATGTGGCCAGCCAGGGCACAGTTCTAGAGGAGGAGGAGGAACTGGGTTCATTGCCAACGCAGCTCACGGGCCATCACTGGAGCATGGCTGGGGGGATACGGAGGACACAGACGATACACCACCTACAGGGGACAGCTTATCTCTACCTCTGGGCAGCCTGGCACACATGAGCGACTACATGCTGCAGTGACTGCGTAACGACAGCAGAGTTGCCCACATTGTAACTTGTGCTGACTACTGGGTTGCCACCCTGCTGGATCCCCAGTACTAAGACAACGTGCCCACCTTAATTCCTGCACTGGAGCTTGATAGGAAGATGCGCGAGTACAAGCGCACACTGGTAGACGTGCTCCTGAGGGCATTCTCAACTGACACGGGGGGGACAAGTGGAATTACAATGCGAAGGCAGAGGAGGAGCAAGAGGTCGCCAATACAGCTGTGTCACGGCCAGCTCCTCAGAAGGCAGGGTTAGCATGGCCGACATGTGGAAAAGTTTTGTCACCGCGCCACAGCAACCTGCACCACCAGATGATATGGAACATCTTAGCAGGAGACAGCATTTGAACAACATGGTGGAACAGTACATGTGCACATGCCTCCACTAACTGACTGATGGTTCTGCCCCATTCAACTTCTGGGTCTCCAAATTGTCCACATGGCCTGAGTTTTCCCTTTTTGCCTTGGAGGTGCTGGCCTGCCCTGCAGCCAGTGTAGTGTCTGAATGTGTATTTAGCATGGCAGGGGGCATCATTACAGACAAACGCAGCCGCCTGTCCACAGCCAACGTAGACAAGCTCACGTTCATTAAAATGAACCAGGCATGGATCCCACAGGACATGTCCGTACCTTGTGCAGAATAGACATTTATAACCGCCTCAACCATACATTCTTGTACTCGAGTCCAGTGCACTTATTCATTGAATCCTTTTTTTTTATTTCTACCATTATTTCGGAGGCTCCCCTATTTTCAAAGAACCTTTCCTCTGTCTGGGTGCCTGCAGCCAAAATGACTGAAAATGGCCTGTTGCTTTGGTGGGTGAGATGAAGCTTGTTTTCCCGTGCATTGACCTCTCTCCTCTGTCTAGGTGGCTGCGGTCTACATTTATGATAATCGCCTGTTGCTTTGATGGGTGACATTAACCTCTTTTTGCCGTGCATTGACCTCTCCTCTGTCTGGGTGCCAGGGGCCTACATTTATGATAATCGACTTCTGCATTGCTGGGTGACATGATGCCTGGTTTGCTCTTACGGGACCTCTCTCCTCTGTCTGGGTGCCTGCGGCCTAAATTACTGAAAATGGCCTGTTGCTTTGGGGGGTGACATGAAGCTTGTTTTGCCGTGCATTGACCTCTCTCCTCTGTCTGGGTGCCTGCGGCCTACATTAATGATAATCGCTTGTTCCATTGCTGGGTGATATGAAGCCTGTTTTGCTGTTACGGGACCTCTCCTCTGTCAGGGTGCTAGGGCCTAAATTACTGAAAGTGGCCTGTTCCATTGCTGGGTGACATGAAGCCTGTTTTCCCTTGCATTGACCTCTCTCCTCTGTCTGGGTGGCTGCGGCTTACATTTATGATAATTGCCTGTTCCATTGCTGGGTGACATGAAGCCTGTTTTGCTGTTACGGGACCTCTCTCCTCTGTCAGAGTGCTAGGGTCCAAATTACTGGAAGTGGCCTCTTCCATTGCTGGGTGACATGAAGCCTGTTTTCCCTTGCATTGACCTCTCTCCTCTGTCTGGGTGGCTGCGGCTTACATTTATGATAATTGCCTGTTGCTTTGGTGGGTGACTTTTTGCCTTGCATTGACCTCTCCTCTGTCTGGGTGCCAGGGGCCTACATTTATGATAATCGACTGCTGCATTGCTGGGTGACATGATGCCTGTTTTGTTGTTACGTGACCTCTCTTCTCTGTCAGGGTGCCAGGGGCCTAAATTACAGAAAATAGCATGTTCCATTGCTGGGTGACATGAAGCCTCTTTTGCCATGCATTGCCCTCTCATTGCCCTCTCCTCTGTCTGGGTGCCAGGGGCCTACATTTCAGATAATTGCCTGTTGCTTTGGTGGGTGACATTAACCTCCTTTTGCCTTCCAATGACCTCTCCTCTGTCTGGGTGCCAGGGGCCTACATTTATGATAATCGACTGCTGCATTGCTGGGTGACATGATGCCTGTTTTGTTGTTACGTGACCTCTCTTCTCTGTCAGGGTGCCAGGGGCCTAAATTACAGAAAATGGCATGTTCCATTGCTGGGTGACATGAAGCCTCTTTTTTTAATATTGTTTAATTTTTAGTTATTTTATTTTAAGTTATTTCCCTATCCACATTTGTTTGCAGGGCACTTACCCACATTTTGCTTCCTTTTGCAGCCCTCTAGCCCTTTCCAGGGCTATTTTAAAGCCATTTTAGTGCCCAAAAGTTCGGGTTCCTATTGACCTTAATGGGGTTCGGGGTCAAGTTCGGGTCAAGTTTGGATCACGAACCCGAACATTTCCGTAAAGTTCGGCCGAACTTCTCAAACCCGAACATCCAGGTGTCCGCTCAACTCTAGCCATAGGACTAACTAACTGGGACGAAGTCCTCAAAAATAAAAATACAGCCACAAAATAGGATATTTTTAAAACCATCCTAAAATCTAATTGTGAGAGGTACATACCTTATGGGAATAAAAGGTTAAGGAACAAGAAAAAAACTATGTGGATAAATAGAATTGCAAAGAAAACAATAAATGGCAAAAAGAAAGCATTTGAATCAGTAAAGCAGGAGGGGAGCGAGGAAGCATTGAAAAAAATTGAATATGTAAAAGACAAATAAAAGCAGCCAAACTAGAGACCGAGAGATTAATTGCCTAAGAGAGTAAAACTAACCCTAAAATGTTCTTCAATTATATAAATGTTAAAAAGTATAAATCTGAAAGTGTCGGCCCTCTATAGAGTAATGAGGGGGGAGTTGCAGAGAGAGATGAGGAGAAAGCAAAGCTATTTAAATATTTTTTTCTCCACTGTATTCACTAAAGAAAATAAACTGTTAGATGAAATTCAGAATGTAAAAGTAAATTACCCATTAAAAGTGCCCTGTCTGACCCAGGAAGAAGTACAGCAGCGTCTTAAAAAGATTAACATAGACAAATCGCCGGAAACCAGATGGTATACACCGCCATATCCTAAGAGAATAAGTCATGTCATAGCCAGACCCTTATTTCTGATATTTAAGGACTCTATAATGACAGAAAGTGTTCCACAGGATTGGTGCATAGCAAATGTGGTGCCAATATTCAAAAAGGGTTCAAAAACAGAGCCCGTAAAATATAGGCCGGTAAGTTTAACATCTGTCATGGGTAAACTGTTTGAAAGTTTTCTAAGAGATGTTACCTTGGAGTACCTCAATGAAAATAAGCAAATAACACCATATCAGCATGGTTCCATGAGGGATCGGTCATGTCAAACTAATTTAATCAGTTTCTATGAGTAGGTAAGTTCTATACTTGACCGCGGCGAATCAATGGATGTCGTATATCTGGAATTCTCCAAAGCATTTGACACTGTACCACATAAAAGTTTAGTACAGATGAAGCATCGCTAGCGCTCCCATGGACATCGGGTGAGCGCGTTGCGGCATCGTATTCCCTTAGGTAGTAGATCGTAGTAAAAGAATTGCGAGAAAAAACAAAGGGTGTAATGTGGTTTTACCACCAGCAGATGGCGCATGGAGCTATAGTATAGTAGGACAGGCAGTAAACACTTGCGGCATTCTGACACGGCAAAGTGTCCCCATATTCTACATATTCAAGTAATAGTGTATGGACTGGCACTCTATCTGGGTCAACAGAGCAATACTTTAGATGAATGCTATTAAATCACTATATTTTATTGCTAAAAATGTCAAAAACACATATTCTCTATAGATATACAGTACATGCACAATTACAGTAATTCATATATCCACAATATACTCATAGTTCATATAAGTGATCTCTCAATGTCCACAATGGGCTTATCACCAGTTGAGAATAGGAAGTTAAAAACCAGTACGTCCTTCAGAAGCTCATGGATTATTATGTGGTTATAGTTCATATATATGCCTCCAAATAATCCTCTATTGGCACCAGTTAAGTTTATAATTGTCTCTAATTAAATAAATATTGCAGTTGAATATAATTTGGTTTATAAGGACAGTTGTGGGATATAGCTGATTAAGCATATGTGATTAGTCCATATGATCGTAGCTAGATATAGTTAAAACGCTAGATGTGATTTTTGTGAATTTATGTTAATAGTTAATAGCACTCTATCTGCTGACCCAGATAGAGTGCCAGTCCATACACTATTACTTGAATTACCTACTTTTGATGTCTGGGGTGAGACATATTGGACTAGAGCACCACAACATCTGAAGACCTAGTGAGCCACCCCTGTATCCACTATCTAGTTAATATTCTACATACTATCGTCCACTGCCCAGCGTCCACATATTCTACATAATATCGATCTATCTATCTACAGTTACACCTTAATAAAAAAAATAATTAAAAGTTTTATATAATAAAAATACTCAGAATACTCAAAAGAGATAAAAATGTATATATCTTGGTCGATTTCACAGTGAAATATGATATATCGCAAAGAGCGATTTTAGTTTGTACACAATGCACTGACAGATATTATTCATTATAAGCGTGTAATATATACTATTACTATCCACAGTGCTTTTCCCAATTGATTCAAGATTAAATCGGACATTGCTGTTTCGTGTAAATTAAATGTGGGCTTCAAATCCGAGAGAGCACTGAGTAGTATCTAGTATTCTCAGTATCTAGGTTATATAGCGTAATCTCCAGTTTGTTCTAATTAGGAAAACTGCAGATGAAAACACAAAAGGCAAAGGTTAAATCCAATATCAAGCTCCAAATCTCCTATCAAATGACAGATATTCCTCTTAAGATCCCTCCGCAATATATCTATCTTTACATCCACATCATCTACATATACAGCGAGTGACAGGACACAGCGGGGATTCGAGATAACACAATGAATCGTTTAGTTTTCAGATGTAGAATGCACAATCACTTAGTATTGATCTATATATTTATATATATATACCGTATTTTTCGCCCCAATAAGACGCACCAGCCCATTAGACGCACCTAGGTTTTTGAGGAGGAAAATAAGAAAAAAAATATTTTGAACCAAAAGGTGTACTTTTGGTGTTTTTTTTTACTAACGGTGTTCTGTGCATGACACTATTATGACGCACTGTTATGGGGGATCTGGGGATGGCACTGTTATGGGGGATCTGTGGATGACGCACTGTTATGGGGGAAGCTGGGGATGGCACTGTATGGGGCAATCTGTGGATGGCACTGTAAGGGGGAATCTGGGGATGGCACTGTATGGGGGCATCTGTGGATGGCACTGTATGGGGGCATCTGGGGATGGCACTGTATGAGGGCATCTGTGGGTGGCACTGTATGAGGGCATCTGTGGATGGCACTGTATGGGGGCATCTGTGGGTGGCACTGTATGGCGGCATCTGGGGATGGCACTGTATGAGGGCATCTGTGGGTGGCACTGTATGGGGGCATCTGTGAGTGGCACTGTATGGGGGCATCTGGGGATGGCACTGCTATGGTGGGATCTATGAATGACATGCTATGTGTCATTCACAGATCCCCCCCCATAGCAGTGCCATCCCCAGATGCCCCCATACAGTGCCATCCACAGATGCCCCCATACAGTGCCATCCACAGATGCCCCCATACAGTGGGTGTGATGACCCCCAATACAGGGGGTGGGGGTCCGGCATCTTGTTTGCTAATGACCGCGGGGCCCGGTGCAGTAACTGTATTCTACTACACCGGGCCCACTGTAGTAATGTTATAGGCAGCGATTGAAACTATAATCTTCATTACACTAAATCCATGCTGTATTACCCTACCTACTATAATGTTCAATCGCAGGCAGGAGGCCGGGCGGGCGGCGGCAGCGTAACGTCACGCGCCCGCTCCGCCCACTTTATGAATAAAGCAGGCGGAGCAGGCACGTGACGTAGTCAGTTATGCTGCCACCGGCCGCCTGGCCTCCGGCCTGCGATCGTACATTAGGTAGGGTAATACAGCATGGATTTAGTGTTATGAAAATTATAGTTTTAATCACTGCCATAACATTACTACAGCGGGCCCGGTGTAGTAGAATACAGTTACTGCACCGGGCCCCGCGATTATTAGCAAACAAGACTGCCGCCCCCAGCCCCTCCTCCTTGATGCACACGCCGGCTGCGCTGTTCAGCAGCGCAGCGGTGTATCAGTGTTTTCCGCATTCGCCCCATAAGACGCAGCACTATTTTTACCCCACTTTTGGGGGGAAAAAAGGGTGTCTTATAGGGTGAAAAATACGGTATATATATATATATCTATATCTATATATATATATATACCGTATGCAATGGGTATCCACAAGAGTTCCAGTTATTTGTTACTCGCGCTGTTTGATTCTCTGTATTCTTGTATTCAATCAAGCAGACAAAATTGCATCCGAAGAAGTTACATGTAACGAATTGATGTCTGAAAAACAACCGTCTCCAATGCTTCAATGTAACAATGTTTTAAAAGCAGCGATCTCCAATGCTTCAATGCCCACCATCGTAGCCATACACAGCGATACCTGCAAGCAACAACCTCCAATAGTTCGATGTCAACCAACAAAAAACCAGAGCAGCAGGTGTATATTATATGCCCATCGGCATTGTGACTAGCCACGTGTATGTCGTACTGGACAATTCAAGAAAGATTCTGTATATTTGAAGATTTGAAGCCCACATTTAATATACACAAAACAGCATTGTCCGATTTAATCTTGAATCAATTGGGGAAATCACTGTGGATAGTAATAGTATATATTATACGCTCATAATTAATAATATGTGTCAGTGCATTGTGTACAAACAACTAAAATCGCTCTTTGCGATATATGATACTGTATTTCATAGTGAAATCCAGCAAGATATATACATTTTTACCTCTTTTGACTATTTTTATTATATACAATTTTTAATTATTTATTATTGAGGTGTAACTGTATAGATTAATAATAAATTAAATGTTATGCAAAGCCAGTAGAAGGTGTGCGCACTTGATTTATAATTCTCTCTTTTCAGCATTCTCATTGGCTTGGGTGTTTCCAAATGCAAAAAATGAGAAAATGAAAACAATGATGAAGTGGATAAAAAAATAAGGCAGCAAAGTTCATGTACTGTAGCAGCGAAATTCATAGAGCGATATCTCTCATGGGGCTGGTCCAAATATATACACGTAAATCCGTATAGACGTTAGGGATTCATAAATTGATGATATGTCCTGTGTTAATTAATGGTTATTATATAATCACATACAGTTCATCCATATTTAAAATATAGTGTTCGCTGTATAATATTCTTCATGCTTCGTGAATCAGACAATCAGACAGCTCTTTCCTGCGAGACCCCTGATATTGAGTGAGTGCCCGTTTAAACCATTCTATCTATCTATCTATCTATCTATCTATCTATACTGTACACAGTATATATATATATATATATATATATATATATACAGAGCACATGTATATGGTAGGAGGAGGGGGATGAAGTCCCGCATGTGCGGCTTTAAACACTGATGTACTGTATGTGATCACATAACAATTATTGACTGATACAAGAAGCATTACAAATATTATACAGCGAACACTACTGTATATTTTAAATAAAGATAAACTGTATCTGATTATACAATAACCATTAACTAACACAGGAGATACTATCGATTGATGAATCATAACGCCTATAAGGATTTATGTGCATATATTTGGACCTGCCGCATGAGAGATATCGCTCTATCAATTTCGCTGCCACATGAACTTTGCTGTCTTATGAACTATATGCCTTATTTTTTAATCCACTTTATCATTTTCTTTACTTTTCTCATTTATTGCAATTTTTTTTCGCTTTTTTAATTTTTTTTAATCATTCTGTAAACTGATTATATCAAGTTTTTATATTAATAAACTAGTTTTATCATCACAATCGACTGTTTCCTGCATGACCCCAGATATTGAGTGGCGATTTAAACCTTCTTATCCATATATATACATATACACTTACACATATATACAGAGCACATGTATATACAGTAGTAAGAGGAGGAGGATGAAGTCCGGTATTAAACACATGCCCTTATAGTTAGTCTCTCCACATGGCAGCTGCCATCGCACTTTAGAAGATATATATAATCCTGACACTGACAGCGACCAACCGGTAAGGGTTATATCCAGAGTGGGGATACTCGGGTAGGGATGAGGGTGGCCTGTATCAGGGAGAAAGCGGCTCCCTCAACACTGGAGATGATTTCAGCACTAACAGCGGGGAAAAGCATAGGAAATAGGGCAGCGCTGCTACAAATTCGAATACTACTGATACATTTTATACTTTAGCTCAAGACTGCCATCTACCGGCCTTGTTATGTATTGCTATTGTGAAGAAGAGAAAATCGCGTTTAGTTTGTATCTATATGCGAAAAAGAGGAGCGCTAACGATGCTATATCTGTATATAACATGAGAATGGTTGGACTGGGAGAAAATGTCTGTATGTGGGTAACTGGCTCAGTGATAGAAAACAGAGGGTGGTTATTAACGATACACACTCAGATTGGGTCACTGTCACTAGTGGGGTACCACAGGGGGTCAGTATTGGGCCATATTCTCTTCAATATATTTATTAATGATCTTGTAGAAGGCTTACATAGTAAAATATCAATTTTTTGCAGATGACACTAAACTGTGTAAAGTAATTAACACAGAAGAGGACAGTATACGGCTGCAGATGGATCTGGATAGATTGGAGGCTTGGGCAGAGAAGTGGCTGATGAGTGTGTCCCACCCCCCCTTATAACCTTTTATTGAACAATAATATTTACATTCAAAATAAGACATTCAAATTACAATTACCATTTTCTTAACCCATCCCCCACCCCCGATTCCCACCCAAACTTCCACCCCTTTGCGATATGTCTCCCACCCCACCCCACCCTACAAAAAAGGACAGGTTGGGGATAATGCAAGTCACCCATACATACTAAATGGTAAAACACTAGGTAACACTGACACGGAAAATGTAGAAACCGGTGTCAGGCAGCTGCTGCCAAGGCCAATAAGATAATGGTTTGCATCAAAAGGGGCATAGATGCCCGTGATGAGAACATAGTCCTGCCACTTTACAAATCACTAGTCAGACATTGAGTTCTGGGCTCCTGTGAACAAGGCAGACATAGCAGAGCTGAAGAGGGTTCAGAGGAGGGCAACTAAAGAAATAACTAGAATGGGTTGGACTACAGTACCCAGAAAGATTATCAAAATTAGGCCTCATGCATACGACCGTATGTATTTTGCGGTCCGCAAAAAACAAAGATGACGTCCGTGTCTGTTCCGTATCTTGTGGAACGGAACAGCTGGCTCCTAATAGAACAGTACCATCCTTGTCCGTAATACGGACAATAATAGGACACATTCTATTTTTTTGTGGAACGGAAATACGGACATAGAGAAAGAGAATGCACACGGAGTAACTTTTGTTTTTTTTTGCGGCCCCATGGAAATTATTGGTTCCGCATACTGTCCGCAAAAAAACGGAATGGACACGGAAAGAAAATACGTTCGTGTGCATGAGCTCTTAGGGTTATTCACTTTAGAAAAAAGACAACTGAGGGGAGAGCTAATAACTATGTATAAATATATCAGGGGTCAGTACAGAGATCTCTCCCATCATCTATTTATCCCCAGGACTGTGACGAGGAGACATCCTCTGTGTCTGGAGGAAAAAAGGTTTAACAACAAATATATCCCTCCCCTTTAGGTCATCCCTCCATTCCTTCTGTTTAGACGATGAGATCCTCCCTTCAGTCAGTTTGCTCTCAACCTTTCATGAGGACAGATCTCTGGTACTACCAGAACATTTAACATGTTACAGTCGACATAATACAAACATAGAAACAAACAAATCTGACAGTACAGACATTATACATGAAGGTCCCATAGAAAACATTTCATTGAATTCAATAAAAAAAAGAGCTCAATCAAAATTTTTGTCACTAATAAAAACCAAAAACTCCCAATAAAAAATTAAAATTCTCAACATGCATTATAAAAAACAAACATTGTAGTTCACTTTCTTGTTTCATTCACATCTTCATGTATTCATTTCTTGCTGCTGCATCATTTATTCGTATCCACTCACAGCTCATAACCACATCCTTATACTTGAAGTACAGATGGCGTAACTTTCTTTAGACTTCAGCAAAGGGAGAGAAAAACCAAGCCATACAATCAGACTAGAAGGGGGTTGGAGCCATAACCTACCAAGATCTATGTATCTATATATCCCTTAGCCTAGACACACCAACCCTTCTTTAACGGTAGGACATTCTTTAACGACATACTTCTTCTCTAACCTTATTCAACTTTATATATATACCGACAATACTTAATCTTTCTAATCAACATATCCTCTCACAATCTAGAAACCAGAACTATTTAAACAGATATATTTTCCTAACACCTTCACCTTGATCTTCATATTCTTAGTGCTAGCCACACATCTATTGGCACAGACTAGGTGCAGTATATATTCATTAACTGACACAGTCCCTGATGTATCATACTTACCATCCTTTGCTACTTATATTTGTTACAAACAAATCTAATCTCTAATGCTATTGCATTAGGGTACCAACATTTCTGAACATTTGACATAAGTGCCAGATCCTTGAAGACACTTGGCATTTTCTCTCTTGCTTGTGCCATAAATTAACATATTGACACTACTCTGTTTTCCAACTAATCTGAATCCCCCTCAACATCGCAGGAGCTCTGATATCCACAATCTACAAGATCTAACTTCACAGAGTCTTACAGATTTTTATTTGAATGTGAGTTCTACAATTTTATGGATTCTACCAAGCCTTCTAAAGCTCCACTCACAGCTCCTAGTAGATTTGCACAACAAGTGCAACCCTAATAATCTGATCGTAAATTATTAATTCCTGCGAATGCCTGGGTTCCCATTCGGAGTGGCTGGTCCAAATTGCCCCCTCTTTTTGTAACACCCTATCAAAGATAATCATGTTCAATTGCTCAAATACCACTGCTGCCACCAAGTGTAGCATTACATGAGTTCAAAAAATTTGAGAATGAATAAGCTTACGCATGCTAAGTGAATTAATATATTTACTAAGTTTGATTAAAAATAAGGTAAAACAGAGAAAACACGTACAGAATAGTAAAAAGTAAATAATCATCACTGGCCATGTAATATGGGATGGCATTACAGTCACCATGTTGTAGCACATGGACAACAACGCAGGGTGTACAAGAGAATCAATACTTACATCCTACTTAGAATGAAGTCTTCAATGGAGTACCCTGACTATATGTGTCACAGAGTTTAAACTTGTTAGTCCCTCCTCCAGTGTGCCCCATGCATGTCTCTGATATCACTAAGGAATGTGGTCTTATTAGCACAATGGGGGATGGGTAGTACATTACAAGTCACATCATTACACAGAATGGTAATAATACAAATGAACAGAATTAAAGGGACAGAACCAATCAGTAGTTAAAAAATACCCTCACAATACAAATGTAAAAGCAATGAACAATAGAGAGACAACCAACAATTGATAGATTTCCTATTGGTTCAATCGTTTGTGTGGGCACAAAAATTTTCATAGGACATTAACGATTTGATATTTGTAAACAGGCATTATTCACTGCATGCATAATTACAGATGACTACATCATGGGTGTGTTTAACCCCTTCCATACACAACGTACTATTAAGTCATGGAAGTCACTGCGTTGCCGCATTTTGACGTGATAATAAGTCATGGTAATCGGGCAGGCACCGTAGCCGTGTGCGGCCAATCACTGCAGGGGTCCAACAGTTCCTGATAGCAGGGCCCCTGCTGTATCCGCCGGCATTGCTGGATTAACCCCTTCTATGCTGTGGTCAGCGCTGACCGCGACATAGCAGGGGTTTGCTGCGGGTGAGGGAGCCCATCGGATCCCTGCTCTGCTGTGGCAGGGACCCGATGGGTGAGAAGGCAGCCCGGTGCTGTGCGGAGGCTGCCCAATGCCTTGCACGACATCAGGACCTGCCTTCTACGGGTGCCCAGGAGATCCAGCCTCAGGCTGTGTCTCCTAGGCAACCTGTTAGTGTATTACTCTGTGTAATACCCTAACAGGCAATGCATTACAATATAGATGTATTGTAATGCATTGCAGAGGGGATCAGACCCACAAAAGTTAAAGTCAGAAATAAAGTTACAAAGTGTTTTTAATAAAAAAAAAAAGTTCCAAGTAAAAAAGAAAAAAATGTCCCTTTCCCCTGATTTTATAACAAAAAATAGATAAACAAAAGAAAAAACACACATATTATGTATCGCTGCGTCCTTAACGACCGGCTCTATAAATATATCACATGATCCACCTCGTCCCATAAACACCATAAAAAAATAAAAAATAAAAACTGTGTCAAAAAAAGACATTTTTGTCACTTTACAGCACAAAAAGTGCAACACAATAAAACAGTCACCTCATCCCGCAAAAAATGAGCCCCTACATAAGAAAACTTCTCAAAAAATAAAAAATCTATAGCTCTCTCAACATGGATACACTAAAGCATCATTTTTTTGTTACAAATATGCTATTATTGTGTTAAAGTGAAAACATTTAAAAAAAAGTATACATATTGGTTATTGCCGCGTCCGTAACGGACGCGGCAAATGACCAAATGACCTAACCCCCCCCCCATGTGAACACCGTAAAAAAAATGAAAATGAATACTTTGCTAAAAAAAAAATTGGCACCGTACATCACTAAAAGTGCAACACCAAGCTAAAAATCTTTTTTTTTTTTTCAATTGGTCTTTATTAAAAATATTAAGCTGTTCTGTCACAAAGCATTAACTGTTTTTGTAGCTGTGTGACTGGTACTTTCACTTTCTGCTGGTCATCCAATAAACTTTATCTCTAAATTACCAAAATGTTTCTAAACACTTATATAAGACACATTCTTATCAGTAAGATAAGAACTGAGCTTTACTGAGTGTTTATAAGGTCAGAGAACAGAGATTAGGAGCTCATCAGGTGAGCTGGCTGACGGAAGAGAGAGAGAAAATACAGAGGCTGCTCTCCTGCCTGTACAGAATAAAGGGCTCCATATTTTTGACCAACCTAAAAAATGATTTTAGCTCAAATTGAGTACAATGCAATAATAATAATAATAATAATAATAATAATAGTAAAAAAAATGCCCCCAAAGGTGTACATAGCCTTTAAGGTTAGAGGGAGAGAAGACAGAATTCTACCCATAATTATAATCATTATTGTTATTTAGTTCTAAGAACTTATATAAGCCTTTTTTTTTAAATCCTCAATAGTTCCTGCTATGACCACATCATAAGGTAAACTGTCATCTCTGGAGACTGGACTTTTTATTCTCCAGATGGAGGTAGTGTCCCCTTGTCTTTTGAGAGAATTTTATATGGAACAGCTTTTCACTGTATTCTTTGTATGGTCCATATTATATATTTATATAAGTTAAAGGGATTGTGTGGGTTCAGAACTGAACCCGGACATATCCTTATTTTCGCCTAGGTAGCCCCCCTGACATGAGCATTTCATGCTCCGATTCTCTCCTTTTTTTGGAGATTGGGTGACGTACCAGGCTCTCCATGGTAGGAGGAGGCTTCCACCTAGCAGTTAGCCTGGTGACATCACTGGCACTAATGGGCAGGCTTAAGCCCTGCCTAGTCTGTAAAAAGGGCAGCACTGAAGCCCTCCTACCAGTGCCCGTGATGTCACTGGCAACACTGCTAGGCGGAGGCCTACACCTAGCAGTGTAAAAATATAAACAAACAGCCCTTGCCCTGTGCAATACAGCACAGGGCAAGGGAGAGCATCAAAGAATGAAATGCTCTGATGCTCATATCAGAGGTCCTACCTGGATAAAAATGGGGATATGTCTGAGTTCAGCTCTGAACCCTAACAACCCCTTTAACCTCTTAAGGACACAGGGCGTACAGGTACACCCTAATGTCCGAGTCCTTAAGGACACAGGGCGTACCTGTACGCCCTGTGTTTAAACTGCTACTGCGCCCGATGTGGGCGCCGTAGCAACATGGTTCCTGCTGATGTAGATCAGCAGGAACCATGTTCTAATGCCGAGGGGGGTCATGTGACCCCCCCGTATCGGCGATCGCTGCAAACCGCAGGTCAATTCAGACCTGCGGTTTGCAGCGGTTTTAGGGATCTCTGATCCCCGCGGTCTGTGACCGCGGGGATCAGAGAGTTAATTGCCCCAAAGATGATCATATCACCCCCCTGCATCCCCGATCTTGTTATGGCGGCGGGGTGCAGGGGGTGGCTGCGGCGGCGGTAGGCGGTGCGGGAGGCGGGCGGTGCGGCAGGCGGGATCGCAATAGCGATCCCCCGCCCGCCTCCCTTGTAATAATTCCCTGGTGTCTAGTGGTTCTATCAGAGTGCCAGCACATTGCTGGCACTCTGATAGAAAACGGCTGGCATCTGTGCTGCAGATGCCAGCCGTTTAACCTCTTTCTTACCGCGGTCCGGACGGACCGCGGTATGGAAGGTGTTAACAGGGAGGAGCTCCCTCCCTCTCCCATCGGGGGCTGCTGTGCCTATGCAGCCCCCCAGGATGGGATCGCAGAGGAGGGAGCTCCTCCTCCCTATCCATCACCCACTGCTCTCTAATGGCAGTGGGTGATGAGTTACCATGGCAGCAGGACGCTTTCAGAAGCGCCCTGCTTGCCATGGTATAGTAACTCTGGTCAGACTTCTGCTAAAGGCAGAAGTCTGACCAGACTGTGAAAAGTAAAAATACAGTGCAGTACACTATATAGTGTACTGTACTGTATTATATAGACACCAGATCCACTGGATCTACAAGAACCAAGTGGGTCTGGGTCAAAAAATGTAAAAAGTGAAAAAAGTAAAAATAAAAAAACACAAATCACTGAATAAAAAGTAAAAAAAAGAATACACTACACATATTAGGTATCGCCGCGTCCGTAAAAAACAGCTCTATAAAAATATCACATGACTGAACCCCTCAGGTGAACGCCATAAAAAAAAACCCAAAAATGGTGTAAATAAGTCATTTTTGGGCACCTTACATCACTAAAAGTGTAATACAAAGCGATCAAAAAGGCGTATGCCTCCCAAAATAGTACCAATCTAACCGCCATCTCATCCCGCAAAAAATGAGCCCCTTCATAAAACAATTGCCCAAAAAGTAAAAAAACTATGCCTCTCAGACTAAAACATGATTTTTTTGTTTCAAAAATGCTTTTATTGTTAAATGTAAAAAATTTAAAAAAGTAGACATATTGGGTATCTCCACGTCCGTAAGAATCTGCTCTATAAAAATATCACATGACCTAACCCCTCAAGTAAACACTGTAAAAAAATAAAAAAAACTTTGTCAAAAAGCCATTTTTTGTCACCTTACATCACAAAAAGTGTAATAGCAAGCGATCAAAAAGTCATATGACCACCCAAATAGTGCCAATCTAACCGCCACCTCATCCCGCAAAAATTATACCCAACCTGAGACGATCGCCTAAAAACTGAAAAAAATATGGCTCTCAGACTATGGAGACACTAAAACATGTTTTTTTGTTTCAAAAAGGATATTATTGTGTAACACCAAAATAAATAAAAAAAGTATACATATTGGGTATCGTCGCGTTCGTAACGACCTGCTCTATAAAAATATCACATGACCTAACCCCTCAGGTGAACGCCGTAAACATAAAAAATAAAAACGTTGTAAAAAAAGTCATTTTTTTGTCACCTTACATCACAAAAAGTGTAATAGCAAGTGATCAAAAAGTCATATGCACCCCAAGATAGTACCATTCAAACCGCCATCTCATCCCGCAAAAAATGAGCCCCTACATAGGACAATCGCAAAAAAAAAAAAAAAACTATGGCTTTCAGAATGTGGAGACACTAAAAATCATTTTTTTCAAAAATGCTTTATTATGTAAAACTGAAACAAAAACCCCAAAAAGTAGTCATATTTGGTATTGTCGCGTCAGTAACAACCTGCTCTATAGAAATAGCACACAATCTAACCTGTCAGTTCAACGATGTAAATAACAAAAATACAAAACTGTCCCAAAACAGCTATTTTTTGCAAATTATCCATTTTAATCCATTTTTCCAGTAACAAAGCAAGGGTTAACAGCCAAACAAAACTCAATTTTTATTGCCCTGATTCTGTAGTTTGCAGAAACACCCCATATGTGGTTGTAAACTGCTGTATGGCCAAACGGCAGGGCACAGAAGGAAGGGAACGCCATATGGTTTTTGGAAGGCAGATTTTGCTGGACTGTTTTTTTGAGACTATGTCCCATTTGAAGCCCCCGATGCACCCCTACAGTAGAAACTCCAAAAAAGTGACCCCATTTTTGAAACTACGGGATAAGGTGTCAGTTTTGTTGGTACTATTTTAGGGTAAATATGATTTTTGGTTGCTCTATATTACACTTTTTTGAGGCAAGGTAACAAAAATTGAAATTCTGAAATTTCATCTCCATTTGCCAATAACTCTTGTGGAACACCTAAAGGGTTAACAAAGTTTGTAAAACTAGTTTTGAATACATTGAGGAGTGTAGTTTCTTAGATGGAGTCACTTTTATGGAGTTTCTATTCTAGGGGTGCATCGGGGGCTTCAAATGGGACATGGTGTCAAAAATCCAGTCCAGCAAAATCCGCCTTCCAAAAACCATATGGCGTTCCCTTACTTCTGTGCCCTGCCGTTTGGCCATACAGCAGTTTACGACCACATATGGGGTGTTCATGCAAACTACAGAATCGGGGCAATAAGTATTGACTTTTGTTTGGCTGTTAACCCTTGCTTTGTTACTGGAAAAATGGATTAAAATCAAAAATTTTCCCAAAAATCGAAATTCAGAAATTTTATCTTTATTTGCCATTAACTCTTGTGGAAAACCTAAAGGGTTAATGACGTTTGTAAAATCAGTTTTGAGTACCTTCAGGGGTGTAGTTTCTAGAATGGGGTCATTTTTGGGTGGTTTCTATTATGTAAGCCTCGCAAAGTGACTTCAGACCTGAACTGGTCCCTAAAAAGTGGGTTTTTGAAAATTTCTGAAAAATGTCAAGATTTGCTTCTAAACTTCTAAGCCTTGTAATGTCCCCAAAAATGAAATGGCATTCCCAAAATAATCGATACATGGAGTAGACATATGGGGAATGTAAATCAATAACTTTTTTGGCAGTATTACTATGTATTCTAGAAGTAGAGAAATTGAAACTTGGAAAATTGTAAATTTTTCAAAATTTTTGGTAAATTTGGTATTTTTTTATAAATAAAAATGAAATTTTTCGACTTTATTTTACCACTGTCATGAAATACAATATGTGACGAAAAAACAATCTCAGAATGGCCTGGATAAGTAAAAGCGTTTTAAAGTTATCACCACATAAAGTGACACTGGTCAGATTTCCAAAAAATGGCCTGGTCCTTAAGGTGAAATAGGGCCGTGTCCTTAAGGGGTTAATCATGTCCCTTTTTAGACAATTCTTCTCAAGGCTAAATAAGTTTCATTCATTTAATTTATCCTCAAAACTAATACCCCCCATAAGCCCTTATCAGTTTAATTGCTCTTCCTTTACCCTTTCTAGCTCCTAGGCATCCTTTCTATGAACTGGTGCCCAACTGCATATTACAGATGAGACTGCATTAAAGCTTTATGAAGTGGCAATATTACACCCCTCTCCTGTGAGTCCCTGCCTTGTTTAATATATGACAATAGGCTTAGAAGCATGATGTGAGCTTCGATTGACACAGCTGAGACTAGAAGTTATCTTGGAATACATAGAGAATGCAGCTTGGGTATCATGGGGCAAAAAAAATGATAAAAACAACAAAACTTTGTGAATTTTATTTATTTTACTAGACACAATTTTGTCAGAGCTGTAAAACCTATTTAATAATACTGCTTTCTTCCTTCATGCTGTGCAGACATATAATTTAATGTATGCCCATATAGAGTGGAAATTATCTGTTTTATGTTTGTTTTTAACTGACAAATGAATTACTTTTCTTTTAAACCCCAAAACACAAACTGTGAACACTTTTGTTCAAACCTTTGGAAATATACTTTACATCATGTAAATGAACAAACGCATGATGTATAATTCATCTATTCTGGTTGCATAAAACTACATGTAAGAGTTAATACTGAGTGGAAAATACAACTTGGCTTCATAGAGTGGGAGAATAATGGTGATATTTTTTACCATTCCCATGGAAACCAAAGTTGAGTCTAAGTTCTCCGTATTTCTGTCTGCAATAAGACTAAAGATTTAGCATATTTTAGCTTCTGTGTTTTATATAAAAAATATAGTAGGTCAATTTGTATATGGACTAACTCTTCTAAAGATGTATTGAAGTTTTCATGATTTATTTGAATGGTTTTTGTAAAATAAAATAAATGTATTGTATAATATAAATAAAATAAATAATTTGAATATTTATCTCATTATTTAATGTAGATATAATATGCATAACGTTAATCAGGCTGTAACAGAAGTATAAACAGGATTAAACATTAGACTATTTAATAAGACGTGTGGTTAACAATCACCCACATCCAAAGCAATAGGTGCAAACTACAATTCTGAAAATACAAGGATATTGGGCAATCTGCAAATTTTCTCTGCTCACACCCAGTCTAAAAAAGTGGGCATGATGTGGGCGGGGAAGGGGACGTCAGTCTTAATAAATGGTCCCCATTGAGTTTTGCTATAGCTACTTTTATATGTGAATAGGATATTGAGACATTATTGAAAAACCCTCTTTGATCAAAGTGAAAAACTTTTTTCTTGATGAACATGAAAACCCATTTTATCTAAATATTGAGTCACAACACACTCCTGGTGGTGATTCTAAATGTTAAATACCGCGTGGGCCCCACAGAGAATAAATATATATTTCACGTGCACATGGTAATTAATACACAGAACATTTTTCCTTTGGTTACTTTTTGCCTATTTTTATTGTGATACACTCTAACTCAATGTTGGCATATCCTATTATCCAATTGTGGAATAATTTAGGGGTGTAAGGTTTTTAATAGGTCAAATAAATTTGAACTGTTAGTTATATATTTGAACTGCTAGTTTTTTGTTGTACTATACGGAACATCAAGATTGTGAGTGCCAATCTGGATAAATATTGTAAGTAAAAAAGTATAAAATCAGATTAGTGTTTAGGGTTTATATTGTAGTTTAGAGCTGCATTTACAGTTTTACTGGTTATTAATGGAAACAATCAACAAGCTTGTGATTAGACAGATCCCCAACAGCTTAGCTGGGTATCATTAGTATTGTGGCACAGCTAGTTTTTAATTTAGTGTATTAATGTTGTAGCATCTATAAAAATATAATTGACAAAACAATAGATTAGGTTTTATGGTTTGCATTATCGCTTAGAGCTGCATTTACAATTCTGATGGTGGCAATTGGAAACCATCAGAAAGCCTGTCCCCAGGCACACCCTTTGCAGCTTTGTTGACCTTCTGACTGCAGCTGAACGGTTTGATGAAGAGGCTACGCTTACCAGAATGAAATACTCTGAGAGTTAGTCCGTTATTAGGTAAACTAAAGCACATAAAATCTGTATTACTGTAAGCAAAAAAAAACAGAAGTCGGACAGGTGAAAACTATGTGAAAGATTGTGTAAGATGTAGGTGAAAGATTGTGTAAGTTGTAGGTGAAAGATTGTGTAAGATTAAATAATGAAGGTTCCTGGTGGTTTAGGGTGATTTAAGGGTTAATGCTAAGTATGGGTTCATAATAATCTAAGTATACATGATAATATTCCTGGCATTCTACCGTTGGTGTTGGATTTACTGTAGTAATGCCATTAAAAATTATGTTGATCAATTATATGGGAAATAAATGATGAGTTAGGCTGATTGTTTCTGTATCAAACTTATAGAAATAATTATATGATATTCAAAATCAATGTTTTTGACTTTTTGAAAGGAAACTCCCATATAAAGTCCAGGGGTGGTCATTTTAACATGGTCCGCTGCTTACTGAATGGTGGTGGTGGGAAAGCCAAACAACCTTTATTATACTCATTGCTGGCGACAAAACATAATTCTAATGTACATTGTAGCACATTTATAACTGTAGACCACTAGAGAAATTACTTTTATCCTCTTCATCCTCCTAGACCAGCAGGGTTGGTGAAGTTAACCACCTCACTACCAGATGATAAGCACAAAGGTAATCAATTCTTAAAGAAGATCTGTCACCATGAAATGCTATTCAAAGAGCAGAGATTTAAATGTAGAAATGACAAGTTTTACTGAATCTTTCCCCACAAAACTATATGTCAAACTGCTCAGCTCCTCCTGCTCTATAACATGCAATAGGACTGTACTGTAATTTGTGGGGGCTGGTTCTTTTTCTTATGCGATTTACAAAACATAGAGTGTGCATTTATATGGCTGTAAATGTTTTTAGTTCATTGTTATCTAAGGTGCTAAGGTGTTATGTCCACGTTTGTTTATAAAGTCAGCAAATCTAAGCCTCTTTGCAATTTATGATTGTGTCTTTTAATATTTTTGCGTGTTTGTTTAGTCTGTATTTTATACTGTACAGATAGATAAAAATGATCTTGTGCCGTAGAAAGGATCAACAAGCAGGCTAACTACAGTTGGCAGGCGTTTTGATGGGTTGCATTAGTCCTTATTTCATAACTTGATTGCACTAGGTCGTTCTGATTGAAATATAGGTCTTTTTGACTCCGTAGCGGCTTACCCCATAGTGACCAGTTCATTCCCACATCAGCTAGGCTACTGTATTTATACCATTAAATATAAATTATGTGCACTCATTGCATCCAATTAATAAAGAACAATGATAAAAGTTAATTCTAAACTGCTCATATTTAGTTCATTTTTTTTTTGGGTTTTGCTGTTTCCATCATCAGATGCAAAACAAATGTATTAAATAAACTCAGTACAGAATTACATTAAACTAAGCTGTGCCATCTGCTAATGTGCAGACATACAGTAAATGTGCATATCATTTGGCTGCTGCATAATAGCTTTGCCTTGTTTTGTCTGCAATTCATATCTGTGGAAAATAATAAAATAATCTTTGCGAGTCACTGAGTACAGCAAATTGGTCTTTACATTTAAGCCTTTGATGGCAATAAAAATAAGTTTCTAAAATATTTTATCTGGTAATACATGATTTAAGCATAGATTACCTTATTGTTGGGCATATGCCTGAAATGTGTTCATTTATATATCCTGCGGTTACAATTGCTTGAATTGAATTGGAACAATGCAGCCTTTTTTTTGCCTTTCTGCCAGCACATTGTAACATTATGGACAGTGTCTCTTAGCTCATCATGCCAATAGCCCTCCCAATCTTTCACACTTCTAACGTTATTTTAAGGGATTTATAATGCAATTTCCAATGGCTTAGCATAATAGCTGCTTTTAAGCCCTTAAGAACCCGCGACGTACATGTACGGCACAGATGTCCGTGACTTAAGGAACAGTGCTGTACATGTACGGTGTGGTGATCAGGCAGGTGCAGGAGATGCACCCTCCCGATCGTGGCAGAAGTTTGTCAGTCACTAATAGCCGAACGCCTATTGTATGCGCATGTATTACATTCAGTGATACACTTACAGCCAATGCTTTACAATACAGAAGTATTGTAAAGCATTGTAAAGGGGATCAGACCCCCAAAAGTTGAAGTCCCAGAGTGGGACAAAAAAAAAGTGAAAAAAAAGTTTAAAAATAAAGTTTTACAAAAGAAATTACGTTTCAAGTAAAAAAAAAAAAAACGTCCTTTTATCAAAATAAAATAAAATAAATTGTAAACAATAGGGAAAAAAAGAAAAGTAAACATATTAGGTATCGACCGGCTCTATAAAAATATCACATCACAAAATATCACACTAACCCCTCAGATGAACACAGTCAAAAAAATAAAATAAATTAAAAACTGTGCTAAAAAAAACCATTTTTACATCACTAAAAGTACAAGACCAAGCAATCAAAAAGGCATATGCCCCCCAAAATAGTACCAATCTAACCGTCACCTTATCCCGCAAAAAAGCTATGGCTCTCAGAATATGGAGACACTTAAACATAATGTTTTTGTTTCAAAAATGCTATTGTGTAAAACTTAAGTAAATAAAAAAAGTATACATATTAGGTATTGCCACGTCCGTAACAACCCTCTCTATAAAAATACCACATGAACTAACCCTTCAGATGAACACCGTAAAAAAAGCAATTTTTTGTCATATTACATCACAAAAAGTGTAATAGCAAGTTATCAAAAAGTCATATGCACCTCAAAATAGCACTAATTTAACCGTCATCTCATCCCGCCAAAATAATACCCTACCTAAGACAAAATACCCTACCTGCCCAAAACATAAAAAAACTATGGCTATCAGAATATGGAGACAGTAAAACATGATTTTTTTTTTGTTTCAAAAATGATATTTTTGTGTAAAACTTAAATAAATATAAAAAAAGTAGATATATTAAGTATTGCCACGTCCGTAACGACTGGCTCTATGAAAATATCACAAGACCTAACCCCTCATGTGAACAGTGTCAAAAAATAAATAAATAAAAACTGTGCTAAAAAAAAATAATTTTCTCACCTTATATCATTAAGGGCTCTTTCACACTGATCAGGATTTATCCTAATGCATTCTGAATGGAAAGAAATCCATTCAGGATGCATCAGGATGTCTGCCGTTCAGTATGTGAACGTTTTTTGGACGTTGACAAAACCGTAGCATGCTGCAGATTTGTCTCCGTCCAAAAATCCGGAAGACATGCCGTAACGACGGATCCGGAATTAATGCCCATTGAAGTGCATTAATCTGGATCCGGCATTAAGCTAAACGTCGTTTCGGCGCATCGCCGAACCGAACGTTTAGCTTTTGTAAATGGTTACCATGGCAGCCAGGACGCTAAAGTCTCGGCTGCCATGGTAAAGTGTAGTGGGGAGGCAGGGGAGAAGCATACTTACCGTCCGTGTGGCTCCCGAGTCTCGGGGCGCTCCACAATGACGTCAGAGTGCCCCATGAGCATGGATCACATGATCGCATGGATCACGTGATCCATGCGCGTGGGGCGCTCTGACATCATTGTGGAGCGCCCCGGGAGCCGCACGGACTGTAAGTATCTGCTCCCCTGGCTCCCCACTACTTACTATGGCAACCAGGACTTTAGTAGCGTCCTGGCTGCCATAGTAACACTGAAAGCATTTTGAAGACTGATCAGTCTTCAAATGCTTTCAGTTGTCTTGCGCTGTGACGGATCTGGCGGGCATTTCCGGCGACGGAAGTGCACGCCGTCTCCTCACAACGCAAGTGTGAAAGAGGCCTAAAAGTGCATATGCCCCCAAAATAGGACCAATCTAACTGTCACCTCATCCCGCAAAAAATGAGCCCCTACCTTAGACAAAACATTAAAAAAACTATGGCTCTCAGAATATGGAGACATTAAAACATCATTTTTTTTTTGTTTCAAAAATGCTGTTATTGTGTAAAACTAAAGTAAATAAAAAAGTATACATTATATGTATCACCACGTCCGTAAGAACCTACTGTATAAAAATATCACAAGACCTAACCCCTCAGGTTAACACCATTAAAAAAAGTGCCAAAAAGGCAATTTTTTGTCACATAACAAAAAGTGTAATAGCAAGCGATCAAAAAGTTATATGCACCCAAAAATAGTACCAATCAAACCGTCATCTCATGCCGCAAAAATGATACCCTGCCTAAGAGAATCACTCCGAAAAAAATAAAAATAATTATGGCTCTCAGAATATGGGGACACTAAAATGATTTTTTGTTTCAAAAATGATATTATTGTGTAAAACGTAATTAAATTAAAAAGTATACATATTATGTCTCGCCGCCTCTGTAAGAACCTGCTGTATAAAAATATCAGGTGAACACCGTAAAAAAATTAAAATAAGTGTGTCAAAAAAGGAATTTTTTGTCACCTTACATCACAAAAAGTGTAATACCAAGCTATCAAAAAGTCATATGACCCCTAAAATAGCACCAATCAAACCGTCATCTCATACTAAAAAAATGAGCCCCTACATAAGACAGTCGCCCAAAAAATAAAAACAACTACAGCTTTCAGAATGCTTTAGTATGTAAAACTAAAACAAACTACCAAAAAAGGTATACAAATTTGGTATTGTCGTGTCCGTAACAACCTGCTCTATAAAAATACCACATGATCTAACCTGCCAGATGAACGGTGCCAAAACAGCTATTTTTTGTTACCTTGCCTCAACAAAGTGTAATATAGAGCAACCAAAAATCATATGTACCCTAAGATAGTACCAACAAAACTGCCACCTTATCCCGTAGTTTCCAAAATAGTGTTACTTTTTTGGAGTTTTTACTCTAGGGGTGCATAAGGGGGGCTTCAAATGTGACATGGCAGCTTAAAATTATCCCAGTGAAATCTGCCTTCCAAAAGAATATGGCATTCTTTTCTTTTTGTGCCCTGCCATGTGCCCGTACAGCAGTTTACGACCATATACGGGGTGTTTCTGTAAACTACAGAATCAGGGCAATAAAAATGGAGTTTTGTTTGGCTGTTAACCCTTGCTTTGTTAGCGGAAAAAAATTGATTAAAATGGAACCCACAAAGTGAAATTCTGAAATTTTTTCTCCATTTCCTATTAATTCTTGTGGAATACCTAAAAGGTTAACAAAGTTTGTAAAATCAGTTTTAAATACCTTGAGGGGTGTAGTTTCTAAAATGGGGTCATTTTGGTGGTTTCTATTATGTAAGCCTCACAAGGTGACTTCAGACCTGAACTGGTCCTTAAAAAGTGGGTTTTGGAAATTTTCTGAAAAATTTCTAAATGTACTTCTAAACTTCTAAGCCTTCTAACATCCCCAAAAAATAAAAAAGCATTTACAAAATGATTCAAACATAAAGTAGACATATGGGAAATGTAAAGTAATAACTATTTTTGAAGGTATTACTATCTCTTATAAAAGTAGAGAACTTTAAAGTTGCAAATGTTTCTAAATTTTTGTTAAATTTGGTATGATTTTATAAATAAAAATGAAATATTTTGACTCAATTTTAGCACTTTCATGAAGTACAATATGTGACAAGAAAAAATTCTCAGAATGGCCTGGATAAGTAAAAGCGTTTAAAAGTTATCACCACATAAAATGACATGTCAGATTTGAAGGTGAAATATGGCAGGGTCCTTAAGGGGTTAAGCTCTGCCTTGTTATGTCCTCAAAACAGTCCTAATAAAATCAACATTATCCCGACCTCCTTCCTGGCTGTTGTTCTAGAACAGCCTTGCAAAATATGTTGGCAGGTATGGTGTTGAGGAGTGGGCCAGCATCAGAGCAAAGAGTATTTTCTAAGTTACCGTTTTGAAAAGTGGAGAGGGGCACTGTCTGGAAAGACAATTATTTTTCCAGATGTTTTCCTAAACTTAAGGAAGCCTAATAGTATAGACTATTATTAACGAACAATATAGAAATAATATAGAAAGTTGTTCACAACTTTGCCTATACCTATTTTAGTTGATGTGCCAAATATGAGCTATCTTGATGCCCAACTGGCATCACTGACACTGGTACCAACAATTAATTTATAATCTATGGATGTAACTAAGCAAGAATGAAAAAAATTACACTGCTATAATATTGCAGGTGCGCTAGCATTATATGTGAAAACAAACCACACCAATGCCCATGTTGTACCCTCAGGATACTACAGATTTATTTACAAAAGGGTCACATAGACCCACTAAATCCTTTTTTAGCGGTTACAACATAGATATTAAAACATAACCTTTATTATATTTTTATAAAAGCTGATACATTTATTTATACACCCAGTCCCAGAACGAATCGGAAGCATACAATTGTATGAATGAATGTGTGGTTGGTAAGCGCTAAACAGCGTGTATCTGCGTGGCTGAGAAAGTTGGTGTGATATGGCTCATAGTAAAGAGGGGTGAGCAGTGGGCGCCCCCTTTACGATAAAATAGGGAAACTATTCCCTGGTAATTTTGTAGGAATCTATTTCCTCTCTCATGAGCCATAGTGTGACAAAGCATGTGTGCACAAACATAGGAATTAGTTAAGCGGTTCCAGCACCATAATATAAGTGCAGTAGGAGCAAATAGAAATCTGCTCTATTATACAATCACATTGTTGCAATACTGACTTACAATCAGAATCTGACTGCCAAGAAGCTTCAAAGAGTGAGCAATTGGCTACACATTCCAGTGTTGCAACAAAGTTGTAGGTTGCCATCAAGCACAATGTTGAGCAACGAATGCGCTGGATTCCTGATAGGAATGTAGAAAAACATATGCATTAACCTATGGCAGTTGCACACATTATAACAGTACCTTCAAGTAAAAGAGGATTACACACATTCAGTATTGAGTGGAATATCTGATTCCTTCACTGATAATTTTAATGGGACTAGGTGTATAAATACATGTATCAGCTTTTATAAAAATATAATAACGGTTACGTTTTAATATCCATGTTGTAACCCCTAAAAGGATTTAGTGGGTCTATGTGACCCTTTAGTAAAAGCATTATATGTGAACACAATGTTGCTTAAAGGAGAGTACAGTGCTCAGCTATCTCCGGAATTCCTATAGAATTGAATGGAAAGGCCGCGCACATGCCTGATCAGCCACTCCGTTCATTTCAGGGGGAACTTCATGGGTATGGTGACCCGTTCTCGTGATCGGTGGGGCGCCCTACAGTATGACCCCCCATTGATCTAATAGTTATCCCCTATCCACAGGATAACTTCTAACAACAACTACTTTTTTAAAAGCTGATATAGTTCTTTTTTCCATACACCCTGTTATAATTGGTAGGGAATGCAGAATATTGTAGCAGCCATTGTGTGTTTTTTTTCTGTAATATTGAGATAAGAGCTGTGCCAGAAATCTAGCTTGTGGTTATCCTGTTAAAACAGTTGTGTCTGTGAGTACATGTGTAGAGGATGAAAATGTTAGTATTTACTGTCTGCCTGTACTCATTCTAAAGATTGCTGCAGTTTAAGTTTTAATTTATTAATAGCATTTGACCCTTTTTTACTTGCACAGCTGGCACTGTACTGGTTAGAAATTGTAGATACCGTACACAGTTCTAGCTGCTCGGATACTATAATCTAGCAAATTAATCCATATTTTGGTATTTTGGCTTCTAATATGTATGTATACAACAGCAATCAATTGTGCTTTAATTGGTCAGTTATTTAATTTAACTCTTTTTTAACACTTTGTGCCACCAGTTCACTAGCGTATACATGAATTGGTGAACAACCATGATTGTATCTCCCTCCAGTGTCTAAAAGGCTAAATTGCAGAAAAAAAAAGAAGCAGCATTATATTATTTTTTCTTGTAAATATTTCATTATTTTACATGCATAAGAAACTAGACATAATGTGTATAAATTTGTATTACTATATTTTCAGACTGTAATATCTACAATTTTCTGGGAGGAAAATGGCACTGTGTCATATAAAGCGAATACTAGTGAGCACATTCATTATTATAGTGCTTGCTAGTATGCAGTAGGTGTAGGTGACTGTATTGCTTTCTCAATGCTGCCTGGCCTTCCTCTGGGCCTGCGCTGCATTGTCCTTACAGCGTACAGTTTATAAACATAGTGCATGCACCATAATTTGATGTGGTACGCAGTCAGGTCGCAGGCCTGGAGAAGTGCACTCTGATGTGAGGTCGGACATGGGGTCTGATGTGAGGTCTGATCTGAGGTCTGATATGGGGGTCTGATCTGATATGTGGGTATCTTATCTGAGGTCTGAGAGGGGGGTCTGATCTGATATGTGGGTGTCTTATCTGAGGTCTGAGAGAGTGGTCTAATCTGATATGGGGGTCTGATATGAGGTCTTACATGGGGGTTTGATATGAGGTCTGACATGGAGGTTTGATCTGATATGGAAGTCTGATGTGAGGTATCACATAAGGGTGTGATCTGATATGGGGGGTCTGATCTGAGGTCCAATATGAGGATCTGAAGTCTGACATGAGGGTCTGATATGAGGTCTGATATGAGGGTCTAATCAGAGGTCTGATGTGGGGTTCTGATAAGAGGTCTGATGTGGGGGTGTGATCTGAAGTCTGAAGAAAAATATTTTCTATTTTCCACCTCTAAAACCTGGGTGTGTCTTAAAAACCGAAAAATAGGGTAACTGAAACTGAATCTTTCAGCTTAGTAATAAGGGAACAAATCTCAAAGAAGAGGACCAGAGTAAGACATATCTATTTTAAGAAACAGGCCCAAATTAACATGGGTGGTGAGGAAAGGGTTGTGGAACCACCTTTTGCTGCAAATGCTGTAATTATAGATGTACCCTGTACCCATGTACTATGCCAGGAGTAGCTGAGTGGAGCCGGCTCCTGTTTCTGCCTGCTCTGCTAAGCTAAGAGCCTACATGCAGTATTTTGAGTCTTAAAGAGTTGCTGTACTTGCAGAAAGTGTAATTTTATTTAATAGAGAATGGTGTAATTAGCACATTTCGAAATAATTTAAAAAAAGCTGTAAAGTCATGGCCACAAGGGGTCTCCCTTCAACCTCAGCCTAATAAAAGTACTGCTTCTATACTGCTTCTGAAAATAATAGAAATGCACTTTCTGTAAGTGTTATTTTCCTCTCCTTATCTGTTCTCTGAGCTCCAGAGCTGAAAACAAACATAGTTTGAAGTAAGGGAAAGGGCGCAACAGCAGTACAGTGCTGGCAGATTTGACAGAAGGGACATGTTCCTGCTTGCGAGAGAAATGCATCTAGCTGTGCAGCTGAAACAGAATAATATGGCTGAAAAAGACATTAGGGAAGCCCAAAAAAGACCTGCTCCTTCATAGTTATGATTATACAAAGAAGCTGACATTATTCTGATATTTGACTATGCCATTTAAGGACATCTAAAAATGAACGTGGTACATGGCTTCAGGGAGACTTTAAATTGTTACCTTATCCATGAAACATATATAAATGATTGCTATTATGAATATACTGTCTATGTGTATATATATTATATATATATTGTAAGAGGGCGCAAGGTTCCGTCGTCGACTGAAGGTACGTGTCACCGAGGTTCCTGGCCTCGGTGAGATAAGAGCTGGATTTTTTGTGTATCAGCAGCAGCTAGTGCTGTTTGACACATTGATATTTAGTATGGCTACAAAGCCGGTCCAGGCCAGCTCTTATTGGGAATAGTCAAGTGCTGGGTGGGAGACTATTCCTCACGGTCCAGGCCGGACTTTTTCCGGGCCTTTAAAAGGCAGCCACTTCAGCAGGTGGGGAGGTTATTATCCTGGAAGCTGCTGGTGTTACTGTGGAGCTCTCAGGGCTGAGAGCAAGAGTCTGCAAACAGGCGTGCAGTCTACCTAGAAGCCTCTGGTGGAAACTTTGCTTGGCCGAGCTAACTGCCAGATGTGAACTAACACCGACCACTCAGGTGACCTTGCTGTGGGACTGATGTTTTTGCCTTGTGTTTTGCCTCGTGTGAACAAGCACTAAGACTGTTTCTGTGTTGCTGAGTGTGAATAAAACACTTCTGCTTTACCCAGAGAACTGTGTACCTTGCCTCAATACTGCATCCGCAAGCCTGTCTACCAGAGCAAATCCCCACAATATATATATATATATATATATATATATATATATATATATAAACACACACACAAAAGGTAGGTGACACGATCAAAACTTTGCTCAAATATAGCTCTCCAAGGTGAAATTTTAGTGTTCTCGTATTGGTTTTATTAAGAAGAACTGTTATTTAGCCAGACATCAAGGGATTAAATTAGACCATTATTCTAAATTACTGCAGAAGAAGCTACATGAAAAATTAGTTGAAAGCAGATGGCTAAGAAATTTGCTCAAGTTTTAGAAAAATGAACGGCTTATCATGACCACGTTGCCAATAAATGTGTGAACATTGAATCTGATTTGATTCAGCTTCCTATTTCATCTTATCACATGGAAATCATTTCCAGCACTAGAATATGATTTTTGGAATATCACCAATTATACATTCCTGTATGTCCTCAGCTCTACCAGTACCTCTCAATATTTATCAATCAACCCCTCTGGTATTGAAAGTCAAAAGAAGATACTTACTGCATTGTTGTAAAATTCAACCATACTTATGTAGTTTTACTTCTTTATGTCAGCAAACCATTTTGTTTTTGTCAAACAGTACGTAAACTTTGAACAAATACTGTGTTGAAAGTTAAGTAAAATTAAGGCTATCAAAATATAAAATGTTAGTGCCCAGAGTATTAAATACTTTACTCTATGTATAGTTGGTGGGGACCAGAGCCACCATCTCCCTCTTCAAGGCTCCTTGTAGACTTTGGAATAAGCAGATGAGATTACAATTAAAAAAAAACAAAAACTAAAAAAATTGACACAGAATGAAGCAAAAGAATGAATATACCAGTTTTAAGAGACCAAGTGGAAAAGTTGTCGATGGCATCTACATTTTTCCTAGCTTCAGCTATCTGAGGCAACCAGAGAGTTAATTAAAAAGAGACAGAGATACTTCACTGCTTTAGGTTTTAGTCAAAACCTGGTAATAGAATTGCCAGAGTTGGAGGAGAGAAGGGCAGGCTCCCTACTCCACTTAGTCCACTTATCATTTTTGTGCTTGCTCATGATTAGCCACCTGGGTAAGCTCTATAAGATAATTGTGAGCCTTTCAGATGGGCGCAGCCTGGGGAAAGGTACAGGTGCTGTGAGCCTTTGAGAACACAGACCTGTATATATCCGGTTGTACGGACTGATGTTTTGCATTTGGTGCCAGGTAGTAGACCTGCACTGTGTCAGCTAGGTGCAATTCATATTTAGTAAGTGTTGGAAAGACTGATTTTTTTCTTTTGCTTGCTTTGTTTTCTTTCTGTTATTTAACCTGATTATAAAACTGGCTGCAGTCATTGATAACCAAGCTGCCATGTGAAGTGCCACATTATTGGGTGCCTGCTACGGAATGCCATCTACCCCAGGAGACGATCAACGCTACCTAATCCCTTACACAGTGTAAGTACTGAATATACCACCATACTAATCATAGCTAGAAACATAAACATATATATCCCATGATTTGAAAAGGATTACAGGACACCTGCAGTGTTGCTGCCACATTTGGCCCTATGGTAAGTGCCCTTTGAGAATTTTTTTTGTCTGCCTGTCTTCTGTGGTTTAGCTTTTCCCGGAATGTCTCTGCCACTACTGTGTCTGCAGCCAACATTTTGCAGGAGACCTTAATCTGACCGGTTGTAGCTATTCAGGAAAGTGAGGGGGTTTTTACTGATGGCAGACAGCAACCACCAGAGGAAATGATCCTGAGGGCCTACCTTCACTGGTTGCAAAAGACCCTTGGGAAAGAAAAGAGGTCCTTTCTGGCAAGCCATTTAATGATGTACCAACATCGTTTGTGGATAGTTTTCCACCAGTAACAGCTATGACAGTTTGACAGTTAAACTGTTCTTTACATGAGATGAGGTAGACATTAGGATGCTCTGACATTGTCTTGATAAGAAGGGGATTGACCTCATTTCTCACCTGGCCCCTGTGCAGCTGTACATATGGTAAGTACACCAATGATCTTACACAAAGGTCAGCTCCAAATTGAACTGTGTCCTGTTAGACCTTAGGGGCTCTGATTTATAGTGTCAAAGTTTAGTCCCAACAATGTCTGGTACATTGGTGGGCCAGTGAAAACCTTTACTTACCTTACCGTAGACACATGATAATTAATGCTGACCATCACTTTTTGCCTGATCTACCTTGGGTCTATCTGCTTTTGCGCCTTTACTAAAAATTCTTATACTATAGTGAGCTCATATATTGCAAAAACAAAATATTTTGGCACTATCTTATTTTTTTACATTTCTTATCTTGTTCCCTAAGTAAGACCAACAATATCAAAGGGGTTGTCCGGCCTTGGAGCCGAAAACACTTTGGGTCCTAACCATTGCCCCTTAACATAAAAAACTTCACTCACCTGTCCATGGTCCCACCACTGCCCCATACCTGACTGCTTTTGGTCCCACAGGACCAGGAGTGGCCTGATTCCATGACTGCTGCAGCCAGTCACAGTCTTTAGTGGTCATATCAGCTCAAACCCTTTCAGTTTATATTGGCTACATGATTAATAAGAAAGCCATGTGTCCTATAAAAAATGAATTTTGTGGTAGACAATGCAACATTCTAAAAGGTGAAATTTTGCTTCGTGCACCGAGGTCATAAAATGGTAATGTGTAAGTAACAATTCAAAATGATGTCTGGAGTACTCTATAAAAAAAAAACTGTAATAATGTATGGTAAAAGTCCTAACCTTAGACAATATCCAGTTCTTAAAAAGCCAATAAATAATAAAAAAAAGTTTTGTGTTTATATAATGGTCCATATCCCAAAATATTGGGGCACCTACACATTTACATCTACAGGAGCCTTTATGATATAGGCATTCATATGGAGTTGCCCCCCTCTTTATAGCTAAAACAGCTTCCACTTTTTTAGAAAAGCTTTATACAAGATTTTTGAGTGTGTTTGTGGGAATTTTTTCCCCATTCATCCAAAAGAGCAGGCACTGATGTTGGACGAAAACGCCTGGCTCTGTTTCTCTGCTAGTTCATTAAAAAGTGTTAGATGGGGTTGAGGTCCAGGCTCTATGTGAGCCTGTCAGGTTCTTCCACACCAAATTTGTGGACCTTGCTTTGTGCACTGGGGCACAGTCATGCTGGAGCAGAAAAATTTCTTCCCCAAACTCTTCCACAAAGTTGAAAGCATGCAGTTGTCCAAAATGACTTGATATGCTGCAGCATTAAGGTTTATATTCACTAATGGACTAAACCTACTCCTGAAAAACAACTCTGTGGCATTAATCTCCCTCCACCAAATGTTGTAGTTGGCACAATGCAGTCAGGCAGCTAACCTTCTCCCAGCATTCACCACACACAGAGTCATCCAACAGACTATCAGACAGAGAAGTGGGATTTGTCACTCCACATAACACATTTCCACTTCTCTAGAGTCCAGTGATGGCGAGCTTTACACCACTCTATCCAACACTTTGTGTATTGCTTTGTGATTTAAGGCTTGCATGCAGCTGCTCGGCCATGGAAACCCATACTATGAAGCTCCTAGCACCCAGTTTTGTTCTGATATCAATTTTGTGCCTTAAAGACCAAGCAATTGTTTTTTTCCAAGAGCAATAGCTTTTTTATTTTTACATCAATGTAGCTGCATGAGGGCTTATTTTTTGCAGGACAAGTTATTGTATTGATGGCACCATTTTAAGGTACAAATAACTTACTGTTTAACTTTCATGAACTCTTTCTGGATGGGGGAAAAAACTGCCTCAGAGTTTTTATGTTATAAATTTTGCGTAGTTAAGTTTTCAGCATAAATAACATGATAACTTTATTCTCTGGGTCAGTACTTGTACAGCAAAACCAAATACATATGGGGGTCATTTATAAGACCTGTGTTTTAGACCCCGATCTTAATACATCTAAGCCCACCTACCAGACGACAAGGTGGTCTCAGTTCAGGCAGGTTCCTATGCTAACCCATTCATGCTGTGGCACATTTTTCAGGAGCACAGTCCCTGCACATATAGTGTGCTGCCCCTTGTTACCTCCATGTGCATCAGCAACCGGTGGGAGGAGAGACACACACACCTATATGTACCACCTTAATCAAGGTCACCTATTAGATAGGTGGGGCAAAAGTTCACTTGAATATCACTCCCAGTATAGGAGCGTATTCACACATGAAGATTCACATGGAGGTAACAAGGGGCAGCACACCATATGTGCGGGGACTGTGCTCCTGAAAAATGCGCCACAGCATGAATAGGTTAGCATAGGAACCCGCCTGAACTGAGACCACATTGTCGCCTGGTAGGTGGGCTTAGATATATTTTGATCAAAATGTATTGACCAAGTGTCTCCGTTTTTATCAAGAGTGAGGGCCTAGTCCATATGTTATGCCTGCATCTATTTTTATAGTGCATTATTTTCTGTTATTTTGTAAATGCAGCCATATACATCCGCACATTTAATACCATATCGTGCAGGATGGTTTATATATATTTTTTCTGTGATTTGCCCGATCTTATCATCCCCCACAGTGGATCCGCCGGATTTATGTAGTGGTTTTGGGCTCCACATAACTTCGGAGGATCCACCACCGCTTCTAAATGTAAGACAGCTTCCTAGCTGCCTTATATTAAGACTATTTTCTACTGCTAAACCAGGCATAGAAAACGGTAAATGAGACAGGTCTGCCAGCCGCTGCCATGTCCATTTTTTTAGACCTGGCATCAGCGGGGAAAAATGTCAGATTACAGCACCAGAAATATGGCTAATATAGGCGTATTTCTGGTTAGTAAATTACCCCCAAGTTTTATTACTTTTTCACAATAAAGCCCATTAAAAAACGCCACATCCCTAGACCCATAACTTTTTTTTTCTCTCCACTGAGCTGTGAGTTTTTTCATTGGTTTTATTTTGCTGTAAATAACTCAATATGATCTCTTTTTATTTAATTTTTTTTGTGTCAAATAAGCAAAAAACAGCAATTCTGGTGTTGTTTTTTGTGGCATTCACAATGTGGGATAAAATACCCAAAATTGGTGTAGTGCGGGTCATAACAGGCGTCAAGATTCCTAATATATGTAGGGCATTTTATTTTTGCAGTTTTTTCATTTAAAAGAATTTTTCTAAGTAGAACAAGGTTTCCTTTTTTATCTCTGATATGGTTATATCTAATAAAACTTTGACTTTTATTTTTTACAATTTACTGGTCCCAAAAGGGGACTTTTACATGCAATCTTTTTATTGCTTCTATAATACACTGTACTGCTTATGCAGTACAGTGTATTATACCTTCAGTGCTATACTGGCAGACACAGCCCTAATAGGCATACATTGCAGGGCAAACCTGGGAACCTTCATTTGGCTCTTGGGTGCCATACTAAGACATCAGCAACCAGCAATCTTGTTTACGGTGGTGCCGATGCCTGATAGAGGGAGCCTTCTCCCTTTAAACCACTTAGATGTGATCGCTGTTGATCACGGCATCTAAGGGATTAAGTAGTTCAGATAAGAGCTTCTGCCAATCTAGGCCATTAGAGCAAGAGTCTGGCTCTCATGTGAGAGCTGGGCCCCTGCTCTCTGCTGGCTCCAGCATAGGTAAAGGCTTGTTAGTGACTGCTGTAAAAAGGCATATTGGCAGTCACTAACCGGTTAATGCCAGATGAGGTTTGGAACTCTGCAGTTATTTAGTCAGCAGAGCATTGTTGACTTTTATGTACTATGTGCCTCAGCAGTTGGCGACCCCTGTCACTTTATGTAGTTTCCACTGTGTGGTTAAGTTGCTGTGGTTCTTAACTGCTTCCACTTTGCAATAATACCTCTCCCAGCTGATTATAGAATATGTAGGAGGTAAAGACTCATCAAGCACTTGCATCTCCTAGAATGCATTGCAATTAGCCCTTGTTAATCCCTTCCACCCCTGCATGGAAAATAATCCCTCACATATAGCCCCAGAGTTAGATATGGTAAGTAATACGCTCTCCATTTTTTTCTAGGCTGTATAAGAGGGGTATAGCTATAACATTTTATAAATTTAGGTATACAGTAGGGATACATGAATAAAAGATGTCTGATCAACTTCACTATGAAATCATTATGCCAGCAGGGAGGAGAGGAGAAGGAAGCAGGGAAGCTATTGAGCATGTTGGTCCACCACTGAATGCAGAAGGTGGACCAGAGGGAAAAACAGCAGGGGACACTAGAGAGGGAAATGAAATATACTATACATAAGAAACTGAACAGTGTTATAATGCATGTACATTGCAATAAAATGTGATTTGAAATGTTCTATTTACTGCATATTATAACTTTTCGTGTGATAATCTCTTTAGGGGGCATGCACACAACCGTAGGATGGCCATGTCTGTGTTGTGTACCTATCTTGCGGATCGTGGATCCATTAAAGTCAACGGGTCTTCACTGTGATGCAGGTTGCACATGGCCAGTGCCCTTGTTTAGCCGATCCGTGGTTTGTGGTCTGCAACATGGGAGTGGCCGTTCCACGGCCATGGGAATGCAACCTTAATCTGTAGCTTCTCTAAGCATTGAAATATATATAATATGGGTTTAGCCTTTGTAAAGATTTTTCTGTGGTTACAAGCTGTCTCTTCCTCCATAAACGTTATTAATTCCAAAACTATTATATACTACCCTAGAATGATTTGTTAACAAACACCACATGTTAATAACATGTTAATAACAGTTACCATAGACACAGATTGACATATAAGAAAACAAGTGACATATGTACCTCCCATCTGTCCATCATAGCATTTTTATAATTCCTGGTAATCATGCAAAATATATATTCAACAGTTTTCTTTTACAATACATGTTGGATAAAGCAAATGTTGAACACTGGGACTCAAGGAATGTGATATCGATGACCGATCCTCAGTATAAGTCATCAATATCAGATTGGCAGTGGTTCCACTCCACAGACCCTTGCCGATCAGCTGTTTGAAGAGGCTGCAGCACTCCTTGAGCACTTAGGCCTCTTCCTAGGCCAGTAACATCACCGTACATTGGTCACATGGCCTATGTGCAGCTCATTCCCATTTAAATGAGTACAGCGACCTCTTCAAACAGTTGATTGGCAAGGGTCTCAGGTTTTAGACCTCCTCTAATCGAATATTGATGACCTTCCCTGAGGGGAGACCATCAATATCAAATTCCTGGATAACCTCTTAAGGTCTTAATGTTAAAAAACTAGAGAGTAAAAAAGAGTAAAACTAAAGCAGAAATTAAAACCATCTAAGGGTTCTCTAACTGCCAGGAACCATTTACAATTGTTACTCCACTGCCAAGACCATTGGCTGTTGTCTACACTGGGAATACAAGGCACCTACAGTAAGCACAGAGCCGATACTGAAAAACTCCGCTCTCCACCTACATAAGGGGTTGTCCCACTTCAGCTAATGGCATTTATCATGTAGAAAAAGTTAATACAAAGCACTTTCTACAGTATTGTTATTATCCATATTGCCTCCTTTGCTGGCTGGATTCATTTTTCCATCACATTATACACTGCTCATTTCCATGGTTACAACCACCATGAAATCCAGCAACGGAGGCCGTGCTTGCATACTGTAGGAAAAAGATCTGGCTTCTCTGGGGGCTGGGACCATGGGAGCGCACATAGGACATCACTCTTTCCTATTGTGTGTAACCTCGGCTCCCGATGCTGGATTGCAGGGTGGTTGTAACCATGGAAACGAGCAGTATATGATGTGATGGAAAAATGATTCCAGCCAACAAAGGAATCATGGACAATCACATTACATTAGTAAGTGCCTTGCATTAACTTTCTCCACATGATAAATCCCTTTTGCTGAAGTTAACTTTGCTGCTACTTTGCATTACTTATTTTGTGCTGGTTTTTCTAACTCCTTAAGCTGTACTATTATGACTCTATGAGATGGCTCATACTATCACCCTGGTCTCAGTACCAGGATCGGAAATAACTCCGATCTCCTCAGTTCAACCTCTTTGATGTTACAGCCAGTGCTAGCCACATCATGTAAGTAGTTAAAGAGAGGTAGGGGGCTCCCTCTCTCACCCCATTGCCTCCCCTTGTGGAGTGCCAAGGGCTTGCTATGGCAGTCAAGTACCTAACAATGGCCTTTATGACCGTCATGTATGAATGTGTATTCAGCCCTGTCTTTGGCAGAACCTAATAGGCAGAATGTAATTTTTCTAATGCACTGCAGTGCAGAATAGTCAGCAAAAAACCTTCTATTAGGGTGTCAGAACATATTCAGATTTGGTGGTGCAGTTTTGAAGCTAAAACATGGAGTGAATTCAGTACACTCCGGGGCTCATTTCAGGTGCAGATGGTGGCACAACGGTAACTTGTGCCGCTATCTGCGACTTCACCCCACTTACGCCAGGTCTAAAATTGTGGGGGGCTTGGCGAGGAAGGGGACTGGCCAGCAGGCCCATCTCATTACCATTTTCTACACCTGTTTTAGGCATAGAAAATGGTCTAAATGTAAGAAAGCAAGGGAGCTGTCTTACATTTAGAATTGGCACTGGATGCACCGAAGTTATGGAGAGGCTGACGACTCTTCATAACTTCAGCGGATCCACCGCCAGCTTTGGGCCTTTATTAAGACTGGTGTCTAAAACGCTGGTCTTAATAAATGTGCCCCAATGTCTTAATACTTTCCCTGTATAATACACTCCTGTTTTTAGCTTCAAAATTGCACCAAAAACCTGAACAAAGCCTGAATGTGTATTGGCAACCTTAAAAGATACAAGAGTATTAATGTGCCAAGTGGTTGAGGAGCTAATGTTTGATTTCTCAAGTTCCTAGCAGGGCTTTTTCTCAACTTACACAATGTTTTGTAAGTTTTCTGGCATATTTCTACAATTTGTAATAGCTTTAACCAGCTTTCTTGAAATTCCTCACTCTCTCTCAGGTGATTCACAAGCTGAAATAGCACAAATAACATTAGAAATAGATGCTATACTTGGCATGTGCTCATATTGACATCTTTTTGTTCTTCTTCAGAGGAGCTTTACACTGTAGCAGCTTGAAGGCTGTCCACGGAAATTCTGTAAAATAAACTAGTACACTGTCAAATGGATGTCATTCAGTGCATGAATTGTGTGTTGCTTTTATTGAGCTCACATATTACAATATATAATATTCTGTAATGTGTTCTTGCTACTTAAAATATCTTTGTACCTATTCACAGTTGCTAACTAGGTGATTATAGTGTATTTCCTCCTATCAACCTATTTGCTGCTTTTCCCAATTGGTCAATGCCGTAAAAAACAAACAAATAAAAACCATGCCAGAACATTTTTTGGTCACATCGTCTCACAAAAAGCATAATATTGAAAAAGTCATATATACCTCAAATGGTACCAATAAAAACGTCATCTCATCCCACAAAAAAGAGCCTTCATATAAGACCAAGGCCAGAAAATAAAAAATAAATGACTCTCAGAAAATGACGACATAAAAACATGATTTTTTTTTTCTTTTCAACAATGCTTTTATTGTGTAAAACTGAACAAAAATTTTAAAAATAGACATATTTATTTGGTATCTCCTCATCTATAATGATTGGATTTATAAAAATATAATGTGATGTACCCCATCATGTGATGTACCCCATCATAATATATCATAATATCATATCAAACGATCAAAAGTCATATGTACCTAAAATCAAACCAATGATAACAATAACTAGAGATGAGCGAATTTCTTAAAAGTTGGATTCGGCTGATTCGCCGAATTTCACAAAAAAATTTGCTTTGTGACGGATTAGTTTGTCATGAAGCGCATTTTTTGTAAGTAGTGGGTGCAATGACAGGGAGGTGCGATAGTGCCACTCAGATGCCCCATTTATACATGATCGCGGAATCTGCTTGTAAAATGAACCCCTTCCCGACCAGCACCATAATAGTATGGCGCTGGCCAGGTCTTTAAAGATGCCGCTCGCTCCTGAGCGCTGCGGGAGTCATAGCCGTGGGTGGCCGCCTGCTTCTTATAGCAGATACCCGCGGCTCATGTCCGCAACCAGGAGTAATGCCGATCGGGGACATTTAACCCCTCAAATGTCGTGGTCAATCCTGACCTTGGTATCTGAGCAAGCTGAAAACCGAAAGCACGCACTTCCGGTGGTGCTCTGGCTCTACTATGCGGCAATTGGAGGAGCTGGAATTTGTGTGCAGCAGCCCCTGTCTTTGTGAATGGCAAATGACAATGAGGCTGCTGCATAGTATTTCCTATGGAGCCCTTGCCTGTAATAGGGCTCTATAGAAAACAAGCAATTTTCTCATAGACTCCGATATTGATGGTCTGTTCTGAGGATAGAAAATCAAGATCAAAATACTGGCTTCTCTTTTCAAAGTTAAGATTCATTTGTCATTTACTGTATTTTTGTGGTGGAAAGTTGAGTAAGGATGCCTTTCTTGCTCACTATAAATCCAGAACTGTGTTTAGCCTTGTTGCATTTAGCATCTTTTGCGTTTTCGTTCTCCCCGCCTTCCTATAGTCCTAACTTTTTTATTTTTCCATTTACATAGCCTAATGAGGACTTATTTATTGTGGGACAAGTTGTCCTACCATGAAGTTGGAAGCTGAAAAAAAATTTCAAATGGGGTAGAATTGGGAAAAAATGCAATTCTGATAAAGGTTTTTATTATTATTTTTACACTGTAAACTATGTGGTAAAATTGATCTGTTATTTTCATTCTCCAGGTCAGGACGGTTTACAACGATACCACACTTGTATAATTTTTCTTGCGTTTTAGTAAAAAACAATAATTAAAACCTTGGAAAAAAAATATTTTATACCCATATTCTGACCCCTATAACATTTTTGTAATTATGTGTACAGGGCTGACAACTTTGTATAAAAAAAATTAAAAAGTTGTCATTTACAGAGATATTTCTCACACCCAGCATGGGTATATGTAAAAATACACCCCAAAACACATTGCCCTACTTCTCCTGAGTACGGCGATACCACATGTGTGACACTTTTTTGCAGCCGAGATGCGCAAAGGGGCCCAAATTCCAATGAGTACCTTTAGGATTTCACAGGGCATTTTTACACATTTGGATTCCAGACTTCTTCTCACGCTTTAGGGGCCCCTAAAATGCCAGGGAAGTATAAATACCCCACAAGTGACCCCATTTTAGAAAGAAGACACCCCAAGGTATTCCGTGAGGGGTATGGCGAGTTCATGTAAAATTTTATTTTTTGTCACAAGTTAGTGAAATATAAGACTTTGTAAAAAAACAAAAAACAAAAAAAAATATATCAATTTCCGCTAACTTGTGCCAAAAAAAAAATTTTCTGTGAACTCGACATGCCCCTCACAGAATACCTTGGGGTGTCTCCTTTCCAAAATGGGGTCACATGTGGGGTATTTATACTGCCCTGGCATTTTAGGGGCCCTAAGCGTGAGAATCAAAATGCGTAAAATGCCCTGTGAAATCCTAAAGGTACTCATTGGATTTGGGCCCCTTTGCGCATCTTAGGCTGCAAAAAGTGTCACACATGGTATCGCCGTACTCAGGAGAAGTAGGGCAATGTGTTTTGGGGTGTATTTTTACATATACCCATGCTGGGTGTGAGAAATATCTCTGTAAATGACAACTTTTAAAAAAAATGTATACAAAGTTGTAATTTACAGAGATATTTCTCTCACCCAGCATGGGTATATGTAAAAATACACCCCAAAAAACATTGCCCTACTTCTCCTGAGTACGGCGATACCACATGTGTGACACTTTTTTGCAGCCAAGATGTGCAAAGGGGCCCTAAAACCAATCAGTTCCTTTTAGGAGGGCATTTTTACGCATTTTTCTTCTCACGCTTTAGGGCCCCTAAAATGCCAGGGCAGTATAAATACCCCACATGTGACCCCATTTTGGAAAGAAGACACCCCACGGTATTCTGTTAGGGGCATGGCGAGTTCATAAAAGATTTTTTTTTTGGCACAAGTTAGCGGAAATTTATTTTTTTATTGTTTTTTCTCACAAAGCCTCCCTTTCTGCTAACTTTTGACAAAAAGTTAAATTTTTCATGGACTCCCTATGCCCCTCAGCGAATACCTTGGGGTGTATTCTTTCTGAAATGGGGTCATTTGTGGGGTGTTTGTACTGTTCTGGCATTTTGGGGGGGCTAAATTGTGAGCAATCCTGTAAAACCTAAAGGTACTCATTGGAATTTGGGCCCCTTTGCGCACCTCAGGGTGCAAAAAGTGTCACTCATGTGGTATCGCCGTACTCAGGAGAAGTAGGGCAATGTGTTTTGGGTGTATTTTTACATATACCCATGCTGGGTGAGAGAAATATCTCGGTAAACTGACAACTTTGTATAAAAAAAATTAAAAAGTTGTCGTTTACAGCGATATTTCTCACACAAAGTATGGGTATATATAAAAAGACACCCCAAAACTCATTGCCCTACTTCTCCTGAGTACGGTGATACCACATGTGTGCCACTTTTTTGCAGCCAAAATGCACAAAGGGGCCCAAATTCCAATGAGTACCTTTAGGATTTCACAGGGCATTTTTACGCATTTGGATTCTCACACTTTAGGGCCCCTAAAAATGCCAGAGCAGTATAAATACCCCACAAGTGACCCCATTGTGGAAAGAAGACACCCCAAGGTATTCTGTGAGAGGCATGGTGAGTTCACAGAAAAAAAAAATGTTGGCACAAGTTAGCGGAAATTGATATATATATTTTTCTTTTTATAAAGTCTCATATTCCACTAACTTGTGACAAAAAATAAAATTTTACATGAACTCACCATACCCCTCACGGAATACCTTGGGGTGTCTTCTTTCTAAAATGGGGTCACATGTGAGGTTTTTGTACTGCTCTGGCATTTGAGGGTCTCCGCAATCATTACACGTATGGCCAGCATTAGGAGTTTCTGCTATTCTCCTTATATTGAGCATACGGGTAATGAGATTTTTTTTTCCGTTCAGCCTCTGGGCTGAAAAAAAAAAAAATGAACGGCACAGATTTCCTCATTCGCATCGATCAATGTGGATGAAAAATCTCTGCCCAAAAATGTGCAAAAAAAAAAAAAATGAACGGCACAGATTTCCTCATTCGCATCGATCAATGTGGATGAATAAATCTCTGCCAAAAATGTGCAAAAAAAAAGTAGTAAGGCCCCATTCACACGTCCACAAAAATGTCCGCATCTATTCCGCAATTCTGCGGAATAGATGCGGACCCATTCAGTGTGAATGGGGCTGGCGGTGATGCGGAGAGCACACTATGCGCTCGCCGCATCAGCATTTGCGGAGCTGCGGCCACAAACTTCCGGGTTTCGGCCACCAAACATCCGGCCGCAGCTCCGCAAAGATAGAGCATGTCCTATTCTTGTCCGCAATTGCGGACAAGAAAAGGCATTTCTATATAGTTCTGGCAATGTGCGGATCCGCAAAATGCGGAAAGCACATTGCCGGTGTCCGTGTTTTGCGGATCCGCGGATCCATGGATCCGCAAAACACATACTGGACGTCTGAATGAGCCTTACAGGGGGTGATTAGTGACAGGGGTGACAGGGGGTGACATGGGGTGATCGGGGTTAATCGGGGGTTAATCAGGGTTAATCAGGGTTAATCAGGGGTTAATCAGTGACGGGGTGGGGGATGGATGGGGGGTCTGTGTGGTGATTGGTGCACTTATAAAAGTTTCCTTTGGTGG